>JAGFBZ010000619.1:0-725791 GCA_018398805.1 Hirundichthys speculiger | reverse complement strand
AAATGTAAACATGTACATTTGTTAACTAAATGCATACAAACACACATTCCTGCATTTTCGTTTTTAACATTGTCACACTAATCATCATAACTCATTTTTTAACTCATATGAACTCAGATTTTTAACTTTTAGTGTCCTTTAAATGAATCAAATATAATGGCTGAACACCTTTAATTCACAGCATTCTGCTATTCACTCACACAAGAGCAAAATGTGAACAAAACTCTTCCCTTCAAACAACAAATGAACATACAGCTTGATTAAATCATATACACATTTTCTTTTTTTAACTCACCAGTGGCTCACAGGAAAACACACGCTGGTCACACAGCAGAATACAGGGCTCTTATCAATCAAGGCACGGCTTTGGTAGAGACAGGGAAACGGGAGGTCAGTAGCGTGATGTAATTTAGCATTTAGTGGAGCTAAACCAGCGAATGCTACAAGCTAGCGTCATTAATACCAACAGCACACGGACATTTCAATGCAGTGCTTAGTCTGCTACTCCGCCCTGGGTAGGAAACGAAAAGGGCTTCACTCTCCGCAATCTTTCACTGAATCGTAAGTCGTATCTGGCTGTCTCTCCGAAAAAATCGTAAGTGAGAAGTTAGCATGCAGCCATTTCATGATGATTCGGCCGAGAGAGAGCAGAAAAAAACCCCGCTCCGGTGCATGTACACTCTGCATGTAACCCTGGGTTACAGCTTAACCTGGGTTACAGATCACTACTGCATTCAGCTTTTCCACAAATCACCATGCAGACTTTCCTAATAGCATTCTGTGATGCAGGATCTAATGACCTCTCTGAATTGTATACAACTTGGAGAATAAATCCACTTTGCACCTCTGTCGTAGTCAATGTATCGTTTAACTGCCGATTACCTGCCTCAACAGAGCACAATAGGAGTATAAACTTAAGATATACCCAAATTTATATTTTACATAAACCTTAAGTATATTGTTATATAATACAAAGAATTAAGCCAAATACTGTTTGTTTGTAAACATTGCTCATATTTTACATATTGTACACCTCACAATAATCTGTCCACAGCCATCATTGTCCCCAAGCAGTAGAGTGATGTTATTTTAAACTGTATGTACAATCCACACACAGAAATGGGGGAATTAAAATCTATCATTATGATCAAAATTATTTTTGTCACTTGGTCACTTTTTTGTCAACACATTTAAACATGCGTGCATGTGAATGCTCTGTTCTATTTACCCCCTCCCATATGCATCCCCTTCTAATTTAAGTCGGCCTTGAAAAAATAAATAAACGTCAAAAATGTTCACATACAAAATATTAAATGAATTGGCTTTTAGTGACATTGACAAATTATTAATTCAGTTTTCTCATTCATTCATTCTATAAAGTCATCCATACAAGTTTGTCAGCTGTGAAACATGAACTGCTTCAAAGCTTTGGTGTCACATTTACCATCCATTCATCCATTTTCTATACCTGCTTGGTCCTGTGCAGGATCACCTGGATCTGTTGGAGCCTATACCAGCTTTTTTTTTGGCAGGAACTGGCTTTGCCCAATCCTCTGTCAATTCAAAAATGGGCTAAATGAAAAAGTTTGAGCGTTAGATGGAACATGCTCTTCTTACCTCAGTTACCACCAGCTATACATTTTAAACTGCAGGTTTAGTTTCACAATTGCTAATTTGTGATGCTAACCTCCATTACTTACATTCATTCTGATCAATTTGGATCATCCCGTCATGTCTGCAGCTGCTAAAGAGGACCAAAGTGCAGGAGATCTCAAATAAGCAAAGGTTTATTACAAAAACACAAACGTCCAACTGAACCAAAAACACAAAAGTCCCAATGGTCAAAAAATACAAAAAGTTCAAAACACAAAGATCCAAAAATGCAAAAACAAACAACTTAATCCACGAGACGGGAGGGAAACATACAGGGCTGCAAAACACATACTTATGACAATGGACCCACAGAGAACAGGGGAAAATGACAGGACTTAAATACACAGAGGAACAAACGAGAGGCAGGTGCAGGGAATCAGTGGTGACAAGGAGAAGGAAGCAAAGCAGAAAACAATAGAGACAAGACAGACCTTCAAAGTAAAACAGGAACCACTAAAGACAGGAAGAGACGCCAACTTGACAGACACACACACAGGGCTGCTAGGGCCGACCCAGGCCATAACACATCCATCACCGTCCCCAGTGTTGCTACGGAAATAGCATCTGAAACCAGGATTGTCGACTCCACCCAGTGCTCCAACTGAGCCACCTCCACTCATGTATCCTTCCAGACTTGTGTTGCTGCTAGTTCTGGTGGAGCAATGACATCCACATCCTTTTTTATGATGTAGGCTCCCGTGATAGTTACACGAGCCTACATCAAACATTCTTAGTGTTGCAAAACACCCAGTGACCTCTGTCAGTACCAGCAGGCAGGAGATACCCAGCAACTGCTAAATTGTCCCTATTAATAGTTTTTGTCACAAACCTATGCTGATGGGCTGCTTCTGGGTAAAATTAGCACTGAAGCCTGTCAATTAAATGTGAAGTCCACTATTCACTTGCATCCACATCTGCTGAGATGGCACCTAAGAAAAAGAAGGTGGCATTAGGAGTTCTGTGAGTCACTTGATAAAAATAGTTTCTCAACTGCAAGTGAGTCCATGGTAACGGTAAATGGTCACTTTCCAGTTTAAGATGATGTGTGGAACTGCATCACTCTGTACCACTTCAAGTAGTCATGGGAGGCCTATGAATCTGCATAGTCCATATATCCTGCAATATGGATAATGCAAATGGCAGGAGCCGTTTCATGCTATTTGTTTTCAGGTGTGGATATCGTTTTATCTTTAAGTGTTCTTTTTGACTTGACTCTCTGGCTTGACTCCCATCGCTGCTTTATAACTGGAAAAAAGCTATTAAATCTGTTTGAAACTGTCTCCTTGTCAGTCATTACTTCCCTTTATTACATAAATTTATGAATCAGCATTATTGTATTCAGAAAGGAATCATTCAAATGTCCACATAATATCATTGTTAATATTAACATGATGCAGTTTAAGATGTTCTATGACAAAGTGAAAGTTAAATTATACTGTGAAATGCAACAGGTGGCTGTATGTTCATGCTGATGTCAAAAGTGGTCCTATGGCCTTGTCAGTACATCATTATCATCTAGCTGGTCTGGCTAACTAAAACAGGTTATTAGAAAGTTTTTAAAGACACCAACTAGATGGATAATAGAAGATATTTCAAGACACCACCATCAAGCGACTTTGTTTCTGCATCAACCAGTGATCTGCTGGATGTTGTTTCAGGTAATCCTATATAATAATATTATTCATTATTTTAATGAAAGGGAAAAAAAGGAATTGAATTACCATATGGTTAACTTGATTCATCACCATTCCTAAAATACTCCTATAAACCCCTCTACAGCCAGCCACATTCATTACAGTAGTAGATATATTCAATTTTTGAAGGATGACTCTTACATTTTTCTAACTCTAAAATTGCCAATTTTAACCACAAAATTGAACAGAGGTAATTATTTCGAGGTTTATTCTTTAAAACTGTCTTCAAGTGACGCATGTCCCTGGGCCCTCTGCACAGCAATGCTGTGCAGCACACTGGACGAAATCCCTGATGATTACGATGTCTGATTACGATGTCTGGCTCCACCCCTGCTGCAGACCAACAGAGCCAGTCGTGCCACTGTTGTAGAAAAAATAAGAGCACTACAAAGTATATTATCTTGAAGATAAAAAAGGGAAAAGACTTCCGAGCAGTGAATTTAAAAAAAAAATGATTTAAGAGAACAAGATCAAGTTAACCAAAAGTTCGAACTTGATTTTGTCGAGTAGTTGTTACTCGAAAAAACAAATAAAATTAAGCATACATTTTGATTAATTTCAATTGATGAGGTACATAACAATTAACCCTGTCCAGTGGTCATGGATGGGATATCTCGCTATGAAGCAAAAAATCTAAACATTGTAGCATAGATTTGAAGTCCACTTGGAGCTCCAGCGAGGACTGACACACTTCAGCAGGCTTCATTGACTGAATCTACCTTGTATTTTAGTTCACAGTTTAAATGCAAAAACATGGGGCTGAAATGATCTTTTAATTTGTTTTCACACATGTTGGTACATATCCTGAAGCTAAGAGCTGAAAAGCACGGCAACAAAATAATTACAGCTTGTTGACCCAGAGTTAGCCATTTTTTGTTTGTACCACTCTCAATGAGCTAAACGGGTTGGAAATGAAGTAGCTGGAAATCGGTTGTCCACGACTGCTAAAGTGACTTTCTTTTGTAATGTTTACGTTATCCTTCATTACCAACAATGCGCTGTCCAGCAGACTACGATGCTTCTTCCGCTGAAACATGTATTGTACACCCTGTAGTTGGGTCGACCCGAGGTCTGGAGCTTTCACACCACAAACAAACCGCACCAGAGTTTGACGACAGCAGTACTGAGCCACCCTCTTCCAACCACTCTTGGTACAGCTGTTTTGGTGTGTACCAGTGTGTGGTTGTTGTGTTCACACTGAACAAAGTGAATCACACTCATGACCAAAAGTCCTTTGGGTCAATCTAAATAGGTGCACCGTGAAAATGACCTAAGGTTGTTGAAAAAGCCCTGGGGTGCTGAGTTTTGGGTTTTGAAATCTGAATTGTATTTCTTTGAACTGGCTTCCAAGTCACTGGAGTTGTTAATCTGAAAGGTAAACTTTAAATTCCATTACATCCCTTCTGGTAAATGGTACTAATATTTTTGACATTGGTAGTGAAAAAGCCTGTTCTTGGGAAGAAAACTTGAAGGGACAAGGAGGATTTTTTTTCTCTTTTTTTCCCGTTGGAATTAGACTCCCAGAGAGCTCAAAAGGCTCTTTGGTGATCATTTTATAAATGCTGAAGCATTTATTAAATGTGAATATTGTTATAGCTATATGTGGCTGTCTGGATGTGTGTTATTTTATCTATGAGTGCTGGCTGTTTAGTTGGAGTTATACTGAGATGCATCAATAGTTATTTTCTCTTTTTTAAAGTTCAAACTACAGCAATGTTTAAGATTACAAAAGAGTGCCCCAGTTTTTCTCAGATCTGGGAAGATTGGCAGTGAAGATTGTGGGATTATGGCTCCAATGCAGAGGAAGCAGATCAGAACAGGATGTAGATGTGGTATCGTCCCCTGAAATTCAGCTAAGTGCCAGTGATGCAGACCATAAGCAGGTGTGATTTTCCCATCAGTTTATGTTTGTTTGGTGTACTTCTTTGCTATAATTATCCTTCATTGCATAAATTACAGTCTGAAAGAAAGTTAAAATGTAACAGAGTGTTTGAGAATCAGGTTTGTCCATAGCGCAACAACTAACTGGTTATTTGCCAGCACAGCAGTCAGTGTCCTGTTACAACTGTTTTCTCATTTTAAAAGCTGTACTGAACAATGTGTAGGTTCATTTTGATTCTAATAGACATTATTTCCTCCAACATCTTCATTTGAAGCAGTTTCAACTCAGTGTTGTGCAGCATTTAACTCCCCATGTGCTCACTGAACTGAGTTAAACAGAGTACTTTCCATTTTCAATCTCAGACCATGTTTTTTGAAGCAGGGGCAGAAAACTGAGCTTACTAGGGTTTTGTGGGTCTTAACTACAAAACAACGTAGATGCATGTTGCACATGTGCACATGCTTAAATGCTCACAGGAACTTAGGTCACCTGTGTAGGCCCCCCGGTAAGCTCCATGTCAGCCCGATATGAGGCATAAACCAAGCACACGCAATCACTTGCTGTAAATGGGAAATTTGCTCCTCCATCTACACGTCTCATTTAGCAATGTTCCTGTCATTTTACTTGGGAGCTGTCAGACGAATCGCCGCAAAATGTCAGAAGCAAAAGATGCGGACATTTACATGCTGATGGGCTGCCCCCCCTCCGATAAGTCTCTGAGAAATTTCAAGGTCGCGGTGTGTGTTTGAAAATGGCTTTACAGCCACTGAGCCACAGTCTCATAGCAAAACAAAACCAGACAGCGTCTGTGAGCTGCAGATAGCAACCTTGATCTCGGCTGTTTGCATTTCCATGTTATGAGGGGCAAATAAGTGGACTTTGAGTTCAATGGATAATTCATGTCATGGTCATTTTCATTCACTAATTATTTTGTTCATTAATGTAGTATATTAGGGAAGCACAGTAATGTCGGGGGTCAACACTGTTGCCTTTTCATTTCAGGTAGCTGAATATTTTTCATTTCATTGTTTTTAAGCTACTTTTACAGGAGGTTTATGAAGACTTCTATCATCAATAAAACCATCAAACATGTTCAAGTTCATGTCACACTTTCTATCAAATAATATAAGAAAACTATGGAATGCATTACCTTTTTCCTGTCTTGTGTATTAGTTATTTGAAAACTGAAAGTTCCTCTATCTCCTCTCTGGATCTTCTGGTGGAGGCCATAATTACCGTGAACAAATAACTAATTAAAAGAAGATTATGTTCATGGGCAATGTAGTGCTATGGGAGCAGGACTGGGTCAGTATCAGCATACATGATAAGTGCATAAGTGTAAGGACAAGAGAAGCATTCTACTTGAACGTACTTCATCATTGGCCTAATTTTTGACAGCAAGTGTTCACTTCCATGTTTTTCCCTTGTGTCTCTGAAGTCACTGGGGCTAATGGGATTGATGTGCAGGGTTGTGTGTTTAAGGTAATCAGATTTGCAGTCTGACAGTCACATGACCGAAAGTCAGAAGGTTATAAAGGTGAGCTCATTGGGGTAGGTGAAATGCTTTTGTTTGCTTCTGTCCAGTCTAGTCTTACCCTTTTTTACAGCAGGTAAATTAACCGCTATTAGTAGTTAAATATTTTTGATGGGAAGAAGGGAGGTTGAAGTTGACTTTTACATCTTTTAATAGGCTGGTTTTTAGAGGTTGGTGTTTCATCTCACATACCGTGTACACTGTTGTATCATAGGACTCTAAGTACAAGCTATTTAAATATTTTCTGATATATATTAAATATATTATTTAAAGGGACCAGGCCTGCCACTGTTTGTGGGTCTCAATATATATATAAATTTTTTTTTTAATTAAAGGGTTGCCTATTATATTTAATTATTATGCTTAAACAAGCCCGGTCTACACTGCAAACTATTACAGAAGTGATTGGACTTAGATTTGTCTAGAAGACGTTTCACCTCTTATCCAAGCAGCTTCATCAGTTCTCAACGCATCAGTCTGACTAGTCCGCACTATTCAGACTGGTCTGGTAATGGTCTGGTAATGAGAGAAGTTGTTTGTGGTTATTTTACACTGTTCTGTAACATTTGCTGGTTGAAGAGGTCTGTGATCGGACTCACACCTTCTTTGTTGCTCTATAGCGCCACACCTGGTCACAGGCTGGCACGCATAGAACAACAGCCATTCTGAGACTAATTGTGCCATTTAGTCTTTGTTTTCTGATTTATCAGGTGGTGCCCTGTTTCAATTTATTAACTTGTTAATACTTTTCTGGTTATTAGCAGCTGTCCTTTAACCCTTTAAGAACCAAAGTCACAATATTGCAACAAGCAACATTACCGACTATAACAGGCTGTATCTATAAATGTGATGCCGAATCTTGTTACTACTTTTCACCAGGAGATGGCGGACATCTGTGCCTGTAATCTGAGAACCATTTTTGGAGGTGGCACTATTTAAAGTTTTAGCGAAAAATGAGTTCGTAAAACATCCTCCGGCACAGAGATGTGTGGCGCTTTAGTGGTAGTAGTGCTTAGTGGTAGTAGTACATTTTCCAAAATGGCTACCACCTGTGATGTCATAATATGCAAATTTGATGAATAATTTCACTCCCATCACAGACCTTGAGTCACACTGAACAATTTTCTCATTGACAGTATACCTTTATCTCAAACTGCTTTCAAGTTATAGCCTTTTGAAATCTTGATATCAAAATTGTATATTTTCTTGAAAAAAAACCCTGGCACCTAAAGGGTTAAGACAGTTGGTAATAACCCCCTTTTTTGACTGAACGAGCTCCTTATATGCACAACAGACCTCATGAGGTGAGGTGTGAGGGCAAATCCGAGCTTCCATAGTTAGTAAATTCTGGCACATAACTGTATTTTAGACATTTTTCTCATTTTGCCCTGAATGACTGTCAATTTACATAATTTATTATATTTATTCTTGGCTCTTTGTTAATTGCTCCTTACTCGGGGAGGTGGTGTAATCGTTATCATTACTTGGGACAATGTAGCTAAGTTACTATATAGGTCAATAACCACTAGACAAGTACAAGAGCAAGGTGTCTACTCTGAATGCACAAGTATTTCCCCAGTTTCAGTAAAATATTCCTCTATGCATTAAACTTACAGATTTACCAACCCAAGTAGAAATGAGCAGTTCAAATTTTTAAATATACAATCGAGTTATGGGAAATAGAAGTGGAAGCTAGACAAAAGGTGGAAGTGAGCATTTATGAACTGCATTATAGTTTCATGCCAAAAAGAGTACTGCAGATGTAATATTTCCTTCGAGGACGTTAACAGAGAATTAAAAAGGTCAGAGGGAGCTGTATTGTGTCTTTGTAGACTTTGAGAAAACCTTTGACTGAGAGAGTAGCTGTGGTATTGTTTGAGCAAGTCTGGAGCAGCAGAGAATTATGTTAGAGTTTTGGACAACATGTATGGGAGCTGGAGAACACTGGTGAGGTGTGTTGTACTGTAGGTGTGACAGAGAAGTTCAAGGTGGAGGTGGGACTTCATCAAGGAACAGCTCTGAGCCCCTTCTTGTTTGCTCTGGTGATGGACAGACTAACAGATGAAGTTAGATAGGAATCTCCATGGACTATGATGTGTGTGGATGATGACGTGATCAATGGTGAGAGCAGGGAGCAGGTGGAGGAAAATCTAGAGACATGGAGGTATGCTCTGCTACAACAGGACAGAATACATGTGAATGAAAAGAATCCAGGTGGAATGGTGAGACTACAGAGAGCAGACGTAATGTAAGTGGAGGATTACTTAGGGTCAACAGTTCAGAGCATTCAGAGAGTGTGGAAAGAGGTGAAGAAGCGACCCCTGAAAAAGGAAAAGAAGAAGAAGTTGAAAATTTCAAATTCATTAACCAAGCTATTTTTCCTTTCTGTTCATATTCAAACTCCATCAACATCTTATCTTTCTCTTCCCTTACCTACACGTTATACCTTGTACTCTTTTATTTCTGTTCATAATTAAGTCCCTCGACATTTTTCTTACTGTCCAGCTGTTAGGGAGTGTATGTATCCTTGTACTTTAAAGTTTAAGAAACTTGTGTGGTACTCTGTTTACGACACAATGATGTGTCTCTACTGAACTCAAACATTTTAGTGCCTTCTATTGAGAGTGTGTGTGTGTCAAGTACGTCTGAATGCACTTGGTTGTATTTCACAGCAATTTGGTCTGTGTGTATGCATTTTATGGGTATAAATAGGCCTATGTAACATTATTTTTTTCTACAATGTGCCAGATGCAGCTTCATCCACAAACTGTGGAGGGCAATATGGCCCTCCATAAATCATGTCATCTTAGACAACATGCACAAGTAGAATTATGGTACACATGTTGGGAATCCTGGATCTTTAATGGACCAAGAATTAATATTTTAGGTAAAAAGAGGAGTTTGTTTAATTTAGTTAGGGTAGATCAGTAGATTTGTATTGTTTTGTTGGACTGAATTCTCAAAATCCAAGACAAGTTCCAAGTTATTTTTTAAATGTGTGTTCTCCACTCAAAGATTTGCTATGTGACCTCAGTGCTTTACTCTATTGAAAATAAAAGCTGCTTTTAGATGGATTTCATATTTGCTTTTGCTGCTTTATTTTATAAGACTTCTGTATTAAGTATAAAGTAGTTCTTGTGTACAGATTGTGTTTTCTTCAGATATGTTAATATATATTTTATGTCTTTAAAACAACTTCAAAACATTGCTCTTACATTTTTACCTCTCAGTTAGAACCAATTAAAAATTCAAGGAACTTTTTCTTTCCATTGGCTCAGTGTAGAAGGTGAAACAAAAGGTGGATATATCATAAAACTCTCTTGTGCTGGCCGTGGTTGGTCTTTGCTTTTGTTGTGCTTCATCTGTGACTCATCACCCAAAAATTGGCCATATAGCATGGCCATGCAAAATGCACATTCACTCTGCTCAAATGATGGATTTTCACAGGATTATAGAGATGGCGACACTTGGTGTCTGGCCTTGAGGCGAACAGACCCACTTTCACTCTTTTGATTTGGTTACAGATTTGTCTCTCTCTTCCTGGATCCCTCATATTTGCCAGCAGCTTCCCCTAGGCATGATGTTGGCCCCTATATTTGAAAGCTAAGCATGTCCACCCCTATTCCCATGAGATGAGGTACGGTATACTTTAAGCCCACAAGAAGAGGATTTCTGAGGAAAGAAGCAGTGAAACAAATTAGAAAAGACTCATTGTTGTTCTTCATTATCATGATCATATGAGTAAAGTTAAAAACAGTACCTGCATGCTGGGAGCTGTATAATTCCACAGCTGTATGAAGGATGAACCTAGATGAGGGTGTCAAGGTGACACTCTTTATTTTTTCTGCTTCTCTGATGAAGTAAATGAAGCACGGTATTGGTAAATACTGTATGCAGAGTGTACAGTTGTAATATTTTATGTGTCTAGAAACCATAAGTTTTAATCTTCTTGCTTTCTGCACACCCTCTTGCAGAATACACAACAGTATACCTAGTCAGACAGAAAACCTATCTTTTTAAGGTTGTTTTAATGTTCTTTCTTAGGATATTTGAAACCCTAGGATTCAAAATCGTGCCCTTTCTGCACAAAGCATTACTTTAGTGATGTGAATGAATTAATGCCAAGATTTTCTGGCAGGGAAATATATGCCAAATATTGAGTAATGCAAAAAGGCAGGGCCATTTGCACTGTCAGCTAGCATGTGGCTAAATTAGTTCTGGTTTAAAATGGTACAACCTAAACCACAACATCTCAAGTTTAACTCGGAGCTAAGCTCAAAGCTGAGTGTGACTGCAGTGTTGAAACTTGAACAGGTTGTTTTTAATCCACAGGTAAACTGGCTGGGAACTAGATACATGCTACAATCTGAACATTAGTCCTGCAGAGTCAGTATAATACATAATACATATGAAAAAAACTGTTTCGTTTACAAATGCAACTTAAGATCTATTGTCATTAAAGAAGGACATCTATTGAATTCTGTCATCTTTAAAGTAATTGAAAGGGAGGTGATGTGATTATTTAATCTAAGCCATTTAATCAAGATTTTAGTCTGGGTTGTGCTTGAATCATAATTATTATGAGATAATCTCACTGATAGACTTCATAAGTAGACAAAATTTAGATAACATTGTAAAGCTATTGTTCCAGTCATCTGTTCCTGAAACACAAAACATCTCCTTTTTCAACAGCTGCTGACTCGCTGAGGTGACATCATTCAGCTGTGACATCAAATACCACCATTATGCATTATACAAACAGTAAAGAGAAATGCAGCAATCAGTTTAGTCCCCTACAGTGTTTATCTCTTTGATTCTTCCTTTTATTTCTTTGGCATCTTCTTCTTTTATTTGTTGGCAGTACACAAACAGTGAAAGTGGTACACTGCCATCACTGGGTGGTATGGAATGACAGTTTATGTGGAACTGGCTCTGTCACTGTAGGTGGAGACAAGGCAGCCAAAAGGACTGAGGAAGGAGTCGCGTCATGTTACTACGTGTCATTTATTTATGTGTGTTTTCATAGATTCAAAGCTGACTACTCAAAATGTAACTGTTTTTTTTCTTAAAGATTATTAAGATTAACAGAAGTAAAATGAATAGTTGAAAAAGAACCGTAAAAGGTAACGTGGAAAACACTGAACATACCAGCAAAGGGGTAGGAAAAACAAGAAGAGGAGGAAAGCACTTCACAGTATTTTGATATGCCCACATATTATCCTTTGTGGCCCATGGGAGACAACCTTTGTGATTGCTCCATTGGTCTCTTTAATCCCCTCGATTACAGTGTCTGCATTTCAAATGCTTCTCTACAAAGCACTCTACTTCAACTATCTCTAAAGCCTTAGGGGCCAGAACTATTGCACACTAACTGAGGATTATAGGCTTGTATTTGCCATTTACTCCTTGTTATTGGTCTTTGGTGAGTGGCTAAATTTTCTATGTATGAGAGCTGTCCAGCTATACAGGACTGAGCTGTAATATCTCCAGTCAAAGTGATGCATAGGCAAAGTTGCTAAATTACTAAATGGCTCCCATGGAGGATGATGAGGACAGTGATGAGACTTTACTGCTTACTGGGTTAGACCAGGGGCAGAAGCTTTGATTGAGAAGAGTAGCCCTCTAATCTCAGTGAGAAAGACAGACAGCCATGAAGAAATGAAAAAGAGAAGATCGGGACAGAAAAAAAATGTGATGCATTTATCCCTGAGGAGCAATTCTTCAAACATCCATCCATCCATCCATCTATTATCCATGCCCATTTAATCCTATGCAGGGTCATGGGGATCTGCTGGAGCCTATCCCAGCTCTTTTTGGGCGAAAGGCAGGGGTACACTTTGGACAGGTCGCAAATCCATTCACACGGCCACATGAAGATAAACAACCATACACACTCACAATCACTCCTACGGGCAATTTAGAACCAATTAACCAATTCACCTAACAGGCATGTCTTTGGATTGTGGGAGGAATCTGAAGTACTCGGAGGAAACCCATGCAAGCAAGGAGAGAACATGGAAACTCCACACAGAAAGGCCCCCCATTCTTTGAACATTTTGAGATTAAAGGGAAAAAAAATGGGTGAAAGGGTTGCATGAAGGTGAAACATACATACTGCAAAAGAAGTTGTTAAAAAAGTAAAAAAAAAAAAAAATGAGGGAATAAAAGAAAATATGAAGCATACTGATGGGAATACTCCCCAATGTGAGGACAGCAAATGTTTTACAGGCTATGAGGAACTACTGTTCAGCAGCCTGGGCTAACTGTAGGTGGGCTGAGTCCATTTTTTTCCTTTTTTTTTTTTTTTTCTCCAGATGTAATATCACTAGGGTGATGTATAATCAACACACCACAAAATGTTGTTCAATTCCCATGCTTCCTGCAGTACAACACTAATTTGAAAGACTGTCAGGTTGCAGAAATTCCAACATAAAAATATTTCATATTAGTGCAGGTACCTTAGTGTTCCGGCTTCCATGTTTTGCATAGTTTTGTTCTGTTCGCTGTTGTGTGTTCAATTCTTTATGAGCAAAACCTAAGCACAGGCAGCACATAGCAACACAAAAAGTCAACTAAAGTATTTTAGCTGAAACATAAAAAGTTCCAAAAAACAAAATTAGTCCTAGGATAGCATGTATGGTTTTTGACATGCTAGTCAAAAACAGTGCTTCACATCTCTATAATCACAGGTAAGTACCAGCCCAACTTGTCCATTTTTTTGGATCAGGTTTGAATTTAACCCATTGCTTGAAAAACTTCAAAGAACATGAAGCATCATTTACCTCTTTTTTTTGTCTCTTTCTCATCTATCTGCTTCTTCCCTCTTTTTTTTACCTTTAGCTTAACAGTGTTGTACATATAAAGTGCTTGTTTAGTTATTAAGAGGTTATTAAAACCTGTCTTTGGAGATTGTTGTTAATAAAAAGAACCGTATTAACAAAGTTAATAAATTGAAACAG
This sequence comes from Hirundichthys speculiger, assembly GCA_018398805.1. Lineage (NCBI taxonomy): Eukaryota > Metazoa > Chordata > Actinopteri > Beloniformes > Exocoetidae > Hirundichthys > Hirundichthys speculiger. The sequence continues at coordinate 712,069 of JAGFBZ010000619.1, read as the reverse complement.
GGCACCACCTGATAACCAGGAAACAGTCTAAACAGCACAATCAGTCTCAAAATGACTGTTCTATGCATGCCAGCCTGTGACCAGGTGTGGCGCTATAGAGCAACAAAGAAGGTGCAAGTCTGAGCACAGACCTCTTCAACCAGCAGATGTTACAAAACTGTGTAAAATAACCACAAACTATTTCTCTCATTAGAATATATCAGGATTTATTAACAAGTATTGAGATGAACAAACAATTGAATGAAGGTTCTGATATCTACTAACTGAAAAACAAGATAAACTAAGATAGCTGTGAGGGGAACTGCAAGATGGCGCCCTGCAGTCATGTAACCGCGCCCGACCGATCAAGATGGCGTGCGCAGTCACATGAGAGTCTCGTCCCTGACCAGGATGGCAACCGCTTCATGCGACAGGGCTTCAAGATAGCTACCAAGGTCATGTGATAACCTCGTTCCGGGATCAAGAAGACTACTGACTAACGGGAGGGTGTTAGAAGAGAATAGGAAGGAGAGGACAGAGTCAAATCAACAAAGCTAGAATGTTTCCCAGCGACCAGCAACAGCTACTCTGACATTTTCCCACAGATACAGCGATGTGAAGCCAACTTTACAATACTGCTCTGATCTTTGAACTGGGAAATGGAGATACAAGTTGCTTTTCACAATAAAAAAACAAAAAACCAAAAAAACACATGAACGCAATTGACCTTTCGGTAAGCACCACCCCCTTCCTAGTTACTGTTGCTAGGTCGGACAAACTTGCTGCTCCTCTGTGGACTGTGTTAATTCGCTATTTTTCCGATGTTTATCATTAGTGTTAATATTATACTAGAATAACGCTATGGTGAAATATTGCTATTAGGGACCTGCAACAGTGACTCGAGGTGTACAGAACGTTTGGAGGGGCATTTTTATTCCCTTTCCCAAGATAAAACAAACGCTGGAGAATGCAGACTGTGGGTTAAGTTGTGTCCGTCCACACAAGCAACTGAACGTGGGGAAAGTTACAAAACACACCTACATTTACTCCAAGGTAAGCTTACTTTGTTTATTAGCTGATTGATTTAACCACAGTTTAGTAAAAGTAATAATACGATTTAGTAGCAGGGAGGGTGATGAGTTCTCCGTTAGCATTAGCTCTGGTCCATAGGTCTATCCCACACCAGAGCTATGTTAACATCAGACAGTCACTTTGTATTAATATAATTTATAAAGTGATGTTAACATCACTAGCCTCACCTTATACCTAACAAAATAAATATCCAGGGCCATATATATTGGTAAACAACGAGGCAGGCTTATAGCTGGCTAGCAAGCTCTGGTCCATAGTGGAGAAGTTATTGATACTGTGGACCAGAGCTAATGTTAACGGAGAGATGTTTTCACTCATTACCCTCCCTGCTGCTAAATTATATTACTTTTACTACTTTTACGTGCTGCGGGCTGGTGCACGGTGGCGTAAGGGGGTGCGGCCGTCCTGGCGCAGCCTTCTGGTGCGGGCTGCCTCCCCTCGTCTGTCGCCGCTGTTGCGCTGCGGGTGGGGGGTGGGCAGGGGGTGGTGGCTGTCCCGGCTCACCTGGGGGGTTGCGCCTCCCTGGTTTCCCCCTCCTTCTCTCTCTCTCTGCCCCCCCCCTCTACTGTCAACACAATCAATCAATAATGCTTACATCAATTCTCCATAACAGTTCTATGGCTTGGTAGAAAGTGTTCATCCATTTTTTTTGTTAGTAGTTTCTGCTTCCCACATATTATCTTTTAAGTCTGTTCGCTGTCAGAATACAATATACTACACAACACCCCTCACACTTCACAACCCAGCACTAGAAAAACACCAGCAGTGAAACATTTAAAGGCAAGACAGTTAAAGAGACATGACAGTGAGGGTGCACTGTCGTATCTCTTTAACTGTCTTGCCTTTAAATGTTTCACTGCTGGTGTTTTTCTAGTCCTCTCTTACGAAATCAGGATTTAGAATGTTAATAAAGGATGTTAGAATTTACTGTCAGAGAGGACTGGTGAAGGACAAATTCACCTTTTACACTACCACAAAAAAAATCTGCTATAAGAATAAATTGCATATACATACTAGATGGTTTGGCTAGATGATGGCTCTAACCATGAATGTAAATGCAGACACAAAAGAAAAAAAAAAGCTATACTGTCTCTCCTACCAGGTTCGTCTGAGACTGTTCAGTGTCTCAGGGCGCACGGGTGCCTTTCTGTGCATCGGTTCCTCCGTACATCAGCAGGTCACTCCACAGGCGCGTCTCGGGCGGACAGGCATGTGGTTGTCCTTGGCAACCAGAGGGGTCTCCTTCAGATGGGTCGTCGGGGATGCAGGCCTTTGGCTAATTACCTTGCTGGAGCAGGCAGAGAGAAGTTGTACCTTTGAGTAGGAGGTCATAGAGCTGTTACAGCTTTTGCTTTGCTGAAGGAGATCAGAGAGAGTGAGAGAAGGGAGAGTACTGGTTTTATATTCAGCGGAGTGTACCCGCCTCCAACGGGGACCCCTGCTGTGTTTTGGGGGTCCTTAGCCAGTAAGGAAGGCCCTGAAAACATTATTACCTTGTTGTGGAACAATAAAACTTTGAAAAGCATGCTGGGAGTTTGAGTCCTTTTGATGTTTCTTTGTCTCAAAAAAAAAAAAAACACGTGGTCAGACTTTGCTGGATGTCAGGCCTTTCTTTCTATTAGTAACACCTGGTGGCCCAACAGCAGCTTTTCGCCTGCTCCTTATTTTACAATTTTTCCAATTCTCTCTGATTCTCACTGTCTTTTACCTCAACTTTTTCAAAAACACTAGGGGTTTCTGTATCAATTAGTACTAGTCAATAAATGGTGTGTGTCTATGGAAAGAAAAGCCAATACATTTCTAGACAGAATAAATGGGTGAATTCTAATTCCTCCCTTAACCCTCAATCTCAACCCTCGCCCTTAACCCTCAATTTTTGTCCATTTAGGACAGAAGAACCTCTGAAAAGTCTGGAAAATTACCCTCAATGACAGTCACAGTTTGATGCCACTATAACATAGGACAAAGATTTTCCTTGAGATCAATCTCTGCAGATTATATAGTACAAGCCAAGTAAAACCCAAAATGAGGGGACATTGGGGTCAGTCTGGCATTTTTTCAGTCTGCTCAGTCCATTCAAAGCATTAGCTTCCATAGGATTTCCAGTGGATAGGTTTCCAGATAAAGTCTTTGTACCATTGGCTCTAATCCAATAATTTAGCATCAGCTCAAGGCTTGGGGTTCTAAGGAGTAGAAAAGTGAACACAACTAAGTTAGTTTTGGAAAAGAAATCAATCCGTGTGTTTACATGGGAAGTTTGAATTCCTCTTTAATTCAGAATTAAAGTTAAATCCGATTTAAAATGATTAAAAATTACCATGTAAACACCTAATTCCGAATGAAAATGTCCATTCCAAATTAAACTTAATTCCGAAGTAAGTGGCTGGTTTATTCTGATTTTAATTCCGAATAAAATAATTCCATGGTCATGTATACACTCATTCCTGTTTAAATTAATTCCCGTCTTTCTGCGCATGCTCGTTCCCTTGCCCGTCTGTCGCGATGACGCTTATATTCCTGCGCTGGGCTTGTAAGTAAATTGTGGTCAAGAGCAGAGACGATTTATTTAATAAATAGCTTGGAGGAAATGAAAATAATTAAAAGAACAGATGGCAGGAAACATAAAAATTATGAGCTTTTCAAAGTTGTAGCGGCCAGGTTAAATGAAGGAGGTTTTGCAGATAGAGACGCCACCCAGGTCAAAAATAAGTGAAATGTTGGTGCTAATCGAGTAAGTTTGTTTTCTTCCGGTAGACGTAAAGATGTAAAGATGTCTGCCCTCCTATCCAATCAGAACCCCTCCCAACCCCCAGACCTTAAGCGGAATTGGATAAAGCCGAACAAATGTGTTTTCCATGTAAACCTCAATTCGGAATTACTATTTCCATGTAAACTCGAAGGAAAATAGTTTAATTCGGAATTATTTAATTCTGAATAATTTATTCCAAATTAAAAAACATCATGTAACCTGTAGCCAGTGCTCAAAAAGGGGGACTAAAAGTCTCCTAACTGATCACAGCAGATAACACCTATCCCCTGTTCAGTCTGTACCGGCATTTTTCAGGCATCTGCTTTTGTGCAACCCAACAACATGGGTTCAGAGGGAGCAGGTGGACATATTGGGGGCACTGATGCAGATGAGGAAAATGAAGAGCAAAAAAGAAATGCTGAGGAACACTCAGGAAGGCAAACATATCTATCTATCTATCTATCTATCTGTAACTTGTAGATAAGGATTCTTCCTTTTCTGTGTCTTAATGTCGAAAACTTCCCTACTATGTGAGTGTAATACAGAAACCAAATTGATAAAGTAGGTCGGGAAGCACCAGATGATCCTTAATGGATTCAGTCTTTCTGACAAGTGCTCACAAAGGCACCAGTGTTTTAGCTGCTCTTAGCTGTAACAGTCCAAAAATCTTAATTTCATGAAAACACTGTGGTTATCCTGGTGTATTCTACTGTAGTCCATCACTAAAGTCTTTAACAGAGGAACAGACTGATAACTGCCTGCTTCACTGAACAGAAGCCCAGGGCTTAGCTCAACCAGGCTGGTGATAAATAAATAATGTAAGCCACCATAATACGATTTGTTCGGGGAAACTGCAGCATTTGGGGTTTTTGGAAGACACGTAAACTGCGGGTTTTGAAAAAAACAACACAAAACTTCCACTGATTCAGAAGGTGCTGATTTAGTGCGAGTGTAAGGACAAAAGAGGGAAGAATGTTGTGCTGAACATGTCGAATCTCACAAGAAATTCAAGGCTATGTTTCCATCCGGCAAGTATCAATGATGGCGACACGAGTGGTGATTCTGTGTACTTTGCCTTGAATAACTGGAGGAGGCTACCTGTGCATAAAGATGCAGGTCTGCAAAGCCCCAGAAGACTGTGGGTTCTGTCTCCTTACATGTCATATTCCCTGTTACTCAGGTAGCCCTTATTCATGTGTAGAGGAAGAATCTTTAAAGATTTACCTTTATTAAGTCTGGACTTACCATTAGTGAGCCCTGACATGTACTATAATAAAACTGTATAAATGTGGCAATGAACAATCTTACTGATGTCACACAAGTGTGAATTATAGCTTATGTCCACAATTACAGCAAAAAGGAAAAGGAAAATTCTTTACTACCAAATTTTCCTATTTTGCTGGCACCACATGTTGGAGCAGAACGTATGACCATGACTGTGAATCTGACATAAACCTGAATTTTTTAAAAATATTTCCAGTAAAGAAAATAAATAAATAGATTAATAATAAGACAGATAACGGCATATTTAAACAAAAAAAGGAAAAATACTTATACTGATAGCACTTCTTATGTAAAACTAATTTCAAACTAATCTTTGAGTCAGTAAAGTGGTATTGTTATAACCAGAAATTTAAAGGCAAAAGTCTATGATAAAATTTTAAGACCAATAATAAAAGATTAAAAGCCTATAATATACGAATAATGAAAAAATTTAAATATGTAAATGTAAATATGTTAATAATAACAAAATAATTATAGTATAATAATATACAAATGAAGGATACGAACAATATTGTATGTTACTGTACAGATGGCAACTCATACCATTTTGTTTTCATGTAAACAATGTGAGTAAATAAATGCAAAGGTCAGATTGTTTTCATTTTATGACTGAACTGCTGTCTTTGCAGTGCAGGGAATTTTAGAAAAAAAAAAACCCTTCCTATTGTAATGCTTAAGCACATTCAGAGAGAACCAATACCATATAAAAAGTGAGAAAAGATTAAAAAAGGTTAACCTCTATCTGTCTTCACTTATCTTTTTACTCAGTCAATTTCCTTTTTTCTCTTAACACTCTTCTTTCTTATCTCTGATAGCTTAGTGACCTGCCTGTCCAATGAAAATGGAAAGTATTACTTTTTACCCACCATTTACCAGCAGCAACTTACATTTAAGATCTGAGTAGTTGTTAGTGATTGGAATCAAGTCTGTCTATAAAGTGAATGAGAATAATGGTGGGATTCAGACCCAACTTCAAGTTTTAAGGAGTTTCAATACTGTCTAAATTGTAAATTAGATTGCTGCAAAAGAACTAGTCCAGCCATTTGTATCCCAAACCTAAAGAAAGTATTTTTCATTTGTGTTAATGGCTTTTTTGGGAATAAATAAATAATACTTGGAAAGCAAGTAAAATAGAGACATGTTCATAAAATACCTATTTGAGGTACATAGACATACAGTACATAGAAAATCCACTGGTGTAAATCAAGAGGATGGACTCCTCCTCCTTCACTTCCCTCTATGTGCTGGTGTCTAAGTCTGGTTCATATGCAGCCCTGGCTTGAATATTTGTCTCCTTCCTGACCACACATCAAACCCATATACAGTACTTCCTAAACTCTGTCAGCCTGGATAGAGTGTCTTTGCTTCGTGCCTTTTCTTTACCTGTCTATACTTGTGTGCAGATGTTTCTCTGAAATCCACGGACACACTTTTTTTTATGGACTCCTTTGTCTTTTTTATCCACTGCACTGTCCCCTCCTGTATATTCTCATCTCACACGGCTACTTTATGTTATCCTCTCAATGCTTGGCTACAAGATGAACACCACACACTAGAGCAGTATCCCCCATGGAGAAGAAGGCTGGAAGCCAATTTCAATGCAACAGGGACAGAAGTTAGCCAACTATGAGAGCAACAGAAAGGTGTAGTGAAAAAATAACTTTAAAAAATACAAACATACCTAAGACACTGGGAGTGCCAAGACAAACATGGAAGGAAGCTCTTTTTAAGGAACGCGTTGCATTGCAATAAGATTGAATTTGTATCATTACGGTGATAACTGTCATAATTATTTTTCCTTATTAAGGTTCTTCGAAGGTTGTTCGTTCTTGACAATGAGCAGTCAAATGTCTCAGAGCTGAGCACAAGGCTTAGCTAACATTAGCATAATTTTGTCTCTTGACAACATTGCCCAGCCAAATGGTTATATGATCTATCACTTTTGTTTTTAATGCCAGTGATAAAAAGTGAATACATCACCACTCTATTGGATTTGGAGGCAACCTTGTATAGTTCCTCTCCCTGTTCTAGGAAATACGTTCTAATGGTGAATTACACCATTTTAACTGACCACTACACAGCCTTTCATAGTCAGAGAAGACGAGGAGACCATGTTGTACGGTTTCTTAGATGAGAATTTTCTTTTATCCTTAAATCCTTAAAAAGCCTGAGTATTTAATTGGAAACAACTTTGAAAATTACCATTTTAAAGACCATGGGTGAGGTTTTAGTGATTGATAACTGCTGAGGTCAAAATTTAAAGATCACAATTTTCAATTTACTGATCAACTTCATTGTTTTTAAATTTTTAACAAATCTAGAATGTGATCCCCCTGAACTCGGAGAAAAGAAAGTAACATTCACTGTGTTGGGACGCTGGCTCGGTGACAATAAAGGCATTCATTCATTCATTATCCTGGAAGATTTTATAACCAGCAGATTAATCAGCGACAGGTGAGGTTGTCGCGATTGTGCATAAAAGGAGCATCCACCAAAGGTTTAGTCCTTCTAAAGATCAAACCTACTTCTGCGTTGCAAGATTTTGCTCACCTATACTGCAAGTGTGAATTCCTCTGCTAAGAGCTATGCCAGACCCTGACATGCATGTCTCTAAATGTAACTATGCATCACATCAATGCAGACCACAAGAAATGTGATTAGTGCGCTATATTTGTTCTTTGTCTGATCCACTGCTACTTTATAGTTTTCAACTATTTTACTCATGTAATATATACTTTATTTTCTCAGTTTCTCTATCCGAGCTACATAAAACAAAAGAAAGCTCAACACTACAGGCTACAGCTCTGCAGGAAAGAATGCACTGCCCTCTATCGGTTGGTGGTGTCATTACAGAGAGTCACAACATTGCACAACTATAAACAAGGTCGATGTAAGGCCTGTGTGTAGCCTACATTTGTATCTGCCAAGTAGAAGCATAAATTAGGCTCAAGGAAGAATTATTTGCAGATCCCCACTTTCAGCCAAAGTAGGCAGAACTACAACGAAAACCCATCATGCATCTGCCAGCAATGTATAAATTAATTCCCTACACCCAGAAATAAGAGTGCAAGGAGGAAGTCGTCTATGAACTCCATGCAGACTTGTTGCCAAGTTCTCTGAACACAAGTTTATCTAAGATGGACAGAAAGATGTTGGACATGTAGCATCGTGGAGTGAGTGGAAAAGAACCACAAAAGACTAAGGAGTGACAACGCCACCATGCAAATCTCACCCAGAGGATCACCCAGAGAAACACAGGTAAATCTACAAAAACCATAAGACGTGGTTTTGAGATTAAAAATGTATCATTTATTAAATAATCATTAAAATTTTAAATACTAAAAACTCATTTACTCAAAGGAAAAGAAAATAACTAAAGCTGAGGACTGGTGGATGGATTCGGGCTAGTGCAAGGAGGGGGGTCCACTTAAATCACCCAACATGTGACAGACGGTGAATTCCAGAGGCACAGCAAGACACAACAGGAGGATCCCACCACCAAGTCACCAGCACCACCTCCACCAGCCTCCAGCAACTAAAAGGGGAAAGAATAATAAACCAATTTACTAGGGTACAGCACAAGAAGACAATAAAACTTAATTCAAACAATTACCGAAGACTAAAACACAATTTTTTACAAGACAGAAGTTTGCACTTTCATGCTCATCCAGTACGGGACAAAAGCCCAATTAATACTCGCGCTCCTGTGGCACCACAGCTGTAATGCTGTAATGTGAGGCTGGGAGGGCCAACAGCAGTGAAGGTTAGCAGCAGCGCCATGTTGCAAAGGCCCAACAGGGGCAAGCGGATCCAGTCGGGCAGATGCACAGCAGAGTCAGTGGAGACGAAACAGCAGCAGCTCAGATGGCTACTGCAGCATCTGAACATGAAAAATGATTAGCCTTACTCATGGCAGAAATTGTGGTTATATGCCATTACACACACACGCACACACACGCCTACACACACATACACACAAGTTTCATCAAAAGCAAATCAGAAACTACACTGTAGATCTATTTCTGTAGCTGGTTTTTGTGAGTGGCAGGCTTTGGTTCTGGCTGTGCTGGGGCCATGCATGATTAATATTTGTCTGCTGCTCAACTTGTTTTTGCTCAAATCCCTGTTCATGAATCACAGAGGTTCCTTCACTTCCTTTTGAATGCTAATGTGGACCGTTGACATGGGGGAGAACAAAGGTGAGACAATCACATCCACTCAGGTAATCCTGTTGGTGTTAAGCAGACTGAGCTTTTATTTTCTAAAGTCAAGAGGAGACAAGAGGGAGGGAGACCAACACACTGATTTGCTTACGAAAAGCAAAGACTGGCTGATACATAGTTATGCTTATCGTTAGAGAGGCGTGCTGAGTGATGAAGGAACACAGTGAAATAGGGAGAGCAAATGAGCAGAATATTAAAATCTCCATAAAAAGATCCTGTGGTATTACAGTGTCTGTATGTATGTGGGTGTGTAGGGAGATTTGTGAGGGCTGAATCACAGAAATATAAGATATGGAAAGAAGAAAAATATAAAATTAATCTGAGAAAGGTTAAAATAAGTGGAAAAGCAGAATATGTGGCCGTCTTTGGATTCATTTACCGCTACTGCTCAGCTCAGAAAGATCTAATTCATTTTTCGAACATCAGCTACATTAATTGCAAGCAATATCTGAGCTATTGTGCCCTTCCCCAGTGTCATTCAGCCTTCATTACTGCCACTTTGATAGTGAAATGAAACAGCCTTTAGCTGAATTGTGGCCATTATACTGCACAGGCTTGCTGCTATTCAGCCACAATTACATAGTCAAGCTCCTTTTGGGTTTAGCTTGCTCTATCTGGGTTAGTAATTTGTTATTCTAAATGTGCGTACGTGTGTGTGTGGCTGTCTGCATATTCGTGCGTGGGGATGAGCACATGTGAGCCTGCATGCTGATGTGTAATAGCACATTTGTTTACGTTTTTGTGTTTTAATGTAAATTTGATGATGCGGTCAATGGCTGCTAAAAGACAGCCATTTATAGCAGACAGGACGTACCTTCAGGCTATAGAAACAAGCACTTAAAAACACACATACAGTATTTTTAGAGAGTTGTAAGGGAAAGCTCTCAGATCCACATGCATATATCTGCTTTGGGCAAATTGCAAGGAGGTGAACACAATGCACTTGTTTATGGGGAAGCAGACACATTAACTTCTGCTTCAGTGAACTTGTAGTGTCATATGAAGTGTAAATCCTTTATCGAAATTCTAATCAGAGCATCTCTAAAGAACAAGTTTTAGTCAGTTTGCAACCATGCTGTGCAAGAATAATGAGAGCCATTTAGACTATTCTTTCCATTAAGGAAACATGAACACGCACTTTTAGCTGTAGAATAACCACACTCAATGCTGGGAAAAAGCAACAGTCAATATTATGGAGGTGCAAAACCAAGGGTTTGTGTTGTTTTTCTCCTAATTATAGGGAAACAAAAAACAAAAAAAAACAAAAAAAAAGCACCACGTACAGTTAGACGATAGAGGGAGGGATTACAGTTAGACTTATTTTTAATGGACCGTTGCAGTTATTTATTTAAATATTCATTGCGCTTATTCTCATTAACGTTTGCATCTGAAAGGGTTTCTGAAATTTATTTGAAATATTCTGATCCTTTCCAACCCCAATCAAAGTTATCATATCCTAGCTTAGTGTGAGTACTGTGAGTGAAGAATTTAAAGACGCTGGAAAATATGAGGACGTTATTAATACATCCTACTTGACTTTGCTGGGATTGAAATTGGTTGGAGCTTTTTCCCATTAAGTATTGGAATACCCACAATGGCTTTGTTAATTCTGTAACAATTTAATATGTTAAGAACCAAACACCTAACACAGAGACATAAAAACACAACTCTCATATTGCAAAACTCCTGATGGAGGAGGACCCTTGACGAGCCGAAGCTCAGGTAATTAATCCAGTCTTTGGGTCCACGGGGCTCTGTCCAAGACCTGTCTGAGCTGGGTCCCATCAGAGGTCCAGGCAAAGTTAATCAATCCAAAAGTTGCAGGCCAGCCTGGAGAGTGACTTACTTGTAGGAGGCAGCTGTTCCAACTGCTGCCAGGGAAGCACCCAGCAAGCAGCTAGCTGGTTGGCCTACCTCAGGCTCCTACAGACCGAATGATTCTGGGCTGTCGCAGATGAAAGATCGTCGTTGTGAAAGACTCTTGGGGATATCTTAGTCAAAATGAGCTGTCCTACTTCTACTTTATGAACGGTTTGATGATGATCATCACACTGGACTTGTGACCAAAGACTACCTGACATAAATTTCTGACAGTCAGAAATCCTACGACTGTTTCTGCCTGCTAGCCAGCCTAGCACCATTCCAGAGAAACATATGAATCCAAAGCTGCGCTCTTCTCCCTAACCATGTCTGAGAACACATCCTTTTTCTTTGCTGCTTTTCTTTAACATTTTGGCACATGTGAACATGACAGGAGCAGTTAATTTTTACATGTTGTTTGTTTACTGTTAGCTCATACTGATTGTGGATATCATACCCAAGATTGAGTAAATGCAAGTCGAACAGCATGAGATGTTATTATCTTACACTACTGCAGAAATCGTGCAGTGTATTAAAGTCCTTAGGCTCTAAATATATATTTTTCTCTTGTAACGTTAAACATTTTAACATGGTGGTTGCTGGAGATTGACTCGCTTTTTGGAGCTAGCCCCTAATGATCAGTGGAGGAACAGCAGTTTTCCTCATATCTTGGTTTGTGGCTCACTAGCAACTTGGATGTATCTCGTTGGTGATCTGTTAAGCAAGCTGTGCACTGGCTGCACTATACCTGCATTTATTGGTTATTTGATAAAAAATTAGTAGTGATAACCTCTAAAAATTATACATATCTATCATTGTGCTCTTGTTTGAAGCTATTCAGGATGTTAAATTGGACATCACTGACCAAATGAAGAAGTTTATAGATTCACCGTAGCTATGTCCTTCCGGTAGGCCATGAAAGGCTTTGAATAAATGCTGCAGGAATGTTGCTGATACGTCTACATATTACACTGTCTATATCCTGGCTTACATGACTCCGACTCACTATATTTTAGATTCATACTTTGTAAATGAATGAATTTTTCTCACATGATATGTTATAAGTTGGTTTTACAAATGCCAGTTGCACATTTTTATTAGAAATATGTGTATGGGTCTCTGGGTATTTTCCAAATGTATCAGAATCAGAATCAGATTTATTGTCACTGAGCCAGCGTCCCAACACAGTGAAATTTGTTTTCCCAGTACATCGTCTAAGAGAAACATACAGAAACATGTCTGTACTTCAGCGTTGTGTGAGCTATGAGACAGTAAGTGAACTTAAACTTAATATATGCTCATATACAATAACAATAACAATGCATTTATCTGAACATATGGATGCTGATGGACATTCACCCATTTGAAATATTTTTTTTTACACTGAGGTTTTTATTTTTACAATGAGATTTTTTTTTAATTGAAATTTTATAAATAGCAGTCTGTACAATCCACATATTAATTGGTGCTGCGCTGTAAATGCATTTACAGGTCAGTATTCAATGATGTCATTGTTACTGGGTTTTCTGCACCTGGGACTCATAACAATCGTGCACACCACTGAAGGACTGCAGTGAAACTGCAGAAAGCACTCAACACTCACACACATGCACACAAACCTCTTGTCCTGTCCTGTCACACTCACACTACTCACTAACCAATCTTCACACACACCACTGAAAAGACTGCTTGCTTAAAATTTATAAGCCTATGCATCTTAAGCTTGTATGTTTATTGCTGGAAATGACAGGATGAAATCAAATTCATTACAAGGCACTACATCATTCAGTTCCCTGCCAAGGGCTTTATGTTCACAGCACAGCTCAGCGTCCTTCCATGGAAATGCTGGGCAGCAGGCAACATGGTGTATGTGTGCACTTGCTTAGCATGTTAATTTTGGGGCCTTGTTGTAACGCAAGTGTCGGGCGAGGGCTGTTAGCAGGAATTAGATTGGAACTCAAGTTTAGCTTCCCTACGTGGTTCCCAGACTCATTAAAACATATTGCTTCTCTTGCCCGTTTCCCATTTCAGACCTGGACCTGGAGGAGTTTCAAAAGCAGCTAGCCCCTCTCTGATACATTTTATGAGTTGTGAGATGCAATGCGGTTTGGGATTAAATTCACTGTGTTATCTGTTTTGACATGGCTCATGCTCGGTTTTGCCTGTTACAAGAAGCCTCGCAAGAAGCCAGTCAGAGAGAAAACCTTGAATATATCAAGCCCTTGCTTTCTCTCCCTCACATTCCTTTTGATCTCAGTCCACCTCTCTCTCTTAAGCTTACACCTTATCCCCCTGCATTATTCTCCTTCCCTTCCTCCAAGTCTCTAAATGTACACTAAAATGGCATAATGGATCAAATCAGATTTAAAACAAACCTTTTGGTTTTGCCATTCTCTAATGATATTCAGTGTATCCTCTGTTAGCCTCCTTTCATTTCTTTAGCCTCTCGTGCTAAACTCACAAAAGGAGTGACAAGATAAGAGATTTCATTTCTCTGCTAAGCAGCTCGAGTTTCAAGTGGGTGTCATGTTTAGGAGGTAACTACCTGATATCCCACGTCAAACCTTATTAGGATTTCAATAGGATTTTCTTTTTTTCCCCTCTTTCACAGCATCATGTTAGGCATCAGGCTTTCATTGACAGATTGTGGATATGAGAAAAAGAGAGGGAACCCAGGGCTTCGAGCAAATTGTTTCGATCTGTGCTTGCTGCTATCTACGGTACAAAGCGCTATGGGACAAATGCTTGAGAGGGCAACAGGATTTTCTCTGTTTGGATGACGGTGTGTAAGTGATGTCAGGTTGTTGTACTGTGCGGCCTTGACAATAGCTACACGCAGAGAGGTGGGGCTAAGGGGAAAAACAAGAGCAGGGAGAGGAGGGATAGATTGATCAAAGCAGCAGAAGCAAGAAAAAAAACAGATTCAAGGAGGAGAAAAATGAAACAAGCTCTGATTAAAAGGAAGGATTGAAGGATGGAGAATGAGATCCCAAAACCAGCCCAGTCTCACATCAAAATGTATATTAGCAAAAGGATATTCGTTGTCCAGTAATGATTGGGTGGAACTTACCATTCAGGATATCTAAAAAATGAAAACTCGAGCTTCTCAATATGGGGGTAATATTTGGAAATGGTTTGTCTGAACCAAGCTATGATCTTTGCCTTAAAGTTTTGTTTTTACCTGTTCCCATCAATGTCAAAATGTTATTAAAGTGAGTGACAACCATGTGTCTATTATGTTTGACTCTTTTCCCCATCAGCAGGATGGCACCTACATAAAAGTTAATCTTGGTAGTAATGTGCATACATTCCAACACTTGTCACTTATGCTGTATTATGATTCATTAGATCTTTAAATCACGCCTTCTCGCTGTGTAACTTCTTCCATGCCAACCGTGTTTCCTTCGCCACTGCCACTGTGTTCTGCTAAAAACCGTTCTAATCCTAAAGAAGAAAAGTAAGAGGATCAGTTCTATTTAGGTGATGTTACGTATGGTGAATCACGGCTCCACTGATAATGCCTTTTTATAGTCCTGGTGTGTGTGTGTGTGCTTAACTCAGATTCAACATACTCAGACATGACTGAACTAACTCGAAACCCCCCCATATAAAACCAGAGACTCTGGGTTTTCTCATCTGAAGGTTTGACTCTGAGTTAGTACTTTCACTCAGTTTGTTGAACCTCCTTTCTGAAATAGACCCATGCTGGTCCATCACCATGCTATTTGTCATCTGGAGCCACAGTCTCAGCTATTGTTGTGGTTTTTGGGAATGTTTGCAGCATACCCCATAATGGTTGGCAGTCCATCACAGAGTAAAAAATTACAAAAAAAAAAGTTACATATACAAAAATGATTGTACAAAATATTTATGTGTCAATATATGTGTTATATGTGCACATTTCAGGATTAAAATACAAATTCATATGTAGCACTTTGTAAGCACAGAGCTTTGGACTAAGCCATGTGGTGCAACACTGCTGATGAAGCAAAAGGTCTGTTTGTACATCACGTCACATGCAAACACTGCAGCTCAGGGATCTAGCAGATGAGCAGGTGCGACAGGCATGTCAAAAAAAAAACAACATATATATAGTCCTGAAAAAGACCCATGCCTTCAATAGAAAGGGAAAAAAGGCAAAAGGAAATAGTTGTAGAAAAGAACATGAGAGAGCACGAGTGGCAGGTGTGTGAGAACATTTAACAGAATCTTGAGAGTCACAAGAGAAGCAGAGGGGGGATGACCAAAAAAGACTTAAGATTTACTGAGCAGCACTTACAGTCAGGAGCAGCAGGTGAAATGGAAAGAAGAGCCCCATAAATGAACAGAATTTGGACTAAGGATTTGAGAGAGATTTGAAATTAATCCTGTTAATAGTAAATGAGATTTTTTTCAAAATTTTTAGACGCCCTATAAAAAAGTCCTATCTGCCTTAATTACATTTCACTTATAATTATTGCTTTTCATTTATAGAAGTTAGTAAATGATTTTTCAGTTTTAAGTGCCTGCATATGAAACAATTTTTTTTTACATCTAGAGCTCAGAAAGCAATTCATTTTGAGTCTCAGGTGCTGTAGCATGACAACCCCCCCCCCCCCCCCCCCCCCCCCCCCCCCCCCCCCCCAAAAAAAAAAAAAAAAAAAAAAAACATGGTGAAATAGCACTTTGCTTTAATCTACAAGAAACCAGAGCAACCTATCAAAATACATCAGAGGTAAAATGCTTTATATGTCCAAACTATTTAATATTGAGGCAAGATGTCAATACGCCAAGCCAATGGTGTCGCTTAGAGTGAGAATGGTGGTGCAGAAGGATGTGTCATGGCTGCTGACTCTGCTGAAACAGCATCAGTCATTTTGCAAAACTGTACAGTGGGCACCTGGTAAACAAATAAATATGCATATGGAGTTACATATTTTGGGGAAAAGAATGATAAGAAAAGAAAGAAAAAAATAGGGCGATGTCTGACAGAAAGCAGGCATGCGGTCAGAAAAGAGGGTAGTAAGGGGAAAAAAGGAGAAATAAAAGGATTACATGGTTGTTCAGTGACGGAGAGACTGTAAAATGAAGTCAACAAATAATGGGAGGCAAATCCACAAATTATCACCTTTTTAGGATGCCAACTGTACGACCAAAATGTTTCTCTTATTATGTAGTTCAAGTGCAATTGTATCTACATATAACGTGTTTTTAAAAAATGTTATATTAGAGTGTGGATATGTCATGTGACTTCTGCTAAAAACCAAATTTCTCCACAGGGACAAATAAACTTATTGTATCACATTGTAAATTGGCTCAGAATACAATATATGGGGACATAAGTTGACGTCAGCTCAGTTACCTCGAAGTCACTTTTGTATCAATCTGTCTGCGGCTCGGTTGGGATGAGAGCAGAAATGCACTGCAGAGCTGGTTCTTGAATTTGCAGTCACCGCAAATATAATAAATGTAATATTGATAAACTCAGACCATCTAGTACCATCGTAGCAGCTTACCCCTGAGGTGGAACAAGTTAGAAAAATCCATTTGGCATATTTTTGTCAATTTTAAACTCTATGGGATGATTTTTTTCTCTCTTTTTTTTGGAGCCTTTGGGTCCTCGTTGCATCAGTCATCACATTTGTCTCCCTTCCACCTCCATTACACCAGATTTTTATTTTTTATTTTTTTCTCATCAGGGCAGCAATGTGCTACAAGGATACAAAATGTCATAGTTTTAAGTACATATTCAGCAGATTAATAAGAATACAACTAGTTGATTCAAAATATTCATTTTTATTTTAACAAACATCAAGGTCATTTTCACACAGGTATTTAATCAAGTAACCATAGTGACTGTGTGTGTCTGCATGTGTGCAAAAGAATTGTGGCTCATCCGTATTTGCACCTGTTCTCTGTGTGTCTAAGCATTTCTTGACATTGACAACTTGACATTGATATTGAACAGAAGTGGCGATCACTCTTCCAGCATTTGACTTTTGTTGTAGTATTGCATCCTGGCGCCTTCTGTCTCCCTATCTTGTCAATCATGATCATCCAGTCACGTGCACGCTGAAAGTTAGCTTATACATTTCCTCACTCAGTGCTCTCAAAAAATTAACATGGAGGTGCAAGTGTGTTGGAGCAGAGAAACACCTAATCCAAGTTATCCTTAGGGTAAGAACTGAGAACCACGCCTGAGGAAAAATGGTATCTATAAAGCTAGCCTGGAGCAAGGAATGAAAAAAAAGCTGTATCAATTGGTAAATTACATGAAAATCTGTCTTTAAATAATCGAATATAGTCAACCACGTGCATATTTTCATTCATGGCTATTTTAACACAAAATCAGTGTAACTAGTTGATGGTCCTACAAACCACATAAATTTGGCTCCTGAGCAGAAAACTTAGTCTCCAACTGAAATGTCAAACCTTTTTTACATTTTTTTGGTGGAACAGTAACATGTCTTGTTGTTTTTTTTTTTTTTTAATGCAACCCTAATTCCATAAAAGTTGGGACACTGTGTAAAATGTAAATAAAAATCAGAATGAAATGGTTTGCAAATCTCATAAACCCATATTTTATTCTCAGATATTTGAACTGAGACATTTTATAATTTCATGGGAAATATCAGCTCGTTTTGACTTTGATGGCAGCAACACATCTCAGCAAAAGTAGGAACAGGAATAACAAAAGGCTGGAAAAGTAAATGGCACAATTCAAAAACAAATGAAGGAGCATTTTTCAAATAATGAGGTCAATTGGCAACAGGTCAGTAACATGACGGTATAAAAGGAGCATTTCAGAGAAGCAGAAGCTCTTGGATGCACGGATGGGCAGAGGTTCATCAATTTGTAACAAACTTTAACTGAAATCGTGGAACAGTTTCAGAAAAATATTCCTCAACATAAAATACCAAAGACCTTGAAGATCCCACCATCTACAGTACATAGTATCATTGAAAGATTCAGAGAATCGGGAAAAGAGTCTCTGCCCAGGGGACAAGGCTTAAGGTCAAAGCTGATTGCGCGTGATCTTCACACCCTCAGGTGGTACCGCATTAAAAACAGGCAGCTCTGTTTTAGGACTAAGTGAAACAATCCCTGAAATTAACATATAACTGGGGCATAAGTGGTGACGGTGCATCCATCGGAGTGGCCCCCCTCCATACACCATCGGTGGTGTATGGAGGGGGGCGGGGGGACTTCATTGGGGTCATCAGGTGGGCACCTTCCTTCCCCGGTGTTTCGATGATAGGCCCACAACACCTCAGGAGAGCTCATCAGCAACACCTGGCGTCCCAGGTGTGCCCCCCTCAGTTTTCAACCCCTCTTCACCCAGAGCCACCGACTTGCTTCCTCTGCCGCACCCAAGATGGTTTTTATGGCTTGGCGTTGGACTTGGCCTCGAATCCCCAAATTCTTAAGCAGCCTGATGGTAGACTTGCCCACGAAGCCTCTGCAGCCAACTTCAACTGGGCAAATCTTGGCTTTCCATCCACGTTGCTCAGCATCAGCTGCCAGTTTGGTGTACTTAAGACTCTTGCGTTCGAAGGTCTCCTCAACAGCAGCTTCCCAGGGAACAGTGAGCTCTATGATGTAGATGGTGCAAAGTGAAGAGGACCAGAGCACGAGGTCAGGTCTGAGGTTTGTTGTGGCGATCTCAGCTGGGAAGCAGAGCCTGTGGTTCAGATCTGCTACCAACTTCCAGTCTCGTGCCCCTCCGAGCTGGCCGATGTCCGATGTTGTATGGACTTTGGCTGGTTTTGCTCCTTCTCGGATAAAATCTCTTGCTGATGTAGGATGGACTGATGGAGGGGGGAGTGTATTGACCTTTGTCCGTTTGGTCTCCAGAGTGGACGCCAGGCACTTGAGGACGTGGTTGTGCCGCCAGGTGTAACGTCCTTGTGACAGGCTTGTCTTGCAGCCCACCAGGATGTGTTTGAGGTTTGCGGATAATGGACAAAGGGAGCACGTAGGGGGTACGCATAATTCTCTACTGGATGTCACTGAATGGGCTCAGGAACATTTCCAGAAATCACTGTCCTTGAAAAGAGTTCACCTTGCAATCCATAAATGCAAATTAAAGCTGCATCATACAAATATCATCCAGAAATGCCTTTGTCTTCTCTGGGCCAAAGCTCATTTATAATGGTCTGAGGCAAAATGGAAAACTGTTCTGTTATCAGATGAATCAAAATTTGAAATTCTTTTTGGAAATCATGGATGCCGTGTCCTGCAGACTAAAAAGGAAAGGGACCATCCAACTTGTTATCAGCGGACAGCTTAAAAGCCTGCATCCCTGATGGTTTGGGGTTCCATATTTACCTTATAACATGGACAGCTTACACATCTGGAAAGACACCATCAGTACTAAAGAGCACACAAAGGTCGTAAAGCAGCATATGCTCCCATTCAGGCAATGTCTGTTTCAGAGAAGGCCTTGAGTCATAGCCTGGGTCAGCCATGGCAGAAGTTCTATGTGTCTGGTCAAGTTGGCGTCTCTCCATGTCTCTAGTGCTTTTATGTTTTATTTTGAAGGTCTGTCTTGACTTCGTGGTGTTCAGCTTTTCCTTCTCCCCCTTGTCATCCTAATTGTTTACACCTGCCTCTCGTTCCTGTCACTCCCATTCTGTTTGCTGTCCATTGTCGTCACTCCTGTCTGCATATCTACCTGCTTGTCATCCTGTTTGTCGCCCTGGTTTCTTGGATTTAAGTTAAGTTTGTATTTTTGTTTAATAAAGACCTTTTTTTCCCTTGAACTCCTGCAACTTGGGTCCTCCCTTTAAAACAGCTACAAACCCTGACAGCTTTGCATATTTCAGCAAGAAAAGGCAAGACTTCGTACTGCATCCATCTCAACAGCTGTGCACATAACCCTCTTTCTGAAATCTGCACCTGTAGGAAAAAGTAAGTGAATGCTTGGAGATGATAGCTGATTAAATGCCACTTTGGTGGCTCTGGATTGGACCTCTGCAAGATTTAGGAAGAAATTTTGACCATGCAACTTTCCAGGGGCCCCTTAATAGGATCTCTGGTGTGAATGGCTCTCATGAGGTTATTCCACAGCATCTCGATGGGGTTAAAGATTCAGTGTTGTTAGAACTGGGTAACTAGGGCTTCAGCCCTCAATGCTTTGTGTTGGATCTAAAATGAAAATCTTCTGGAAGAAGGGAAAACAGTTTGAGAAAACTACATGACAAGTGATCATATATAATATCTAGCCATATCAACTTTGCAAACCAACCAGGACAACATTTTATCTTTGCTGTTGTCTGATCAACCGACAGTAGGCCCACCTACTGTGATTCCTAAAAAAACAATTACACAAAATCATCCGTCCTGCTGTGTCCTTCCAGCTGCTCAGATCAAGTACAGGCCTCTGTAGCTGTCAGTGCTGATTGGTCCCACACACTGGGCTTTATTGCAGGAGACTAGCAGATTTAGAAAAAAAACTGTACCTAATAGATAAGGCAAGTCTTTAATCATAGATATTCAGCTTTAATCCTTATATTATTATTAAAAAAAATGGGGAATAAAGGAGAAGCAAAGTTATCCTCTTCATCACGAGAGGTGATCTATGTGCATGCTCGGAAGCACCAATCCTAACATGTATCATACCAAAATAATGGCAAGAAACTCAGCAAAAATAGCCTCTACCAAACACTGCCAAATAAAGACACTTCAGACCAAGTAGTTTTATGGGCATGCAACAAAAACACAAAAACAGCCCATGTGGACTTTGGTGCTAACACTAATTTCACTGCTTCATGCAAACCACACAAAAAAGATGTTATATATAAACAGAGACTGTTTATTGACAAAGGTTTTCGTGTCATCACTGTAAAAAAAAAAAAAAAAAAAAAAAAAAAACTAAACTAGTGAGCTAGCAGCAAAAGACTTAAGCTTAACTCTTTCCATTTCATTTGTATGCTCCTGTTTGAATGGGAAGATGTATAGATGTCAGCGATTTTTTTCAAAAAGAGTCAAAAACAGTTATAATTGTGTTATAACATCTGATTCTGACCCTTTTGCAGTAATCTCATATGTCTTACCTTTCCTTTGAGACCAAGATTATACACATAGCCCTTGTGGTTGTGAAGATGTACTTTATTTATTTCTATATATCATTGCGGACAGGAGGCAAAAAAAAAGACCTCACGATGAAGAGGTTAAATGAGGTGTAGAAGAAGTTGCCCCAATTCCTACAAAAGTCAGAAAGCAAGTCTTCTGTGAAGAGCTCAGGTAAATAAAACTGTGTGCCTCTCAAAGTTGTTTTTTTTTTTTAATCATACAGTAAGCTCGGCCTTACATCCTTTTTACCACAGACTCAGACAGTTGTGACAGTCTACAATCCCTGATGTACTGTTGTGATAACAAAAGGAACAAATGTTGACAGTACACGTAAAGTGCACTGTCATTACATAATAGCACATCAAGCTCAAACATCTCAGGGAAACTAAAAAAGAAATGATCAGCAAATGAGTTATAGTGTTATTTGCTCCCTTATCATAGTTGGAAAGAGTAATTTCAGCCCTTAGCAGTTGTCTCTCTAACTCTGTGAAGCACTAAAACACTATTACCCCTATGGTATAGAGTGGAACATTAGTTATGTGTTTTTTGTCATTTTTTAAAATAAATGATAACGGTTGTCGTGTCATAATTGGCCAACATTAAAAATTCAAAAATTCAACCACTAAGGCACAGAAAGAGTTTTAGAGGTGATCATGAGGAGAGTATAAGAAAGAGAGGGAACTTTCATCACTTAACAGAAGAACAAGTTGTGAGGGAATCGTTAGTAAAGTGTAAAGTCATTTGAAGTTTAGTTTAAATTACTGGCATCAGTAGCTGACAGAAACTATACAGAGAGTTATTAAAACAGAACAGAAGATCACTGGCTGCTCCCTCCCCTCACTACTGGACATTGCAAACACCTGCTTCCTATCCTACTTTCCCTACCGTGACCACTACCAGTTTGCAGTGTGATGCAGCAGAAAAATCAAAACACAGCATCAAATTTCCATCTATTGAGATTCAGCTGGCAGGCAGTCTCCATTACATTATTTGAATATTTAGCTGAATATTTTGGCAGGTGTCAGGTCCTGCGGCAGCAATGGAAGTCCAAATCATTATGCTTCCTCCACCACGCTTCATTGTTAAGATGTTGTTTTCATGTTGGTAAGCTTTGCACGTTTTAAACCATAAATAGTACTGAGACATTTGACTTTTGTTTTATTGGACCACAAAATATTTTCCAAGTAGCATTATTATCTGCCAGAGTTCTCTTTGCAAACAGCAAACGTCATGCGTACATCAATGAGAGATGTGACAAGTCATATCTACCTGTCAAGAAGAGCATCACTGACCTGTGGTGTCCCCCAGGGTTTAGTCATCGGGCCTTTATCATTCAGTCTGTATGTTTATATTTATATCATCCTTGTTTTAATCATTTAAAAAAAAATCTCCTGCCACAGCTATGCTTATAATATCAAATTTACTTGTTAATCATTAACGTCAGTTTTCTAGTCGTCACTATCCATCTCCATCCAGCCATCTATGATCCATCAGCCATGGACCTTTGTGTGCTGTTCAGAAGAACAAAACATGTAACTCTGAGGGAGGAAGACATAACAAATGTATTTTGCCTCTTCAGATCATGCCGAACACAAAATCTTCTGGCACTCACTTTCTGAGCACTGCAGGATATCCTTCTGCTGCGGCGCACAGGAAATTTCTGTGTGTGCCATACTGGCAAATAAACTTCAAATGTTTATGTTGGCCCAAAGGGGTTTTGGTCATGAGTGTGTTAAACTTGGCTCGATGTGAACACAACAATCCCACTCTGGTGTACACCAAACAGTCATTCCTAGAGCGATCTGAAGAGGGGGTCTCGGTATAGATGTCTTCAGACTCTGGTGTGGCTTGTTTGTGGTGTGAAAGCTCCATGACCTCAGACTGACCCAACTACAGGGTGTGCAGCATATTTGAGCTAAAGAGCCTTTTGTGGTCCACTGTACAAGAGGATTGTTATTTGTGAAGGAGCTCTAAACATAAAAAAGAAAGTAATGCTAACAGTCATGGACAAACAACTTCCAGCACCTTCCTTTACAAGCTGTTTAGCTCATCTAGATTATATAGAAATGATATAAAAAAAAAAGGGCCAACCCTGGATCAACAGCACATAGTTGTTGTGTCGCCATGCTTTCAGCTCTTTGCTTTAGCCCAGTAGTCATGGGAAACATGATGCTCTGCCACAGCTGCTGTTTACCAATGACAGCATTGACTGTTGTCAAGTGAATTATGGTATGGTGTTTGAGCTACAATTAAAACAACATTACGTAAACACAAACACAAACAGGGTTAGGGTTTAACCCTAACTCTAACCCCAACCCTTCACTACATTACCTGCACTTTGACAAGCAGAACAATTTCAAAGTCACATAAACCCAATCAATAAAACATTCAAATTAAATTTAGTCCTGTGGCCTGTTTTTCCATTTCATATTTTTGAAAGGAGCCTGAAAATGAAAGTCTAAATTTTCTTTTGTTTTTTTTTGGTATTTATTAGAAAAACAAGTAAACAAATAACCATTTGATTTTTAATATTTTGATTGTCAATTAAAAATGGAAAGAACAAATGATACACTAATTATTACAATCCTGTTGAATCTTTCTGCCAATTTGCTATGTTATTTATTTATTTATTGTCTAGCAAAACCATCTAGTATGTATATGCAATTTAATCTTATAGCAGACTTTTTTTTTGTGGGGGTGTGAAGGGTAAATGTGTCCTTCACCAGTCTTTATTAATATTTTAAATCCTGATTTTGTCAGAGAGGACCAAAAAAAAACACCAGCAGTGAAACATTTAAAGATTATATGAGCTATGTTAATAAATGGCTGGCTGTCTCAAAAGTTTGTTCAGCTGAACAGAGAAGATACTGCAATTATCTTATGTAGGGAGAAAAACAGGACGGGCTATATATTGCATCTTACCTTGACAGAAAAGACACTGTTAAAAACCTTACTTCAGTGGACAGTGATTTTAGCTTCAACCAAGATGTGAAGCCCTTGACTAAATCAAACCTTTACCATCTTAAAAAATACAGAGAAACTAAGGAGTCTTTTGTCAGGACATGCCATAAAAAGACTTGAACATGCTTTTATTTTCAGGAGGGTTAATTACTGCAGTGGTCTTCTCACAGGCTTTCTCAAAAGCAGCTACAGATGGTAGGAAATGCAACACAAAGAGTTTAACAACACAATGAAGTTATTTCATCACATTAACACTGATATAACATTGGCGACCAGTGAACCAGAGAATTTATTTCAGAATTCTGTTGCTGTTAATAAATGGCTAAAAAAGGGATGTACCAAACTGCTTCTCATGCATGTTTCAGCAGTAAAGGCTCAAACTCTCATAGACCGACTGAAAGAAACCTTAGGATCTTTCCTGCACTAAGGACCAAAAAAAAAGTGAGACAACCTTAAGCAAACCCCAACAGTGCCCCATCAGCAGCCAGTTATAAATGTAGACTAAACCTCAAATTCCTCAGAACATGGAACAGCCGTGCCGCGCCGGCCGCTGTGAACACAAGCCGCATCCATTCTAGTCAATGAGTCATTGAATCATTGAATCCGAGACGCCCTGCAGACGTTTAGAAGCATCCTAGAAGTGACCGTCAGCTCTGCTCTGCTACGGATAACTAATAATTGTGCTTTGTTTTTTGCTCTTTCTGAGCACAGATTCCTAAACTTTTAACCAAGGTTTGATAGAAACCCAGTGTGACTTCACTGCAGTTAAAAACATTCCCTGGGAACCAAGTTAAAGGAAAGTTTATGTTTGTTCAGTCACTTTTAATCTATTTAATATCAGTCCTCATCTGTGTATATCCTACTCTATATTTTAACGTACTTTGAACTGCCTATGGGTATGATTTGCACTATATACCGTAAACAAACTTGCCATGCTGTTCTGTGCATAATTTCATTTGTAGTTTTCATCTGGGATCCAGAGCTTCACTCCTTGAACTTTGCATTCGTATTCTCTGTGCGTATGCTATACACGGATGACTGCACAAAAACTGACATCAAATCTTTTCTTTGTTGTCCATCTTCAAATGAAGTTTTTTACACTTTATTTCTTCAGCTCAATGACTGATTTTTAATAGAGCCATTGCACATTAACAATTGTTCCATAAAAAAAAAAAAATGTAAAAAATAAGACTTCCACTGTCATAAATTTGGATTGATTACACTGCCCTGAGGTAAATGAGATTTTTTTGACAACACAGGAGAAATGATGTTTGTCCCTTTATCCAGAACATATGTGGAACAACAGCAACAGAGGACAGCAGTTTGGGTTGGAGTAGCAGGTGGTTTAGCATGGCACAATATCAGGAACAGATGTAGCTGAATAACTAAAAGCCTCTAGAATATTTAAAGAAGAAAAAGTACAGATGCATGAAGAGTAATTAAAATTTAGTTAATTTTTCAGGCAAAAAGATTCATGTAGTATTCACAGTTAGTGTCTATTCTCCTTAAAGATGTTTTTTTTCTTTGCTGTACATGTTCTTTTGTTTGTATTCAACATCATCAAATCAATAGACTCTTGTAAAGCATTGAGTGCTACTGCATGAATGCATTACTGAAATTAAGTCTCCTTTTATTACACTCTCACATTTTCTGATTTTCTGCAAATTCTATCTTTTACTTACCAATGTTCACTTACAAGGCTTTCAGGACTTCTATTGCCCTCTAAGGTTTGAACTGAGCTGTTGAAAGAATTGCTACCAACAGTGATGGTAAAACTCTGCCTTGAGCGTGTATGAATGACCACTGATTGTCCAGTTTAAAAATAGCCTGAGGCCACAGTACACTGCATATGTGGCATCACACACACATATATCTGTTTGAAAAGACTATACTTAAATGACAGCAAACACAGAAGTGGTGCTCGGCATCCCGCTGACTGTAACAGATGGCTTAAAACCTGGTGTCTTGCTGTGTGTGTTTGTGTGTGTGGAGCCCATTTCCTCTCTGCTGATCTTTCTCACTCCTCACCTTAGTGTGTACTCACCACAGGCCCGTCACCTTCAACATGACACATGCTGAGATGTGGAAAGGAAGGGCTTATAAAAGTGACATGCCCGAATCTAATCAAACCTGTGGCTGAGCTCACAAGCGTGTGGGTTATAGATCAAAGAATTACACTACGGGGGTCATAAGGTGGCACATCATGCAATGTGAGACATGAAACATTTACCTCTACCATTGTAGAGAGCATAGGAGCTGTGCATGTTTTGAGAATGGTCTGCTTTGTATATGATCAGAGGTTATAAATTCTCTTTATAACGTTACCGACATCTTTAGTGAGAGTACTTCGTTTGTACCTCAGCCTGAATTTACCTGAGAATCAATCTTATTTCTGAAAAGAATTTACCAGTGGCAGTGTTAAAAGTGTTCTTGTTTCTGCTTCTGTATGTATGTGAGCTCGTATCTATTGGTGTGTATGGTGGGTTGAGGCAGTAAAGAGATCAGGGAAAACTAAGGTCTCTGCTTTGTCTAAAACCATTTTGAAACTTCTTAGTCAATCACACTCACATGCTGTAGACATGAGCAAATGCTCTCATCGAGTCCTTCGTGCACCAGGTGGTAACAATGCTGTTTGAAGGGCCCTAATCAGTGATGATTGGAAGCAAAATCTATTTTTTAAATCAAATTGTGTGGTTATTATTTGAATAATTCAGTCAGTGAGACACAAGGGCGACATCCGACTTGATCATCAGGAGTTGGTTCCTGAAGCGAGTCAATCTACATTTAGCCCGTTGTTAGAATGTCCAAATTACATAATAACAGCCTGGTACAACAAAATACTTATGGGCTCTATAGCTTGATTTCACATTCATGACAACTTTACTTGAGGGCTACTTAGGGCTTAAGCATTTATGGGAAATTAAACAACTGATCTGTAAATTTAGAGCCAATGTTATTAATTGTATTAACTGTAATTAATTGAAGCTGTGACCAGCTCTGGGTTAGCCTGGTAGGATCTGGGGGAGAAGGCTGCCAAATGACGGAGGCCGCCTGCTGAGGCCAGCAACCAAATTCACCGTCACTCGGCTGTGACTACCTGTGGCTGACTAGGTCACTGATTCAGTAGTCTGCTTTTGGCAAGCCACCTCTTCCCCTGCATCGTTTAAAGTGGTGCTAGAAAATGGCGACCATAGAATGTAGTGGACTATATAGCCACAAGGTGGTGGTTTTAGACTCACAGCCATAATGTTATTTAGCATTATAGATTAAAATGAGCCAAGAAACGGTCAGATTGGTAATTTGTCTGGCAACTAAGATATGCAGTTGGGTGTCTTCCATGTGACTGCCAGGTTTGTTCACTTCTTCCATTTTTCCCATTTTCGTAATGAATGGAGTTGGGCAGAATCAGTTCCTGCCAACATGGTGTCCCCAGTGGGAAGTTCTGAAGCCAGGGTGTTTGTCCAGTTGCTTTTAGTACAGTCTATGGTGACCTACCAATTTTGTCTTTTAACCCAAACACACAGGGGTGTTTTAAAGTCACCAAACATGTAAAAGGCTGTAAAATGGGTAAGAAAAAAAAGAAGAGACTACATGAAAGTAGTACCTGCTGTAGTAGCTGTTGTTGACCAGTTGTATAATCTCTCATCAATCTTTTCAGTCTCTTCCTCACCTCACTTCACCTAAGATGCTTAGAGAGGTAATGGCTGTAGACTGTAAAGCTGTGGTCAAGGTCCTTGTCATTTGTTACTCTTTATCATTTTTTGTTTTTTGACACTTCCACGTTGCAGAAGGGTTTCAGATAAATGATGAGTCGGCTCAAGAAAAACTTTTATGATGCCACGTTTTCACTCAAACACGGTTTTGTGAGTCCTTCAGCACACACACCAAGCTGTCCTTTAAGTCTGCCCAAAAATTTGAATTAAAATCAAAGGATGAAGCACAAGGGCAAGAGTGATGATGAAGAGTGGAAGGTAAAGTAAAAGAAGAATGTAGAGGTAATATAAGATCAACGTGGCACAAGAAATTGTATAAATACTAAAAGGACCTCAAAACATTAATGGTAATAGTAATAAACTGTCAGAATGTGACTTTTCACTGTTAATATTTGCCTAAATGCTGAAATCCTAGATGATCCACAATGTTGGGTTTTCAGCTGAAAATCAAATTTACTGAAGCTCTTGTATGCACTGAAAACCCCTCTACGGCATGAATTAAATGTGCTGCTCCTTAAATTCATAAAGGGAAAAGTCACATGAAAGTCACAGATTTACAGATGACGGAAGTTCCCCTTGAATATTAGTAGAAACGTAAAAGTATTTTCTCTACCTTTGGGGTTATGAAATCTAAGGTTAAACAGTCACTCAGTTCAACCAAAGTTCAAAGAGCTTTGTCTCCTCTCTCTAAAGGAAATCCAACTCATAAGAGCTGGAGGTTTCTTCAACAGGTCCAGAAGAGAAGTATGCTGTCAGAAACCCAGTTACGCTGAGTTACTGTGTCCTCATTTCTGCATGTTTTTGTTCACGTGTACATTGTTTCTCCTGCGTTAGTCCGTGAAAGTGGCACTACATAGAGAATTGAAACCCCACTTTATATTCAGTTACAACCAATCAACTGCTTGCATGACTGAACGTCACAAATATTGTCAACACAGTGTCACTCAGCACTTCGATGGTTTTGAACTCAACCTTTGAGGTGTCTGCAGCCCAACAATTTCCCCGTCGCTTTTGGTAATGATGTGTGGAGGAGAGGGGTGAAATGCAGGAGGAACAATGCAGTCATGAACCTCGCGTAGGAGGGAAGGGGGGGGGGGGCACTGAGGGCAAAAATGCTGAGAAAAAGTGCTTGTAGAGCAACAACAAGAATGAGAGCAAGCGAGAGAATCCAGTGAATTAACAAAAGACCCTGAAAAACACATGGCTACGAGAGAAAAGGTGAAGTAAAAGGAGTTCATTACGTGGTGAAAGCAGTGAGTGAACATAGAAATAAAAAGTGAGATTATTGAGAACAGTTTGCCTGGAGCCAATGCAGTTTGTCACTCAAGCCTTTGTGTCTGTCATGCCTCCCGCGTTTCTTGTTTATTTGATGAGAAACATGGAATATAGCAACTGTTTGTGAACTTCCTACAGGGAACGTGTTTTTCAAGGTGAAGGTGAGTCGGTTTACCTATTGACAGAGATCCTTGGAGTTTTCTCTACAGTTGCAGATGATGCTTGTAATTTCTGGAAAAATACAAGTTTGGCCATATGATACCTGAGGGTTTATAGCATATGTGTCTGTCTATACAGCACCCATGAAACATTTAACATTATTTTAAGAGTATCCACAAGCCATATAATAGTAAATGATGAGCAAGCCCTATATGTTTATGTTGATAACATTTTGTTTATATCATTTTAATAACCTCCTCTTTTTCAATCTTAAATTAGATTTGCTTTAGATTAGATTCACTTAATGTAAATAATGCTATTCTAAACAGGTTAAAGTTGAGAGGAATGATGGTAAGACGTTCTCCAGTTTGCGAACATACCTATGCGAACATTGTTGAAATGATAAAAATCAATGTTTTGCCAAGAAAGATTGGAAGGGGTTTGCATACTTATCCATCTACAGCACACAAATATTATTAAAGAGTTCAAGGAAGCTGGAGAAATTTCAGTGCACTACGGGGATGGAGGTTATCCTAAATTAGACATGCGTATCTCCAATCTCTAAAACGGCACTCCATCAAGAACTTTCATTAATAGCTGATGTAATCACTAGGGTAAAGGTTAGAGAACCAAGTAATACTGAATATTGGACTGGGCGATAAATCCTTTTTATTACAATAGAACAAATTTATAGTTTATGGTGATGTTTAGAAAAATTAATGCATCAGATTTCACTTTAATCAGATAAGTATGGTTTGGCTTCTGTAACACCTCCACCAGAGACTTCTCTTCAGACGTGGACAAATTTACCACACAGCAGTTCATGCTGCTAAAAGTTAGTTTTCCCAGAAAATATTCCCAAAAAACATGCACAGCTTCTTCAGCAGCCTGGAAGTGGTTTGTGTTTTCAAAGTCTGACGTCGTGCAAACCACTGTCTGCTGTAAAAATGTATCTAAAGTCCATGGCAACTAAAGTTAGGGACAAGGTTAATTTATTCGAGCATATTAAATGGAGGCACACGGCTCAGTGGGAGAAGTGCGAGACGTGCCAGCCACTGTCAGCCGTAAAGTTTGCCTTCAGCCTGTGGCAACTAAAGGTAGTGGCACGGCAAATTTATTCCAGCATCTTAAAGTAGCGGGAGAAGTGTGTGTTACTCAACGCGAGCTTCACAAGACAATGGCATCCTTAAAAAAGAAGGCCAGGCAACGCTAACAGCATCGTTTTCCTCCAGTAACCTGTGTGATAAGAGGAAGACGTGGCGGAACGCCGTTAGAGATGCAGATCACATGACTAAAAAGATGGTGCCCAGGGTTGAAAAGCCTGTGGTTCATAGTGAAAGTGATATTTTTGTTAATCATTTCTACACTTCCTCCAATCAAAAAAAAGAAAAGAAAAAATGGTTCTTGAGGAAAAAAACGGTCTTTGTCATTTGGTAGGCCATTTTGCCCAGCCCTGACCAAGACACATTTATCAAATGTTACTTAAAAAGTAGAAAGTAGAAAAATAAAATTGCATGGTAGCATCACGTACTGGGATTGTGTATTGTGGTTGTTATAATCAGTACTTCAATTTTAAAATAAATAAATAAATACATGTAAAAATAGTGCCCCCAGAACAAAACGAAAACGGGGCCATGCAGGATATTTTCAGTAATAAACCTAAACTCCATACCTTTGTTAACTTTTAAGTTTCTGTGATGGGAGCATTGATGCAGGAAAGCAAGTTGAACCTTTAGAGCAACATACTATTCTAAAGGAATTTATACATTTTTAACAGCAATGTGAAACCTCATTCTGCAGATATATTACATAATACTCTGCCTGCAGCCCTGACATGTCTCTAATAAAAAATGTTTGGAGAATTATGAAATGAAAAATGTGATAGCAAACCTTTACTTTTGCTCACCAGGACCCGTTTACAACAAGAATGGTACAAATGTGCATCTAATATCCATCATTGCTTGGTATTTTCAATACCAGAGCACCTTCTAAGTATTTTGAGGAGGAATAGCAATACGGGTGTTTTGTTGTTGGACTTCTGTGTTCGTCACAGTTTGTCCATCACAAACACCATGTTCAAGCATAAGAGTGTCCAGAAATGCAAGTGGCATCAGGACACTCTTGGCCGTAGATCGATGATCGACTTCATAGTCGTATCATTAAAACTTCGGCTGTATGTTTTGGACATTCAGGTAAAGAGAGTCAACTGATCAACTGATCACTACCTGGTAGTGGATTGGATCAGATGGCGGGGGAGAATGCCGGTCAGACCTGGTAGGCCCAAACGTGTAGTGATGGTTTGCTGGGAACGTCTGGCAGAGGAACCTGTCAGAAAGATTTTCAACTCACACCTCCGACAGAGCTTCAATCACATCCCGGGGGAGGCGGGGGACATTGAGTCTGAATGGGCCATGTTCTACACCGCCATTGCTGAAGCAGCTGACCAGAGCTGTGGCCATAAGGTCATTGGTGCCTGTCGTGGCAGCAATTCTCGAACTCGGTGGAGGACACCTTGGGTGAGAGAGGCCATCAGACTGAAGAAGGAGTCGTACCAGGCCGGGTTATCTTCTGGGACTCCAGAATCAGTAGACAGGTATTGGCGGGCCAAGCGGGCTGCAGCCTTGATGGTCTCTGAAGCAAAAACTCGGGTGTGGGAGGAGTTCGGTGAGGCCATGGAAAAAGACTTTCGATCAGCTCCACGGAGATTCTGGCAAACCGTCAGACGGCTCAGGCGGGGAAAGCAGTGCTTCACCAACACTGTGTATAGTGGGGGGTGGGGTGCTGCTGACCTCGACTGGAGATATCGTTTGGCGGTGGAAGGAATATTTCGAGGACCTTCTCAATCCCACCAACATGTCTTCCGTGGAGGATGCTGAGCCTGTCGACTTGGAGGTGGACTCGTCCATTCCTGGAGCTGAGGTTTCTGAGGTAGTTAAGAAGCTCCACAGTGGCCGGGCTCCGGGGGTGGACAAGATCCGCCCTGAGTTCCTGAAGGCTCTGGATGTTGTTGGACTGTCTTGGTTGACACGTCTCTGCAACATCGCATGGAAATCGGGGGCAGTACCTCTGGATTGGCAGACTGGGGTGGTGGTTCCCCTTTTTAAGAAGGGGGAAGAGAGAAGAGAGAAGGAGAGAGTCCGATTGATCGTCGAATCCCAGATTCGGGAGGAACAATGTGGGTTCCGTCCTGGTCGTGGAAGACTGGACCAGCTCTGAACCAATTCCTGGAGCATGGGAATTTGCTCAACCAGTCCACATGTGTTTTGTGGACTTGGAGAAGGCATTTGACCGTGTCCCTCGGGGCTGTCCTGTAGGGGGAACTCCAGGAGTATGGGATGCTGGGCCCGTTGTTACAGGCTGTCCAGTCCCTGTACAAATGGAGTGGGAGCTTGGTCCATAATGTTGTAAGTCAGGTTCGTTTCCAGTGAGAGTTGGACTCTGCCAGGGCTGCCCTTTGTCACCGATTCTGTTCATAACCTTTATGGACAGAATTTCTAGGCGCAGCCAGGGAACGGAGGGGTTCCTGTTCAGTGGTGTCGGGATCTTGTCTCTGCTGTTCACAGATGACTTGGTCCTGATGGCACAATCGAGTGGGGATCTGCAGCTCTCGCTGGAGCGGTTCGCAGCCGAGTGTGAAGCGGCAGGGATGAGAATCAGCACCTCCAAATCTGAGACCATGGCTCTCAGTCGGAAAAGGGTAGAATGCCTCCTCTGGGTCGGGAGTGAGGTTCTGTCTCAAGTGGGGGAGTTTAAGGTATCTCGGGGTCTTGTTCACGAGTGATGGGAGAAAGGAACGGGAGATCGACAGACAGATTGGTGCAGCGTCTGCTGTGGTGCGGACTCTGTACCGGTCCGTTGTGGTGAAGAGAGCTGAGCCAAAAGGCAAGGCTCTCTGTTTACCGGTCGATATTTGTTCCAACCCTCACCTATGGTCATGAACTGTGGGTAGTGACTGAAAGAACGAGATCGGGGATACGAACGGCAGAAATGAGTTTTCTCCACAGGGTGGCTGGATCCTCCCTTCGAGATAAGGTGAGAAGTTCAGTCATTCGGGAGAGACTCAGAGTAGAGCCGCTGCTCCTTCACATCAAGAGGAGCCAGTTGGGGTGGTTCGGGCATCTGGTTAGGATGCCCCCCGGATGCCTCCCTGGAGAGGTGTTTCGGGCAGGTTCAACTGGGAGAAGACCACGGGGCAGGCCCAGGACCCGCTGGAGAGATTATGTCTCTCAGCTGGCCTGGAAGCTCCTCAGGGTTCTCCCAGAGGAGCTGGTGGAAGTGGCCGGGGGGATGGAGGGAGGTCTGTGCTTCTCTGTTGAAGCTGATGCCCCTGCGACCCGACCAAGCGGGAGCTAATGGATGGATGAATGGATAGCAATACGACTATGTGGCAAAAGCTTAACCATATATGTTAGGCATGCAGTCCTTTTTGTTTGTTTTTTTCATTCCCTGCCATTCATTCTGATTTGGGTCATCATCTCCATCTGGAGAAGTGAGCACTCAAAGATTGTAGTTTTGTAGTTAAACTAATGTTGTGTTTGTTTGGCTTGTATAAGCTAGAAAACAAATGAAATCTTGCTAAAAGTATGTCCATACAAGAACCTGACCATCGTGTAAATGGCAATCGACTTTTCTTTTCCAAATTTTGCAAATTTGCAAATTTTGCAAATTTTAAATTGAATAATTATAGTGGGATCTACAAAATAAAAATAAATGCTGCATGAACGTGTGTGTGTGTGTGTGTGTGTGTGTGTGTGTAAGAGAGTTCGACAGACGCGCTGTGATTAGGCTGCATTTTCTGGTAGCTGTTTATCCCCAGAAACTCTGCCAAGAAGCTTACCAGCTAAATTAGGCAAATTCTGGTTCCCTAAACAAATTACTTGCTCTGTTTACGGAGGGGAATCAAATTAAAAAGTAGAGAAAAAAAAACAAACCAAAAAAAAAACAAAAAAAACACAGCTCCAGCACTGTATCCCAGCCATGCTATTGGTTTCAGTTTATATTCCAACTTTATTCCTTCAACTCAAGAGGTATTGTTTGGATGCTGTTAGTCATGTGAGTTGCCTTTACTTTGCCAACAGTGGGATTTTTTTTAAAAGAATTACAAATTCACTTATACCCACAGGTGTTTATTTTATTTACTTAATTATTTAATACTGGCAAGCGACCAGTTTGCTTTGGCCTTGCATGTGTTTTACTGCACCATCTGGGGGAAAAAAATAAATAAAAAAATGTCCAATATCATTAAAGAAATTTAAATGCAAGCAAAGCCTCACAAACTACTGTAAAGAGAGTCTTCAAAGGCACATCCACATAATTAAGTGTTTAAAGCATGCAAATTGAAAATGGTTCTTAAAATCAAATCAGATAAGCCATAAATCCATGTCTTTGATTTGAGCGTTGCAGTATAATTACAAGGTCTCACACTGTTAATGTCCCGATTTTCAGGGTGTGCACCCAAATGCAGGAGGCAGAAGATTCCTTGTTAAACCAAAAGAACAAATAAACCTAACTGGGGCGAGTCCTCAACAAGCAGGGAATCAGCATGTAGAGATGTTATGAGACATGCCGAGGCTTCGAGGCGTGTGTTGAGTAGTGGGGGTGGCATTTCTGTGAAGCGCATGTCGAAGCTTGCTTCATTTAGGGGAGGAGCCAGAAATGATGACATCCAAAGCCTCGCTGCCCGACTGTACCACGTGACTGCTTGTGGAAGTGGTTCAGGTGTCGCCACAAGGTTCTACAGAGAAATAAACCATTTAGGCTCCATTCATGATGTGGGTTGTTGATAGAGAGTTCGTTAGTACAGGGTTTGGATAGAGATTTAATGGTATGGACACTAGATTTTGGATAGCGTTGATATGATTTGGAGAGTTTAGAGAGAGAGATAGTTTAAAGATTAGGGCAGTGAGGAGAGAAGGATAGGTAAGAGGATGTAGCTTGGAAGAGGAAGATTTCCCCTGTGATTTGTAAACTCCTAATAACCCTCCAGAATACTGAGATAGGCAAAAAATGACTGGACCCCTATTCATATAATCTTGCTCTGGAATTTTTTGTGCACACCAGCATCTTCTCTACCACATGAAAGGGTGTTTTCAAAGGCTGGAGAGCTTTTGTCAAAAAGAAGGACTTGCATAAAACCCAAAACAGTTGAGAGACTGTTATATCTGAATGAAAATAACTAAAATCTCCCCTGTCCTGTACATCATTTTCCAAGTTACACAAGCATATTCAGGACCCTTTCTTATTTCCACAGCCACTTTCACTGTCCTCTGCCTACTTAGGCTAATGCCATTCTCCTGAAGTGACAGAAAACTATTATTATACAAACTGCCATGTGATACTTGCCATACTGGGATACATTAATGACAAATTTTATTATGTAATTTATGTGATAATGTATGTAGAGAATTTATTTGGTCATACATTCTTTGTAATTCATAGTAATTCCCAAGGGCCATGACAGACACAAATATTCAGCGCACCACAACCAGCTGTGGTTGAGATCCAGCTGCCTGTGATTATAAACCTGCCAGTCGGTGGCGTCATGTGCACATGAAGCTTAGGGTAATGAACCCTTTCGCGAACTGCTTGACTCAAGTGGTTCGATGCCTCATGAGGCTTCACCTCACCATCACTATCCGCAGGGCAGCAACACGGGGAACAAGCAGGAGCCGAGAAAGACGGGCCAAAACAGGGATAAAAAACTGGATGCAGAACAGAAAGGCCAGCAAGCAGGCAGCAAAGGACAAGACAATTTAATCAGACGGGGCTGACGAGACACAGGTGACGATCAGTGCAGGTGGGACCAATGAAGTAAAACAGAACTCAATGCACAAAGAAACAGACTTTCGAAGTAAAACAGGAAATAACAAAACTGGAGACAAGAAACATGGAGAACCTGGAAAAATCCCCAAAACATAAAAACTAAATCATCAGACCCTGACAGTAAAGGTCTTTGATAACCTTCATGAAGACTATTTGTTGAGTGTGGAGACTCAAATGCACACACCATTTTAAAAAGTGTGACTCAATTTGTGTTGACTGTATATTAAAATTATATGTAAATAGTGCAGGAGATCATTTGGGTCTGGTGTTTAGTTTGTCCACTGCGGATTTTGGCAGGTTTTGCCCTCGTCCTCACTGGCATGGTAACAGCAAGGGTCTTTACACTGATCACTGGAGCCACAATCACACTGCTCTCCATCTTCAACTAGTCCATTACCACATATAGGTGGTTTAACAGAAACAAAGGCATGGAGCAATCGGTAAAATAGAGAACACAATAACAAAAAGAAAACATGACAAAAAAAAAAACCACAAAAAAACATTGAGGAACAAAACAAAGAAAGAACTGATGTAATAAATTCAATCACTGGATCAGGAGCTAAAAATTAAATCTAAACTTGTGAATGATAGAGACAGCAGTGGAGGAGAAATCACTAACCATACGTCACCTGCTTCCCTCCATCACTTCTCTTTCTCCACTTACATTTAAACTACCACTGCTGCCCACCTCTCTTCTCCAAGTTGTCCTCCCTATTTCTCCCACTGCACCCTCACCTGAGCAAGATTAATCGTTCCAGTCGAATCACATTACCTCCAAGCCTAACTCCAAGCTCCCCAATCACACACATACACACACGCACAAACACACACACACACACACAGATACACAGATACAAAAGGAGGGGTAGAGGAAAAGGCTTCTGGGAGCCAGAGACAGAGGGAGATGGAGGATGGACGGCGTTGAGGGAGCTGAATGCATGGATGGTCTGCTCATTTAACTCATCACATTATTTTAGTCCTGTGCTTTATTACACTTAACTGGGACACTAGGCACTCAGTCAGAGACACACATTCACACATGCTCCTGCCCACACATCTATCCTGAGCTGCAGGTTTGTCATAATGTGTTTATGACGTTGCTTGTTTAATTTGGAGAAGAGGATGATTCATGGCCCTAGATAACAATGCTTCATCATCCCATAGCACCTATGGCATAAAAAGGGAGTGTGCAGGGCAGGAAAACTGTTGTTAATGGGATGCTAATCATCTCATAACCAGGAAAATGGGCTAACGGGCACAACTCCTCATGCAAATGAGTTTAGGTGTGCTTGTTTATCAATGTTTATGAGCACTTCCTTTAGTGTGTAGCTGTATGCTGTTGCGATCGTCCACATTTCAGGTCTTGAGTCGTGTCTGTGTGTGAGAGAGTGAATATTGATCTATTACTATGTGCTCAATCACCCTGCCAATCCTAATATGGAAAAATAGGGCACTAAGCAGGTGCTCTCCTGCTGCTGATTTATAAAACATATGCACTGGAGTAAACACCTCCATCACTCCAGGGGGGCAGGTCTTTGAGAATTGTTTAACATTTACATCCTAAGAGGATAATGGATTCATTGTTTTTGCCTATGCAACCTATTAAGGTCTTAAAAATATGACCTATAATTATTTTTCAGGTAATACAGTCAGGAAAAAAAAAATCTCTTAATGGGAAGAAAAAAACAAACAAGTGTGTGAGCTAAATGGTGTTAGAATATTCAAGAGTTAGCCTGGTCAAAATTTGATATCAACAATTCTATCAGCAGGCTACTTCTGATTCTTCATTCTTACACTGCTGAAACCAAATCAAAATGTTATTATGCATGCTTTCTTTAAACCCCTGTGGAGGAACTTTTCTCCAAGCCACTTCATTAAAAATGTGACATCAAGGTCCGTTTTATGCGCTAAAACTGATGTGAGACATGTGCCCATCCTGCAGAGATACTTCTCCATGAACTCAGATCATGATGTGCCTGCCAATTTGTCAATTTCACAGTGTTATTGAGCAAATACCACACAACAATCTGAGATTTTTTTTGAAGACTTCTCAGTACACTTATCAGTGAAATCAAGACTGTTCAATTTACCTTGCAGTTGCTGATTTTTAAGCTTTATTGACTCACATGCAGATTCACATTCTCAGTTTGCTGTGGGATCTTAATTTTATTTTAAAGTTTTGTCGAATTATAAGTAAATGCATAAATATTATTGTCATAATACTGTGTCCCCAACCTCTGCTGCAGGTGGGTTTACGCAGACTCTGCAGGGGCCCAGTTCAGAAAGGAGGATTCAACAAACACCATGTTAAACTACAAACCCAGAGATGGGAAACCCTGAGTTTCCGGTTTCACATCGAAAGTGGAGAGTTAGATCAGTCAACTCTGAGGATGCAACTGTAAAAAACCATCATCAATACCATGATTCACCATCACAATGCCAACTGAATCCTATTTTTCATTAGTGCTTTTATTGCAGTCATATTATGAACATGAGCGCATCTTTCGGCTGAAAAACAACATGGCTGCAGCTGAGAAGAAAGGATTTGGTGTGACAGAAACACCACGGCAAGTAAATGTAATTGAAATATTTAATAAATGTTATAATATGGCATGAATGAGAAGTGGTGAAATTTTCCTGAGAACTGCTTGTGTTCCCATCGCGTTTGTCCAGGCTCCCACAGAGACAGGCACCTGTTGGTAATCCAAGGGTCATGGGGGAATCTCGAAACAGCAAACAAGTAAAAACTGCATAGGAGTGCTCATACTTTGGGCCAATTCCAATTCCTCTCTTAACCCTCAATCTCAACCCTCGCCCTTAACTCTCAATTTTTGGCCCTCAATCTTAACCCTCGAAAGTAAGTGTGAGGGTTATCTTGTGACTTAGAAATGGGACACCCCTCGAGTGCAGTTACGTCATCAGACTGAAATGTATCAGAGCCCGTGTTGTCTCTGTATTTCCTGAAATGACTCAGGGATAACACTGAAAAGAGCGCTGTATATTCTCTAAATAATATTAGCAAATAATTATTCAGTCCATCGTCGCTACACAACAAGGTATACAAGTAACGTGAAGCCGCCTGGGACCGCTGACGGGACCGGGACCGAGACCGCCACGGACGGCGGACCGGTCCCGTCAGCGGTCCCGGTGCCGTCAGCGGTACGGGTCCCGTCAGCGGTCCCGGTGCCGTCAGCAGTCCTGGTCGGCTTCACGTTACTTTGTTGTGTAGCAACGAAGGACTGAATAATGTACCGGGACCACCTACGAGTACAACGTGAAGCCGACGGGACCGCCGGTCCGGGAGCAAACATCGTAAAGTAAAAAAAATAAATGTTACGCGACAACGATGTTAATCCATGAAAAAAATCTCAAACAAACACAATAAAATGGTTTCGTAACATTTATATCTTTAAGATATACGAAGATACTTACGTTTGTAGCTAGCTTCTGGGTAGCCCTTACTTCCAAGGGTGGTGTCGGAAAATCTCAATTTTGAGGGCGATACAGCCCTCAAACTCGTCCCTCAACTTGATGTCCCTTAGAAATTGGGACACCACTTGCCCTTAGCGGGAACGCGCATTTTTGAGATTGAGGGTTGAGATTGAGGGTTAAGGGAGGAATTGGAATTCACCCTTGGTAAATATAAAGAACAAAAGTCATACAGAGGTCGGAGGGTGCCTTGACATGGAGCCTGTGATGTAACAAAATAATCTAAAGAAGAGATGTTGTAGAAGGTCATAAGAATTTATAAGGTACCTGAGCTGTCATGTCAGTGACTGAGGTTATGAAAGCAAAACATACTGTGCAAGAGGGACTTGATCAACCAAGATGAAGAAGCTCACAGCAACAGGTTACATAGGAACCAAACACATGGGGGACAGAAGAGATGGAGAGATGGCAGCAAACAGCACAGCCTCCAGCAAAATGTGAGAAAAACATGGGCGAGTCACACGCGTGCAAGGTTTCCTGCTATTGGTTTGAATGCACAGAATAGTTTGCAGTAAAGCAATTGATAATTATAAAATGGTATTTATGAGGATTTTAATTTTAATGATATGGCAGTGAGGTTTTCCTGCTTAAACATGGTTAAATGATGAATTCGGTCTGTTCCAAAGTAATTAATACAAAAATGCATGGACTAATACCTGGAGAAAACATACTCTCTTCCTGTTTTTAATTAATGTATTTATTGGTATTAGCACTTTTTTTAAATGCAACAAATTGCAGATTCTGCACACAGCTGCCAACTTTCTCTCTGTGTTTCTATTGTATGTGTTATGTGTGTTGGGGCGCGAGCTGCCGAATCGAATTGCCCTTCAATGGATAAATAAAGTTGTCTTGAATCTTGAATCTTGTTACCTGATTCATTAAATCAGGATTAATCGCCCATTTCTTAATTTCAGGCAATTTATTAGTTCTTAAAAGACCTGTAGTACAGAAATTTGGTAAAGACAGTTATTAAGAGGGAATACTTGACCCTCGCCAAATGTGATCCACATCACTTTCTAATATGTTAATATGTTAGGCATCCCCAAAATTGTAAAGAAAACTTCTCTGAGTATGCAGCCTCATGTCTTCTTTTTCAGCGTTTACATGAAACCTGCTTTCTGAAACAAGCTCTGGTCACGTCTCAAGCATTTCCATTCAGCGTGAGTCTGTTGTTTGTGGTTTATTTGAATAAGACGCAGCATTAGGATAAAGGTTATACTGGTCTGATAGATATTGTCCACTCCATGACCTCTGCTTCTTTTCTATTATCTCAGAAAGTGGCAAACTTTCTAACACCTTCATCTTTCTCACTGCCTATCACACTCTGGCCTGTCCAAGCAATTTCATCTGTCAACTTTGTTTTGTCATGTTTCCACTTGGCATTCTGGCTCAGCCATTTCCTCCTCTGCTATGTGTCAGCCTTCATTTAAAATTTTCTCCTTTTAGAGCAGTCATTGTTTGTGTTTCCTGTTCCTCTGTCATCACTTTTTCTTTTCTTTTTTAGCTGCCTGCACCACAAACATGTATCTCTCAAGCACCATTTCTCACTCCGTGCCTGTATCCCACCTCTGACATGGCTGTCCATCTCTACCTACAGACTTACAGCCCTGTCAGTCAGTCGGCTGTAACACGGTTTTATATGACATGTGTCTTTGCGTCATTGGCCTTTGATGGACAGGGCTACACCCACACAGGCACTTTGTGAAATGAACAGGACCTTAGGACAGAATGAGTTAACATACAGTATAAAAAACCACGAGTATATGCTGTAATGTTCACAGGAACACACATACTGTAGCTCCAGGAGCTCTCTGAGAAAGAATCAGATTTAATCCACACAGTCTGGATTATGGGAAACCTAAAACAGAGTAAACACAAGAAACACAGGTGTCAGAAGGAAGTCTTGTACTTGCTTACCTGTGCTTTGTACTCTGTGTACTTACATGTGCAGCATGTAAATGATGCAATGGGGGCCTTATTTCTGCAATTAAGTAAGGTAAGGTAATTACTTACTTTATCTTTTCACAGATTATATGTGATTTAAGTGTTTTTTATGCCTTGTCATGTGCGTGAAACAGGAGGAAGAGCTGTTCATCCCTGGCTTGAGATCTATCCATGTGTTTTATTTCTAGTGTTGGAAAACAAGAAAAGTCCCAATGTCCCTACTGGAGTTGGGCTGTCCTTCTGTCATCATGGTGTAAGTCGGCAGTTAGAGGCAGCCTTAACGTCTTTTGGCATTATCAAGAAATCAAACATGTTTGATATTATCGCAGACCTTTGACACAGTTTAAATGAAACCTATTCTTTGATGTGAACTACAGGCAATAGAAGCGTTGTTTGTTGGTTAAAGCTATTTGAACAGTAACCCCTCAAGATCACAGGTTAAAACTACTTAAACTTCTGTTTAACACTGTTTAACACAAATATTGCTCAGTCACCAAATGGGCAAGGGTTCCTGCCAGTGCAGGAACTGATTTCACTCTGGAAATGTACATTTCGGATTGGACATTTTATTTCACGTGCAGCACCGGAGGGAAGGGAAAGTAGCAGCTTTGTCTCTGCTCACCCTACCTGTAACAGCAACAGAAAGTGAATATGTGTCAGCTCTGACACTTCCACTTAAAAGGCAACTGTGTTCCCTGAGTGGCCGTAACACAAATATATGTACACCTCAGTTACCCCAAACAGAACTGCTTCAAGTAGTAAGGTTTAGCGGAGTCACAGGGACAGGAAGGACAATGATATCCCATGATGGGTGGAGGTGTGAGCAGAGAAAAAAAAAATTGAAATCTACAACTCAGAGGCACACTGAGTTTTTAGGTGATTCATAACTTCTGGACTAATTATAACTTGTAACTGCATTTACACAGGATTTGCAGGATACAGTTTTGGAAAGCTGCAATAAACCAAAACTGCCATTATTAAACTTTTTTTTTTTTTTTTGTCACCACTGGACCTGCTGGTCAAATGATTTTGACATCTGCAAACTTCTC
Organism: Hirundichthys speculiger; assembly: GCA_018398805.1. Lineage (NCBI taxonomy): Eukaryota > Metazoa > Chordata > Actinopteri > Beloniformes > Exocoetidae > Hirundichthys > Hirundichthys speculiger. The sequence goes on along the minus strand of JAGFBZ010000619.1, from coordinate 669,417 downwards.
ACGATTTTCACAGGAGATCTTGATCAGCAGAGTTTTTCTGAATGAAAAAAAATAATTAACTCCTTTTCTATATCGTAAAGTAAATGAGGAAGGGCTGCTCTTCACCCAGGCTGCTTTCTGCACATGCCTGTAGGTCTGCAGGTTCACTTCGCACATGACTAAATTAAGACCAACTTTCTCCTTAATTATTCATGTTTTAGGGGCTAAAATGTTTTTCTTCATCTTTATTTTTCTGTGTTAGCCTTGTGTGTGCTCAGCCAGTTTGTGTTTGTGTTAATGAATACGTCTGCGTGCGTGTCTCTGTGTCTCTCTTTGTCTGATGCATGTGTGCATGTCATCAAAGCCTCGTCATCAGCTCCAGATTGCTGTTTGAGTTTGACCTCATGTAACGGGGTTTGACAGCCAGTGGCTAAGACAATAATTACAAACACACAAGCAGTCTGGATCAAAGCTTGCTGAGCAGAATAAAAGTAATTGTTGATCGGTTGCTAATAAGGCAGAACCGTTGTCTTGCACACAATACACAAACATGGGACAAAAACAGGAAAAAGGTTAAGCACATTCAGTTGTTTAGTTTATTTACAAAAGCACAGAGTTGAACAAAGTTCAGTTTGTGAGTCTCTTGTGAGTCTCTTGTGAGTCATCCTCTGTCCTTTCCTCTTCCTTCTTCTTCTCATTCTTCTCTTCTTCTTCCAGTACCACACCTCCACCTATCATCCTTTCTCCTCTCTGCTCTCTCAGTAGATGTCACTGCAGTTCCACCGCGTGGCCAGGGGCATGGGCAGATTGCAATGCATCGTGGGACTTAGACACCCTGAGGTGACGATAGCAGTGATGAAAGTGACTAGAAATACCAAAGTAAGGAATAGGACAGATAAGGGAAAGAGAGATTATGAGACGACGTAGATGCTTTAACCCAGCCTTTATGGGTCGGCCCTTAAACATAAAGCACGTATACTTTAACACACAGGTGCATGGCCGAATTGTCAGGCATGATGACATACTGTATTAATAAACACACACATTCACACGCATTCCCGTGATGCAATTAACTGTCATGTCCTCATCTCCTATCAACTGGTAATGAAGAAATAAAGTGTTGTGGCATCAGGGGAAACGTGAGGGAAGATAGGTGTTGTTGACTTGGTTCTGTCAACCAGATAGCAATCTGTCAGCTCTCCAGTGTTCCACCACTTCCACTGATTGGAGCCCACTGTAATTATCTTGTTCAGGATGGAAAATGAAAAATATCACTGCTCATCAAGTGACATTTTGCTTTGCTCAGTAAGTGGAACTGTATTGTTATTTTTCAGTAGGTTGGTTGTCGGTTCAAAAGTATCAGCATTAGTTCGCATCAAGTCATTTTATTGATGAATGTCGGTCGTCTTTGTTTTTTATCGGTTTTAGTTGTTTGGAAGGTGCTGATGTGCCTTAGTAAATGTGGAGATTGATTGCTTTCACACTTAGGCATAGACATGTCATGTAGTGGCACGTAGAGAAACAACTGTTGCTGCCACTTTTGCTGGTTGTTTTGTCAGCTGTTTGTCATCATGAAACGGAAATGATAAACTGTCATACCCTCCTTTTTTTCTTTTTTTTAATTACTGAATCCCCTTTGCCATCATGTGCAGCTGTTGTCAGGCAGATATCATGTTTCAATTTGTCATAAAGCCTTATTCTTTACCACTAACTATATTTGGATTATTTTGGAGTTGGTCCTGTGAAGGAATAGCGACCTGTCCTGGGTGGATCCGACCTTTTAACCCTGAAAAAGTGAGCATAGATGCATAAACGGATGGATTTTAAAATCATCTATAATGACTCTACAACCAGGACCCACAATAGGCCTGCCTCTCAAATTAGGTGCTCGATTAAAATGTTTTTATCAATCCATTTTAATAAATTTGCATCAAGGTCATAATCAGACTGAATGACAGAGTGAAGTTTGTATTTTTGTTTTCCATGTAAAAAATTGCTGGGTACACATATCTCATAAAAGAGGGAGAAAAACCAACGTAGCCTGTTGTCCATCAAAAGAAAAAAAATTGAATCTTTATAAAATATGTACTTTTATAGTAAGTTCTTTATTATTTGACACTGAAAGCAAACACGAGCATGTTTGTCTTCGGTGTTGATGGAACAAGATGCAGGACCTCTGCTTTGTAGATCAGGGACCAGGTTCTTAAAGCTGCACTTCCATGACTGAACACAGGCAGAAATGTGATACAGTTTGTCTACTGACTGTGAAACAGAGATCATCAGTGAAGGACAGAAAAGGAAACCTGTTGTCACCCAAAAAAAACTAGAAAAGCACTTGGAGAGCACAGACCTCCGCCAAGTGCAACAGTTCTCCCATATAGCGATTTACAGATTGCGATAAAATCCGCCTTCTGGATCAGATCCGGATCAGCCTCTGAAATTTGATAGAGGTTTCCGTTGTCAATCCCTGAGTGAAATTTCATGTGTTTTGGGCAATAATTAACGGAGATGTTGAGAAACAAAATTTTCGGCCCCATTGACCGCAATGTTATCGAAAATGTGAAAGTGATTCAAAATCCAGCATTTCTTCCAGATCACAGCCAAAATGAAAATCAGTTCTTCCTTTTTACATTTCTGAAAACCTTCTGAAAATTTCATCAAAATCCATCCGTAACTTTTTGAGTTATCTTGAACACAGACAAACAGACAGACTGATAAACGTTGGCAAAAACATGAAATAATCAAATAAATAGATAAAAAGCTTGATTAGCAATGAAAGACAAGAAACTGGGATTACAAGCACAGCACCTTGGATCTTAGAAGATGAAGATGGGATGTAATCCAGCTGTCTTCTAGTGTCATCTGGTGCCTCCACATAATAATCTCTAACTTCCTGTTCTGCTGGTAAAGTCAGAAAAATCCTTTAACACTGCTCGAGCAGTCATCTCTGCAAACAATATCTGCAATTATTTACTACACTCATATTTAAATAAGGATTTTTAACAATAATGACGAATAAAATCATAAAAATAAATACTTTTTGTCTGTTAAATTCTGATGTATTTTCCCCCTATTTCCATTTCTCCATATCAGGCTTAAACTGTTCTAAAAACATTTTTCTTTTCTTTTTTTTTTTTACCCTGTATCTTTAAACACCAAAACTGCTTTTTAAGGTTCATCAGCACAGGAACCGGCACAGTGGCCACTCTACTGCAGATCTGTCAGTTTCCCACTCAGGTGCTTATGTTTTCATTTCAAAATGTCAAAACTTCTATCTGCTTACAAAATCTGATCAAACACAGCCACTACACTGTAATGTGGTGAGGCACAATCCTGCACCGTTGCATCGATTCACTTCATGATTTGCTCTTCAGGGTCACAGCATGTCCCTGGACTATTTTGCCTACGCCATGAATCAAGAAGATAACACGCTGATGCACCTTAGCAACAGTGTAAACAACAACATAGAGATGGGGCAGCAAGCACTGCTCACTTTGCTGCTGTTGGATCAGCTGTTGTCCAGCCAGTCTGGCTTTAATGAAACTGCAAACCATTTACAGAGGACTTCCTTCACATGCAGCCGGCCCACGTTTGAGTCCCAGAATAGTAAATAAAACTCTCGGCGTACCGCATGGCTGGTTGCCAGCAAATTCCAAGCGCTGGAAAACACCTTTGCTCACTGCATCGCTTCCTGCCTTCTGCTCCCACGTGTGCCAACATGAATGTTCAGGGACTTTTCACATCACAGTAATTCTAACAAACATAATTTCACGTCTTGCTTATGGTTTAATTTAACTTTGACGAAAACGGTCCTGGAAGAGTTGCTACAGTTGGATTTGGATGTCTTCTTTTTGAATGCACAGCTTCTCTCTTGAGTAAATGCATTGTCATGTAAGTGTTTGGTTGCACTCAATAGACACGACAAAATCCCTTTCAAGCACCTGTTTCGGTGGAGAAGAAAAAGACTGAGCAGAGCAGGACAAGTAGAGGAGGTTTGTGTGTTTTTGTTGTTTGCGTTTGAACACAGATTTCATTTTTTGCAACTGTGAGTCTTTGTGTCCAACTGTGTGTGTGATTGCTAGCGTTCTTGTCTGTCACAGTTCAGCAGCAGACAAGTGGGGGGAGCATTAAACGCCCTCTTCCTCCACTAATCAGGGATTAGACAGTTCTTAAGAGCGTAAGAGAAAACCATAAAATAAATGAGAGCATGAATGAAACAGTTTTAAAAAAGCGAAAGATGAAATAAAAATAACATCTTAATGTTTTTTGGTTTTTTTTTTGGTGTTAGATATGTCTCAGTTGTGCTATGAACGCGTACTCATTCACTTTTCATCCTGGAATTTCTCAGCCATTTCCAGTTTTCTTTTATTTATTTATTTTTAAATAACCATTTGTAATGATTTGCTCTTCAGACTGGCCCAATGTGAACACATTCCCAATCATTTCCGACTGCCATTAATAAAGCAGTCGTTTAGTGAGCCAAATTACATTGATGGGGTTTGACATTGAAGTAACCCTCTGTGATGGCAAAACAACTGCAGCGGAGGGCGTATCACAACTGGAACGCTGTGTTCCAAGAATAGCTTGGGTCTAGTATTGATCTTGTGGTCAAAATAAGGAAGAGCACTACTGGAAGCTGCCATTGCAAGTTCTCAATAGCAGTGATACATGTTTAATTAAAAAAAAAAAAAAAGATAATATAAAATAAAACAAAACAAGTCAAAGACTTGCTTTAAACTGGGTCAGCTGAATGTCTCCATTGAATAACGTTTCCTGGGATGAATGCAATGGTATTTTCAGTTCCCATAATACAATCCTGCTCCCAAAGAGGTTTGTTTAAATCATTGATTAAACTTTATATACCGCTTTGAAAATTGGGAAGTTGGGACAGTAACATTTCAAAAACAGTTGGCAGGGCAGGATGTCTTCCACAGCACTGGAACCTTCTCCTGGCTCAGACTGATGTTGAAGAGGTGCTGTAGAATCCAGCGTAACTGGTCCACACAGGCTTTTAGGACTCTGGGACTGACAGCATCTGGACCAGCAGCCTGTTCTGCTTTAGTCTCTCCTGCTGCCTCTTCACTGGACTGCCAGAGACGGAGGGGCGGGAGGAGGCCTGATGTGGTTGGAGACAACCAAGGGTGCAGATGGGCACAATGATAAAGAAACTCTTAAAAATTTCCTGGATCTAGAAAGTGATCTGGCACAGCTGATGCATTTGATAGCATCGCTGTTTCTGCTACGACTAATGGTGTGTTCAGCTATACTCGTAAATTTGAAGTTTGAAGTCTGAAAAGGATTGAAATCTAGCATCAACCAGGGGCTTTTGTTTCATTTAATTTCATTTCGTTTTGTTTTTTTTTCTTTCATATTCCATGTACCATGACGTCCCAGTTTTTTAAACTGGGAAGCGGTCAGTTCTGAGGTTATGTTGTTCAGAGCTTCAAGTTCCGATTTCCAATGTAACTGTAATGCATCATCTGACCCCGTGGTCCTAAGGGGTGCTGGTCACTCGGAGTCTTTGCCTGTTGCGGTAACCATGGTGATTATAAACAACTGTATAATAACTGAGCTGGTGATCTTTCTGCCACATTAAACCAGAGAAGAGGGAGGAGAAAAATCACAGTGTTTATTTCAAGAGCAAAAAGATATCCTTAGCCTGTTTTCAGAGGTGTGAAAATACTTGTTTTGTAATCTTGACTAGCTAGTCATTTGGACACACCTGAAGTAGGGTAAATGTAAAATAACAGCATTCTGTAGTTGTATATCTTTCAATGTTGTTATTTTTATAATCGTATTTTAATAAGCAATAACTGTTAACTGAAATGATGGGATTTAAGATGTTAACATTGTCCTCCTGGCCTTCAGCCAATCCCTGGTGGGGGCAACAATGAAAAAACAAAAAACAATTGCAGTGCTTTTTTAAAAACCGAGCAATGTAAGTATCATGTTGCCTGTTAACTTTCCCCGATGTGCCATATTCACCAAGACAGACCTGACAAACTGCACAGAAAATATTTTGCCTAGCAATATGTTCAGGGAAATGAAAGGAGGAGAGATGTTCTTGGGACCTATTGAGTCTGCTTATAGACGGTAAATTTGTTTGGCTGCAGGGGGATTTTTCTAAACAACTTTGTTTATTGGAAAAAGTACTTTTTATTTCTATTGTATGAATCTGTTGTTCAAGTGTTTATATATCTGTTTTCATACATATTGTAATGTTTCTAATCATTTATATGAAGGCACAAGTGTAAATCATTTCAATTTTATTTTGTTATACATTTTTGGACATTCCCTTTTGTTAGACGTTACAGTTAAAGTAGCTGTAATGAGATTCTTTATCCTGCTGAGATCAGCAAATGTTTTAAAAAACATGCAGAAGACATTAAGTTTTGGAGCGTGATTAACATACCAGACAAATAACAAGTTGATCATGTATGGCTGAGTGTTATCTAGATAGGCCTTTGTCTACCATTGTTAATTCATTTAGAAAACTCACAATTCTAATGACAGCTCAGTCCCCCCCAGTAAAAATACTGTCTGCGCCCCTGGAGACAACAATGAATGAAGCAGCAGCAAGATCCATGACTGAGATGGAAGATGAGTTGATATCAAGCAGGGAAGCTGTGGGTCAACGGAGGGTTGGAGGTCAGTTCGACTGGAGGCAGGAGAGGAACATGTCACCGAACTGAACCTGTCGAAGGACGTGTTCGGTTCATTGGCTCTCTCCAGACTTTCATCTATCAAAGCAAAAACCTTTTGTTTTGGAGAGTACCTTCACCGGCTCATTAGCAAGTAGCAGAAGATGATAATGTATAAGAGGGTAGAGCAGATGTTTGTGAGAAATGGAAGGAAATGCAGAAACAGACAGGGAGACCTAAAAACAAAAGAGATGCTACATGGAGGGCTTTGTGTGTAGAGCCTCGGGCAAGACAATATAGCCAAAATTTGTATCACAATATATTTATTAATTTTGGTTAATATGATGACTGCAGTATCATTATGAACACCACGAAAACCACAGAGAAACTGCCACGGATGTGACAAACCTCTGAAAAGTTTAATTACCAAATTCATAAAACCTTGTCCTATAAAACTATATAATGTTTTAGATATAAAACTGTTTAAAATCAACCAATAAATCAATTTTTACCTTTTATTCTAATTAATTCCCAAGAGACGTAACCATCAAGCAAACACATTTCTTGGCATTGTCATAACAATATTGTATATCAAAATATTGAAAATGTATCTAAAAATCATATCATCACTTTTGAAACACTGTCCATTGTGATATTGTTTTTGAATTATTGTCCAGCCTCCCATATGTCCAGGAAAAGATAAAACAAAAACACCTGTGCCTGTGAGCAGCTGACTATCTGTACCACATTGTGTCAGCACTAGAACAAGGTTTTGTGAAGTTCCCAGTTTTGTATTAACCGATTCTGTACAATCTGTAATTCTTGGTGATAAAAGGGATACACCAATATTTTTTAACCCTTGTGTGATGTTAGGATTTTCTGCACTCTCGGGGTGTTAAGGGGTCCTTTGGACCCCTTGGGGTTTTCATACCATAACTTAGCCCCTGTGCAGGCTAGAGACATTCTGTTTTCACCAGAGGAAACTTGAGGATGTCCTTTAGGTCACTGACCTACCACTAGGTTTCTCCAACCTGAGGGGGCGGAGCCTATTCCAAACGCTTTTTTCCACGCCACCAGCCCCTAACTTCTCAGCCTCTGTGTGGGCTAGAGATACACTGTCTTCACTGGAGGGTTACTGGTGGGAAGCTGTGACATCACTGACCCTCCCTATGATGACCTTCGACCATTGGGGGCGGAGTTTCGCCATCACGCACGCCACAAATCCCACTTCTCAGCCTCTGTGTGGGCTAGAGACATGCTATTTTCACTAGTGGGTTACTGGTGGGTAGCCTTGACATCACTGACCCTCCCTATGATGACCTCGACCTTTGGGGGTGGAGTTTCACCATCACACACGCCACGAATCCCACTTCTCAGCCTCTGTGTGGGCTAGAGACACGCTGTCTTCACTGGAGGGTTACTGGTGCATTGCTGTGATGTCACTGACCTTCCCTGTACTGACTGTCACCTTGGGGGGCGGAGTTTTGCCATCATGCATGCGACGAATCCCACAACTTAGCCCTTGTGAGGGCCAAAGACACACTGTCTTCACCAGGGTGTTGCTTGTGGGTGGTTTCTGACCAGTCCCCAATCTACATTGGTCCAAGGGGGTGGAGTCTGACCTCCATGCCACTATTGATACTATTATTAGACCATATCAGGTACCATGTACCTTGACCTCTTCTATATTATCTATAAATACATCACATACAGTAAAACAGTTATGATTAATACTGCAGTCAACTTGCTTATAAATAAAGGAAAGCAGGCCTTCAGTACTATTGATATTTATTGCATGGAATTGATTTCACACAGGGGCTTGATTGTGGGATTTGTGTTGCGGGTGGCGTGGTAGCGAAACCCCACCCCCTTTGATCAAGGGTGGTTGTGGGACAGTAAAGTGCACTCAGTGCTGTCCCTGTTGACCCCCTGGTGCATGCATCATGTCTCTAGCACACACAGGGGCTGGGATGTAGGATTCCTGTTGCATAATGGTGTGGTAGAGAAGCCCCGCCCCCTTTGATCAAGGGTGGTTGTGGGACAGTAAGGTGCACTCAGGGCTGTCCCTGTTGACCCCCTGGTGCATGCATCATGTCTCTAGCACACACAGGGGCTGGGATGTAGGATTCCTGTTGCATAATCATGTGGTACCGAAGCCCCGCCCCCTTGGGTCAAGTTTGATTGGATAAATATATCCCCCACTCCACCCTCTGTTTAGGTATTCTAGTCTCTGGTAGAAGAAAGGCAAGTAAAGGTATGCAACAATCTATATGGTCCTATTCCAATGTTCACACTAAAGCTGTAGAGTAGACTACTGCCCTATTGTTTTACATTGGGGTCCTTTGGACCCAAACACCCTGAGAGTGATGTAAATGTGAAGGGGGGGTGTAGAGTGGGAGCTCCCCCCAAAAAAGTTATCCTCTATGCCCCTCACATAAAATAAGCCAAGGACAATGAGTTTCAAGTTGAAAAAAGTATTACTTGTATGATTTTTATTTTAGTAAAGATTGAAAATGGGTCCAAAAGACCCTAACATCACACAAGGGTTAAATAACCTTGATTGCCATCAACCCCATAGTTTGATTAGAGGATATATACTGCTCTTTTCTCTGTGCACACAGTAACCCTGTTTGAATTGTCCTGCATTTTACACTTTAATGGTGCATAATGTCCCTTATTTTCCTGATCACTGAACTGAAGTGTAATTCCACTTGCATTCAACCTTCTGCAGCCTGTACCTGCCTGACTGGTCAGTTTTAGTGTAAACAATGACAGAGCATCAAGGATTAAGAGAGTGCAGGGCGTGGACAGGAAGGTCTGTCACAATCATCTCACTGGCAAAAATCCTTCTTGAACAGCAGTGAAGCAGAAACAGATGAAGACATATGGGCATGAGTCATTCTAAAAAAGTTCTTTTGTGGGCCTTTTATACAGGACGCAGTGGGTGCTGCGCTCTGCGCTGAAATCCATTCATTTCTATGTGTTGGAGCAGTGCACGAATGTCTTGGTACTGCTGTCTATGTCCGGGAAATCATGGGGCCCACACCCACATCTTGGCTATTTTTTACTTTCTTTCTTTTTTTTTCCTGTGATTGAGCATGTATCCGAGCTGCAACCAGTTCATAGCTGCACGTTTTAGAAAGCTTTGTGGTTGCATAGCAACTGGCGCTGTGCATGGAAGCTATTTGCACCAGCCCCGATCTCTGCAGGGAGCACCGCACATACCACATTTATTTTTGCTTTAAAACTAAATTAATATATTTATTGCTCATTGTAATATAAATTTTGGTTCACAGGTGAACTCAAAGTTTCAATGAATAAGTAAATGAATAAGTACAGAAGTTAAAAAGTTGATAGCCTATATAAATAATTAAGCATGGATACATTCCTTTATACTTAAATGTTCATCATTAATAAAATTCTTATCAAATTGTAAAAAATGATGTGTATACATAGCTTAGACTGAAAGGGCCTTCACTGGAGTACTCTGGACCATAATTTTTTATTTTTTTAATTAAGTTCTGTCACAGCTTAAATATACAGACAACTTTACATTATTATTTCATTTTTAAAAAGCCAAACTTTGTGTTAGTTCAAAATCTTATTATAATATATAGTTAATGTGGATAACCTTACATGTTTAAATACTGAATTCAATTAATATATTACGATGATATTATTAAAGAAAATAAGTGTTTAATTAAATTTGACTACAACTCTTGTTGAAGAAATATGCTTGAATATAATATCTACTATTACTTATCCCCAATTTTCAGGAGCAGAACACAATGTATTTATATTCAAAGCCCATGATGCTTCATTTGGGTAATGGAGGTTTACTAATAGCAACTGTGCAGGGTTTGCTTTGGCTGTACTGGAGGGCTCTTTCCATTGCCCCCAGAATTCCCAGTGACACCCCTGGGTAGAGCGACGATAAACTTTTTGTTCAGCATGTATAAGCCAAGATTTGATGAGAGGATAGAATCAAGCTGCATGAGGGAAAGCTGAAGGGAAAAGCTGACAGAGATATATAAATAGAGAGAAAGATACCTGCAGCGTGAATGGGAGAGATAGAGACAGAGTGGAAGAAGGTGAAGAAGGCAGTTTTCCTAGGGATGTAGCAATGATTAATGTGAAGCTGTCATAGAGGTGGAGAGGGGAAACCACAGCGATGGGGGAAGAGTCGTGGCCAGGTGCAGGAAAAAAAAAGGATATGACAGAGAAGAGGGAGATGATGGCATAACAGCATCAAAAGGTTTCAGAACAAGCAGAAAACGGGGTGACTGTGCAGGCGGAGAGCAGTGAAAGCATGAAAGGGATTTTAGGAAATACCGCTAAGAAGGAAGACGAAAAGGTGGACAGATTCAGTGAGAGAAGATGGAGATGTAAAAAAAAAGGATAGAGCATATTCCTGAGAAACAGACAAATGGAAAGGAATGCAGAAACGGACAGCAACCTGTGAAAAACTGCTCCTGTATAAGAGCCTGCCATGTGTCTAAGAAAGGGGAAGAGAAATCAACCATGATACCAAAATGAGCAATTGTTGAATGTTACAAGAACAGCCTGAATTGTTCAATCGGGTAATTCTAGTTCATGTCTGAGCGTGACAGTTGGACATACATATATCTGTCCAACCTCCAAGTTAACCAGGGCACGGGTAACATCACCTTTTCATGACTTCATTCTATCAAATGGCTTTTTTTTTTTCTATCATTCTTGTCACTCTTCATATCTCTGTGTGCATTATATACAGCAAGACAAGAATAATTTGAGAACAACAAGGTAAGCAGCAGGATTAATCAAGCAGCTCCATTAGTCAGTGGGTTTTCCTTGAGTGGTAATGAATTCATCAGTGTGCCAATGTGAGGCATTATTAAGGTGAACAAGTAACCTGCATACAAAAATATCAGGATTGTTGAATTTCTAAACCCTTATTGTGCATTTCTGAGGTTTTCGGTTTTCTGTAACGCTTGGCACACAGGGCATGATTTTTGCAGATGAAAGATGACCGCCATTAAAAAGACTCATTGGCAATATGGTTAGTCATGGCTCCAAACTGGTGGTCATAGTCATACCCCCATGAGTGGTTCGACAACAACCATCTCAAAAGGCTTGTGACGAAAGATTGTCTGAGATCATTATTTGAACTGCTACCTTTCAATTACACTGATGAAAGTGCAATTTTATGTTGTTTCATTTTTTGTGATAATTGCACAGAGGAAAATATGAAAAATAAAGGCAGAATAAAAGTAAGGATAGGTTATAAGCCTGGAACGAATTTCTAATAACCTCTATTTACCCTTTAAAGGAGAACAAAAATGGACTCCATGGCAAGATTGTGTCTCCTCTGGGCAAAGCACTCCTTCTTAGGCCTCTCTGTAGGGAAAATAAATGGCCTTTGGGAAATGAATGCCAGCATGGGTCATTCATGCTCTTTCACAGGTAGGACCATCAGAATTGCAAAGTTATTAATGCTCCGAAATACACAGTGCAAAATTATGCGGCACTGAAGGCACAGAAATGTATCTTTTCTTTTATCTTTTCTGTTGTTTTCTTCATGTGTGGGTCACTTGTGTTGCTCTCAATTTGGTGGTTGAATGACAGGATAGCATTCATGAAAAAACGAAAGCTTACTTTTTTAAATTTTCTTCCAATAAAGCGATACAGATCTGCAGTTCTACTCAAGATATATGGTATAAATATATATATAAAAAGCAAATTAATTCCCCTGTCATTCTCTTCATTTCCCCTACTTCTAATTCAGTGCTCACTATCCCCCTCATCCCTATTATCTCACTGCAGAGTGTGTAGGTGGTGCGTATTACATGATGGCTGATTAAATAGTACAAGCAACCTCTACTAGAGGCTACATTAGTCATAAAAGACCAATTCGCCAACAATTAGGACTATCTTCACTGGCTTTAATGACACCACTCAGACCACATGAGCCCGACCCCTGTATAAGATAAAAGGAGGTCAAGAGGATTAAAGACAATATGGAAAATATGAGTAGGGTTATAGAGGGGTGAAAGCTTATATTTCAAGGTTGGATCCATGCTTGGTAGTACCTTTCTTGTCCCTCTCTGTCTTCTCTTAACCACCATCGTGTCAGTGAGATGCTGACATACTGACATTTTTGTTGTGTCATGACCTTCTGGAGTAAAAATTCAAGCTTGAGAGAGAGCCCCTTTTTTTGTCATTGAAAAGTTTAAATGTAAAGAACAAAGCGTTTATGTATGGATGTACAGCACAGTGGTGTTTTTTCAGCCCAAACATGATCTTATTCTAAGGCTACCCAAGTAGTCTATTGAAAAACTACAACCATAAAATATTACCTAAACCTAACAAAGTAGTTCTGATGCATACATAATCCATAATTCTAACCAAAAAGGGAGTGAAACCTTGAGTGATGTGAAAAGCAAATGGAAAACAGGCAAGTACAACATACATCGTTTTTCCAAGGTGGTAATAACCTAAGCTTTCGTAGTTGGTCCACAGAACCTTCTCAAAGGAATTTCCCGAGACCCACTGGGCGTGGGGGTGAAACAGTTTGACTTTCTAGAGGTTTTACTCCTCAGCACAACGTGAGAGCCCAGTGGGAAAGAATTTACTGTATATAGTGTGTGTGTGTGTTTTATATATATATATATATATATATATATATATATATGTCAGTGATTCGAAGCAGAACTAAGTGCTACAGTGAATTTCTTCATCATTTGTTGTGTCTGGTGTCCATGCCAACCAAGAAGAAGTGGATCAGTTCTTTGAAGGGAGTCAGAGCCAAGACTCCCTGTTATTGCCTTTAGATTCCCTTAACTTCAATTCACTCTTTGTTAACTTCCATCTAGATGAGCGAGACAATCTATCACTGTAAATATGCTGGGGTCTGAGTAGATTTAGCTCAATAGATGTTGCAGCTGATGCTTTTTAGCTTTTCAGTCCAACTTACAGGTTAACTTGGACCAGTTATAACTGAGACTGGTCATGATTAACATTATTTGAACTGCTATTTTAATCAGTAAGTGTATAAATATATTTGAGCTCGAGGTTTGAACCGTCTTGTACTGAGGTGCAAATAAGAAACCTGCAAACAGTATGTTTGCAGCTGTTATCTATTATTGACCTCTAACAATAGTCCAAAGCAGTCACTGACAAAAGTTGCCAAATTGTATTGTTATCTGATTTCTCTAGTTTTGCTGAGTCACCACGTCCACTTTTATCGTTTCCTCTTGTACATTTATGAATTTTGAAGTTGGATGGTACAGTGTTGGATGTGAGAAGTTTGAACATTCTGGCCATGCTGATTTAGCATGCATGGCCTGAGGAACAATACCTTTCGATTAGAATCTGTTTTGGTGGAAAGGGAATGACATTGATTGGCCAAGGGAATGGGGATTGACATTGATTGGTCCCGGCTTGTTTGTGTGGTCAGGAAATGATTTGCATAATGGAGGCATTTGCAGTCTGCTGAGGCTCTGTGTATGGTAAACCAGGCCAGAATATAAAATTCTATACTAAACAGTACAAAAGGGCACCACTGAAAAGAAAGCTCTGTCTTATGCTTTTAACATGCATATATGTGTGATTTTGTTTTCATTAATTGCAATTTTGGTTAATCACACAAATTATGACACTAGAAAAATGTGATCAGATGGTCCAGAGACTAGAGGAAAGAAGGTGATTTGGGAAAGAGCTTCATGGATTTGTTTGTCACATGGCCAAACATTTTAAACATGAAAATAAAGTAATACATAAATAAATAATTAAGAAAATGAAGGAGGAACAAAAAAATGTCTAAGAGAGAACAAAAGAGGGAATGAAAAGAAATGCCAGAGAAGAAAGGAAAGGGGAGAAAATAAAAGAGAAGACAGAATAAAATAAAGAGAATAAGGCAAGAAGGAGCAGGCACAGGAGAACAAGAAGAGCGCTTTGTCTCCTGGTTGTCTTTGTTTATGGTGACAGGGACAGGTGGAGGCTGACAGCAGGACCTTTACAGAAAGCCAGTTAAATAAGGAGCTGGTGGAGGGATGAAAATGAGCTGAAAGAGAGTTAGAAAAGAAGGAGGGGTACTCCCAGACTAAATGCCAGTCCTTAAATGGCTGCCATGCCTTCTGGTTTCTTCACGCTAGGAGATGTGACACCATGCGGTGCATCAGTTCAATAAATCACACTGCTGCAATTCATTTGACTGCCCCTTTGTTTACTTGAAGCACTACTTTGTCATCAGTCCAGTGATGTCATAATTTCATGGTTCCCCGCATTAATAATTTGATAAAGTGTACTAAGTGTCATACTTGTCATGCAGAGCCCTCTCTAGATCAAGATTTAATTTGACATGTGATTTGCGTAAATGGTGGCACTTGAAAATTGTTTGTTTAGGAAATGAAAAATGAAAAACAACAATATACTTGGAAAAAGCCCTGAATATTGCTTGTAAAGATCGCAGCTACTTTTCCCGACCAGTTCATCTGGTGTGTTGTGGTCATTATGTCTCTATGCACTCCTTGTTTTGGATTCTTTGCCTGCTTAGTTTCTATTTTTTTGTACCTGACCCTGTCACACTTTTACTTGTTTCTTAAATTATTTTTGTTGATTACACCTGTCTCCTGCATTTGTGTCCTCCCCACACCTCACTGTAATATAATATTTTTTCCAACATGTTTGGAAATGGTTTTCCAAATTGATGACTGCTTTTAAAAAAATGTTATATGTTCAACTGAGGTTGTGTTTTTACACACGCACACACACACACACAAACCAAAGACACAGGATTAAAAAAGGAAGTACTAACTGTTGCACTTGCTGTGCACGACTTTCATTATCTGGTGTGACCCCTCTGTACAGCAATATCTGCCAATCCTTCTTCAACTCTTGGATGCTGGTGAGTTTCCTCATTTAAACATTTTGCTTCAGGTTCTCCAATAATACTTCTATTGGTTTCAGGTCAGACGTCAGAGCATCTCCTCTTCAGTCATTTATGGTTAGAATGGTTTGTTTGCTTTACCTAATATGGTCTGATGTGACATTTGTATGTTTTTCCCTTTCAAGCCTGGAATATTATGACAGTCACACAGACGACTGTAATTTTTTTTTGAGACCTGATTAATCTCCATATAATGCTAACTATCTTAAAGTGGACTACAGTCAACTTTAGAACTGCATTGAACACAAGCTGGACTACTATACAATAATATATCCCTTGTTGATATTTTTATTGACTGTGTACGCTGAAAAAATGTCTAAGCTGCTTCTCGAACAACAAACTGTGGATGAATAAAAGAAGGCCAAAATCTGCTGCAAGAATGCAACAAAGCCTTCAGCTCTGGCATCAATGACCTATAGAGTGCAGTCTAAAGAGAGCCATCAATGTGGCTAAGGAGGAAATAGAAGGACGTTTTACACAAAGAGTATGGCAAGCACCTCATCATCAAGACAGTGCTGTCCACCGCAACACATCTTATCTGGGACACTCTGAGTCATCTGTCAGGCTGCTGTTTAAGACTTTTAGCTCTATGTTTAACTCAGGCTGCTGGTATCAGGTGTAAACCAGTATTGTTGCAGCTGAGGTAAGGACTAACTAACAAGTCACAGACAGACAAGATCGGGACTCCTCACCCTGCATACTTGACACTCAGCCCTGGAGCCCCACAGGGATGGGCTTTGAGACCTCTTTTGTTTTACTTTACAAACATGACTGTACACCAACACAAAGCAAAAAACATTTCAGCAATTGCAATGGGACCACTGTGCCATGACTGCTACAGAATGGTCACAAGTCTGCAGACTGACTCGGTCCTCTACCAGTGAAATTGAACAACACATTTCCCAAGCAAAGGAGTTCATGGTGAGGTTCAGGAAACAAAAAAGGCAAAAGGAAACAGATATGCAAGAAATAAGACAGAAAATACATGTCCTTCAGTCACTAAGAACATTGCTAAATATAGTATACTGTTGTGGTTGGCAGAACAAAGCAGCACCTATTAACAGCTGTGCTAATAGGAAGCTTCTCCAGGGGGTGACTGAGACACTTAAAGGTGGGGTAGGTGTTCTTTGAAAAAAAGGTTCCAGCAATCCAACTCAAGTGAGATTTTGAAAATATACACTCCCTCCCTCCTCCCAAAGGCTCCGCCTCCTCCTCTTCAGCTCACCCCTCGAAACCACGCCTTCACACGATTCACGACTACGTGAACCGCAGGGAGGGAGGGAGGGGTGGGTGGGAGTGCATTGATATTTGATGGACGTATTAGGCAGCCAATGAAAGTAATGAAGATCACTATTTTGATTGGTCAGAGTTTTTCTCTGATTATACCCTCTAGACCGGACCAAAACGTTTGTTTTTTTTTTGCAAACATTTGGGAATGTGAAAAGGTTTTCAGACAATATTGTAAAAAGTGCTGCAAAAAAAGAAACACTTACCCCACCTTTAAAAGCACAAGAACCCTTACCATCCAGGACATCCACACTTCTTCCCGCTGCCTTCTGGAAAGGCAGCAGTTTGAATATCTCTGTTACATACTCTATCCAAAAGAGAGTCTTTGAAACTTCGGTATACAACTGGATTGTCTTGCAATGATTACAGAAAAAAATGTACATTCACATGTATGTTGCATCCATATGTGGAAAGAGAGAGAAAGATAGAGAGAGAGGTAGAGAAAAATCACTCTTCGAAACAGGAAGTCCAGCCACTTTTGACAGGAATAATCCTGTGGCAACGAGAGGGGGTAAATCTAGGAAAAGACTAACCCAAACCCAGAAAAGCCGATTAAAGGCTGAGGGAACAAAACCCAGGCAGCAGGAAAAGCAAGAGAAGAAACAAGTAGCAGAGCACCAAAGCTCAGCCAACCCTGACCAAAGAGGCTGGTTATGCCTTATAAACCAAGAAAACAGAGAGGGAAAGGGTGGGGATTCTCAGCTCAAGAGCAGATTGTAAGGAGGGAGAAGAAAATCTGCAGGGAGATGTGAAGGTGAAGAGGGAAGATATGAGAGAGAGTGACAAATATGCCTTTGACAATCAAATAAGAGGACGAGGAAAGGGGAAACATTGAGAAAAGGAAAAGACAAGTACATTACAATAAAGACTTTATAATACACATAATGAAAATTCCATTAAAAATGCAGCAAAGTTTATATGTTCTTGTCACTGCAATGCAATATTTTTACTTTGTGTCTCTTGTTCAGCATACCCATTCAGCCTTACTCTATAAGACCCCACTGTGAAACAATATCTTGAAGAAAATAAATACACACACACACCCATATATATCGTATACATATATATACACCCATATACATTTACATCAGCAAATAGATATTACAAAATAAAGTTGAATTATGTCTTTGCCCAAAAATTTACTGTGCAGAAGCATATTGTATCAGTGGGAGGCCAAGTAGATCTATTTTTCTACATCTTATTCTCTAGCTTCTTTTTGCAGCCATTTCGCCCATCTATAATGGTTTCTGTTGCTCTCACTCTTCTTTTTTTCCATCCACTGTCTCCAACTCCCCCACACATCCTTTTCTTTGTCTATATCACTCTCTATTAAGCCAGCAGTTACACAGGTTCTTCAGTTGGTATTTCCACCTCGTGATAAGGCCTTTTATACAATGAGCCTCACACAGAAGGGGTCGTAATGTGTTGGAAGAAATAACACATCAGAACACAATTGTGCCAATGCAGGCGCACACAAAGAAGAGACTTGATTCTATCTTGGTATCCTAAAATAGTATTTAGATGGCAACAGTGATAGATGGATGGTGGAGGCTGATAAGTCATGATAAGTCCTGGAAACAGACTGAGACAGAAAGATGGAACATGGAAAGGCTGTATTATGTGCTGTAGCAAACTTTTTCACTCTCTCCAACAACATAGAGTTGGCTGATGTATATACTTATTCAATTTATTACCTGTTATTTGTGAGATTCAATAGTCTAGAAAGTATATTATAATGAAGGTACTATTTTTCTACATGCTTCCTTGGCCTGAAGACTGCTTTTTTAAAATATACCGTAACGGGAAAAAAATGAAGCAAATCAAAAACAAAAAAAAACAAAAAAAACAAACCCTTTTGGTACATGGAGTCCAGATTTATCAAGAATAAGCTTTATATTCTGTATTTTTATACCCCTGTGTGCTGTTTTTGTTCTATTTTTGGTCCATTTATCTGCTAAAAATCTGGTAGCCAAAAATAAAAATTAAAAAGGCAAACAATAAAAAAGAAAACCGTATACCACTTTATTTCCCTCTCTTTATTTATCTGAAAAACATATGGAACTAATAGATATGAGTACATGTCTTAAAATCCAGTGTTTGTAAGAGATTATTTATTGTCCATGGTCATCGTGTTTGGATCTGATGTGGTGTCTTTTGCATACGTGTCGTGGGCTTGGTTCAGTGTGTGATGCAGGGTGGTTCTTTCTCTTTTCAGTTTGGCACTCTTAGTTCCCCATCAAACCCGTTAACTTGGCTGTAAAAGAAGGATTCTCAAGCATAATTGTCAGATCCTTTTGCCAACTAAGTGCTAGACATGCCTGATTATTCATATCTTGTGTAAGTTTTACTAGTCAGCTAATTAATTCCTGTTTTCTGTGTTCAAGATCCTCTGTGTGCCTGCATCAACTAACCTAACAGCACCAGTTTTGAATCAGTCCAGTCAGTTAGTTAAAACATGGTTGTTCACATTCATGGCGAACATATTCAGACATTATCTATCAGTCATTGTTTCGTTCAACAGATTCATTTTAAAACCAGCAGGAAAGAAGCAGAAGCCTGTAAAACAGGTGGGGGACCAGTGCCACCCTCCCTCACTTCCATGGAGAAGCTGGCTCTTAGCATCAGCACAGAGCTGCCTGTTATATATGGGATTTCTGGAGGTATGTCCTCTGATCCAGCAAGCTCTGGACACCAGTGTACTGGTACAATGTATACATGTCAGGCTGAATATAAATGCTGCTGTCCTTAATAAAAATTCTCCTTTCAACCTAAGGTGCAGTTCCTTGGTGTTATCTATGCGTAAGACAAATTTTGCACACTGACCAGCAAGCAGTTACCCCATCGGCATTTCCAGCTCTGCACAAATCATTTCAGGTGGCAAAAAAAGAAAAAAAGGGAGGGGCAATGTTTGGTTAGATGTTAGATTGGCTCTGTGGTGTGAAACATTTGAAATGTTCTAAATATTATCAGTTTATATTATGTCTTAACTGGACAAATTTTTTGGTGGCTCACTAACATCACTCTGCAGTCATATAACTGTCGCAGATTATGTGGGCCTCTAAATCTGTTTGTCGACCCTTAAAAGGGAATGTTGTGTGACAGTAACCAAGTCAGAGCCTTGCGGTGAATGTCGACTTAATGTTCAGGTTTAACATAACCTGAACAAAACCTAACCCCTACCAGGTTATGTTCAGATGATATGTTGCTATGGTAATTACTATACCCTGCTTTTTAGAAGCAAAAATGTAGGTTTACTGCTTATTCTTTTTGTTTACTTAACCAAGAAAGTGATGAAAGTATTTTCAAAATGTTTAGAAGTGTTATCCCTCTGACCTCTGTTTTGAAACAAAGTACATTCAAACACAAGCAAACTATTTAATTATAATGTTCCTAATTTTGTCTGCATTTTTGTTTCAAAACAAACTATTTAATCATAATGTTCCTAATTTTATTTCCCTTTTTTTCCCAGAATTTAATTATAACTAAGATAAAGGATGAAAGATTAACTACAACCTCCAAAAAAATTGGGATGCTGAGTAAAACATAAATGATAAAAGAAAGCAGTGATTTCCAAATCTCAAACCCAAGCTTGAAATTACAAAGGAGATTCTTGTGACAAGCTGTCACCCTCCATCTAACTAGTTTCTATACTATTTATGCTCCTCGATACTATGTTGAGGTGTGTATCTGTGTTTTGCAGACACTGGAAAAAATACTTAGCATTGGCATAGAGGGAAAACACCCAAGGTAGACTTTGAAGGTACCTTAAACAAGACACAAAATGGGAACTTATCCCAAAGTTCTGGTGGGCTAGAAGTCATGTCACTCCCAATACATAGAGGTAAAATAAATTCCATGGGGCCAAAAACTTGAAGCTAAAACAAAAGAGAAATTGGAGAAAGATTTTGGCTGGGTACAGGCGTAAGGTCAGAAAATATGCACCTAAAGCTTGTTGCAGTAATTTCACTGTGGTGATTCCACTGACATGAGATCTTAAATGCAGCTTTAGAAGAAGATTGTTGGAGGGGGTAGACTGGACTCTGACTCTGGGCTAAAGTCATCTCGAATGTAGCCAATCATACACGACACAATTCCTTTCTCTGTCAAAGGTGATATTTCACCACTCCTACACCATTGTCCTGGCAGCCTGATGTTCTCATAAGAGGTTATTAGCCATCAATTTCACGTCGTTCTGGCTTTAATATTTCAGATGGATCTCCATCAAATTTCCAGGTATATGAGCTTTCCATCTAAAATGAACAATAACTCAGCCACATTTGTTGTTAAAGATGCATGACTGAAGTCTTGTTTTCCTGATTTGCACAACACAGCATGGCAGGAAAGCTAGGTCTGTTACTTTTTTCTTAGGTTTCTCCATTTATGTCTTCAAAAATACAGGATACTTAATTGTTAAATAACTTTTAAAAACAATGTAAAACAATTTCATTATAATATTCATAATATCATCTCCAGTTTCTTTCCAGAAATTAATTATTACAAAGATAAAAGATTTAAGATTAACTGCAACCTCACTGCTGTGTAAAATGTAAATAAAAACTGAAAACAATAGTTAGTTAATCTCATAAACACATTCTACTCACAATAGATAAATAGACAAGAAGATAAAGAACTGCCTATGTATGCAGGTGTGTTGAATTTTATTAAGTCATTTAGGATGATGTCATGTTTTTGTTGATTCTTGTAGCCAGCTATATCCTACTCAAGCCAATATGTCGTTCAATGGCTTGAATGACACAATGACATATGCATATATATATATATATATATATATATATATATATATATATATATATATATATATATATATATATATATATATATATATATATATATATATATATGTATACACCAGTGGAGGAAAAAAGTATTTGATCCCCTGCTGATTTTGGCAGTTGTCATACTAAGAAATAAATGAACAGTCTCAGACTTCTATGGCAGCTTTATTTTAACAGTTATAGAAAGAATATTGAAAAAAAAATCTTTGAGAAAATTACATGAAATTAAAAATAAAAATCAATTTGCAAGTCATTGAGGGAAATAAGTATTTGATCCCATAGGAAAACATGATCTAATACTTGGTGGCAAAACCCTTGTTGGCAAGCACAGCTGTCAGACGTTTCTTGTAGTTGCGTACTATGTTTGCACACACATCAGGAGTAATTTTCATCCACTCCTCTCTGCAGATCATCTCCAAATCCTGAAGGTTTTGAGGCTTGCGCTTGGAAACTTGAAGCTTCAGCTCTCTCCATAGATTTTCAATAGGATTAAGGTCAGGAGACTGGCTAGGCCATTCCATGACCTTGATGTGCTTCTTATGGAGCCACTCCATTGTTTCCTTGGCTGTATGTTTTGGGTCGTTGTCATGCTGGAAGACCCATCTACCACCCATTTTCAATGTCCTTGTGGAGGCAAGGAGGTTTTGCAGTACATGGCCCCGTTCATTTTCCCATCGATGCGGTGAAGTCGACCTGAAACACCCCCAAAGCATAAGGCTTCCACCACCATGCTTGACAGTAGGGATGGTGTTTTTGGGGTCATATTCAGCATTTCTCTTCCTCCAAACACGTTGAGTTGAGTTGAGGCCAAAGAGCTCAATTTTAGTCTCATCTGACCACAGCACCTTCTCCCAGTCTCTTTCTGAGTCATTAATATGTTCGTTGGAAAACCTGAGTTGGGCCTGGAGGTGAGCCTTCTTGAGCAGAGGGACCTTGCGTGTACTGCAGGATTTTAAACCATTGCGTCTCAGTGTATTACCAATAGTTTTCTTGGTGACTGTGGTCCCAGCTGCCTTGAGATCATTAACCAGCTCCTCCCATGTAGTTCTCGGCTGATCTCTAACCTTTCTCATGATCATTGAGAACCCACGAGGTGATATCTTCCATGGAGCCCCCAGCCTAGGTTGATTAACAGTCATGTTGTACTTCTTTTACTTCCAAATAATTGCACCATCATTCAGCCTTCTTACTTATGGTTTTGTAGCCCATTCCAGCCTTGTGGAGTTCAACAACTTTGTCACTGACATTTTTTGACAGCTCGGAGATGGTGGAGTATTACTGAGTCTGTGGGCAGATGGCTTTTTATACAAAAAATGAAAATTTAGAACAGGTGTCTCTCATGCAGGTAATTACTTCAGTGAGATTTGGAGTATACCAATGGTCTGTGGGAGCCAACAGTGGTCAGAAGGTTTATTCGGGGATCAAACACTTATTTCCCTAAATGACTTGTAAATTAATTTTTATTTTTCATTTCATGTAATTTTCTCAATTTTTTTCAATATTCTTTCTGTAACTGTTAAAATAAAGTTGCCACAAAAATCTGAGACTGTTCATTTATTTCTTAGTATGACAACTGCCAAAATCAGCAGGGGATCAAATACTTATTTCCTCTACTGTATACATATATATATATATATATATATATATATATATATATATATATATATATACACACACACATATATGTATATACATCTATGTATAGATGTATATACATATATAGGGATGCACGATAACTGTTTTTTAAAACCGATACCGATAACTTTCACCTCCTAAAGGCCAATACCGATAACCGATAACACACACATATACCTAAGATCATTAAATCAATACTATGAGCAAAATCAAAAATAGTTTGGACTCTTTAAATGAACAGATATTTATTTTTTCCATTGAAAAACTATTGGCAAGCCTCTCAAACGTTTTCGTAAAGCTATCAAACAAACCTATTTGATATCTCACATCAACTTAAATAGATGCATTACTTGCTGATATAAAAAAAATAAAGGCTCCTTTAACTGATGGAAATACATGCATCAGAATTACAAACTGAAAAGAATTTACATTTCAAGGATTTTGACTTGTCCCAGTAACCAGTTTCGTTAGCCGAGGGTCGGCACGCCAAGGCCCACACTTTCCGCTGCCACCCATACCACAAAGCACCCTACTCCTATGGCCCTCCCTGTGGGTGGTGAGCCCACGAGGAGGCGGACCCATCTAGCTCATTCGGGCTGAGCCCGGCCGGGCCCCATGGGTGAAGCAACATCGCATGGAAATCTGGGGCAGTACCTCTGGATTGGCAGACCGGGGTGGTGGTTCCCCTTCTTAAGAAGGGGGACCGGAGGGTGTGTTCCAATTACAGGGGAATCACACTCCTTAGCCTCCCTGGTAAGGTCTATGCAGGGGTGCTGGAGAAGAGAGTTCGATCGATTGTTGAATCCCGGATTCAGGAGGAACAATGCGGGTTCCGTCCTGGTCGTGGAACACTGGACCAGCTATACCCTCACTAGGGTCCTTGAGGGAACATGGGAATTTGCCCAACCAGTCCACATGTGTTTTGTGGACTTGGAGAAGGCATTTGACCGTGTCCCTCGGGGGGTCCTGTGGGGGGTACTCCAGGAGTATGGGGTGCTGGGCCCGTTGTTACAGGCTGTCCAGTCCCTGTACAAATGGAGTGGGAGCTTGGTTCGCATTGCCGGTTGTAAGTCGGATTTGTTTTCAGTGATAGTTGGACTCCGCCAGGGCTGCCCTTTGTCACCGATTCTGTTCATAATGTTTATGGACAGAATTTCTAGGCGCAGCCAAGGAGTCGAGGGGTTCTGGTTCAGTGGTGTCGGGATCTCGTCTCTGCTGTTTGCAGATGACGTAGTCCTGTTGGCGCCATCGAATGGGGATCTGCAGCTCTCGCTGGAGCGGTTCGCAGCCAAGTGTGAAGCGGCAGGGATGAGAATCAGCACCTCCAAATCTGAGACCATGGTCCTCAGTAGGAAAAGGGTAGAATGCCTCCTCCAGGTCGGGAGAGAGGTTCTGCCTTAAGTGGAGGAGTTTAAGTATCTCGGGGTCTTGTTTACGAGTGATGGGAGAAAGGAACGGGAGATTGACAGACAGATTGGTGCAGCATCTGCTGTGGTGCGGACTCTGTACCGGTCCTTTGTGGTGAAGAGAGAGCTGAGCCAAAAGGCAAGGCTCTCTGTTTACCGGTCGATATTTGTTCCAACCCTCACCTATGATCATGAACTGTGGGTAGTGACTGAAAGAACAAGATCGGGGATACAAGCAGCGGAAATGAGTTTTCTCCACAGGGTGGCTGGACCCTCCCTTAGAGATGGGGTGAGAAGTTCAGTCATTCGGGAGAGACTCAGAGTAGATGCCCCCCGGACGCCTCCCTGGAAAGGTGTTCTGGCATGTCCAACTGGGAGAAGACCACGGGGAAGACCCAGGACCCACTGGAGAGATATATCTCTCAGCTGGCCTGGGGGCGCCTCGGGATTCTCCCAGAGGAGCTGGTGGAAGCAGCCGAGGGGAGGGAGGTCTGAACCTCTCAGCTGAAGCTGCTGCCCCTGCGACCCGACTTTGGATCAAGTGGAAGTTAATGGATGGATGGATGGATTTTGACTTGTGGTTCCATTTAAATTAATACCTTTAATTAAAGTAGATGAGGTTCAGTGATTTTTTTTTTTTTTTTATCTCATGGAAGCTTTAGATGAGAGAGATGAGGGGAGGGGAGAGGACACTTCGTGCTGGCTTGCGCACTTTAGCATTGGCTTGCGTTAGTGCGATTTCAAAACTCCATGGAAGCAATTGTTATGTTGTAGGTGGCTGATCAGGTTTGACGTATCAAAGCTTGTGCTTGTGCTTCCCTCCTCAAAGAATTCGCTTGGAGCATTCATCACAAATAACCACAAAACTATTTTCTTCTGAAACTTTAACGAAGTTTCTTGCCATCGACGCCATGTTTGTTGTGATCAGTACGCTGTGCTCATGCTGCATTCAAGGTATAAAGTAAATTCCGAAGTTCCCTCGTTTGCTAGTCGTTCTTTCAGCCTTTTCTATTTTTTTCTTTTTTATGTGTAACATGAGGGGAAACACTGCGAATATCATTCAACTACCAAAACTACTAGCAACTACCAAAATTATGACCGACTTAACAAGTTATTTTCTGTCATTAGGGGGTATTCTTGATTTTCCTGATTGAGAAATCATTTTTCTGATTATGCCGACGTTAACTGAACATAACATTCACTGCTGGTCATTTAAAACTCAGAGGGAGTGAGGCACCGCCGTGTTGACAAAAATATATATGTTATCGGGGCAATTCGTCGTGATATCGGACTTATCGGAATGGCGTCATAATTTCCTGTTAACGGCCCGATAGATATTGGCCCGACAGTTATCGTGCACCCCTACATATATATACACTTGTATGTATATACTAGGAATGCAACGGTACACGATTAAATACGGTATTGTTCGGTACGACCTGCACGGGACAATACGCTTTTATGTCCCGCGGTATTTATGTTCCAATAACTTTGCATTGGACTTGCAGGTGAGCGTGTGTGCCTTTTAGGCAACAGGCTCACCACTGCATGTCAATGTGCACTCGCCTCCACTCACTCACAGTGACCAGCCTATCACACTTTGGCCGTTTGGCTGCAGGTCATAGACGCATAAAAAGAAAAAAAAAACAAGCAGGCATGGCCAGCGGTAGCGGAGAAATTGGGAAAATCTTTTTTTAATCACTGGTGTGGGAGAGTTTTGGTTTTGCTGTTGAATACACCGGCGAGGAAGTGAAAACAGTTAACAGTTAACAGAACGCAATCTTCCACCTCCCTAAACCCAGATCTTACCTGCGTAAGATCCAGTTGTTACCAGTTGTGCTTCTTGGCGCAGCTGATGTACTTTTTAAAATACTGCAGAAGGAATCATTCAATGCGCGTTTAAAGATCACAAACAATTAATGTTCCTGTCCCTCCTCAACCACCAACAGTTTCAGACATATCAGAAATAAATTCCCACATCCATCCTTTTCCAGTTTGACAAAGATCTCCTTGATTTTCTCCACAGCAGACATCTGAATGAGATCATGCCACAGCTGTAGAGACTGACGTGTCTGGCCGTGACTATTCCTACATCGACCACAACTGCTGACCAGACATCCTCTGACCTCAAGAGAATATAAAACGTATGCAAGTAATACGGAGATGCGTAATCGAGAGATAGAGCCGTTTGTGCACGTTCACATGTGACCAGGTGGATGCACATTTATTCCATTTGGATGCGCTCTTTTACGCGCCAACATGCGAGTTGTGCTTTCTGCAAACTCGGTATCTTGCGATCGCGGGTTTAGGGTAGCGGGTGGTCTGAAATTGTACGGAATCCGTACAGAAACCGTGACACAAAAACCGCGGTACGGACCGTACCGTGAGCCAATTGTACCGTTGCACCCCTAATATATACATCTATGTATATAGATGTATATACATCTATATACATATGTATATCTATGTATATACATGTATATACATATATTACACATGTATGTATATGCATGTATTTATATACATATTCACACACACACATACACACACATATATATATATATATATATATATATATATATATATATATATATATATATAATATATATATATACATATAAATTATCTTGAACAACATATCTAAATGTGCTGCTGTTTCTTTTTTTTGTTAAATTTTCTTAATTTATTTTCCACATAGTGGCTCGGCTGGCAGGCGCCACAGATTGAGGCAGGACCCAGGATGACACCAGTTGAAAAGAAGGTTTGTGTGAGCAGGAAACGCAGCAAATTGAAGTGTCATAAGTATATTAATAGAGACAGGACGTGGCCACCTAAAGCTACAGCAAATTGGCTTGCAGTAAAAATAAAAAAGCCAGCGAAGCCAAAACAAGTTTATCCAATGGAAATGTCTGGTAGAATAGATTGTAAACAGTTGTTGAGATACATTCTTTCTCTATCACTTATGCCAACAATTCAGACAGGCAGAATGTGTTATGGTCGAATGCAATGAAAAATGATAAATTGAAGAATTTATTTGGTATTGCATTTGGATAAAATGTGTTTGAGATGGTGTTCTATCTGAAATAAGATGGAAAGACAATGGGTTTGCAAGCATCATAAAAGTTTGTGACAGTGCTACAATATATATTTTATCAGCCCCAAGTAGCAAAAAGCAATTCTATTACTTTTTAAGCAATTTCAACTGAGTAAAACAAACAAAAAAAAAAAACAAAACAAAGATTAAAGAGGCATGGAGCAATGTGGGCAGAGTCATTTGAGAAATAAACTTCTGAATGTCAAAATGGAGAACTTAACATTATAAATTATGTTGGTGATGGGTATAACCTGAGAAGCCAGAGAGCTTAAAAGAGAGTGAATATGAGTGCTTTATAAAAGAAGAGAGGGGAAGACATGGACGGGGGGGTGAAAGAGTATTGATATTTTCAGCATAAACATTCATACTAATGGAGCAGGAGAGTTGGTGCACAAGATCAATCAGAAAACATAAGTCTTAGCAGATATAAGTAATGAAAATTTACCCTTACCTGCTGTGAATAGGGTGGAGGAGATTAGGATATGACCAGATGCAAGGGGGATACAAAAAGAGTACCGGGACTGAATCCTAATGCTCCAAATGTATTTTTCATGACAGCAGAATCAATAGTGATTTGGAGTTTTTTCATTGTAGCTGGAATGAGCAGAGTTGAAACGAACTTAGAGGCTGGTAATCTTGAAATCAGAGAAGAGAATGGGAGGGAGAAAATGACTGGATGAATTAGTGGATGGATGAGTAACCAAAAAGATAAATGAGAGCAGTCAGTTAATAGGCAGGAGTTCCTGGAACTGGATGTGGGAGGAGGGCAAATTACGGGTGATTATTAGGAAAGGAGGAGACAGAGAGGGATAGCAAAGTGCATGCAATGTATAAGCAGATGCTCTTTGAGGCTGTATTTTATCTATGAAGTTTTGACCTTCCACTTGAGGGCAATCTGGTCCAGTCCTGTCCTTCCTAGTTTTATAAAACATGATTTTGGTGTAACTGTTCAATACAGTGAAATAGCAAATACATCACTACAAAGCAGAGTGGATTTAGTGATGGCCCACCTCTGTTGATTACATTTATAAAAGTATAACCTCCTGTTTTTAAAGGATGATCAAGTTTTCCACTCTCTACTCCTAGATCTGGCCTATACATGAACTTTATCTTGACCCGGTACCAACTTCTTGAGAGAGGTGTGAGAGAATCTTGTGTTTTTGGTTTATTTAGCATTGTGTACAATATAGCTTGGCCAGGCGTCCTGATTCATTTCTATTTCCATACAAAAAATGAGTCTGGTTCCTCTGAAGTTGACTTTGATTTCCATTGGGCATGATCCAATGGACGCAGAAGCAACTGCCTCTGGATGCCAATGGACAGGCATACAACCCATCAAAGACAGGAAGCATGTGGTGGCAGCCATCTTGGTTGTTGAATAGTGGCTTAATGCTCCTGTATGAGTCATCACATAAAGCATGCCCCTGCCCAACTGCGATTGGTTCAGTACTTTCTCTATCACAGGAGATGGCTATGAATGGGAGAGGTGCCAGGCCCATTTCACACCAGAGAATTTTTGCAAAGTGAATAAGTATGTCTGGCCAGGTTATAAACAACAAGTCTGTTCAACAATACAGGTCAGGTCTTTTTAATAATGAGGAACCCAGATCTACCTCTCTGTCAAACTAAATGAACCAGTTCTCAGCTCAGTCAGTTAGATTGGTACATTCAGATATAGTAGTGCACTCAGACAAAATTAACACTGACTCAATTACCCACGTGAGAAAACTAAGGATTTGTTGATCAAATAGGACTTTGCTTGGACCAATCTTTCCCTTGGAGCCACAAAGCAAGTGCTCAATTTATGTTAATTTTATTTTTACTCTAATGAACAGTAAATGGATTGGCGACCTGTCCAGGGTGTACCCCTGCCTTTCGCCCGAAGAGAGCTAGGATAGGCTCCAGCAGATCCCCGTGAACCTGCAGAGGATTAAACGGGCATAGATAACGGATGGATGGATGGATGATAACACTAAATGGACTGCCGGTAGTAATGGTTCTTTGTTTAAATGCAACTGAATTTACAATAATAAGTTAGAAATGTCTGTGATTATTACACTCAAACTTAGCCCCTTATGAACCTAGAGTGTGTATGTTAAAAAGTAAACATCTCTACAGCCAAGTTCCCCAAAACTTCAACTCAAAACAATCTAGATAGATAAACAGCATTACAGGCCAGAGGAAATATTATATGTATGATTGCATTGGGTGTAAACTGTCCCTTTGGCTAGACATTTTTGGGTTGTGATTATGGTTATTAGTATGGATAAGGACATAAATTCAAGAACTCGTTTATGTACATGATAAACATAGATGAAAATTGGATTTGTGATGCGGTAGGCATGTGTGTGTTGCAGGGGAGGGCGTCAATATTGCGATGGATGAGCCTCGTGCATGCATGGATTACAAAATAAGACTGATGTCATATGACAAACTGTAAATAAAACAAGGTGACACAGCCCTCTGGTCTGCATACCGATCACGCCCATCCTTGACACAGTTCCAGCAGCATACCAAGCTGAATAGTGGAAATAGACTTTATGGATCCTGTAATGGGGATATTCATCTGTTTACTGCACCAGTTAGGCATCAGAAAGTTGTGGTAATGTAAAGACAGCTGACAGAAGCTGTATAGATAATACAGATTATGTACCTCAATTCTTTCCACTGAGGACCTCAAATGTACAAAACCAATGCATGCATTGTGAATAAATAAATATTCAGATAAAGACACACTGCAAGTGTTTGCTCATATGACTGTGCATTTTATTTCATTTGCATAAAAAAAAACAAACACAGGACTACAATATATTAGAATATGAACAACGATATATATATATATTATATTGAATAATTCTGGCTTTTAATAAGGACAAAGTGCACATCAATTTGCACTTTGTTCTGCAATATGCGATGCATAAAAGCTATGCTGGTGTTAAAATCTGACAGCTTTTGAGATGAGGAACCCAGTATAGTATTTAGAAGATCCTTCAGAAAGTATAATATATATTTTTTCAAGTATAGCCTGTTGTGGAAAAAAATATTTTTAACAACCTGGTGACTATAATAATATAATAGTAAGTAATATAAAAAGTAAGACTGAGAATAAGACTTAAAATACAGACTTGCCATTGGCTAGATTCAGTGAATTCTAATAACCATTGAATGCAAAAGTGTTACACAAACATCTCTGCAGATTGATGGGGAATGACAAGGAGGATCAGTCATACAATTGTTGTCACACAGCGGTGTGTCATACAGGACGCACCAGAATACACTAGACAAAATACATGTGGCACACATGAACACAACCTGGCCACTGTGTAAGACAGTGGGGAACTAAAGTGTCAGCCATAATATATTGTCTAAAAACAGGAATGATGAGTAGACCACAAAATTGTGAGAAAAGAACATGGTCATAAACAAAACATTATTTTTTCAATCACAATTTTAGTTTGCAACAAAACTGTCTAAAAAACACCAGAAGACACATCCAAAGATGAATCACCATAATATGTGAAGGATATTGGACAAACACTTGGAATTATGAAAGCACTTTGCCAGCCGACAGCAATAGAGGATGCTGAATATGTCCAAGAACCAAGTGCCCACAAGTGGAAGCCAAGGAAAGAACCAGAAAACAGAACAGTTTGTCCCTATGGAAACAAAAAGCCAAACATCTAGTCCCACAAGTCAAAGGGCTCGTAAAAGACTTCTTGGTACTACACTAGACTGCAGGGTAAAACTCCAGTGGGGAAAAAACCCAAACCCAACTAATCTAGAAAAAAATAAGAAAGCACATTGCAGCTCAGATTAAGAACTGAAATCAGAGTCAAAAGTCACCTTCAGTGGCTACATCTAAGGTTCTCTTGGCCCAAAGCCAAATCACCAACATGGTAAACCAGATTAACTGTACCCCACCAAGCGACAAGACCCAAAAAGAACTCTGTCCCTTGAGAAATACAGTCAATATAATTAGAGATATTGTGTTGAGAGACACAGGTGGTAGAATAAAAATGAAGATAACTAGCATGATGATACGACAGCTTATACAAAACATCAACATGAGGAAGGAGTTTTGCTGAATAACACATTCCACTCCAAGTAAAAACTGAATGAGATGTTTATCACAATGATGTCACAGACAACCAAATCAATGATAAATCAATTATGCTGGGTCTGCGGCCCAGGCCAATTCATGTCTTGACAGTTCAAGTTTTTTCAAGTTTTTGCCAACTTCTGTCTTTACCTTCCCAAGTGAATTCTCCTTAATACAGTTTAATAATTTAATGATCAGTATAATTTGTCCATGTTCCTTCACTTATCTTGACAAGTGTTCAATCAGATCAATCTTCTTCACACTTGGCAATTGTGTTTTGACCAAGCACACTTTGAACAATCAATGCAGGAACTGTTATAAAACAAGATGTCTTTATAAATTGTATATCTCATTTTATATGAATGTTTTCATTCTTTTATCTAAAATGCAGGAAGTAATCGCTACACTGCAATCTGTTTACAGGATGATGAGAATAGCCCTGTGATGGACTGGCGTCCTGTCCAGGATGGACCCCTGCCTTTTGCTTGAAGAGAGCTGGGAAAGGTTCTGGCAGATCCCTGTGACCCTGTATAGGGTTCAGTGGGTATGGATAATGGATGGATAGATGGATGGTGGGAATGAGCTTCAGAACAGTATTGGAATTCATATTTGATCCTAACAGTAGTGAATAATTACACTTTTAATGCAAAACACAAGAAGAAATCAACTTCATTGTTTGTAAGTATGTAAGCTATAGTGCTAGCATACATACACAGACACACATACAACTTGTTAGGATTGAGATTAAGTTAGAGAACTGTTTAACTGTTAAAACTAAATTTTATGGCATGTAAGAATGCAATCTTTTTTATCATGGTGAGTCCTCAGTTTTGCTGTTTTATGACCTAAGGACTGGAACATCCTCCCTGACCCCCAACAGTTTGCGACCAACCAGTTTGCGACTCCCAGATAAACAGTTAGTTTATTATCCTGGACTGTAAGGCTGGAGAGCTGGTGGCCATCTGGATTTTCAAAGACAAAGGGCCATAAAACTCAGGAGAACAAGAGGATACGCCTTTTCTGTGACTATAGAAACCGACACCTCCTGACATTGGGGGTGCATTTCCTGGCATCTCTGTGGTGTTAAGGCAATGCATCACCGCCCGATTAAAACATTCTGCATGGCATATTGAATCTTTGTATTCATGATTGTGTATTAAACTCTTTTATTGGCCTTTGTTTCTAGTCTCGTCAATGGCACCAGATAAAAAAACATGGAGAATTACTTTCAAACTCTATGGATACGCACACACGCACAGCCACATACCCAGACGGTCAAAATTCTTATTTCATGGTATCACCTGAGCTTGGTTTTAAGCACATATTTCATACTACATTACTCCCTATAGCAAAAAAAAAAAAAAAAAAAAAAAAAGAACCGGGGGGACTGAGGCTAGCTCAGAGATGAAGCCAGGCATTAAAATTAAGATTCTTTTCTCTCCTCACTGCACATTTGCCTCAACATCCCCTCCACCTCTTCTGTCCTTTCTGCTCCCCTCTTATCTTTATCCCCCTATTTCTCCGAGCTTAATATTTTTTAATGGTCGCTAACCAGACTGGGTCACAGACGTGCTCCTCCTGGATGTCCACATGACAAGAGTAGTGATATGTTTTAATGAGGCCAAGTCTCAAAGCGAAAGAAAAAAAAATCTCATTTGGCTCTTTCATTGGAGAAAACTACATCTACCTGAAGGTGTCTTACTCCATCCCCTGCCACACTTTTATGAGATTTTCTTTATTTCATCTTTCCTTTTGTGCTCTTTTTATTTTTTTCATTATTGCATTGTGTTCTTTCATTCAATTGATTCATCTCACAAATCTCCTACATAGTACCTC
This sequence comes from Hirundichthys speculiger, assembly GCA_018398805.1. Taxonomy (NCBI): domain Eukaryota; kingdom Metazoa; phylum Chordata; class Actinopteri; order Beloniformes; family Exocoetidae; genus Hirundichthys; species Hirundichthys speculiger. The sequence continues at coordinate 635,718 of JAGFBZ010000619.1, read as the reverse complement.
TGGCATATCCATCTAAGAACATTTTTGTGCTTAAAGATGATCACATGTGTCTTTTTGTCTGTTAACATTTTGCTGAGCGAATTGGAAGACTCCTTCTACAGGTTTCTCTGTTGTCTGGGCTTTAGTTCTGGCAATCATGAGGATGGTGAGCAACAACAATTTTCCCTTGTAATGCTCCTGAAATGACCAGCCATGGCAGCTGGCTCCTTCAGTTGTAATATCAGAGGAGCTGTGGAGCCTTTGCAACAGAAAGGCCCATTCTAAATGTTTGGTCACCTTCAGTGGTGACAAGTTCAGAACAACCCACAGCCCGTCACGCCAGACTGTTTACAGCAAAATATGAGTAAAATGAAAGTAGGAATGACTATACACAGTTAGGTCTTTCTTCACAGTGCAGATGTCAAGACAATGCTGAATACTATAAAGCTAAAGTGATGACACCTAGACATTGGCTAAATGCTGCTGTCAATCAAAAGACCAACTAACGCAAACATTTGTTACTTTTTATAATATCATGGGATACAACAAAAAATAAAAAAAAAAAACAACCTACCTCACATACAGTTGTCACGGGTGTGAAATCTAACTATGGAGACCAAAACAGTTTTTTGAATAAGACTGTAAATGTGTTTATTTCTGCTTTAAAGTTAAACATTTGAACACTTTGGTCAACAGAGATTGACTCAGACAGGGAACTGCCCAGTTGTACTTCCTAATTGTATCAAATTAGCAAAGGCAATGTAGCTGCTTGGTTTTAAGTCACACTAAAGATTTTGCAGATTGGGAATCCTCCAGGGTCACTATTTACAGGATTACAAGCAACAAATCTTCCTTTTGGTTGTTCACGCATGATCGTTATTGCAGGACACATTTCGCATGAGACGAGACTGCAGACCTGTAATACTATGAAACTGATTTTAAACGCCCTACAATGCGCAAAAGACTCCCTTTGATTGCCACCTTACACCTAATGATAGAGACCACAGAAGGGTACTCTAACTAAAACAAGACTTCTTGATCTTCTTCCACTACTGTGGAATTTTTTCTGCAACCCTGAAATTGCTTGTCAAATCCTTAATTGTAAGGTCACCATTAATAAATCTAACTGGAAGATTATGACCATTCCTCTTCACCAGCCAGTGTAGTGGTAACACTAAGCGTTTAATGGGTATATTTATCAACATGTCTGACATGATGGGGGAAAAAAAAACATAAATATTAAAATATTAAAACTAGAAGTATATAGATTTTTGTAACTATCTAATCATGCATTTGTTCACATGACTATCTAAATCATGCATGTTCACATGAACAACAATCCCTATTTTCACTATTTAGGTTTTTACTTCCCCCACATGAATGAATGCCTGATTGCTTCATGATACCACAGAGGGTACTCAAAAACAAGATTCTTGATTTTTCTTCCACTACTGTGGAATTTTTTCTGCAACCCTGAAATTGCTTGTCAAATCCTTAATTGTAAGGTCACCATTAATAAATCTAACTGGAAGATTATGACCATTCTCTTCACCAGCCAGTGTAGTGGTTAACGTTTGATGGGTATATTTATCACATGTCTGACATGATGGGGGAAAAAAAAACATAAATATTAAAATATTAAAACTAGAAGTATATAGATTTTTGTAACTATCTAATCATGCATTTGTTCACATGAAAACTTAACAATCTACAATAATCTGGCTATCTAGGTATTTTAAGGTTTTCCCACATGAATGTGCCTGTGTTCATTACCAGGCACATTCAAGAATAAGCCTGAAATTAATCATTTCTTAATTGATCGTCAATCATTTAGTTTCTTTTCGACCAGTTTCCCCGACCTTACCAATGTAAAAGATCAGAGATTAACAGCTTGTGCTACATACAGTGTTTTTCTTAATGGGCAAAGAGTTTTGTCTCACCTGACCACAGTACAGTCTGTTTTGTGACTTTGTAATGATTCACTGGCAGAATTTCGTTTTTCCTGAAGAAAAGAGGCTAAAATCCCAGTGGTCAGATGAGGCAGGTTCATAGAGTAATACCCCCAGATTTGCATCTTCATTGTGACAGACATAATATGTTGTTTTATTTATACAAACCTAAAAAAAAAAAGGAAAAAAACAAGTAAAACATGTTAAATACAATGAAAACAATGAAATACAAGGAAACCTAGAGGGCTTGGGCATTAAGTTTCTTCAGCTGGATGGATTGCTCTGGTCAGTCTTATTGAATGAAATTTGAAGGTGATATGCATGATTGCTCAGCTTTTGGCATAAAACATTAAACAAGGCTGTAAGGGTGAATCTCTGCCACCTTCTTGTTAATGTCTCCTTGTCTGGTAAAATTCACGAAAGAAAATAAACTTACACGCATATATATATATATATATATATTAGGGCTGGGCAACGATTAAAATTTTTAATCACGATTAATCGCATGATTTCTGTGATTAATCACGATTAATCGCATTGTATATGCAAAATCAAATAATGAAATAAAAAGTAGTGTAAAGGTCACTTTTATTTAAATGTTCTGCTGCCATATATACCATATATGCTAACACATATTTAGTGTAAATCTCATCTTAAAAAAATGTAACATAAAATAAAGCTTATTTCCACTGCCAGGGCATTAATGTCATAATGTTTTTTTTTTCCATTTTCAATTGTCGATCAAAAATTAAAAAAATTAAAAAGTGACTGTTTATTTTTATTTTTTTTCCGTTTTTTAATCTAACACAAAAAAAAACAAAAAAATGCCTGTTTTTTAATCTATTTCAATTTTAGCAAACAGGCCACAGGACTGAATTTGTTTTTAATATTTTATTGCCTGGTTTACGTGACCCAGAAATGGCTTTGTTTTATAATCAAGGAATAGACTTTCTGTTGTCATTACACATCTGTGCCATTAGATGGAGCCGCACTGAAGTAACCAGCTAGAGAACAGCAGGACAGGAGCAGATCTGATGATAAATGGAGGAATGACACGATCGCCTTGAAAGTTTTTTTTTCAGACAGAATTGTTAATATTGTTAATATTGCTACCTGAGTTGCTACCCGAACTGTAAAGTACACTGATTTTTACCGTTTTCCATGTCTGCTTAAGCTTTGCCGCATGTTTACCAGCCAATTATTTTCCAGTTCCGCAGCAGCCAGTAACAGACTTTTCAAAACAAAAGCAGGTGAGCAACATGCGTTAACGCGTGATAAAATAAATGTCGGCACTAATAAATTAATGCGTTAACGTGATAATTCATCATATATCATATGTCAATTTCTCAAAATAATGAATCAGATTAATTGTATGACTGTCAATAGTTAATCATGATTAATCACAAATTAATCACATATTTTTATCTGTTCTAAATCGACCTTATACAGATCTTTTTCAAGTTGTATTACTCTTATTAATACGAGTTCCTGACTAGAACCAGGAAATATGACCATATTAGTCCAGTTCTGAGGTCTCTGGCTTCCTGTCACTCAGAGAATAGACTTTAAAACAGCTCTACTTGTGTTCAAGTCTCTTCATGGCCCCAAAGTACATCTCTGACATGTTAGAGCCATATGAACCAACCTGGACTCTGAGAACCTCAGGTCGTGGTCTCCTGCTGGTGTCCAGAGGTGTCGACAGCAAACACAAACAACATTTATCTTGTGGAGTTAGCCATCAGGCAAGGTTTTGAAGCTGAACTTACCATTCAAAATAGTATCTTTTGTATCCATTTTATTCCAACTACTGCTCACGGAGGTTTGTTTACGTCTGTCTGTCTGTGGCATGGACGTCAACGTCAGTGCATGGCTTCCTGTTTTGACAAACTACGGAGGAGCCTGAGGCTCAATGGCCGGCTCGCATTAATCGCGCGTTAAAAAAATTAGTTGCGTTAAAATTATTTTGCGTTAATTAAGCGTTAACGTGTTAACTTTGACAGCCCTAATATATATATATATATATATATATATATATATATATAATATATAATATATATATATATATATATATATATATAATAACAAAAGTATTAAAGGTGAACAAAACTTGGATCACTTGGATATCACTAGATTCTAAAAGACAATCTAATCTAACTAATAGCATAAATAAATATGAAGTAGAATGAAAAATGTACATGTACTACGGGTGTGTGTCTGTGTGTGAGAGAGAGAGAGAGAGAGACAGAGAGAGAGAGAAAGTCAGATGGCTGTATAACTTGTGGGAGGAGCCTCAAGATGAGATCACGTGGTAGCCTCGCTCCATGACTAAGATGGCTGCCAGCCCACGTGGTAACTGCAGGGGCTGTTGACATCACTTGGTGACTGATTGCGCAAGATGGCTTAGGACAAAACAGAAGTCCTCTACTGCTGGGGATTTTGCTGTGGGGTGGTTAGTAAGAAAAAGAGAAAGGAGTAGAAAGGAGCTATGGTGATTACTCACCACTGATGCCTGTATTCGCTTCCAGGAGTCCCCTCACAGGAGTGAGAGTGTGAAGCTGGCTTCAGCACACTTGTCCTGATTGTTTGATTGGGGGAACCGAGGTACAACTTCTCCAGTGGATAAATGGGCACCAGCGAACCGCCGGTGAGCTCAACAGTAATAACACAGGAACAAACAAACAGAAAGATATCGACTAAGCTGAATATCTCTACCCAGACACAAGCCTCTTAGTTTTTGTTCCTCTGGGGCGATCTGAGGTGTTATGATATCCAGGGCGGTTTTCTCTGATGATCCAGACTGTACTTTTTCTGCACACCAGTTTTTCCATACCTTGACGGGGTCACTCGGTTGGTGCGTCATGGCCAGACAAGACATGTGATTGTCCTTTGCAACCAAGAGGAGTTCCTTCAGATGGGATGCCAGGGAATGCAGACCCTGGGCTGGTTACTGAAGAGGAAAGGTTACCACAGGCAGAGAGATGTTGCACCATTGATGTAGGAGGTTCGAGAACTCAGAAAGAAGGGATACAGCTGGTATTTATATCTGGTGTATAAATACGTCTTCTCGGGGACCCCTGCTATGTTTTGGGGGTTAGCACCCAATAAGAGGGCCATGACATCACTTTTACACCTGGTTGTAAAACAATAAACCCTGCAAAGCCTGCTGGGAGTTTGAGTCATTCTAGTGGTCCTTTGTCTTGAACTCCCCTCTTTTCTTTCTTTAGCCGGCTGGCCTTCGGCAGGAAGGTCCCCCCATATGAGCCAGGTCCTGCACAAGGTTTCTTCCTCTTAAAGTGGAGTTTTTCCTTGCCACTATTTGGCTTAAAGTTTTATTTCTCCCTCTGTGGGAGTTTTTTCCTTCCATTATCCTTGTTTAGGATTCAATGTTATTTTTTTTGTTAATGATATTTGCTCAGGGTCATGCTCTGGGTCTCTGTAATGCGCCTAGAGACAACTGACATTGTAACAGATGCTATACAAATAAAATTGAATTGAATTGAATTGCGATCCTGCTATATATATAGAATAAGTAATAAATATGAGTATAAAAAAAATCACTACATCAACATGCATACATAAGTACCTGGAACATGTATGTTTCTGAATTCTCTAACTATACATATGTCTTTTTTTTTTTTGCTTCATGTTGTCTTGTTTATTTAATCATAAACGTTTTATTAATAGAACTGGTTCTACTCTGCAACCAGGAAACAGGGACTAGTTATTTGAAGTAAACCGTTTCCTCACTAATGGTCATTTTTAAAATCACATACTATGATACTAGTGCATCCTGACTCTGTCAAAGCACAGTACACTGTCTGCAACATGCAAACAACTGCACAGTCTACAGACTGCAAAATGTATTCAAATAGATTTTCTGCTTCTGGAGAAAATTTTCCAATCTGCAGCTGACCAGTCTACCTAGCATACGATATTTTATCATGAAATGAGCCACGACAGCAGAAGCTGGTGAGAGTGGTCACATGATCAGCTTCCGCTTGTGTCGTTGCATATTTGTTTTTACAGTGGGATATGTGGTACTTACAATGACTGCCAGACAAATATGCAGTAAATGATATGTGTTTTTCGAAAATGGACAGTCCTCCAGAGGATGAACATAAAAACTAGCAAGACTTTTAGCTTTGTCATTTCAAATATGTATTTAAGGGCACTCAAGTGTCATAAAAATTGTGTATGTATTATAACCTTGGCATACAACATGTTAATAGAATGGCCATTCTGTAAATGTTATATCAGAAATAACCTTTTGCAAATTACATAGAAAATGTGGGTATTGTTATTCATTGTAGGGTAGAATGGGGTAATGTGAGACACCCCCTTTATCTAAGAAACAGGATGCAGCTGTGGTCATATGAGCGGCTGATTACCAAGGCTCATCCTTTTCACCATGGCCAGGAAGAGCCTGACTCTGCTGTGTTGTGGTAAGCATGTGTTTTGTACAAAAATACATTTTTGGGATGTAAAAGTAATTTTTTTGGTTTTCACGATAATTAACTCTGGTGCTAGAAGTAATTGATTCAAGCGGACAAACTCATATCCTGTATATTGTCGAACTATCGCCTTTTAAAATGATGCGGTGCTGCGAGCCAAAGATTGGCCTGAATTCTGCAGAGAAGTTGTTTTAATAAAAAAGTAGTGGAGGGTTAAAGTGAGACAAAAAAATAAGCTTTGTTTTTTTGTGTCTTAAACAGTATGAAAAATCCATCATGCCAAGGAAATACAACAGGAAGACAACCTGGAGCCGAACCTCCATTGAACAGATGGAAAGTGCAGCCACTGAGGTCATGGAGAAAAAGAGGCCCTTAAGATGTGTTTCAAAGGAGCGAAATATTGACAAATCGAGCCTCCTTAGATTGATAACAAAGAAGCAGCTGGGCCTGGACTGTGGTACTGTGGGCTGGGACTCAGTAGCCATGGCAAAGAGAATTTTCACAGATGAGATGGAGGAGGAACTCGCCAAACACCTGAAAGAACTTGTTGAACAGTCTTATGGCCTCTCTCCAGCTAAGTGCCGCACACTGGCCTTTGAGTATGTAGACAAGAACCATGTCCCCATGCCTGCCAACTGGAAGGAGACGCAGTCTGCAGGTCAAGAGTGGTTCGCAGTTTCTAGCACGTCCCTGGCTTTCTGTCCGAACTCCAGAAGCCACATCCCTCTGAAGGGCAACTGCCTTCAATAGAACGACTGTTGGGGAGTTCTATGATAATGTGGCAGTAGTCATGGACAGGTGGGTGAACTGATTGTTCCAATGCATGTGTTTTATTCTCTAAAATTAAGTAGTCTAGATTCCCTTTCTCCTTATCTTTAACAGGCATAAATTTCCCCCACACATGATTTTTAATGTGGACGAAACAGGTCTCCATACGGTACAAAGGCCTCACCAGGTGAGATACACGTCACACACAAGGCTGACATGTGTAGCTTGTAATAATGGCCAGGTCTCTCTTGAAAAAGATATTTTAATCTCAATGAGACTCTTACCTGGTTAAATAAAGGATATAAATAAATAAAAATAAAAATAAACAGGCCTGGTGGGACCTCCGAGCGAGCAAGGCCGAGAATGGTGCTCTGAAATCAGATAGGCCATGCAGCCAGCAGCCTCTCATCCATCTCCAGGACACTGCCGGAGCTCTGTATGTAACCTACAGATCAAACATGCCATTAATTCTGAACTTTCTGTCTGTTTCAGGTGGTGACACAAAGAGGGAAAAGGCAAGTTGGTTCCATCACATCGGCCAAAAGAGGGGAGCTGGTAACTCTAGTCTGTGCTGTGAATGCTGCTGGGTGATGCTGCACCTCCGATGCTGGTCTTTCCCAGGGTAAAGTTTAAAGACTGCTTCATGATCAATGCACCTCCAGGAGCAAAAGGTACATCCACCAGAACAGGATGGATGAATAAAGATAGCTGGGTCGAGTTCCTCGGCCACCTTATAAACCACACTTACTGTTCACCTGACCACCCCATCCTTCTCATCATTAAAGTTCACATATCACTCAGGGCAGTAGAACTCGCCAGGAGCAATGGTATCGTTATGCTCACTCTTCCACCTCACACATCCCATCGCATGCAGCCTCTGGATGTGGCCGCGTACGGTCCGCTCAAAGCCCAATACAGCTGAGCTCTCGATTAGTGGATGCGATTGAATCCTGGCAAAACAGTCACCATCTACCAGGTTGCAGGACTTGTGAGTCAAGCCTTCATGACAACCGTGACACCACAAAACATGACTTCTGGGTTTAGGTCCACTGGGATTTTCCCATATAATCGTGACATTTTCCCGGATGAAGCGCTTGCACCATCCATTCCATCAGACCGGCCAAACCCTGAAGTACAGCCTGCCACCGGAGATGCTCCACCTCCGGGAGAAGTTATTGAAGGCCTGCACCCTGCAGATGATCCGCCTGAAGATGACCCTCCTCCCGCTGCAGATAACGCAGCCTCCCGTATGAATTTGCCCACTCCCGCACCAGCTGACACAGATCCAGGACCTTTAACTAATCGGCCTGGTTATGTCCCTTCAAAGGAAATCATCGCGCTTCCAAAGTTCACCCCCAGAAAACAAACCAGATGGAGGCACGTGAAGACCGCTATCCTCACCGACACTCCTGAGATGCAGGCACTCGAAAGGGCTTTAGAAGAAAGACGTAGCAGGCTGCAGAGGAAGTGCAAAAGAGGGCAGAAAAGGGTGAGCCGATCCAGAGCTTTTGAAAAAACACGTAATAGACTGATGAGAAAATGCAAAGGAAGGGCTAAAAATCGGAGCTAATCCCGAGGATGTGAGTGGATATAATCTGAGTTTCCCCTACTGTGAAAGTGGTTATTTTCCTCTAAGACTAATAAAACATTTTTTGAATGATAATTTGCTTTATTTGTGTTTGTTCAGTCACCTCCAGAGTGGTGGAAAAATAAGGAGATCACTTTACCCCAGGGTGGGTCGTTTTACCCCACGATTGCCCGCTTTACCCCCTTGAAATCTGGGCTTTGTCTCAGTTTACCCCATAGCTGGCGTAAAATGAAACACTTGACCTCTTTTTATAAAAACAATCTCACTTTCGCCGTCTTTAGTCCAGCAAACATACTGATCATTTCCATCCTTAGGAAACATCCTAAATTAAAGAAAAATGTGTTAATTTTATAGACACATTAGTTTAGCTTGCTTAGAGGGCAGGGGGGGAGTAAAGACCGTCTCACATTACTCCACTCTCCCCTATATTCACACTTTAAATTTTAAAGTGGTGAATCAAACAATAATCTGGTTTCTTCAATCCAGAAATGGGGACTGCTCAGTGATTACATGCGATCAAATGAACATGAAACATGTACTAAAGTCATTCTATCTTAAAGGAAAAAGAAAGAAAGAAAAATGTTCTAAGTCTGCTAAGGATAGTAGAATAATGTATTCCATACACTGGCGTTGTTTTTCATGTAAATGTATGAAACTAAAACATAAAAAAATGCCAGCACTGCAAATTCATTCTCACGATTATCACACCGCTATTACTCTGCTATTTATTTATTTATAGTTTTGTGTTTGTTTTATTTCATTTGCAGAAGAGCCAAGCATAGCACACAACAAATGATTAATACAAAATACATAAAAGAAAAACCAGATCTGTTCAGTTTGGGGCTGTGTGACAGATTGGGACTCAGCCAAACTAATTTAATTTTATCAACAAAGCAACAACAAAATGCCTTTTTTTCTGCACTAAAAGTAATTTGTTAATCCCAACATCTGCCTCTGTGTTGTAAACAGCCCTTCTTATCCACTTTAAACAAATTCATGGTTCACATATTTTGGATGGATAAAGACCTGAAGCAGAGGTGTTTAGAAGATTTGTGCAAACCTTGAAAAACTTACTCAGCTTTCTGACACTCACTGTTATCTGTTTTCCACACATTTCTTTCTGTCTTTAGGAAGGCATAGCACTTGTTCTGTTTCTTTCTTTTGTCTCCTCTTTTTCTAAAATGTATTAGTTTATTTTTTTTCACACAATGATTCGATTCTTTATCGATTCTAATTTGGGGAAAAAGGAGAACTAATAGTTTTATTAGCATCAGTTTTTTTTACTTAGAAGTCACAACCTTACAAACTCAACAGCGAGGTCAAAAGAGGCCCAAAGCCTGGATAACGTGTTAACTGTTGTAATATGTAACTGTGCAAATACACAAGAATGTGTTAACATTTTACTAACAGATTGTTCCTAATAGAAATGAAAAAATCTCCCTTTTAAAAGGATATATGAGCTCACTAAGCACTCAAAAATAATAATAAAGAAAGATAAACACTATCAAATACAACAGAACAGTGCATAGTGCAAATCTGCAAATACTATGAAGAATTAACAATTCTATTGCAGAAAAATAAGCATGTCTTCCAGCCTCTGAGCCAGCCAGACTCTCTCTCTCATCAGGGTCATCTTCTAAATGTAATGCAGAAGGCATTCGTTTAACAGCACAGCGTTACTGTTATAGCGTGTTTTAGCACATAAGCAGTGGCATAGCTACTTAGCAGAGTTGCCAGAGGTGATCTTAGCTTGGGAACTGCCGCTGGGTTGAGATCCATCAGTCCGAAGCACGTCAAAAACATGACACTCGTTATCGCATGTTGTGTGCGCAAATGTTTCTGCATGTTAGTCATGTTGCCTCCCGACGCTGTTTTTTTAAGTGAAGCCAAACTTTGGAGGGTTTGAACCTGGTTGGCGCCATTCCAACTCCAATGCGCGTGCTAAACCGACGTAACTTAATAATCATCATCATCATCATCCTCAATTGCCCCTCGGGGATAAATAAAGTTGTCTGAATCTGAATCTGAATCTATATCATCATCATCATCATATGGTCTCTTGCTCGGTGGCGGGGGTGACGCCATACGTAGAGCCAATCAGTTTCACCAATCTTCTCCATTTGGGTCAGTCCAGTGCTAGAGGCTCGGCTTTAGTCAGCAACAAGCCTAGTTGGTGTAGGTCCCTGGTAACAGCGTCCATCCATCATGTGCGGGGAGCACCACGGGGGTGTTTCCAGCCGGCAGATTTGGGGTCAAAGTGGAGGATAGCGTGAGTGGGGTGTTCGGGAGGGAGTCTTTTGAGATGGCCATACCAGCGCAGTGCTGCCAATTGGGACGCTGCTGTAACTTAATTAAGTAAGTGCTTTCCGGAATTGACTGTGTGTAACTTCCGTAAATTACGTGAGATTTGTGCTGGTTGGAATCGATAAGAGAATCGCTAGATAAACTGCCAAACGATTCCATGGAATTGAAACACACGGAACCAGTTCTCTACAGGAACTGGTTCTCGATTCCCATCCCTACTCGTAGTTTCCATCAAATGTCTTTATCGTGTTCCTACAGCCGCTTTTCTCCACTGTAAGAAATAGCGCCATGACCTTACACAAGTATACAGTAATGGCATTTGGAATATAAATCCACCTGATACTTTTTGTCGTACGAAGTGACCAGTGTTGGGCAAGTTCACTTTCTACATGAACTAGTTAAGTTCATAGTTCACAGAAATTAAAATGAACTAGTTCAGTTCATAGTTCACAGAAATTAAAACGAACTAGTTCAGTCCACCATTTCAAAAAATGAACTAAATGGTTCATTTGCCGTTATTTTTTCTTATTTTTTTCAATGTTTCTGCGAGCAATTATTTGTCAAAATGATTGCCACTGCCCCATATACTACACAACCACAAACAGCAATTATCTTATCCATTTTATCTGTCAAAGTATGTTTCCAAATCAGACTCTTTATCCAACCATGGTTCACATTAGCATTGAAGGGACAGCCCATGTAAAACTATAATTTCCCTTTCAGCTTCTCTCTACAGTATATTAAAACTATGAGGAAAAACCTGCTGCCAAATGATCTTTATTATAAGACAAAAACAGGTCCTTAAGGTGTATTTCAATATTTTAATCCCCCCGGGAGTTGGGGCGCTCCTCCGGCTCTAGTCGACTGCAGCTTTCATCTTCCTCCATGCTTGTTTTAAACATTTGATGACGCAATTGTTAGCGTGATAGAACCGACAGCCCGTGTTGCCATGTTTGATTGATTTCCGAAGATACATGTTAGGCTTGTTTGTGGTGTATTTTAAATGGGGTTCGCTGGAAACCTGGAGTGAACTTAGAAAGAGCGTCGTTCACAATTGCCCAAATGAACTCGTTCACACCTGACGTTCGTCAATGGGGAAAGAGAGCACATTCAGTTCACGTTCGCACAAAATATGAACTAGTTTGAGAACTTCCGTTTAATTAACGCGTTCAGTTACAACACTGGAAGTGACCGACATTGCACCGGTCTTTTTTACTAGCACTTCCTCCTCCTCACCTCACTCCACGTTTACAACTGCTGCCTTGTTTTCACATTCACTTTCGAACGAAGTAGGCGCAGCTTGACATTATCAACTTGTGTAATTGCGGTAGGCTGGTATTGTAAAAATCTCTACCTACATTTATATTGTTTCTACCGAATACCGTTTATATCGCCCACTGCTAATTCATAACATTCTGTTCTATATGTTTCTTATCTTATCAAGCAAATATCTGTGGGAAAATATCCTGATCAGTTTGCCAATAGACTATATGTGCTGGAAGTATGGTAAATCATGGCAGTAATTGACTACACATGTAGGTACGTATTAGCTTCGTCTGTCTGAGTCTGGCTCTGACTCTGGTTGACTTTGATTTCCATGAAACACACTGTAAGAAATGACCGTGAAATTTACATAAAAACTACGTAAAATCCTTACAGAAAAGTAATGTAAACTCAAAACAATGTATTTTTTGTTTAAATCACAATTAAATTTTGTAAACTATTAAACAGAATGTTTTTGTTATATTTACAACAACAACATGTGATTTTAGTCAAATTTATTTGTGAAAACTACAAATATACTGTAATTGAAATACTGTGAAATACTGTAATTCTCATAACAAAAGAATTTTGTTAATTTGACATGCAAATATTGTAAAAACTATAGTTTTAGTCAGTTGTTATGAAAAATACAATAAATATATGTTAAGTCACTTTACAAGTTTATGCTGTACTTTTAACTTCTTCCACTCCCACCCTATTTTGAAGCAAAAATGCTTAAAATTCCATCCTCAAATTATAATGGCTGTAGTTTTGGAACCAATTTGTCTACATGCATGAATGAAGGCTTGCCAAAAGGACACTATAGAGTTTCTTGTGAAACGGTCAAAAACAGTTCAGGTATTACTGGAACAGAGCAGTGGGCCAGTAAGTGAAAGATATATATATATATATATATATATATATATATATATATATATATATATATATATATATATATATATATATATATATATATATATTAGTGATGGGTCTAGCAACACCGATGCGTCGGCGCATGCGTCAAGCTCAGAGAGCAACACCTGTGTCAGGACGTGTCGGTGCGCGTTTCGCCTTAAGAAAGTCACGTGACCGATACAGGTACTGTATCGAACTGACAGTGACGCGCCAAACTGTGTTTATAAGGAAGCGCATCTGTTGACGGGATGCAAGGCCAAAAGAATCTCCAATCTTTTGTCACATGTCGTCAGAATCGGCAATCCGCATCTCTTCCAACTTGCCTTGTGGTTTCTTTGCACACCAGCATCATCTGTCCCTTGTGAGAGGGTCTTTTCCAAGGCTGGAGAACTGTTGTCCAAAAAGCGAAATAGACTAAAGTTCAAACCTTTGGAAAAACTTATTTTTTTGAATAAAAATGTATGAAAAAAGAAATTCAGTCCACAAGCATCTTCATTCACAAACACAATTAGGGCTGAACGATTAATTGCATTTGCGATAATCTCACGATATCATAAAACGAGATTTTCTAACCGCAAAGGCCGCGATATTACTTGTCACGTGATCTGGCGACGTCACGTGACTTGCGAGTGAGCCCAGCTGAGCTGAGCAGAGCAGACAGGGCAAGCAGTGTTGCCAACTTAGCGACTTTCCAGACCCCCCTACCGACTTAATTTGTAAAAGGCGACTAGCGACAAATCTAGCGACTTTTTCTGGTGATTTAGAGACTCACGCGCACTCAAACCGCTAGGTTTGAAGCCATTACTTGGCTGCTGTACGTCTCGTGAACCGCGCTTCTCTCTCTCTGTCGGGCACAGTGCACAGCCACAAACACCCCGCCCGCCGCGCGAGACAACTCGAGCTCCTCTCCATCCCCCCACCCCCTTTTCCTTGCAAAAATCTGTGAGCTCCTGAGATCTATACAGAAGAATCTTTCTGGCTAACAGTGCCATACTCATTTTGCACTTCAGTATGTTGTGTGCTGCTATTACTGAGTAAATATAATATTTCTATTAGTGTTCAAAAAGTTTTTTTTTGAAAATGTCCAATTGGTTAGAGCAGATATTTGTTCCTCTTTATTTTCCTGTGTGATGTTACTGACTGGAGATCAGTAAGCTTTATTTTTTCTATATCTGTATATTTTATTTATTTATTTATACACTGTCCTGTCAATCTCAGACAGTGTTTAAGAAGTGCAGTCCACATGTTTACATAAATGTTACACATGTTTCATGAAACGTGAAAAGTTAGATGTTGACGAGGTAAAGCCACAGATTTGTTTGCTTTATTGTTGTAATCTGCACTTTCAATAAATCTGATATTGTTTATTATGACAGTGTTTGAAAAATACATGAGAAGAGGACCTTAAAAATAATCGCATATTAAATCGCAATCGCAATTTTGAGGAAAAAAATCGCAATTAGATTATTTTCCAAAATCGTTCAGCCCTAAACACAATCACTTCGATTTTCTAGTTATGATACATGTATCTGTATCTAAAGATATCAAAGATACTTTAAATTTAAATTCAGATATGCAATGATGCCATATACAATGCAATGACTTATATTTTATCATTGCATACTTGGTCATATTGCTGTCAGTTGAGTCTGGCAACTCAGTTGCCTGTAGGGATTTTTAATGTCCAGCAGGTGCCAGTATTCAGTGACACAATATCGACACGTATCAATACAGTTTGGCAATGTGTTGAAACATTCCATGAGGCGCCATGGACCCATCACTAATATATATATTAGGGCTGTCAAAGTTAACGCGTTAACGCATGATTAACGCAAAATAATTTTAACGCAACTAATTTTTTTATCTTGCGATTAACGCGTTGCCGTTGATGTACAATAGTAGAGAGGAGAGTAGGTTTAATGAGCCTCAGGGCCCCGCCGTAGTTGTAGTCCTGTAGTCCTGTCAAAGCAGGAAGTCATTCGACGTCCATGCCGCAGACAGACAGACGTAAACAATCCTCCGTTAGCAGTAAAAAAAAATGGATACAAAAGATACTATTTTGAATGGTAAGTTCAGCTTCAAAACCTTGCCTGATGGCTAACTCCACAAGATAAATGTTGTTTGTGTTTACTGTCGATGTGAATTTAGTTACCACCCGAGTCCGGTCACTTGACGGCTAATGAGAGCGCTGATGAAGAGAGCCCCCCCCCCCCCCCCCCCCCCCACCCCCCCCCCCCCCCCCCCCCCCCCCCCCCCCCCCCCCCCCCTCGTTTAAATCAAACCACGAAAATATTTTGTATGAAGAACATAAGAGAAAATATTGAGTATATATATATATATATATATATATATATATATATATATATATATATCTAATATAATGGATTTGGCATTGTAGCAATAAATAAACATGCATTTGTTTTGCATAAGGCAAGCATTTGTATACTCTCATATTAGGCAAGGCAACTTTATTTGCAACTTTATTTGCAATTCAATCCAAAGTGCTTTACAGATGCAGTCACAAGAAGGCAAATAGAATCATTCTATACAAGCATTAAAAAAAAATCAATAATAAATAAAAATTAATTAATAAAAAAATTAATTAATTAAATTAAAAATGAAGAGTGCAGATAAAATCCTTCCAGTCATCATCTTCACATCTAAACAGAACTATTTTCAGCCTGGATCTGAACATTGTCAGAGTTCAGGTCTGTCTCACATCTTCTGGAAGACTGGTCCAGATTTTAGGAGCATAAAACTGAAATGCAGCTTCACCTTGTTTAGTCCTGACTCTGGACACCAGCAGGAGACCACTACCTGAGGTTCTCAGAGTCCAGGTTGGTTCATATGGCTCTAACATGTCAGAGATGGACTTTGGGGCCATGAAGAGACTTGAACACAAGTAGAGCTGTTTTAAAGTCTATTCTCTGAGTGACAGGAAGCCAGAGACCTCAGAACTGGACTAATATGGTCATATTTCCTGGTTCTAGTCAGAACTCGTATTAATAAGAGTAATACAACTTGAAAAAGATCTGTATAAGGTAGATTTAGAACAGATAAAAATATGTGATTAATTTGTGATTAATCATGATTAACTATTGACAGTCATGCGATTAATCTGATTAATTTTTTTGAGAAATTGACAGCCCTAATATATATACACACACACACATATATATATATATATATATATATATATATATATATATATATATAATTTTTATGTAATACTTAGCCCACTTGTTTATATCATATACTGTATAAAAATTGATAAAATAATATTAATAATTTGAGCACTGTGTCAATATTACAGGCTAAACAACCAACAACACTGGCTCCTAACCGCAGACTTGTAGGTCAGCCTAATTTTGAATATCAGTGCGCTGCTGCAGCTGGTCTCTGATTGGATGGGAGAAGCGGCTGACGTCATTAACGACCGAGCCAGAGTGGCGCTTGTAGGATACTACACAGGAGCAGAGCAGACGTCTTCGAGCCTCTTTGTCTTTTTTAAAATTTTCAAGACAAATCTACGATTTTAACCCAGTTTTTGTGGAGGGACTCCTGTTCAGAGGGAGAAGCAGAGCTCCTCGTTCACGGCTGCAGCTGACGTCATTAACGAGCGAGCCGGAGGGGCGCCGCTTGCTGGAGGGAACACAGGAGCAGGGCAGAAATCTTCGGAATATTTTTTTGTTTTGTTTTTAGGACAAGTCCACGAATTCAACAGAAGTTTTGTGGAGGGTCTGTTGCTGTTCAATCGGAAAATTGAAAGTTTGCACGGTAAGCTTCACATTTAATGTTAGTTTTTCAAGACCAGACAGAAATGTGTACTGAAAGCACAAGGTGTAACTTAAGCTAGCACCAGTTGAAATTACCTTAGCTGCCAGCTATCAGTGCTTAACTTAGTTCAGCTGAAAAACAGACAAACGCTTGATTCCTAAAAATGGTCACCTGCGTCTTTTGTAAAAAGAAATTTGATACTCTAAGAGGCTATGTACTGCATTGCAGAGTGCATAGGAATGAGCCCCGTTGTCTTTTCAAACGTGTTGGCGCCAACTGTAGTAAAACTTTTAACACTTACTCAGCTTTCAAGGGCCATTTTTATCATGTGCACAATGCACCTGCACCTCAAGCTGCTATAGCTGTTGCTGCAGATTTAAAATGTGTCAGGTTATGGAGACAGAATAGCTCAGGCAACAGTTTAAATGGTGGACCAGACTGAAACATGTTAATTTATCAGTACTTTGAAAAATTCACATGAAAAGACTGGTAATATCAGCTAAATAGAACAGATTTTTTGTTTGGATTGGAACATATTTATTACATTTAAAGTGTATACACTGAAAATATTATTTTACTCATATCATAATATAATAAGAGACTTTCGACTGACTCAAGAATAACTGGAATCAAATTATAAAATTTTGAATTATTCAAATTAGACATGGAAAAAGCTTCCTGACTTCAGCAAACATGTTCTTAATGTGTCTATATTCTTAAGTGCAAGTTTCATGTCTCATTTATTTATTCATTTTTACATACTAATGTTAGGAATGTCGACATTGAGAGTGAAATGGCCAAAGAAGGGAAGGCTTTAAAGTGGGGCTTCAGTGTGACTGATAATCCTCTACACAATGAGAATCTATCCTTTCACACAGCTCTGTCTGTCATGCTGCAACTTTTTTTCAGAAATGTTGATAAAGTACTATTAAAATGGTTCTACTGCATGCTATGCTTGGACAAAAACCCAGTATTCATTCATTTCTGCCATGGATTTAGAGCCAACTTTCTTGAAAATAATGAAGCACCAAGGTGCCAACAAAATGACAGACAAGCATCAAAACCAAAAAAAAAATATTTTTGGTGTGCCTTTGTGAAAAGTCGTCCTGTGCTGGTAAATTTTTGCTGGCTAACCACTGTAGCACAAGTAACTGCTTCTGTTATTCAAGGTGTGGAAGAAGCAGGTGCAACATTTCTGGCACTGTTGTGGATAGGGCAATTATTTCTATTCTTAGTGCGGGATTGTTAGCTTGGTTTAGTTATGGTTCCTAATGCCTTACAGCAATCCATGGATTTTTAATTGAGAGGCAGTGGTGCCAGTATGTTCAAAACTGTTTCAGTGTCGTGAGAAAGAAGGAACTAGCAAGAGAAAGAACAGACACAAAGTCTAAGTAACTGTACTTTATAGCACAAAAACACACTGTAGTAACAGAAAGTCAGAAGTTGAAAAAAAAAAGTTAATATTTAGAGCACTTTACAGCTAAAAAAAAATCTGAACCATATGAGGAAACAATTAATACAATACAATCAGTGCAACTTAAGTGAAAGTCTGATTTCTAATTAACTGGCAGAAATGCTCATTGATCAGGTGCTACTCTTCATTTCCCATTTTTTACACTGTACATGTTGCATGGTCTAGTTTATCGCGGCGTGATGTGACTAATGGTTGACTACCTGATCTTTTGGTTTCAAGTATTAGGACATAACCCATTTTTTATAACTTAATGTTCCTAAGTATATAGCTGAGTATCATCTACGTAGCAGTGGACATTTATACTTAATATTGAAAATCACTTTATTCACAGAACATAGCTAAACTTAATGTGTGAAGTCAATCCAAAGTTGTTTTTTTTTTTTTTTAAATACCAAAGCATTCACACAATTTATCCATTTGCATTTTTCTTTTGCTATGTCAAGTGCAATGTGCTGGTTTAATTCTCATTATCACAAATGGCCATTTTCTATAATTATTTTTAATTAAAAGTAAGGGATCATACAAATAGTTGATGATTACATAGCAGAAACATACTCCATCAAAGGTCCGTGCCATGTTTCATTCTACTGCCCTTTATTTCTTTTTTTTTTCCATGAATCACTTTTCAGTTTTGATTTTGTCAGTTCAACTGGGTATTAATTATGTCAACTCTCATAAATTCAGTCTATTCACCTCAAGATGAGGGCTTAGAGGCTCACTGAGGGCCATTCAGTTGAGACAGCAAGATACTGAATAATGACCACTTCTCCAACATTTTTCCCCTCCAAGCTTTTTAATGAGACGACAAGAGAAAATAGTACTGGTTGGTTTGACATGTTTGTGTGTTAATATGTGTCTGTTTTTTTCTCATCCCTCTCTGTTCTTCAGTGACACTCTCATCCTGGCATTTTACTCCTTTTAAATTTCCACCATTAGGACATTTTGTTTATTGTTAATCTCTCTTGCACATGTCCGGTGCAGGCTGTAAGACAAATTTAACAGATCTGTTAACCAATTCTTCTTTTCTTCCTTGCAGTTCCTTTCATGCCCATTGAAAGAGATGTATTAGTTTTTCCTTGTACTGGCAAAGAGTCTGGCTCTTGTCTGTTTCGGTCTCTCTTTCTGTTCGCAAAAAACCCTTTTTGCTGCTCAGCTTTGTTATGATTACATTTCCTTTCAGCTGGATTTAGGACTGAAGCCACTGTACAACACTCTAATAAGGGCGTTAAAGGAATTCTGTGAAGACAGATGGTCAAATTTTGTATTCAGCTTAATCAAAGACAGAATTAAAAAGGAACAACCAGCGTACCGTGCAACAAGAGATATGGAAAATTAAAATATGTGGGCAAACAACATGAAGGATCAGTAGATGTAGTTTAGATTAACTTTTTTTTTTCTTTTTAAACTGTTGCAGCTACTATTTGGCGTTTTTGCTCTTGACAAATGGATCCATAGTATGAATCCAAGTGCAAGTATTTTATGAAAAGTGGAAAGAATGTACAGTAATCCCTTGCCAATTAGCGCTTTAAGTTCCGCAGATTTAGTTATTCGTAGATTTTTCAGAAATATATGATATAATTAAATATCAAGAAAAAATTGCGTAAAATCCGCGAAAATCCACCCCACAGCAGACGAGAGGCCGCAGCTGCCAGTGAAATGTCAAACGATGACTCACAGCCTCCTGTAAGCAACACGAGAAACGCAGACGGTCCAGCACTCTAGAATCTGTGCGCTGACTGGCCGAGACGCATCACCCAAGAATCACAGGATGTGCGCATTCTCTCACAGCGAAGAAATGTTGTAACAGAAAGACCACAGTTGAGCCTTTGTCTTTTTGCCTCGCTACTTTTTTTTGCGTATTTTAAGCATATTTCAAACACATTATTTAGTCTTGGGGAGCTCCAGCTCCAGTTCATAGATTTTGATTTTTGCGAGGGGGCGCCGGTCCCAATTAACCGCGAAAAATAAGGGATCACTGTATACTTAGGCCCAATCCCATTTCTCTTTTCTAGCCCTACCCCTTAGCCCTACCCCTGGAAACGGAGTGCCAAGGGGTAGGGCCGAAAGTCAACCCCTCCGAATTGGGACACCCCTTCGACAATCGCATACGTCATCAGTAGTCGCTGCTGCCTCTTACGTAACCAGATGCGACAAGCGCTTGCCGGAGATCTCAGGAAAAAATGCCGTCTGCCGCTGTGATAATCTCTGTTGCGTGGGCTATTGGGATGTTTTTACGGTTGTCTGCTGCTAGACGGAGGAATGAAGGAAACAGGAGATGCCTTCGACGCCTGGGAATGCTGGTGGATCGTTTTATGGTATGTAGAATGTAATGGAAAACGTTTTTGTGCAATAAACATAACTGTGTTAGCATGCTAACGCTACGTCGGTAGGAACACGGTTATTTAAAACGTTAGTTTTAACTGATGCCATTTAAACCGTTAGTTTTAAGGGCGTGAAAAACGTCTACAATTGTGGGTTGTTTTAAATATTTTTGTTTCGAAAAAAATCAAAACGATAGTTATAAATAACTGATAACGTTAGTGGGTTGTGCTCAAAAGCTTGGTAAACTAGTGATAGCATTTGTTACTTTGCATTCTACCGTTTGCTCATGGATCAATGTGCAGATCTGATAATATGTACCATGACTGCATTGTAAATGCTTTAGGTTTTGGGGCTGAGGAAAAGCCAAATGTCTCCTATATAACACTATAGTTAAATTCTTCTAACTGAGACTGATGATATGAACATATTTCTGTTTCCAGACTGGTCACCCTACAGCATACTGCAAACTGAACCAGAACGTGCCCGTCCTGCGTTTGTGGTTTAATGTGGAGGCAGAGTTGACGCAGGACTTTCGCCTCAGCAGAAGAGCGATGAACAGTCTGCAGAGGCTACTGCAGAGTGAGCAGGACCATGGCTGGAGAAGTCAGATAGAAGTGCTCATCTATGTTTTCTGGCTGGCTCATGGACTATCTTATCGTGTTGTATCCAGTGTTTTTAATGTGCCCAAATCCACAGTCCACCGCATCGTCCACAAAATAGCAAATGATATATGGATCAACCTGAAGCGTGTCATCTCTTTCCCCCAGATAGCACAGCTTCATGCAGTTGGACAAGGATTTGCCCATCTATCAGGGACCCCTGCATTCAGCAATGTTGTGGGTGCAATAGATGGAAGCCACATTAGGATAAAACCACCAGCACGGTACCGAATAGACTATTTAAATTACAAGGGATTCTATTCAGTAAACATGCAGGCAATATGTGATTCCAGTGGAAGATTCCTAGACATTTTTGTTGGTTACCCGGGGTCGGTTCATGACACACGTGTAATGAAGAACAGCAACTTTTACAGAGCAAGGCGGTACCCTCCCACAGGCTACATTCTTCTAGGAGATGGTGGCTATCCGTGTTTGGACACACCAGTCTGCCTGATGACCCCATACAAGGAGCCAGTTAATGGACCGATACAGGGGTGCTTCAATTATCATCACTCCAAAGGCCGCAGCATTATCGAAAGGGCTTTTGGAATGATGAAGACCAGGTGGAGGTGTACACTTTTCAAAGCCTTGGAGGTAAAACCAACATTTGCACCTCAGGTTATTGCGTCCTGTGCCTTTCTGCACAATGTGTGTCTGGACAATGGGGACGTGCTGGAGCCAGATGAAGATGCTGAACAAGATATGCTAGACCCCCAACCTCCTCGGGAACCCCTGGCTGCTAATGAGAGGTCTGGCAATGCAACAAGAGACCACCTGGCTGCACTGATCTCAGGCAATGTCCAGGCCCCATGAGGATGCTGACTGATCCAGAAATGGACAATGTACATAGTTTTTTTTTTTTTTTTAAGATACCTTATCTCAGGGATGTGTCAAGTTCTTTATTTTTATTTTTTTCAAATAAATCTGACTGATCCAGAAATAGACAATGTATATAGTTTTTTGTTATTGTATTTCGGGCATGTGTCAATGTTTTTTTCTGAATAAATCTATTTTAATGCTAATATCTGTTACAGTGTTGTTAATGTTAAGCTGGTGTGATATTCATGCTCACAAACTTGTAGTAGAAAACAATAATGAACTTTATTTGGTAAATTTAAGAACTGTATTAAAACAAAAAACAACAACAGCCAGCTGTGCCTTTGAGGTAGACAGAACACACAGAACAGAACAGCACAGCAAATCATTTAAAAGTCCTGAGAAACACTTAAAAAATGTAAACAATGGTAAAAACAACACACTGGAACTGGTGGGATAAGGGAATTTTTTTTCAATTTTGTCCACAAGTTTCTCAAAAAGATTTTAAAAACGGTCTGTCTTCCTCTTGCTTTCCTCATGACGCTTTTGCTCCTTCTCGCTTTCCTGGACTAAAAAATCTAACATGTGGTTTAACTTCCTCTTCTTTTTTTGGGGTGAAGGGGTTGGGGGCTTGTCCACAGTAGCAGCAGCAGCAGTGGTGGGGGCATTGCATGTGGCTGAGGTGGAGGGAGTGGGCTCGACGATCTCCTAATAACAAAACAAATGAGAAGGTATTATATTCCTGAAGTAGGTCATACAGCCAAATGTATGTATGTACAATAAATAACTACGTGGAAAATATATTTCTTTAGATGCTGGGTTATAATCAACAATATAGATAAGTAATCAATAACAATACATAATGTGGCTGTATCTGGATCTGTATCTTTACCATTAACAGTGTTGTAGGATCCTCACATGAGGCAACCACAACGGGAGGGTCCATAGATGGTCTGGCTCCCAGCACCTCGTGCATGTCCTCGAAAAACTGCCAGGTAGATGCTGTTGTTTCCCCAGCATCTGTCCCTGACCCCGTCTTGGGAGTTCTCAGCTCCTGCAAAAAAAAAACAAAACAGTGTTATAACTTAAAAATATGAAGTTCATCATTGCAGCGCTAACTGAGAGATTACAGGTAACTTCAAAAGATTACAGTTTAGGCATTGCCTTAAAAATTTCAACTAAAGTGCTTCTTGCTTACCTTATATTTCTTTTTGAGGTTTTCCCATTTTTTGGAAACTTGTTGGCAGGTGATCCTCCCCTCTAGCCCAAACTCTTTAATCAACGTCCTGTATCACAACACATATGAGGAGTAATGTAAAAACAATGAAAAGCAAGAAAAAAAACCAACATAAGTATGTATGCTGTCAAGCAAGCTAAAAAAATAATAAAAAAAAAAAAAACTCACTCCCAAAGTTGTTTGGCAGCAGCTTTTGATTTCAGAAAACGCTGCTCATTTTCAGCTCTGTACTTAATTAGGCGCCTCGTCTCTTCTGGAGTCCCTGCAATACACATGGATAAACTGTTATCTCTGGTCTCATGTAAACAAGTGATATTAACGTTACTTGGGTTTAACTTAACTGGATCCTCGACTACTATCGATCTCGATAACTTCGGCGAGGTTGTCAAAGTTATTATTGATAACGTTATCACTGTAGATTATCATCAGGGCTGCTTACAGAGCACCACAAACTGAATCCGACTACTATCACTATCGATAACTTCGGCGAGGTTGCCGACGTTATTATTAATAACGTTATCCGAAGTTATATTGATAACTTTATCACTGTAGATTATCATCAGGGCTGCCGGCAGCATTCACTCTAGCAACGGTAACCACGTAACTGACGCCTCGACTACTATCGATTTTTTTCGGGGGATTTTTTACGAGGAAAATGACCACTACACATTGAAACAATGTTAAAATAGACAACAAATAGGTTTTCGTACATTTTCGAACTTTATTCATGGAGAAAATACTTACATTTGTGGCCTTCTTTGGTAGCGGGAGTTGTCATCTTGCCGGTCTTGCGAGGCATTCTGGGAAATATGTCATACCCCTCCGTTTGGAGTGTGCCTCGGAAAAATCTCAGTTTGGAGGGGTATATAGCCCTACCCCTTGGCCCTACCCCTCCGTCATAATGGGAATTGGGACACCCCTACCCCTCCACATGAACGCGCAAAACGGAGGGGTAGGGCCAAGGGGTGAAATGGGATTCAGCCTTAGACAAACATACACACACACATATACATATATATATATATATATATATATAATATATATAATATAATATACTATATATATATGTATACTATATATATATATATATATATATGTATATATCTATATATGTATATATATGTATATATATATCTATATATATATATGTTGTTGTTCAAACACTTAATATACACTTTTTATATACATATACACACGTGGACAAAATTGTTGGTACCCCTCAGTTGATGAAAGAAAAACCCACAATGGTCACTGAAATCACTTGAAACTTGCAGAAGTAAAAATAAATAAAAATTTATTGAAAATTAAACAATCAAAATCAGCCATCACTTTTGAATTGTTGATTAACATAATTATTTAAAAAAAACAAACTAATGAAACAGGGCTGGACAAAAATGATGATACCTCTATAAAAGATTGAAAACTGTTTGACCAGAGTGACATGATTAACTTAGGTGTGTCCTTTAATTGACATCACAGGTGTTTCCAAACTCATAATCAGTCAGTCTGCCTATTTAAAGGCAGACAAGTAGTCACTCTGCTGTTTGGTGAAAAGGTGTGTACCACACTGAACATGGACAACAGAAAGCGAAGGAGAGAATTGTCCCAGGACATCCGAAAAAAAAATTATAGACAAACATCTTAAAGGTAAAGGCTATAAGACCATCTTTAAACAGCTTGAAGTTCCTGTAACAACAGTGGCTCATATTATTCAGAAGTTCAAGACCCACGGGACAGTAGCCAACCTCCCTGGACGTGGCCGCAAGAGGAAAATTGATGACAAATTGAAGAGACGGATCGTTCAAATTGTATCCAAAGAGCCCAGAACAACCTCCAAAGAAATTAAAGGTGAACTCCAAGGCCAAGGTACATCAGTGTCAGATCGCACCATTCGTCGTTGTTTGAGCCAAAGTGGACTTCATGGGAGACGACACCACTGCTGAAAAAATCATAAAAAAGCAAGACTGGAATTTGCAAAAATGCATGTTGACAAGCCACAAAGCTTCTGGGAGAATGTCCTTTGGATAGATGAGACCAAACTGGAGCTTTTTGGTAAGGCACATCAACTCTATGTTCATAGACTCAAAAACCAAGCATACGAAGAAAAGAACACTGTCCCTACGGTGAAACATGGAGGAGGCTCAGTAATGTTTTGGGGCTGCTTTGCTGGATCTGGCACAGGGTGTCTTGAATGTGTGCAAGGTAAAATGAAATCTGAAGACTATCAAGGCATTCTGGAGAGAAATGTGCTGCCTAGTGTCAGAAAGCCTGGTCTCAGTCGCAGGTCATGGGTCTTCCAACAGGACAACGATCCAAAACACACAGCCAAAAACACCCAAGAATGGCTGAGAGAAAAGCGTTGGACTATTCTAAAGTGGCCTTCCATGAGCCCAGATCTGAATCCCATTGAACATCTGTGGAAGGAGCTGAAACATGCCATTTGGAAAAGACACCCATCAAACCTGAGACAACTGGAGCAGTTTGCTCATGAGGAGTGGGCCAAAATACCTGTTGACAGCTGCAGAACGCTCATTGACAAATACAGAAATCGTTTAATTGCAGTGATTGCCTCAAAAGGTTGTACAACAAAATATTAAGTTATGGGTACCATCATTTTTGTCAAGCCCTATTTCATTAGTTTTTTTTAATTAAATAATTATGTTAATCAACAATTCAAAAGTAATGGCTGATTTTGATTATTTAATTTTCAATAATTTTTTATTTATTGTTACTTTTTTAAGTTTCAAGTGATTTCAGTGAGAATTGTGGGTTTTTCCTTCTTTAACTGAGTGGTACCAACAATTTTGTCCACGTGTGTATATATTATATATATATATATATATATATATATATATATATATATATATATATATATATATATATATATATATATATATATATATAAATGTTGTTGTTCAAACACTTTTAACAGCAGCGCTTATAAATTATCCCCCAGCTGATCATGCAGAATTATTTACAAAATAACATAAGTCTTTTAATTAAAGATCATCCAAATGTTATAAATAGTCAGTTAATCAGTTGAAACAGATGAAAACACACACCCCTAACAAAATGCTCATTATATATGCGACTTGTTCTCGCCGGTCACCACTCTTTCCTTGTGTCAAACCCACGACCACGTCAGAGTACAGCGATCTGGCAATGGCACGTATTGATGTGCCATCCTGGAGGAGTTGGACTGCCTGTACAACCTCTGTAGGGTCCAGGTATCGCCTCATGCTAACAGTAGTGACAGTGACCCTAGCCAAATGCAAAACTGGTGAAAAAGAGTCAGAAAACATGAGGAGGGAAAAAAAATGTCAGTGGCCTCCACCTGTAAAACCATTCCTGTTTTGGTCATCTCGTTGTTGCCCCTCTAGTGCACCTGTTGTTAATTTCATTAACACCAAAGTAGCTGAAACTGATTAACAACCCCCTCTGCTACTTACCTGACCAAATCAATATCCCAGAAGCTTAATTGACTTGATGCTATACCCTGATTACGAAGTGTTCCTTTAATTTTTTTGAGTAGTGTATATAACAAAGACAATAAGATGGTTTCGTGACATTTATATCTTTATTAACTACGAAAATACTTACATTTGTAGCTAGCTTTTTTCGGCGCCATCCTTTTCGAAGATGTCTTGGCAGAAATACAATGCCTTCTGGGTAGCCCTTATTTCCATGGGTGGCGCCAGAGAATCTTCAATATTTAGGGCGATACAGGCCCTCAAACATGTCCCTCATTTTGATGTTCTAAGAATCGGAACAGCCCTTGCACTTCACGGGAGCACGCAATTTTGAGATTGAGGGTTAAGGGAGGAATTGGAATTCACCCTAATTCTCTGACCGTGCTCGATACAGGCATGTACTGAACCTCCACGCTTGTAGGGGGACCCTCTGAGCTAAAAATCACAAGTTCCTTTGTGCTATTTAAACTTTGTGAGAATTCTAAAAGCACATGTCATGTATTTCAGTTGCAAGTCATTTGTCTGGGTTCGCTTTCATGCGAGTCACCAAAATCCACTTATATAAACTCAAGCTTTCTTTGCATTTGTTCTTGATAGACTGCAGTAAAGACTGCAGCTTTAAGAGCTTCAGCAGATCAGAAGTATATGTATGTGTTTTTCACAATGTGTAGATTTGACAGCTTGTACGCATGGATGCGCATATATTTTTCTGCATCTGTGACTCCGACATCAAAGATCTGTATGTACGTAGGCTCTGTGGTGCCTGTAAAACAAAAGTTTCAGATATGAGCAGGCAGGTCTCAAGTCACCTCAGAAAAAAGCCGCTGATGAGCCTGTTGATGTTCTCTCTCACGTCCCGTTTCGACTCGTGACATTAAAATGACGCATAAACAGATACTGAAAGGTGGACATAAGCACAGGTACATGCACTCACACCTTTGGACCTGTGTTTTATAATCAGCCTTGAATGGATGTAATCTATGAACTCAAACTACATCATTTTCTAGTATGGTTATCACAACGATTGTTACATTTTAAAAGAAATGACGTTTGACGATCCTACAAACACATACTAATGTATGTCCAAGGGAAACACACTCACATGAACGTCTCACAGTATGTATCACCTTGGGAGCTTACCTAAGCGGAGGTGTGCTGTGACCCACTGTTCTGGCAGATGGTGATTGTGGGCACTGCTTGCTGTAACAAAGGCAGTATTGAGCATTCAGCATGTTTTTTTTCCCTTTCTTTTTGGAATGTAATGGGTAAAGATTACATAAACAAATAGTGTATTGTATTTGTTCTGTATTTATATTTCTATCAGTGTGTCCATTTATGACTTACATTTTTTTCCTTGTTAAAATAACAGTTTCATTTTAATTTCCAGGAATATTTGATTACTTTACTTTCTTGTCTGCCTCTTGTGTTTTCCCACAGCTACAGTTTGTATCATGAGACAACCAAAAGACCCAAGAAAATCATGACAGGAGAGAAAACCGGAAGTGGTGGGGGGCTTACTTAGCAAGAGACCAAAGAGTAAAAGCTTGGACAGTGTCGTAAAAGCAAGCTAATCTAAAAATGGTAAACTTCTTGGTCAACCTAAAATCGAATGAATGAATGAATGAATGTATTCAAATTGTGGATTTGCTTTGAAAATTTTGATAAAAATTCATCTGCCTCTTAACCATAAACATTGTGGTGCTGAATACATGTGCTCAAATTTCCTGCTGGAAGAATGGAGTTGAAGAAATACAGAAAGAGATGACAGAGCAAGACACCAGAGTTGACTTTTATCATGGAGAAATTAATGGGATAAAGGATGATCTCTTCTTTCATTTGGCACATATACTTTACCCTCATAATTTGTTGATAATACACATTTTTTTGGTGGATTACAGTACTGAGCTAACATTTGGTTCAGGTGTCGTTTCTGCAGCAAGTCTTTTCTGAAGTTCTTGTGTGCCATTTTATGTCATGGGATACCTATTTGTGTGGCTTTAGGAAACTAATCTACTACTCTATTAAACTAAGAGACCTCACCACTCAAGGTTAAACAAAAGCAAATTGCATTGCCCCGTCACACACATGCACTTCACTTTTCCCTTACACTGTGCCATTCTGTCAGCCAGACTTGTTCCCATTCAGCCAATTCTCTAGTGAGATTTTAAAGGAGCAGTCATGCATAGAGTTGAAGTCTGCTCTGAGATGGATGTGTGGTAGCTTTTTTTTTTTGTGCTATTTGAAAGACAGACAGTGACGTATTTCATTACGTGATTTCACAAGCCTTTAAAAAGAAAACTTTAAAGCATATTATATTATTGTCTTTTATTAGAATATATTGCAAAAGTTGAGTGCAGCTGTGTAGATGTGTTGAGTTTACATATTTATCATCTAGGCATGAATAATGGTAATGCAAGTCACCAAATACTGATTTTCCAGCCACTCTTATGTAGACTTGCTGGTGTGCTGTTGCATGACTCCATTTTGGTCATACTTCAGATTTAAATAGATGTCCAGTGGCCATGCAGTACAGTATGACCACTGGATATATTTGCGAGGAATACACCATTCACTCTTGGGATGATTGGCAACCTATCTGTTTTTCACTCGTGAATAATCTTTCTCAAATGTAGAATGTTCAGCTCCAGCTTGTTTGTGCAGACCGATGGGCAGCAAGAATTACTCTAAGATCACTGAAACTTTTGTGTGTTTTGTGTGTGTAACATTTTCAGATGTCATTGGTTATTGGTCTAAGTTAGCCAACTTCGAAGGGTCCTGGAATGAAATGAAGGTGAAAGTCACTGAACCGGAGGTCCCAGATGCTGCTGATCTAGAAACAGTCCCAGATGCTGTCCCCAGGACCCTTAAACAGGAGTGAAGATAGCTGCCTCAGGCTGCTTTACTTCACTGCTGAATCCCACAGTTAACAGCACAACATGCCACATTTTTTTTTTTTTTACAATAAATATGACTGTTTGTTCGGTCTTCATTTACAACTCAGAAGTCAAGTGAAGTGCTAAGTGCCAAGTACCTAAGATGATGACAGCAAGCCATTGGCTAAACTGACCATCTAAAATGAACAGACAAGGAAACTGCAAAAAGTCTGGCCTTATAGAGGTCTGCACATTCATAAAAGGGCTGATGATTAGCATCAGCTCACTGCATACATTCACCAGCCACTATTTTAGTTACACCCTGCTTGTCTTGGGTTGGACCCCTTTGCCTCTGGAACTGCCTTAATTCTTGGTGACATAGATTCAACAATGTGTTGGAAACATTCGTCTGAGATTTTGGTGCATATTGGCATGATAGCATCATGAAGTTGCTGTAGATTTGTCAGTTGCACATCCAAGATGCATATCTTCTGTTCCATTACATTCAAGGGCCACTGGAGTACAAGTGAACTCACTGTCATGTTCAAAGAACTAGTGTGAGATGATTTGAACTTTGTGACATGGTGCATGATCCTGCTGGAATTAGCCTTTAGAAGATGGGTACACTGTCAGCAACAATACTCAGGTATTGTATAGGCTGTGGAGTTTAAAAAAAATGCTCAGTTGATTTAGGGGCACAAAGTGTGCAAAGTAAATATCCCCCAAACTATTGCACCACCAGACTGAATCCTTGATAGAAGGCAGGATGGAGCCATGCTTTTATGTTGTTCACATGTATGTTTACAATACATTTAAAGTCCTTAAAATCACTTTTGTTCCTTATCCTGATGTTCAATTTGAACCTCAGCAACTCATCTTGAACATCTCTACACATCTAAATAATTGAGCTGCTGCCATGTCATTGACTGATTTGTGTTATTTGTGTAAACAAGCAATTGAGCAGGTGTACCTCATAAAGTGGCCTGTGATTGTATATATTAGCTTTATTCTTGTTATATACAGACTTTTCATGGTTAGGGTTGGGCATGTCATGCTTTCTTGGTTTTCTGGGTTTGGTTTGCTTTTCTTGAGTTCCTTGTCTTCTCCTCTTTATTCAGTGTTTTACTATGAAGGTCTGTCTTGTCCTTGTGGTGTTCTGGTTTACTTCCTTCTGTTCATCTCCCTGATTGTTTGCACCTGCGTCTCGTTTGTTCCCTAAGTTATTTAAGTCTTGTCTTTTCCCCTCTTCCTTGCTGGTTTGTCTGTTGTTTCTCCCTTCTGGTTAGTCTGTTTTTTGTTTTTTTCTTCTCCTCCTGGCCTGTCTGGACTTTGGCTGTTTGTGTTCTGTGTCTCCTACATTTCCTTTGTTTCCTGTGTGTTCCTGCCCTGCTGTCCTTTTACCTCCTGGAGATGTTTTGCTTTTGATTTTTGTTAAATAACTTTTTTTTTTGGAGACTACTGCCTTCTAATCTCCTGCATTTGCATTCTAACCCTAAAACCCTGACACATACTAGCATTGCAAATTAAAAACTTATGATAAAAGTTGTCATACAACACAGCATTTTCTCAGTAGCATTGCAAATTGCCAAGCTGGTCTTTGGCAAACTTCTGCTGTGCAGCAACGTGAATAGTAAAGTTTAGCCATGGACACCCTTCCTGATTTAAATATGGTAAACTCATGAACACAGTTGCCAGTCCCAATAAAGCCTTCATGTGTGAAGCAGTTGCTCAGCTCTTTTTACCTCACTGAGGATTCTAAGTTTTGATTAATCTTGGCTGTGAGCCCTCAGCTAGAAAGTGGCTACATAACTCAAGTGTCCACATTTATTGACAGTTTGTCTAGCCGTGGAATGATGGATGGCTAAACACTTTGTATCCCTCTTCAGCCTTATGCAGATAAACTACTCTTGATCATATGGGTTCAGAGATCTCCTGAGAAGCACGGTTCACAGTAACTTTCAATCCATCAAACTTGACTTCATTGAAATAATTGGTCTACAGGTTCACTTCCCTTTTTTATTCAGGACTGTGAATATGTAATGGGTAAATTCATTGTATTTATACACTGCTTTCTTCTCTTGTTGACCACTAAAAGTGCTTTAAAATACAGGACATACTCACTCATTTATGCATACATTCATACAGCACTGTTATTCTGTAGAGATACACAGAAATGTCTATTAACTCTAGCCACTGCTTTTTCCATGAAACACAATGGATACATCAGGGGCAACATGGGTTTCAGTGACTTGCCCAAACACAATATGACATATGGACTGAGAGGCCAGGAATCAAACTGCTGACTTTAAAGCTGCCAAATGAGTCTTCTACCAGTCTTTGTGTTTAACAAAGAAAAGGAGCACAGAAGAAATTCTGTGGGTTCTAATCTTAACCATACTGTAACTTTGATGAATATCAGATTACATTTTATTGCAAATTAAATGCCAAAAACCACTTAAATCCAAAAGGATCACATCCTTTCTCTTGCCACTATGTATCTAATAGCAGAAGCATTCCATGAGTAATTTGAATGCTTTGTAACATTTTCCTTTGTCATTTGGTGTTGTTAAAACCTCTTTTAATGCTCACTAAACTAAATTGAGCTTATTTACTAAAAATATGCTGCATTTTCATGAATCCTGCATCAGTGTCATGACTTTGAATTAAGTGACAATACTTTCCTGCTACCACAATTGCTTCCAGTCTGTTTAAGGTTCAGAGGTTATGTGTCTTCTGTTACACTGCTCTGTTTCCTTCCCTTCATTTACCATAAACCCAAATCCCAGAAGGCTTTTTTTCTGTCTTTTTTCCATGTGTCTGTCCATCCTCCTCTTCCAGCCATTCTCTCTGACCCCTGGCTCCATCTTTTCTAAAGTTGTTTGAAGTTTCAGCACTCCTCTTCTCTTGTCTTGTCAGAGGAGGACTGTGTAATTTCTTCTTAATCTCTTCATCCCCTCCTCTCTTGAGAAGTGCTGCATTACCTGCTGATAAAAGGAGAGAAGAGGCAGAGAGAGAACAATAGTAAGGACAATAGAGGGACTGGGACAGGAAGGTGGCCTGTGATGTCCAACTAATCAGGTTTCCCTTCAGACTATCTTCATGTTCTTCCCCATTCCCTTGTTCTTTTGCTCCGTCTTTTTTCTTTCCACCGTCTTTTTTCTTTCCACCTTGTTCACTGAACTTCGAAACTTTTCCTAATATCCTATTTAAAGCAACGAGGACCTGAATCAAAGATGAAAGAGAAATTAAATGACATAAAAACAGCTGCGGTTCATTAACAAGAATCCTAGAAAGAAGAGGAGTGTGAAACCATCAAAAGAAAGTTCTTCACCTTATTAATTACATGTCAAATTGATTCTCCTTTTTTTCTCTTCCTTTTTCACTTCAGAGCAACACCAGCAGTGAGTCTGAAGTGATAAGAGACGACAGGAGGAGAGGGAGACTAGATGTGATGGACATTAGCTGAAGAGTCTGGCCTTTCAGTAATGGCACTTGCCGGAGAGCAGAGGTCAGAGGTAAATGCCACACGTAGACGACTCCTACTATAATGAATGGACAATGGTACGCCACACACTTTTGGGCACACTTTCAAATGTTCATGAAGGGACACATCAGGCTTCTTGTAGGCATCGCCATTAATATGCAAACAAACAGGCACAAGCACCTTTGCAGGACTGATCAATAATTTCCTCCAGTACTGTTATATTCTGATGTCTGTGAGCAGGGGTAGATATAATATTTTTGCCCCCAACGGAGAAGGTTTGTAAAGGATTTTATTGGATCGTGTGAGGACTCGTACATACCTAAAGACAAGGTTGATTCAAGAAAGACTTTCCACAGTCAAGGTCCGTGTATACTCTCGCGGCAATGTGTCGCCATCAGCTTGTCGCAGAGATGCCGCCGTCACTTTTAATTTATACTCGCGCGGTCTCCGCTATGTTACGCCACAACGCAAGATGGACAATCACGAACTGGCTAAATTTACTAAACTTATCTCTTGCGTTTTTCCACTTCCTCACCGTGTCTGCCGTATCCAGACCCACATTCATCACTATCTCCCTCCATGAATTACTAGAATATGTGCTGTCTTTGTAGTGTGGAGAACAAAAATCGTACAGATGAGGGTACTTCCTCATTTCTTTGATGACGCTGATGTAGAATTGACCAGTCAGAGGCCTCCTTTCTCTCCTCTCTGCGACACTGTCTGCGTAGAGCTACAATTTTGGAGAGGTGCACGGGAGTCTCTGCGTAGTGTCTGCGTAGGGTGGGGGGTGCACCTCTGCGTTGTCTGCTGATGTTCGAGTATAAATCAGGCTTCACAAGGTCATTAAAATTAAGGGTCAGACTGTGGAGCGGGTCACTGCCTACAAATATTTAGGAGAAACTGACTCTGGTCTGAGATTTGAAGCTAACTGTGAAGCTGTCTGTAAGAAGGGGCATCAGCACTAATGCTGTTTCTGAAAAACTGTCAATTCTCTAGGTTGATAAAACTTTTCATTATGCTTTTATTGAGTCTATTTTATCATTTTGTTTAGTAGCACGGTCCGGGAATGTGTCATTAAAACAATATTTCTCTGAATCAGATTGTCAGATGGTTGAGTGAGCTGATTGAATAATCACAGCTTAACCTAGAATCACAGTACACCAAACAGTTGCAGCAACTAGGAAACAGTACAAAAAAAGGACAAAACACATCCATTAAACAGCTTATTTCAGCTTCTGCCATCTCTTCAAAGATTCTCTCTTCCAAACTCAATAATCATAAGACACAACAAGAACAGCTTTATTCCGGCAGTTTTATAAATTAAAGAACTCAGGACAGCTGAGGGCAGTTGAATAAGTACTTTTTTTTTAGAATGACTTAGAAGAAGTTACAAAGGACATGATGGGGATATTTAAGATTGTGAAGTATTTCTGTAACTGTATTTGTTCGTGGGTTTTGGAGAGAGAGTTTCACTCTTCTCAGTTTCTCACCAGAATTAAGTTCTGGGTAGTTCTGGCCCACTTTCAGTCCTATTTGTGAGATTGCTTTTGTTGTAAAAGTATTGACTTATTTCAGTTATAAGAGACAGTGATTGATTAGTAGAGACATGCCTGAGGTTTGTTTATTTAGCCCTGTAAACATGTTTTATTCGATTTCAATCCCTGTTGAAGAGGATTTTGTGGAAAGTAATACAATTTGTAGCTCAAAGTCTGAAGCAATGGTTCTCTTCCCTCTGTAGCGAGGTCAGTTGGAAGAGGTAACTTTCAAGTACCTTCAAGTATCAGTCAGTCTTCATTCCAACTCTCATCTATGGTCATGAGCTCTGAGTAGTTCTCAAAAATGTGATCACACTGCCATTCTAAATACATGTTGTCACTACCAAACATACACTGCCTGGCCAAAAAAAAGTCACCACTAAAAAAAAAAAGGTCATACACTGTAATATTTCGTTGGACAGCCTATAGCTTTGATTACGGCACACATTTGCTGTGGCATTGTTTTGATAAGCTTCTGCAAGTCACAGGATTTATTTTCATCCAGTGTTGAATAAATTTTTCACCAAAATCTTGCATTGATGATGGTAGAGTTTGACCGCTGCGCAAAGCCTTCTCCAGCACATCCTGAAGATTCTCAATGGGGTTAAGGTCTGGACTCTGTGGAGAATATGAGCCCAATTAATCCTGGCATTGTCATCTTGGAATATGCCCGTGCCATCAGGGAAGAAAAAATCCATTGATGAAATAACCTGGTCATTCAGTATATTCAGGTAGTCTGCTGACCTCATTCTTTGAGCACATCCTGTTGCTGAACCTGGACCTGACTAACTGCAGCAACCCCAGATCATAACACTGCCCCCACAGGATGGATACAGTAGGCACTAGACATGATGGGAGCATCACTTCATCTGGCTCTCTTCTTACCCTGATGCGCCCATCACTCTGGAACAGGGTAAATCTGGACTCAGACCACATGACCTTCTTCTATTGGTCCAGAGTCCAATCTTTATGCTCTGTAGAAAATTGAAGCCTTTTTTTCCGGTTAGCCTCGCTGATTAGTGGTTTTCTTAAGGCTACACAGCTGTTTAGGTCCCAATCCCTTGAGGTCCCTTTCACATTGTGCGTGTGGAAATCCTCTTACTTCCACTATTAAACATAGCCCTGAGTTCCTACTGTTGTTTTTCCTCAATTTGATCTTACCAAACATTTAGGTGATCGCCGATCACGATCATTGAGGACTTTTTTTCCGGCCACATTTCCTCCTCGAAGACGATGGGTCCCCACTATCCTTCCAGTTTTCATTAATGCGTTGGACACTTCTTAACCCAATTCTGGTAGTTTCTGCAATCTCCTTAGATGTTTTCTCTGCTTGATGCATGCCAATGAGTTGACCCTTCTCAAACAGACTAACATCTTTTCCACGACCACGGGATGTGTCTTTCGACATGGTTGTTTAGGTAAGGAGGAGCAACTCATTGCACCAGTTGGGGTTAAATAACTTGTTGCCAGCTGAAAGATAATCGCCCATGCAGTAATTATCCAATAGGAGGCTTTGCTTAGTTAAATCCAGGTGGCGACTATTTTTTGGCCGGGCAGTATATGTAATGAGAATAAGTATGAACTACTATTGATCATGAAAAAAAGGTTCACATGCAGGATTAAGACGGTAACTTCATTATGTGTGGTGCTCATTAGTGTAGTAAACCATTAGTCAGCAATTTCCATCTTCCCTCCAACTCTAAAAATAACTAAAAAAAAAAAAAAACCTAAAAAAACTGAGAATTAACAATAAGGAGCAAAGAGCCAGCTTGAGGGTTCACCTGTGTCCTCATGAGTGTGCGTGTGCATGGTCGCAACCCCCGACAGTTTTAGCAGATGCCACCCCAGCCTGATCCAACACGCCTCCTCGCTCTTCATCACATCTCACACAGATTATATGTCCTTCTTAAGGTTCAAAGCATTTAGTTTTCCTTATTATTTATCACCATAAATATTTTAACCTTGCAGTATTACATTTTGCCATTTTTCTTTTAAAAAGTGTTTGATAATACAGTTTAGAATTTAGTATACATCTATCTCATCACATATAGTTAGGAACACTGACATGTCAGAAGACATTAGAGGTAACCCAATTGAGAAAACATGACACACAGTGCATAATATAAAAACATGTGCTCTCTCTTGACCAGTATATGAGGTTTTTATAGACATCTGGACACCGTGTGAAAAGTTGCTTCCAGCAGAATCCCGGGTCTTAAATAATTAGCCGAGCATCCAACAATATTTTCTGTATGCAGATGACAGCTATTGTAGCTGACTTTCACAAATCTAACATTCCTGATCATATATTTTAATCATCCATCCATCCATTATCTATGCCTGTTTAATCCTCTGCAGGGTCACAGGGATCTGCTGGAGCCTATCCCAGCTCTCTTAGGGCAAAAGGCAGGGGAACACCCTGGACAGGTTGCCAGTCCATCGCAGGGTCACATATAGACGAACAACCACACATGCTCACAATCACTCCTACGGGCAATTTAGAGCCACCAACTAACCTAACATGCATGTCTTTGGACTGTGGGAGGAAGCCGGAGTACCTGGAGGAAATCCATGCAAGCATAAGGAGAACATGCAAACTCCACACAGAAAGGCCCCTGCCGAGTATGAACCAGGAACCTTTTAGCTGTGAGGCAGCAGTGCTAACCATCAAGCCACAGTGCTGCTATAATTTTAATCAAGTACAGTTTATTCATGTGGTGGCAATTCACAACAAGTCATCCCAGGTCACTTTACAAAGATGATAGACTTTAGAAAACTTACACAGCTTAGGTCCAATTAAGAGTCCAATTCAATCCCATTTTTATTCATTTCATCAGTTCATTATCTTGAGCAGAGATCTTTTAGACCTTCTCTTCCCAGACCCCTCTTCTACCACATCCAGGAGGGCACTGTGGTATTCCCAACCCAACTGAGAAATGTAGTGATTCTTGTGCCTACCTCCTTCCAATGAAGGCTGTCCAGCAGGCATGCTGACCGGTTATCTATACCATCTCAAATAGCTAATTTAGTCCAGCCACCTTTTGAAAATGACTGGACTAAAGCACTATAGCATCCGGAATCCAACTGTCAGTCTCACCTTCTGTTATGAAATAAGTCTTCATGATACTTGAACTCCTCCACTTAAAACAACAAGTCCTTCTCAGTACAGAATCGGCAATCCATGATTGTTTTAATGGTTACCCAAACTTGGAGGAGCAGAATTTTATCCCAGCTGCTTCACACTTGGCTGCATACTGGCCCCACGACTGCCAAAACTTTAAACTACTTAAGGAAAACAAGACTACATCATCTACAAACAGCAAAGATGTATTTCCAAGCCAACTAAACTGAAAACTCTCTTTTAGTGGGCTGTGCTCAACAAAAATAGGTCCAGTTTACTGGTGACAATGCAATTGTTAAGATTTGATACAGCAAAAAGGATCCCCAAACAGACAGAGCCATAGGTATGGTTCTGAATGGTTTATTTCACGAGGACTGGATCAGAGAGAGGGGTGGACAGATTGGGTGGTCTGGCAGGTTCTGGACATGGGAGAAATCTAAAATAAATAAATAATGGAAAGCAAGAATTGAGGCTAGATGAACAGTATTCAGAGTATATACAACACGGCTGGCAGGACAGAATAATCTTGAGATGAGTTGAAGAAAGATCAGTGGTTTTATCCTGCAGAAGGTGATTGAAGAATTGGAGACAGGTGTACCAGGACTACCAGGAAACCAGAGCTGACAGGTTGAATTGTCCAGTGCTTTCAACACAATTCAACCTGTGCTCCTGAAGGACAAGCTGGACCACACAGGAGTAGACCAGCACCTCACATCCTGGATTCTGGACTACCTCACTAACCGTCCACAGTATGTGAGGTCTGGGGACTGTGTGTCAGACACAGTTGTCTGCAGTACGGGGGCCCCCCAGGGAACGGTCCTTGCTCCGTTCCTCTTCACCCTCTACACTGCAGACTTCAGATACAACACACCCACCTGTCACCTGCAGAAGTTCTCTGATGACTCTGCCGTCGTCGGTCTCATCACTGATGGGGACGACGGAGAGTACAGAGAACTGATGCAGGACTTTGTAGACTGGTGCCTGAGGAACCACCTCCAGATCAACGCGGGGAAGACCAAAGAGCTGGTGGTGGATTTCCGCAGGCGAGGACACACCCCTCCAACACCGGTGAACATCCAGGGAAAGGACATCGAGATGGTGACATCTTACAAGTACCTGGGTGTTCACCTGAACAATAAACTGGACTGGACAAATAACACCACTGCACTTTACAAGAAGGGCCAGAGCAGACTCTACCTGCTCAGGAGACTGAGGTCTTTTGGAGTGCAGGGAGCACTCCTAAAGACCTTTTATGACACTGTGGTGGCATCAGTCATTTTCTTTGGGGTGGTTTGCTGGGGCAGCAGCATCTCAGTGGCGGAGAGAAAGAGACTGAATAAAATCATTAAGAAGGCCAGCTCCGTCCTGGGATGCCCCCACGACCCGGTGGAAGTGGTGGGAGAGAGGAGAATGATGGCGAAGCTGTCTTCTCCGATGGACAGTGTCTCCCATCCTCTGAAGGACACCCTTACAGCACTGGAGAGCTCGTTCAGCGACAGACTCCTTCACCCCAGGTGTGTGAAGGAGCAATATCGCAGGTCCTTCCTCCCTGCTGCTGTGAGACTGTACAATCAGCACCGCTCTCAGCAACCCCCCTCCCAATGGACAATGTGACTCATTTCTATTGTGTGCAATATACATATATATATTCATTGACATGTGCAATATACATATACATACTCATTGACGTGCAATAACTTATCTCAGGTGTAGTAATCACTACCAACATATCCTTGTAAATAAAGTCAGAGTTATTATTTATTATTTATTATATATTCTCTTTTGTAGTTATTGTTTGTTTTTATTATTGTTTTATCCTATTCTATTGTTGTCCTTTTCTCTTTTTTATTGCTATTCTAACTTGCTGCTGTAACAATGTAAATTTCCCCATTGTGGGACAAATAAAGGAATATTTATCTTATCTTATCTTATCTTATCTTATCCTATCTTATGACCTACACTGAAAATATGACCCATAAGATTTACTTAAAAAATATATGGTAAGTATTTGCAGGCAAATTATTTAAGTAAAATCTAATGACACAATATCAAGTAATACTCACCTGCCAGTATCAAGTAAAATTTACTTACCATAAAACATAACAGCTGTGAAGGTATTAAGTAACATTTACTTAAATACACCCAAGTTTCAAATTAGATTTATTCATACAACTAAGTAAAGTCTACTCATTTTTCATAGACAGGAACATCATCTTCCTCAAGATTTTAAGTAAATTGTATTTATCTGCAGTATTTGCTGTACTACTGTAATTTAGTTTATTTTCCTTGTTCTTGGCATTTTAATTTACTTGGTTACATTACATTACTCCCTAAAATTAGGCAGTCATTGCTAGTTTTCTTCTGATAAATGTTACTGAATAAATTTAACCAATGCTCTATATATTTAATATATATTCATCACATATTACACAAAGAAATTACAATGCAATTAAAGTGTTTATTTTTCTCTTTATTTTCCTTAATGAATATACAGTTAAAGTCTTATGAACATACACTCTCAAACAGTGTTACTTCAACATTTAAACAAAATCACTATGAAATAAAAGCAACAAAAGCAATTAAAAATGAACAGTCATGGTGTCTAACAATAGTAGATGAACAAAATCTTAATTAACAGACACCAAGAAAAAAATAATTTGACAGGTAACTTCCCACAAGTAAACAAACATTAACTTTGAAAACAACTTCAGCTTCAATAAGCTGTTTACTTTGGGAGACAGTTTAAATCCATCCAGCTCCAGCAAGAGTTTTTGGAAAACTTCGAATGTGTAGCGTAAAATGGGAGGGTATGCCAAGTTAAGGGCATAAATTAGTCCCATGAGCCATGAGCAGGCTTTCACAGTACTCTTACATCCTGGCAAAATCTCATAGCCGTCGACAAGGATGGAGAAGTCGACTGGATCCTCATCAGCACCATGAATGATGAGTATTTTGAGGATGTAGCAACTGACATCACTCCGGCTGTCCTTCTGCATACAACATAAAACAAAAAAGAAGAATGTTATTGAGAAACAAATAATAGAATTCATAAATTATTCAAAGTGACTTCATTATCAGGTCCCCACATCACGAATTTGCTGTGGGCTACACAATGCATGGCACACACAACGACCCGTGCTAACTACCTTCTTGTCCAATGAAAAAAAAAAAAGAAAAAAATAAGAAAGAAAGAAAACTTCCAGCAAAATCTATGTATTAGCAAGCTGGTGCTCTCAAAGAACTCTGTGTTTACTTGTGCGGGTACTTTTACCGGGAAGAACGGCAACCCTTCAATTTACAGCCCGGACTAATGTGGCGTTATGTTAACTTTAAATGAACTTACGAACAGTAACATATCTTGCGTCAAACTATCAATATACATCCTGACCTATATGCTATCACAAATTTAAAATAAAATGGTAATCACTTACCTGCAAAATATTTTCTTC
Organism: Hirundichthys speculiger; assembly: GCA_018398805.1. Taxonomy (NCBI): domain Eukaryota; kingdom Metazoa; phylum Chordata; class Actinopteri; order Beloniformes; family Exocoetidae; genus Hirundichthys; species Hirundichthys speculiger. The sequence continues at coordinate 594,284 of JAGFBZ010000619.1, read as the reverse complement.
CTTTCCCCTTATGCAATCTCAATTTTATAGGAGGTGTGATTGTTCCCTCAATCCAATGTACTCATATATACATACGAGTTTGTCATTGTACTTTTGAATAAAGTTCAACAAAAAAAAAGAAAAAAAAAGAAAAACTTACCTCCAAAATGGCTCCTGTTCATGCTACACCTGCTCTGTGATCTTGTAACAGTCGAGGAGCAAAGCCAGTCCTGTTGTATTGTGCGCATGCGCTGTTCACATGTTTCAAAAGGCTACACTTAAAGTAAATTTTTTGCAATATTTCTAGGTTTAGGTACATACAACTACTAAACATTTAAATAGTATGAAGAAAATGAAAGTAAAACTTTTAACTGAGGATGTAAGTCCACAAGCTATAATAACTTCAGTACATTATAAATAATAACCTGATTCTTCAATCCACCAAGCACAATTTTTTTCTACAATTTTTCATTTTTGCCTTTCACAAAATTAATCCAGCTCTTCAACATCTCAATATTTATTTGCAGTTTAATCAAAGACCACAGTAATCTCTACTAGCTGCTTAGCAGCGGCGGAACATGTCACTGCCGGGCCGGGGGCGGGGCACATGACCGGGCCCTTTAGGCCCAATAAAGGTTGTGATTACATCGTTTTACAACATACACATGCCCGCAACAAGCATTACTACGTTTTTGACACATAGCCCAAAGCATTTGATAGAAAGAGTTCAACACCACAAAGAGTGACCATGCCATTTAGAAATCAATCAAACCTGTGGAATTATGGCATGATATATTGTCTAAAATTTTCCATTGCTGTTAATAAATACCAACTCCGAGCATGTACTCCACCCCCCCGACACTGCTGCTTGGCTATTTTGGCTCCATTTGTTAGGAGTGACCGCTTCAGTTTGAGAACCAGTGGATTTCTTAAGTGGTATATTGGATCTTTAAGGCTGATGTAAAGTTTTAGGATTTTACTAAAGGATTGAGTGCAAAAGACAAATTATGTGAGAATTTATGGAGAAATTAGTGTAATTGACCTGAAGATGTACTCACAACGCACATACACATGAACACACACACACACACCCACGCACAACACACCTCACTTGACTTTTTTTCATCTTATGCAAAAAGAAAAATAAACTTGGAAAGGTTATGTCCAAGTTAATTTATTCAGTTAATTTAATTAGCCTTTCAGGACTTCTGTGGTTCCTTCTGCCATATTAACTTTGAAGCTTTGTATAAACACTTTATATTAAAGTGTTTCTCTTCTTAATTACATTCAATATATTCAATTAGACACATGCAGAGCTCAGTGAGTTAATAGAAGCAAGTCAAGGACCAATGACAGAGCTGAGATTCAGTACATCAGCGTGTCAAAACAATGAAAAATGATACTTTATTAACTCTTTAATAATTTGGATATTTAAGATTGTTTTTAAATAATTAAGTAAAGACTAGATATGGTATTATTGTGTTATTACCTTTTTTCCCCTCTTCCAAATAAGAAGTTATGCACAGAATTTATTTTAAGATGAGAGTAACATTAGGGCTGCAGCAGTGGAATGAAAAATTTGTTAACGCAGAATTCTTAGCACTGTACTGTTGTATCAAACCACATGAATCTCAAGGACAAACATTTTTTTTTCCATTTAGAGGTCATTATTTGTGTGTAAGGCACTACAGAAAGTATAGAGGGCAGTATAGCTTGCATTGTCCACTATGTATGACTGTGACATGTGGCCCACCAAAGAAGAATAAGAACATGAAATCAACCAGGGAAATCGGATGAGGTGGAGGAATCGCTGGTGATGCCAATGGGGGCTTGTAGTACCCTTGTTATGTCTGTATTTGTCACAGTCACCGTCAGTGCACTAGTAGTGAGTTGCCTGTGAAAAACAGCTGTCATTTCTCAGCAGCATTAGAGCTTCACATGTAAACAGCGTACCAGAAAAAAAGAGAAAGTAAATAAAAACATTGACTAATTGACTTGTTGGGGGGGGGGTCAACAGATTAGTTTACTAACAAAACTCATTGTTAAATGCAGCTCTAAGTGAAAGATAAAAATGTGAGAAACTTCAAAGTCAAATTTGTTTTGATAGGCAGCAGTTGTTTTTTTAATTAATTTACTTTCCATAAAAGTCTACGTGTGCCTTTTATTCTTATGATTAATGGATACACACTTTTTCATAACATTTTATAAATCCTATTTATACTCATTCAGTTATTTACATTTGTTTGATATCTCTGTTCTTCCTCTGTCTCAAGCTGTTTTTCTCTGCTCTGCTGTCATTCAGGATAATATTTTTTGAGTTTTCTAACATGTTTTACAGGTACAGTGGAACAGAGGAGGTGAACCAGTCTCAGCTCATATACCTCCTCCACAAATGCAAGGAGACCACATTATTACAGACCCTGGTTTGGAATAGCAATTATGACGTCATCATAATTTTTCACTGTTGTAATAATCATGTAGCACAGATTGTTCTGTGACCTGTAAAGATGGAAACTTTGTTACTATTACACTCAATATGGCTGCCATTAAATGAAGGTCAGCTAATATGAGGGCAAGTATTCAGGCAAAAAATGGCCAAAGTCAATGACTGGGTTGTTAGACTTTTGATGAACGTTGTAGCCAGAGAAATTGTTTGTCTCTGGAAAAGTGCATGAGAAAGAAAGCAATGAGGTAGCTTTGGTAAAACAATTTAAATGAACCAATTACTAATTATTAATGTCTGTGAAATATTGTCATTAGGAAAGGCAACACCAATAATCTTAGAGAAACAATCGTTCCTCATCAGTCTAGAAAGGGTTATAAGGACTTTTGAAACAGTTTGAGCTTCGTTTTGGTTTAGAAGTTGTAGCCTTCAAAATGTGGCCTACAAAGGCATGTCCAAAGACCATGAAGGCTAAACCAAGCACTAATGAAATTAGATGGTCTGTCCTATGGAAGACTTCTTATCTATGTCATCAGGTGTGCCTGCCCCTTGTTGCTGTATCGATGAGTAATATACCTCAGGCTGATAAACCACTAGCAGATAAAATGAGACGTGTATTTTTAGCCCTCATAAATGTGGTAAATGTTCTGTAGTTCAGAACATGAAACTGGTAGTTCATACTGGCTATTGTAATTTACTTTCATTAGTATCATATATCAAAAACGACCAGAACAGGAATGTTACCAAATTAATAAAGTGCCACATGTATAATAAATATTACTCCCAGGACAGCAGGCACGTGTACAGAAAGACTCCAGGTAGTGCTCAAGCACCTGGATCTTTGACCTCTGACCTGACAAGTGTCCTTTCTGCAGAGCAGCCATTGAGTGGCCACTTCAAAAGTTGCAACCTCACATCAAAAACTGTGACTTTTGTGAGAGTTGAAATTAAACAAAAATGACAAAAAAATCATGATTTTTACAATGAAAAGTTGAAGGTTTTTTTGTCAAAAATTCTCAATTTTGTAAAAGTCTTGATTTTGTCAAGTTTGAGCTTCTGACATTTTTTTTTCTTTTTCTTTTTTTTTTAACACAAAGTTGCAATTTTACAATAAAAGAATTGTACGGTGGCCCGTATGGTCAAACACAACAGAAAATTGCGACACGCTATTGCAATAATGAGAGGTAAGTAAAATACTGCTGCTCAATGATTGTTATCAATGTCATTATGTGTTATGTGCATTTTACTTACCTCTCATTAAACTCTCCCAAAGAAACAGCAGTCTGTCAACTCGAATCAAAACGGTCCCTCACAAAATATTGTCTGTCGCATTTCCGTTGTGGGTTAATGTGTTGTGTTCTGAGTTTTGCAATAGCGTGTCGCAATTTTCTGTTGTGTTTGACCATACGGGCCACCGTAGAATTGTGATTTTAGGGCACAAATTGCAATCTAAAGCTAAAAACTAATTTTGGTCAGCTGGATAGCTGCAGAAGGAGGATCCAGTGTCTTCCCCACCTTTGTCTGTATACTGTCAGTAAAGACCATTAAAGTCACAAAATTTAAAGGGAAAAACGTTCTAATTTTATCAAAATTGATATTTTACAATAAATTGTAGTATTAAGTTAAAAAGTCGCAATTATGAGAAATGCATTGTTTTTATAACAAAATGTTGATAGCACACAGTTGCAGTTACACAAAATTCACAAATTTATGATGGTCAATATTATGTCAAGAAGTCATGATTTTTGCAAAAGTCTTTTACTACAAAAAGTTTCCATGTTGAGTTAAAATGCTGTAGCAAAATTTGGGATTTTACAACAAAACTTCGCTTTCTTGATAGAATCATTATTAATAATTATTATAATGATTATTGCTGGCATTATAACTATTAACACAATATACTAAGACTAAATATTATATATATATATATATATATATATCTATATATATATATATATATATGTATATATATGTATATGTATATATGTATGTATATATATATATATATATATATATATATATGTATATATCTGTATGTATGTATATATGTATGTATATGTATGTATATAGTATATATATATATGTATATCTCTGTATATATATCTCTCTATATGTCTATGTCTGTCTCTCTCTATCCTATATGTCTGTATGTCTATGTATCTCTATCTATGTATGTATGTATGTCTATCTGTATGTATGTCTGTTCTATGTCTATATATATGTATGTCTCTGTATGTCTGTGTATCTGTATCTCTCTCTCTGTCTGTATGTCTCTATCTCTGTCTGTCTGTATGTCTATCTGATCCTCTATGTCTAGTCTGTCTGTCTCTCTCTGTCTGTATGTCTCTATCTCTCTGTCTGTATGTCTGTCTCTATCTCTGTCTGTCTGTATCTCTCTCTCTCTGTCTGTCTGTGTCTCTCATCTCTATCTGTATGTGTATATCTGTCTGTATGTATGTGTCTATCTCTATGTATGTATGTATGTCTATCTCTCTATATGTCTGTCTCTGTCTATCTATGTCTGTATGTCTGTATCTCCTCTCTCTGTCTGTCTCTCTGTCTCTCTCTCTGTCTGTCTCTATCTATGTATGTCTCTATATGTCTGTCTCTTGTCTCTCTCTCTCTGTCTGTCTGTCTGTCTATCTCTCTCTCTGTCTGTCTGTCTCGTCTCTATCCTCTCTGTCTCTCTGTGTATCTGTCTGTTGTATATGTGTGTGTGTGTCTGTCTCTGTGTGTGTGTGTCTGTCTCTCTCTCTGTGTGTCTCTTGTGTCTCTCTCTGTCTATATGTGTGTGTGTGTGTGTATGTATATATATGTGTGTGTGTGTGTGTGTGTGTGTGTAGAGACCTTGGAGATGGGGGAGTGATTCCTATTCATGTGGTACATTATAAGAATTTAATTACAGGGTTAAATATTGTTAACGCATACTGTTTGAGTGATGTAAAACTTAGCCAGTCAAAATGATCTAGCACCTTAAATTTTAAAGTAAAGTTGAAATGACGATTTTAATTTCTATTTTTAGTAAATTAAAAAAGCTTCTTAAGTATATAGAACAGCTGCTTCTTCATTTACTGACAGTAATTATCTCCACTTGATCAGTTAATATGAAACAAGTTGCATGACAACACAAATGCATAGAAACTGTTGAACAGTTTTTCTTTTCCATCTTTCCCTAAATCGGGTGTGTATTACTGGATGTACTTGAGTCCACATGGACAAGCGATGCAGCCTGGTTTCTGCCTGCATGCAGAGGCCCTAACATGATGGGGGGGGGTAATCCCTTGTTTCAACATCCACAGCACGGTTCACACAGTCACTGAGGAGGTTGAGGCCATTTGTCACAAAGTCATCCACCTCCTGAAGGCCCTGGAGGATCTTGAGACAATATCCTGTAGATTTGGGAAGACAGAGCTTTTCTGACAGCAGAAAAAGTAAATTCCATCAGTCTGTATTAATGTGCGAAGATAACTTTTTTTTTTTTTTTTTTTTTTTTTTTTTTTTCCTTTTTGCTTTTTGGCTTTTCCCCTTTTTGCAGGTGTGAAAGAGTGGCGTAGGTTATATGTTAGATGCCCCTCCAGACACAGCCCTTCCCGCCCTCACCAGACTTGGGATCAGTGCTGTGAGTTGCGGGGGTTATGGGGCAATGTGGAGTTCGCTGTTTGACCAGGGTCACTTTGGCAGATGATGAGGCTGGGGATCAATCTGGCAACCCTCCGGCTGGAGGGCTGTAAAATTTGTATTTTATTTACTTATGTACATTTGGAAATATTTAAAGGCGATGGACTGGCGACCTGTCAGGGCCGGACTGGGAGACTTTTTCAGGCCAGGAGTCAGTAATGTAACCAGGCCACCCTGGCCTTGCCCACACGCGCACGTTCACGCCCACACCTACATGCATTGGCACGCATGCACGCACACGCACGCACGCACGCATGCACGCATGCACGCATGCACACACACACCATTCCAAATAGAAGTTCAAATATGGGACCTATGTACAAACTAAGTTAGGAATATACAGTAACTTTTGTGTTTGGTGATGATCTGGTAAAATACAGTAACACAACAATCCTCAGCAAAATCCACTAACACACTTACTAGAAGAGAATAAAGGTTTAACGCAGTGGCAAGGTTACTTAAACATCATATCATGTGGAATGTCAACTGCCTCTTTGGCATAATTTTTATGTGTTGCCTACAATATAACCTAATAAACAAAGACAACAATGTCCAAATCAAACAATTAATCAGCTATGAGGGGACAGCCTTTGAATACATGTTCACAGAACATGCACGCACTGATAGACGCAATGTATAATACAGTCCGAGAGTATAGTTCCTAATAAGCAATCACATAATATTGACTCATATTCTAATATATGGCTGGGATACATAACCACAAGTCAGCAACAGACAGCAAAATTCAACACCACTAGTACTTAATAGAAATGAGAGCCATTTATGTCAAATGGCAGTGCCTGTTGGTGTTATGTCTGCAACTTGCATGTTGTTGCTCTAGAAATGATTCTGTACCTTCTGCCAACTGCTCTGCACTGGCTTCTCCTGAAGTACCAGCAGGACTTATGTCATCACGATCACCACCTTTGAATAGCAAACATATGCTTACAGTGTTTTTCCATACTTTATAGTTCATATAGTAAGATAGTGTAGCCTATGTCTCACTTATTGTGCCCTTGTATTCATATACATAATAATGGAATGATAACAGTAAATAAAAAGTGGCTTGTTTAATTTCATGGCCAGGGCCTATAGCCTACTGTGAAAAAGTGTACAGCCTCAAGGACCCAGGTCCCTGGACCTCAAGAACCAGTGTTTGGCCGCATCCTCCTCCAGCGCCTTTCTTTTTTTCCTGTCTCTCCCTCTCGGCACCGCCTTTTCTTTTTTTTTTTTTAACCCGGGTTGGGGTCCATGGTTTAGTCGAAGCCTCGACTCTTCCTCTCTGCTCAGCGCTCGCTACACACACAGCGCGACTGCAGCATCAGTGTCACCCCCCCCCCCCCCCCCCCCCCTGTGTGGTTGACACGGACTGTTGGGGCGGGTGTTAATCAAAACAAACCAATCGCCTTGTCCTCCTCACATGCTACTGGCCTGAGTGGCCTCTGATTGGCCAGGCCTGCATCTCTGACTTAGAAAAAAAAAAAGTCAGATAGCCGCGGCGCCGGCTGACCGGCAGACTTAAAAAAAGAGAGAGAGAGAGAGAGAGAGACGCAGGCCAGCAGGCCAATCACAGGCCGGCGCTTCGGGAAACCTCCCGGTTCTCCCGATGGCCAGTCCGGGCCTGCGACCTGTCCAGGGTGTACTCCTGCCTTTCACCCAAAGAGACCTTGGATAGTGTCCAGCAGATACCCGTGACCCTGAATAGGACTGAATGGATAATGGTATGGATGATGGATGGATGGATTTTTATTTTCTAGTTAAAACAATAATTATTATATCAAAGCATTGTGTAGCCTCATACAGTTATAGGCTCCAGGTTAATACTATAAACAGCCTTTAGGTTCAGTCAAGGATAAATGTATTTATAGAAACAAAATCACCTTAGATCATGTCACAGAAATAATTTAGACAGTTAAACCTACTTTGATATCATTAAGGTTATTTTCAGTGCTTATAAGGTCATCTATACAAAATCTCATCAATCTGATAACTTAACCTGCACCAAATTTGACCCCAAGCAATATTTTCAACACAGAATACAGTACTAGTTTTTCTCAGTAACACAAAAGATATTTCATTGCACAACCCAAAAGGCATATTTTGCTCGGCCAGATTTAAGGTCCTTTTCACATTATAATGGGCCAGTCGTAAGATTAATCATTTCCACTGGTAATTGTGACACTTTTTATGATATAAGTATGTTATGATAAGCAACCATGACAGGGAGAGAGTCATTTATACAAGCAGGTGAAGCTGACTGAGCTTCTGAAAGCTCCAAATACCCTGACTAAGAGCCCAAAGACTCAATGAGTTGAAAAGAGGAAACTGCAGTGGTAGAGCAGGACCGAAAGAGAGAAGAAGTTGAGGCCATTTCCTCCTTCAATCATCAAATATGAAGAGACAGATGGAATACTGGGAATGGAGTGTTATGTGTTTCACTGAGTCGTGACTGCAGGAGGATATTATCAACTCGAAAAACTCTGGGAGATTGTACAGGCAGACAGAAAGTGCAAGCTGAGTTTCAAACGCAAAGAAGGTGGGATTGCTGTGTTTGTTAATAATGGGTGGCATAATTCAGGACATGTTAGCTGTGAAGGAGCACCTGTGGACCCCAGACACTGAACTGTTAATTTTGAGTTTCAAGCTCACAAAGAGCTCCCCTGTGTCAGTTTTTGGTAGTGTTAAATATTTTGCCATCAGCTGCTGGTAATGCTGTATTTGATGTCACCAGCTCAGTTGCTGCTAGGCTACAACAGCTAAAACAACACCTCAATGCAGGTAATTTCTACAACACTTCCAGTAGTTCAACAGTCTGCTAGTTGTTTATCAGAGTAATTTTAAAATTTGATTCATTTTGTGTAAATTTAGGGTGTTTTGAGGCTACAGACTTTGATACATCTTGCAGCTGAGTTTGATGTCAAAAACAATATATTCATCAGACCAGTGAAATGTTTTCCTAATACCTCGACCTGAATCAAGTTTCATATCCTGCCCTCTTGCTCCAGCCACACACAGCTCACACCCTCACGCTACAGACATAAGTCTTAGCTCTGCTTCGTCACCATCTCCCCCAACTTAACCAACTTAACTTAACCATGAAAGCCTCTACATTTATATCCTGTACATCTGTCTCAAGCATCCACGTGAAAAGGTACTGTAGCTGAAAAGACTGAACTGGAACAAGGCTCCACATTTATAAAACTGTGTGTAGAATTCATGTTAGAAAGTGATTCACACAAGAAACAAAATATGTTTTGACTTGTACAAACATCCTACCCCAATTTCCTTTTGTAAATCGGAATCTGTCTAAAGGTGCTGGGCACCTGTGCAGGTATCATGCCACACCCACTCATGTGCCATAAATAGACATTGAAATACTATTATACTCATTAATTTATACAAATTTGGAAGCATGGTGCAGGAGAGGGGTTCACAGAGACATTGCAAAGACCATGAGGATTTTGTCAGCACTGCTGATGTTGGCATCAAAAAAGGCTGTGGAGTGGCAGCATGTATTTGCCCCCGTTGATGCTGCTGGCTTGCAAGGTCAAACTGTGGTCGAGCTTAAAGAAAGTGGTCTGACATAAAAGTGGGGGCCAAAAAAAACTGTACCAAGGATGGGGGAAGAGGAACGACCTACTTGACAATACTAGACACTACTGGTTGCCATAATTGCAGAATGCTTCCTGAGTGGTGTTATGTCAGAAGCAGAGGGCGACAGTGATGCTGGATCAATGGAAGACTCTGGTATGTAATTTGATATCCCTTATTTTCAAGTGGGTGTAACTTAAATTCACTGCACTATTTTTACAAGTATACAATCAACTTCAATCTTTAGTGTCAACCAACAGTTGACCAGATTTTTCCATTGCAAAAAAGCTTCCAGCCATTTCCTCAAATAAACTCTCCATATGTGACATGACATATTATGAATTACTTCACACGATGGAATCTAACATTTTCTGCACTTCCTTCTGAGGTCACACTTTCCCAGTTTCTCCAAATTGTGTGTACATGTATGCGTCAAAGTTTGTGTGAAATGAGTATGCATTTTCCAATCAAATTCTTTTTTTTTTTCAATGTCAGAGTTTAAACAGAAAGTTCTTTTGGCGTTCTGTTACATGAAAAACTCTCAGATTAAAAGGCTGCGTGTCAAAGTAGATGGTTAACAATACAGGAACATCACAGTCTCAACATTTCTGTTCAGTCTGCACGTCCCAAATGTCCAGATTATTAAAACGCTAGAAGAACAGTTGGAGGAAGTGGAGGAGTACAGAAACCTTGGTGTTCAGCTGGACAACAGACTGGATTTGACATGCAGCATGGAAGCTTTCAAGGGACAGAACAGATTGTACTTCTCACGATGAAGCTTCGGTCCTTAAGATAACAGCATGCACATATCTTCTTCAGTCTGTGGTGGAGAGTTCACTTTGATCTACAATCATCTCTTGTGCAGCATCATCAGAGGCAGTGGCTCAAAGAAACTGAACAAACTGATAATGAGGGCCTTGCTCTGTGCTAAGGACCACTGCGGGACCATGATGCATTAGTAACAAAACATATTGGACTCAGTATCTTCAGTTCTTCAGATTTGCTACAAACCACATCATTCTTGGCAACATTCTACACTAAATGTATGGATTTTATTGACTGTTGCAACACTTTTACTTGAGCTAAATTGAATTCAGATGAACTCAAATACAATAGTTTAAGAAAGAGATTCATGCTTTATACATGATAGAAGGACCTGAAGCCTGAATTATTTCAGTTAATCTGAACTTTATACCTACATCTCACTCGGTTCTTTGGCCTCTTGCTGCTGCTTTCCTGACAGTGTGGTCCTCTTAAATACTGGAGAAAAAACAAAACAAGATAGGAAAAAAAACCAACAAAACAAAACATAGTGAGCAGAGAATCCTTCATTACAAACTACTGACGTGTTACTCTTCTACTAATAACAGATAATTCCCCCATAATTATAGTTGTGCCATTTCACTAGTTTTATTAATTGTTTTACAAAAAAAAAAAACATGCCTCTATCCTCTGTCTTGTACTTTCTATTGTTTGAATTACTTGAATTAGAGTAAAGACAGACAACATATTTAGTAGCAATGTTCAAAGACAGCAGATCCTGCAGATAAATGTAACATTTTTTTTAATCCTATTAACTTATTGAATTACTATTTTATCTTAGTAATTCAAAACAAGTGTACATTTTGGGTTGAGACAGGTTTGATGACTCTTTCACACCAAACAACAGGAAGCTTTTATTTCTAATTTCCAGCATTTGATGTGCAGACACTCCTTATTTTCTCTAAATATGGCCAACTAACCCAACGGGCTATGTTTAGGAATGTGTCAGGAAGACAGAGCTTTCAGGTATCATAAATGGTTCACACCTCTTTCAGGTCACCAGAAACAGGGATATACAGAGCTTCCGGTTGCTCCATCCATCCATCCATTATCCATAACTGTTCAGTCCTATGTAGGGTCACAGGGATCTGCTGGAGCCTATCCCAGCTCTCTTTGGGTAAAAGGCAGGGGCTGGTTCCTCTAGTCAGAGAAAAATATCTGTGTATCATGGAGGCATGCAGGTCGTAAATTAGAATATAACAGACTCATAACCCCTTGAACAGCATGATTTTATAGGAGGAGAAGGGGCTTCAGAAATTGGATTTGTGGTTCTGAAATGGTAGGAAATGTTTATTTTTTAAGATTTTTGAATCAGAGATTTTCTTTTTTCTTTCATATACTAAAATAATGTGATATGAGAACTGATAAACTCCTCTTAAATATTATCACCCATAATCATCTGTCTGACAGCTGAGCTTTTCCATAACTGGGTCATAAAACAAGGCAATGATCATCAAACCATGAAATATAAAAACAAATAGCTGAAAGACAAATTAATGGTGTTGCATTGACCCAAAATCCAGACCTGAGCCCAAATGTAATGCTATGATGGGACCCAAAGAGAGAAGCACATAAATAAATGCCTCATGAACTGAAGCGATGTAAAAATTAGCTGGCCAAAATTTCTTTGTTCTTTATCTTTTTTTATTTTGCCTGATAATTGCAACCACCTGCATTGCAGCAGAATGGAGCCAGATTTTTGAGTTTTTCTTTTTTTTTTTTTTTCCTCTGCTGGAGCACTTTACTTTGATGTTATTGCTGTGTCACTGAGATGTGCGGTGATACCACTGATAGTAAAAAATGCTGTTTCATGCAGTATTGTTGCATATGTACACAGCCAACTAATGTTAATTCTACCTTTATATGTGGTAACTCTAACATTAAATAAGTTTATTTGTCTGAGTATGATGATCTAAATGCTTTTACAGTCATAATTTGAAATCTTCTTGAAAATATTAGCATCAGGTGCTCACGGAGTTGTTCTCTTCTTCATGTTCTGCATCTTCAACATTGCCATATAAATGTACTGTATCTGAATGATCAACAGTTGAGATGAGGGGGTGCCAATTCATAGAGTCTAACATTTCAAATAAACACATTCAAGAAGATTAAAAAAAAAACAGTAGTATGTGACTCAATAACTTGCACACATCCTCAGGCAGAAGTGGCTTGGCACAAGCAAAAAGAAGCTCTGTGTAATGGATTTCAAATTTGTGAAATTGAAGTTTGGAAAGTCAACATTGCCCACACAAAGGTCTCACAAAGGCACACATCAAAACAGCTTAAAGCAAACGAGCTTTGCCGAGACTGAAACCGGGAAGGGTTGAAAGAAGTCCTTTCATGCATAACTCATCAAACCAGCAGCACTGTTCTCTTATCATTACCCAGCAACCTAATGTTATGTGATGTCATTCATAATGCAAAAAGAGCAAAGAGAAGACAGTGGGCTTACACGTATTAATATTTATGCATTTCAGAACCTTGAAAGATGCTTAGATACTGCTGCCCAGACCTTAATCAAAACATGAAATATGGATACTGATATTTGTAAAATCTCTGCAGCATCTCATTTGGAGTTTAAATATTTGGCATAGAATGCATTATGTTCCTATTGTATTTATTTATGATGTAGAACTTCATAAATGACACCAGTATGAAGAGCCATTTAGGAATGCTTTGTTGAGCTAAATGACAGTGATTTTTAAAAAATGAATGCGGCTGTGTCATTGCATGGCTTTCAGCTATACTTTCCATTCATACACTTGGAATGTATAGGATATTTATGACAGCGTATTGAAAATATAGGTGTGTATTCATAAATCAGCAACGTATACAAGCATCTCGGTACCTTCTGTAGCTGTCTATATCATCTGCAAGTGAGCTGCAGCTCCTTGCTGTTTTGTAATTAAAGCCAAAGTCGAGTCTAATTTCTCCTTACTTTGCAGTTCTGGAGGTTAATTGCAAAAGCCATGCTGCCCCTGGCAATCTCTTCCATGTTAGTATTTTGCTGTGCAAACTACAGAGATTGTTTGGAGAAAAGAAGAGGAAGTGGCGATGCAGCAGTAACACTGCCATTATCCTCATGGTACATGAAGAACAGGATGAGGCAGGGTATCTTGTTAGCCTCCATACAAATATTAGTGAGGGCAAAAGAAATGCTAATAGTGTAAAAAGATGCTTACCCAATGTTTTAACAATTAATTTACCCAGCCTGTTTTGCAAATGTGTGTGTGCAGTTTTGTGGACTTGGCCCTTGGCCTGTAGTTGAAGGGGACATTAAAAGAAAAATTGAGATGCAAAGTACTGTAAGAAAATATGAAAAATTATCATCAAAGATTAATATATAAAAACCATTGAGAAAATTGATTAATCTAAAATCTTTATCAAAAGAGAAGAAAACATACATTTAATTTCATACTTGCAAAACTTTCCATTTGCTGTAAAGTATAAAGGACGACGCAAGAGACTCTTTAAGCTTAATGATTTCTATTAAAAAGCCCTTTACATTGGTGACAAGAGTTTATTGGTGTACGTGTGTGTGTGCAACAGACACTTGAAGCTGCAGGTCTGACAGACATCTGCTAACCCTCTCACCATGCAACCCTGTGATTGACGTCTCCATGGTGAGAAAGTGGGCAGCAGGAGGACCAGTTATTACTGCAGAGGTCAGGGTTGAGCAGAGTGAGCAATCATCTTAGTGTGAGTGTGTGTGGGAAGATTTGTGCGTATCCGTATCTGCCTTCCTATTGCAATTTCCCCCTTGTGATGATATCTATTTTTATGAAAAATGGCACTTGCTATTGAATTGTAAAGTTGTCATTTGATGCCGTTTGATAGCAATAGATTTCTCTCCACCGTGTAAGAAACTATACAGATAGCTAATGGCCAGATGGACAGACAGAGAGGGAGCGGGTTTTATTGACAGGTGCTCACTATTGCATTCTTATTCATTTATTAATCATGTCAGTAAAAGGACAAAGGGCGATAGAACGAACTAAGGGGTGGCGTGGCATGGGGAACAGCAGTCTCAGTAAAGATTAAACTGAGAGCAACCGGGGCCTGAGAGAAGGGTTAGAAGGGCTCTTGATCCAAACAACAATCGTCTGTTGATTTCTTATATTTGTTGGTGAAGGTTCTTTGAATGAAAGAGCCATATTCTCTGAAATCTTCCTTTATTTGGATGTGAATAATGTAATTCATTAGGGCATATAATGTGAAATAGTGGAAAGGTATGGAGTAGTGGGTAGACAGCTGCCCTCATAGTGGAAGGTCAATCCCCAGCTTCTCCTTAGGCAGGAAAATGAACTTAGTATTGACCCCAGTGGCAAAATGCAGTAGATCAAGGGGATCAGAAACCAGCAATCTTATACTGTCGGTCCCTAGCCCAAATAAATGGGGAGGGCTGGGTCAGGAATAGTTGCTTAAAGAAGTACCTTTTGCTTCTGTTAATGTCCAAAAGTAGTCAGGATCACAATCATATTTAAAAACACATTTTATGATAGAGACACAGTGTCATGGCCTGGGTCGGCCATGGCAGCTCTGTGTGTGTCTCTGTGTTTGTCTGTCAAGTTGGCGTCTCTCCCTGTCTTTAGTGGTTCCTGTTTTACTTTGAAGGTCTGTCTTGTCTCTATTGTTTTCTGCTTTGCTTCCTTCCCCTTATTACCCTGATTCCCTGCACCTGCCTCTCGTTTGTTCCTCTGTGTATTTAAGTCCTGTCATTTTCCCCTGTTCTCTGTGGGTCCATTGTCGTTAGTATGTGTTTGCAGTCCTGCATGTTTCCTAGTGATGGTGAGATGAAGCCTCGTGAAGCAGTGTCACACATTGGCCAGATGGTACGAGAAATGGTACATTTCTTGCTGCTTCATATGCACATGACACCACCTACTGGTCAGGTTAATAATTACAGCCAGCTGAATCTTAAGATGTGATGCATTGAATTTATGTATCAGTTATGGCTCTTGCAAATTAATAACAAAATGTGTATGACCAAATAATTGGTGTACATAAATGATCAAGTGCATAATAAAATATTGTTTGAACGTAATCTCTGTTTAATGTTTCCCAAAGTAGTATCATAAGAACGGGGAAGACACGCGTCAAAAGGGCCAATGAGCCGGGAGTCGAACTCACGAAAAGTGTGAATCAGAATCAGAATCAGATTTATTATTATTATTGTCACTGAGCCAGCGTCCCAACACAGTGAAATTTGTCTTCCCAGTACACCGTCCAAGAGAAACATACAGAAACAACAACAACAACATATGGACAGGAGTCAACGGTGCTTGGGTCAGCGCTATAAGAGAGCGCTTCTACCGTGTCAGAGAGTAGTATACTCAAGCACATGCCCAAGTACACCACCCTCCGGCCAGGGCACTTTTAGCAGAAGAAAATATGATCACATAGGGGATGGGGGGGGGGGGGGGGGGGGGGGAGTATAAAAAAGAGGTGTCTCACACCACATGTCCTTGATCAGAGGCACATGTTGTGGGATTCACAAAAAAAACCTCAGCACAAGGATAACAAACTTATTACGAAGACATCATATGGGTCAGGAGAGGTGGGGGGAGGGGGAGTGTCCAGCTAAACAGTCTGTGCGCTCGCTGAGTGCCCAGTCCGTCCAGCGTGGGGGGGTAAAAACATCCAGGAGCCAGCGGAGGCAGTTGGGCAGGGGGAGGGAAGTGTGTGTGTGTACATGTGTATGTGTGTGCGTAAGCCAGTGACTCCTGGTCTGGAGCCACAGGTGTTGTTTGGAAAGGGGAGGGGGTCGGGAAGGAGCGTCGAAAAGTCATAATATTCAGGAGAGATTAGGTCGAATGCCGGCCTTGGAGGCGAGCTTCATCAGGGGAGCCAGATTCAGATAAGAGAAGAATGTTTTCGGTCAGGCTGACATGAATTCTGTCTGCCTTCAGAGTTTTTGCTGGTCCATCTCGGCGGGAATAACTCCAATTGTCCGAATTACAGGTCAATTCTCCCTGAGCGGCGCTTGAACTTCTCCAACTTCTCGTGATTGCTGTATTTGGGCTGCCTGCCCTAACCACTGCACTACCGGGGCACCTAAGCTTATTTGGGCAAAAACAGTCAAACTGTTTGTGGAACTACGGAGGGGGCACACTCAATATACTCAATGATGACCATTAAAGGGGTGATTTTTATGTATATTTATTCAGAAATAGCGATTTTTCCACAGTTTTTGGTTTTAACCGATTCTTTTTTTTTAGACACAATCTCTCCAGCCTTGGAGAACACCATTTCACATGGCACAGAGGATGCTGGGCTGCATAAAAATGTTTGTGCCATCATGTACAAACTATATACTGAACTACCACAAACTATATAAAATCTACCCAAATTCTAGTATCCAAGCTATCCAAACTCTATCCACACTCTGAACTGACCGCAACTTGCCTACAAACACCCACATTTTGAATGGAGCCTGTGGCGTTTATAAAGCTGTCAAACCCCATTTCTTGAGACAAGAAATGAACCACTTCCCGAAGCAGTCACGTGGTACAGCCAGGCGGTGAAGCTTCGGATGTCATCACTTTTGGCTCCTCCCCAAATGAAGCGACTCTCGATACACGCTTCGCGGACACGCCCCCTCATTTCTCGATACGCGCTTTGGAGCTTCGGCTCTCTCATAACATCACTACTCTTTGTTTTCGGATTATTTGGACATTTGTGTTTTTTTGTAATAAACTTTTGCTTTTTGAGATCTCCTGCTCTTTGGTCCTCTTTCAGCCACTGCAAACATGACACACAGATGATCAAAAAAGGGGTGGGGCAGTTATCACAGCCAATCATAAGTTGTTCTTTTTTTTTTTAGCTCACTGAAGGCAAGGCAGTTCCACTATATTCAGGCTGAAACAGAAAATGCAGGGTTCTCTTTGTTCTGAGCTGAGACTGTGGGATATTAAAGAACAATTGGTCAGAAGATCAGAGTGATCTTGGTGAAGAGAATTTTGTTTCAGCTCAAAGATATAAGAGCAATGCCATGCCAGAGAGGGCTTAAAATGTGAATAGTAGCAACTTAAACTGAATTCAGAAGCGTGCAGGGAGACAGTGGGAGATGGCTGGGGTGAGAGCAAAACCTTCACTGCCACTGTTCTGAACTAAAAGTGAAATTGTTCAGTCGTGTCTCTGTGATTGTCACCTGTCAAATTACTTCAACAGGAACCATCATTCCTTCACAAATGCAGTGTTTCATCATTCTAATTACCTAAAATCTGTCATTTTATTGTGTCGCCACAAATACAGTCCCAGATTACTTCTCGGTGTTTTGAATGCCAGAGGTAGTGTTTCAGTTTGTATCGATAATGAAACTAAATGTGTGGAGAGAGGAGGAAAAAATGATAAGGTGTCAGTGGATAACAAGGTGAACATTAACCGTTGCCATAATTATTCTTTAACACGTTTAACTGTCTGCTGTAGTTGGACTTTCATAATAGCCCATCTTGGTGTTTTCCCATGGTTAGCACAAGTCAAATATGTCACTACTGCTTGCAGGAGGAAGCTGATGGAGACGTGTATATTGTCTGGTGGTTTGAGCAAAGCTCTTTGCTGTCAGCTCATTTGTCTTTATCATAGATAATCAGAGTGGCCCCACAAGGAGATGTTTTTTACTGTCTAGTTGCACAGTTTCACAAATGCATGCACACATACAACCACATTGATATGCAAGTTGCAACCTGAAATTTACCTTCATGCCGCAGATAACCATAACACTCATAAAGACAAACAACTACACAAAACACACAAAATCCTACTACTAATACTAGAAGTGTGGACAATCCATATTCACTGCTAAACAAAAATAGATGATTTCCAAGAAGAGACAGACCATCAGCATAATAAAACTGATTCATAATTTATCAGGACTAATAGCCACCTGCCTGTGCTGCTCGCTGTTATCTGCTGAAAATGATGGGCTCAGAAAAGCCTTTATTTTGATTGGTACATGCTGAGTGACAGTCTGGAATAAAAGATAAATTGAAAAAATGCATCAGATTTTTGTCTTCTTAGATACTGTGTATATAATGTATGGCGTGCAGTTGTACTGTAGGCTATAGATTCTGAGACAGCAAGGATGATGTTACGTAGGACACTGAACAATTGGTTTCACACAGTAGGGCGTGCATAATCATATTTACATAACATTCACAATTGGTTTTCCAGTTGCATGCGTAATCACATTAACAAAGTATTGTTCTGATTGGTCCACGTTCACAGTCTTACTTAACCATAACCGTTGTTTTTTCTTTTTTTTTTTGTCTGAATTTACATTCAAGTTAGTGCCATTGTCTAGCAAAACCAAAAAAAGTCTGCTATAAGATTAAATTGCATATACATACCATAACCGTTGTTGTCAAGGTCTCCTAGATAATCTAAAAGCGCATAGAGTTGTTTTGAATAATCCAGTTTAACTTTTCCCTCAAAAAGAATTGTTACTCAATTAACAAACCAGGTTTACACTTTATCCAATCCCATTCTAGGTTCGTCATTAGAGCAATCAATATTTCTATTGGGTTTAATACCTTCATCCAACTCTCCTCTCGTCCTCTTCATTTTAAAGGAGCCTGACAGCCGTTGTTTACATTTCAACACTGCACACAGCCAACTGTCTCACTTTGTCTACATTCCCCAACAGTACCGATGACAATACTGCTGCATTCAGTCACACTGCACATTTCTCTTCTGAATAGTTCCCTTATTTCACAATTTAATCACATTTCTTTTTTGAATAGTTCCCTCTTCGAGAATATTCCATAAACCTAATAGCCGAGATAATCCCAAAAATCCATGCCTCACTCGACACAATTTATTTTGTTTTTCATTTTTTAATCTACCATAAAAATTTTTTTTTTAAAAAAGCCTAGTTTGTCGTATTTCAATTTTAGACTTGGATCAAAAATAAGAAATCAAAAAATGGGCAACGGGACTGAATTTGTTTTTAATACTTAGTTGTCCGGTTTACGTGACGCGGAATTGGCTTTGTGCATGGAGGTTCAGGTAGTATGGCGGCGCTGGATTCACATACTATAATATTTGCAATATTCTGGAAATCTGAATGAAACCCATCTCATATATAGATCGAACCAAAGCTCTCTCCAGCTCTGTGTCTGACTTGAGTCTTTTTCTCCTCAGATCATGACAAGCACAGAAACTTCCAACGCTCATTTCCGTGAACACACGGAGCAGGATCTGATGTAAATGGTGGAATAATGTGATCGTCTTGAACAAAGGAGCTTGAAAGTTTTGTTGCAGTTCAGAATTTTTTTTTTCAGACTGAATTGTTAATGTTGCTACCTGAGTTGCTACCCGAACTGTAAAGTACACAGATTTTTACTGTTCTCCATGTCTGTTTTAGCTTTTCTGCATGTTTACCTACCAATCCTTTTCCGGTTCCGCAGCAGCCAGTAACAGACTTTTCTAAACAAAAGCAGATGAGTAACATGCGTTAACGTGCAATAAAATAAATAACGGCATTGATAAATTGATTTAATGAGATAATAACGTGTTAACTTGCCCAGCCCCAATAAAAATATGAATGCCTCTTATTCTTCTTCTACTTCTTCTTCGTCATCTTCTTGACAGACTGAACGTAGCTTTAGCTTAAGGTCGCCCCCCACAGTCTGAAAACATAACTGCACTCAAGGGGCATCCCATTTCTGAGTCACAAGATAGACCTTACACTTACTTTAGAGGGCTCAAGATTGAGGGTTAACGGCAAGGGTTGAGATTAAGGGTAAAGGGAGGAATTGGAATTCACTCGTGGTATGAGGTATGCTGTGTTTGATTTTTTACAAATATGCCTCTGCATTAAAGCCAAACATCTCCATTTATGTAATCCATAACTTTAGATCCCTGGTTTAATACATAATCTTAATGGTTTGCAAATTACTTCATATTAAGTTGTCATTAACTTTAAAACCCAGATTTTAAGGTTTATGATTTATTCCACTTTAAGTACAGAGCCAAGTCTTAACTTTCAAAAAATGATTTTAAATTAAATAGAAATATTTGATTTCAAAATTCTGTCTGGATATTTTTCCTAAACCATTGACAAAAGATTTTATTCAGAGGAGTCAAGTGTTTTAGGCTAGGGATAGTTACAGCAAACCTTTTGCTTTAATACTGTAATCTTACTCAAACAAGGTGACCAGAAAAGTTGACACAGCATCAATATTCACCATTAATGCATGAATACTAATTGACAACAAAATACTAAACATTTTTTTAAATTACTTAAAAATGTATTTTTTCAACAAGAATTAAAATAAATAAATAAAAAAAAACATTACACAAATATATTCTGCCTTCAGTAGGAGAATTCTGCTCTTCTCTCCTTCTGCATGGCAAACATGAAAAACAGAACCCCTCTTACTATGGCCAGGAATTCCTCTCTCCAGCTTCTTTTCAGTAGTTAGCATAGACATTGCATACCCAAAGCATTAAGGCAATCCTGCATCATGGAGTTTTACAGGAAGATCTTGATTCTCTTGAAAGTAAAGCAACACCTATTGTACTCAGCAGTTGTCATGGGTGTTGTTATATGGATGTTGAGAAGACCGATAGGCTCTGTAAACATTTTTTGAGGAGTGTTCTCCATAATAAGAGAGAGAGACAGATGCATTGTTCCACTGAATGCTGTGTTTTGAGATCGGCCTTGTTTAACATGGGACATGCTTCCACCATCATGTCTGCTGCTGCCTCAGGGAACTTTACTTAGTTGTGGAAATGACTATCCATGCAACTTTCCAACAGTATTGCAGTGATGAGGTGCAATACTGACTTGACGACAAAGTGCTCCTCAAAAGCACTGAAACAGGATACAGGAAACATCTATCAAAAGCGTATTTACGAGAAAGCTATTACAGTAAAATTTCCATCTTTACAAGTACCAAGCCAGTCTTTTATGTTTTTACTTTATCATCCCACTTTTTCAGATTATTTTGGGGGTTCTTCAAAGGCAGCATAACTATAGGTGTCTTAAGAGCAGTAGAAAACAAACTGTATATGATGAGTTGCACACAATTATTTGTAAATTACCATTAAAGCAAGAATAAGACTGTAAATGACAAATCCTGTGGGGATCTGATCTAAGAAAGGACATAGGTAAAGTTTTCTGTTGATTGAAGTCAACTAGCATCTCAATGTCAACCAGGACAAGGTTCTCCAGTGTTTCCTTGGGTGAAACTAAGATTTATGAGGTGGTAAAATTAAGATTGTGTTACTGGGACAGGCTTGACTCTCACAGGCTCTTTTGGACCAGTTTTTACCATTTTTTCTTTTACCATTGCATTGTTTTGTGTTTGCTGCCTAGATGGATCGGTTCTGTTGATGTATGATTGCCAAGTCATAATGGGAAACTTTAAATATGTTATTTCTATTCCTACATATTGTTATCCAATACTTATTAGTTCCTTTCTAGTGTTCTTCTTAGCATGTTTATGGGTTTATGTGTCTTCTTGAAGAAAATGCTGACTCATGAGGGGATTAGTAAAGTGGTCTGGTTTAGAATCTAGGCCATAAATAGGTCATGCACAGGTCATAAATCGAAGACCAGGTCAAAGGTATTAAAAGTCCTTCCTTTATGGACTTTTAATACCATTGACGTGGTCTTCGTTAAGAAGTTAAGATGTTGCAAATGTTCTCTGGTTATGCTCTAATGCAGTGGTGCACAAACTGTCGTACGCATACCACTGGTGGTACGCGAGCACTCTCTGGTGGTACACGGGGGAACGTCAGGACTTTCCACATTTTTTCACTTTTTCTTTTTTTTATTAAATCGGAAACATAGAGTGCATTATAAATTCGTTTCAAACAAAACTCAGGTAACAATAAATAACTACAATAAGGAATAAACATCTCTCCTGTGTGTTTAAAGCTTATTGAGAAGGCACATAT
This sequence comes from Hirundichthys speculiger, assembly GCA_018398805.1. Taxonomy (NCBI): domain Eukaryota; kingdom Metazoa; phylum Chordata; class Actinopteri; order Beloniformes; family Exocoetidae; genus Hirundichthys; species Hirundichthys speculiger. Next base: position 571,867 of record JAGFBZ010000619.1, on the reverse strand, counting down.
GGCTATATTTTAAAATTGGCCATCATGCTGGTACTCAGAGAGCTGAACAGTTTCTCAGATGGTACGCAGTATTAAAAGTTTGAGAATCACTGCTCTAATGTATACTTTGTTTTTCCTAAGTGACATCTTCTCTCAGTTTTTATTATCATAGGAGGTTATTTAGGGACAGGTTCTTCTCCTCTTAAGACTATTATAAAGTACTGAGGTAGCTGCTGCTCCTCAGAACACTTCACAAAGATGCACATGCATGTTTAGACTGTTCTCATTACAATAAAGACTTGTCTCTTATGATATTTGACTGAAGTCAGTTTAATAATTTTTTGATTTTGCCATAACACAAGTGGTCCTTAATATTACGACATCTATGGAAATGCAGTTAACGCCTGTTTTTGGTGGTCAAACCTCAAGTCTGCCACCTTTCCTGGTGTCTGTTCCGGGATCTTCCATCACTTTACGGAGGATGTTTTCCAGTAGACTTGGAAGGTGTAAAGCTGTTCTTGTGTGAGTCAAAGCTCATCTTCGGGCTTGGTTCTTCAGTGGATAAAGCCTCTTGTCCCCTCTCACCCAGCTGTGAGTCTGCTCCATCAGCCGGTGGAGCAACTTGTTATTCAGAGAAGTGTAATCTGATACTGTGTTGTGAAATTTGGGTAATTTTGCCCACTCACTAGAACTCTTTTGCACAGCCATGAAGATATGATTCCTTTTTTTTTTGGCTCTAATTAATGATGGTTTACTAGAAAATAAAACTTTTATGCTAAATGATTTATTTACCTTGGTGCGATTGAACTTTGTGTTTATAACAGAGACTGGGCTTTAAGCTGGTGAGTCCACTCCATTTTCTGAACCTTCTTCCTGACTACTTTTTCGACAGCTCCCAGACAGCTGGCAGAGGTAGAGGGCTGGCGATATTTAAGCCCAGCTTCCATTGTCAACAGTTCCTCATTGACACTTTTTCCAGCTTTAACTCCCCCACCCCCCTCCCTTCCTCTGAGCACTCACCTATCATCCACTAAAATTCAGTAAGGATTTTATACAGGATTTTACAGACCTGGTGAACAGCATAACTGGACTTGAATCCCTTTGTAATAGTTGGTGATTTTAATATCCATGTTTGTTGTAAGACCAAACCCCTGGTCAGGAATTTTTTTTTTTATTTCATTGAATCAATTAAACTCACTATGTTAGTGACTGGTGCGACACAGCAGAAGGGATACACATTGTGCGTTGTGCTGTCTTCTCTTTGAACTTATGTGTCAGGGAGACCTGCGATACATGCATTTCTGACCATTTTTCTATATTTTTTTTCTGTTGTGCTGCCATGTTTTCAGGTTAAACCATGCACATAACCAGTGCAGCATATGCTGTGTAAGGGTTTACTATAGTAATCTAGGTCCTAATTAGTTTGCTCCTATTTTTAATCACTTAAAGGTGGGGTGGGTGTTGTTTTTTTGCAACACTTTTTACAATATTGCCTGAAAACCTTTTCACATTTCCATTGCACCCACTGAAATAAAATGTTTGCAAAAAAAACTAAACATTTTGGTCCAGTCTAGAAGGTATAATCAGAGAAAAACTCTGACCAATCAAAAAAGTGATCATCACTATTTTGATTGGCTGCCTAATACGTCCATCAAATATCACCCCTCCCTCCCTCCCTCCCTATGGTTCATGCAGTCGTGAATCGTGTGAAGGTGTGGTTTCGAGGGGTGAGCTGAAGAGGAGGAGGCGGAGCCTTTGGGAGGAGGGAGGGAGTGTATATTTTCAAAATCTCACTTGAGTTGGATTGCTGGAACCGTTTTTCAAACAACACCTACTCCACCTTTAATTTACTAATGAATTAAAATGTACCAATCTTTTGGATGCAGTGGCTCCTATCAGAAATTGGAATTCCAGCCCATGACTGAGCCGTAGCTAAATGAGACCACCCGAGTGCGGATATGTGCTTGTAGACATGCTGAAAGAAAATGAGGAAAAAAAAAATCATCTTCAAGTCTGTTTAGAAATTTGGAGAGCTTACATGAGTACCAAAGAGCTTTTAAAGCTGTTTTTTTTTAATATAAAACCTTATATCAAACAGTTCTAACCCAGGATTCTTACCACTAATAAATTCCTGTGACCCCCCCCAGGTACAGTGGTATGAAAAAGTATCTGAACCTTTTGGAAATCCTAACATTTCTACATAAAATCACCATCAAATGTGATCTGATCTTTGTCAAAATCACACAGATGAAAAAACAGTGCCTGCTTTAACTAAAACCACCCAATCATTTATAGGTTTTCATATTTTAAGGAGAATAGCATGCAAACAATAACAGAAGGGGGAGGAATAAGTAACTGAACCCTCTGCCTAAGGAGACTTAAAGGGCAATTGAAACCAATTTTTACCAAACTATTGAAGTCAGGTGTGTGCCCAATCACTGATGAGTTGCTTAAAGCTGCCCTGCCCACTATAAAAAACACACCTGGTAAGAATTGTCTTGATGAGAAGCATTGTCTGATGTGCACCATGGTTCGCTCAAAAGAGCTGTCTGAAGACCTGCGATCAAGAATTGTTGATCTGTATAAAGCAGGGAAAGGATACAAAACCATCTCTAAAAGTCTGGATGTTCATCCATCGACAGTCAGAGAAGTTGTCAACAAATGGAGAGAGTTTGGAACTGTTGCTTCTCTCCCAAGGAGTGGCCGTCCACCAAAGATGACGCCAAGAGTTCAGCGCAGACTACTCAGAGAGGTAAAAAAGAACCCGAGAGTGTCTGCTAAAGACTTGAAGGAATCACTGGCACAGTCCAATATCTCTGTGCACACATCAACTATATGTAAAACACTGGCCAAGAATGGTATTCATGGGAGGACTCCACGGAGGAAGCCACTGCTTTCTAAGAAAAACATTGATGCTCGTTTTAATGTTCGCAAAAAGGCACTTGGACACTCCACTGAAGTTTTGACAAAATATTTTGTGGACTGATGAAGCCAAAGTTGAATTGTTTGGGAGGAATACACAACGTCATGTGTGGAGGAAAAATGGAACGGCTCACCAACATCAACACCTCATCCCCACTGTGAAGCGTGGTGGAGGGTGCATCATGGTTTGGGGCTGTTTTGCTGCCTCAGGGCCTGGACAACTTGCAATCATCAATGGAAAAATGAATTCAAAAGTTTATCAGGATGTTTTGCAGGAAAACCTGAGGCCGTCTGTCAGACAGTTGAAGTTAAAAAGAGGATGGATGCTGCAACAAGACAATGATCCTAAACACAAAAGTAAATCAACTTTCAGAATGGTTTCAGAAGAACAAAATACACATTCTAGAGTGGCCAAGTCAAAGTGCAGACTTGAACCCAATGAGATGCTGTGGCATGACCTCAAGACAGCGATTCATGCCAGACATCCCAGGAATCTGACTGAACTACAGCAGTTTTGTAAAGAAGAATGGGCCAAGATTAGCCCTGATCGATGTGCCAGACTGATCTGCAGCTACAGGAAGCGTCTGGTTGAAGTTATTGCTGCCAAAGGGGGGGCCACAAAATATTAAATGTGATGGTTCAGTTACTTATTCCTCCCCCTACTGTTATTGTTTGCATGCTATTCTCATTAAAATATGAAAACCTATAAACGTCTGGGTGGTTTTATTTAAGGCAGACACTGTTTTTTCATTTGTGTGATTTTGACAAAGATCAGATCACATTTGATGGTGATTTTATGTAGAAATGTTAGAATTTCCAAAAGGTTCAGATACTTTTTCATACCACTGTATTTTGCCTTCACAAGTATTTTGAGAACACTTTGTGGTTGTCTCTCTCTGCTTTGAATTAGATTTTTAAATATTTGAGGCCTTCTAATTGCCCTCTTGAAACTGTTCTTCCTCATCTCTAGTCTCCGAACATTTTAAATCCTTATCAAAAACCCACCTTTTCTAATTGGCTTTTAATCTATCTCAAGCACAATGCCTTGGGTGTTATTGCTTATATACAGTGTTGGGCAAGTTCACTTTCTACAAAACTAGTTAAGTTCATAGTTCATAGAAATTAAAATGAACTAGTTCAGTTCATAGTTCACAGAAATTAAAATGAACTAGTTCAGTTCACCATTTCAAAAAATTAACTAAATAGTTAATTTTTAGTTCTTTTTTCTTATTCTTTTATAATGTTGCTGTGAGCAATTATTTGTCAAAATGATTGCTGCTGCCCATATACTACCCCACCACTAACGGCAATTATTTTATCCATTTTATCTGTGGAAACTATTGGTCCAATTTGGAATCCTTAACCAACCAGGGTTCACATTAGCATTGAAGGGACAGTTCATGTAAAACTGTAATTTCCATTTCAGTTTCTCTCTACAGCAGCCATTCCCAAACTTCAGAATATCACAGCCCAACTCAAAATGTGAAATATCTCCGCACATTCTCCGAAAAATCCCAACTGTGATCAACATACAGGACAGGGAACCATGATCCGATATCAATGTAAGGGGTCAACAAATAAGGTGACACTTGTCATATTAAGTTAAGATGACAGTAGAATAACACTTAACTGGTTTGTTGTATTACTTCTAAATGTTTTTTTAATCATGTCATGAATATTTTACAGTAAGTCAAAACATATTCAAAAAAGATCGAGGATTTAAAACACATTTGTTTAGTTTTAATGACCTCTCACTGCCCACCTGCAGTACCGCGACGGCCCACCAGGGGGCCACAGCCCACAATTTGAGAATCACTGCTCTACAGTATATTAAAAATATGAGGAAAAACTTGCTGCTAAATGGTCTTTATTATAAAACCGTCAGGGGGATCTGCTGCAGCTTTCATCTTTCTTCATGCTTGTTTTAAACATTTGATGACGCAATTGTTAGCATGACAGAAGCGACGGCCCGTGTTGCCATGTTTGATTGCTTTCCACAGATACATATCAGGCTCGTTTGTGGTGTATTTTAAATGGGGTTCGCTGGAAACCTGGCACGGTTTTGACCGTGCGTGAACTTTGAAAGAGCGTTGTTCACAACTGCCCAAATAAATTCGTTCACGTCCCACGCTGGTGAAGGGGAAAGAGAGCGAGTTCAGTTCATGTTCGCAGAAAATATGAACTAGTTCGTAAACTTTCGTTCAATTAAACGCGTTCAAGTACAACACTGCTTATATACATATAATTTTTTTTTTTTGGTTACTTTTTTTACTTTATGTTGTTTTATTATACTATTGTTTTTGTTTTAATCATTTTATTTAATTATACATCTTTGCTCATACTTATTGATGATTGAGGGATTTTTATTTGTTTTAGCATGTGCAGCACTTTGGTCAACTGAGGTTGTTTTAAATGTGCCATAGGAAATAAACATTAACTTGACAAGTAGCGATTTTACTTTCGAAGCAACATCTTCTCATTTAGCTTTAGGTTTACTATTTGTATTTGTGTAAGATATTCATTGTAGGCGCACCAACCTCAAGGATTACAAGATCTTAAGGCTGCAAAATAAGTCCACATCATCACCACTATCCACTTTTGTGTTTGTGAGTTTGACCTTGTTGTCGGGGATGATATGCTGTGGCTTTTGCCAAAAGTCTCCACTTTCATTTTTAAAGGACACTGTTTTAGAAATCTTAAGATTTGTTTAGATGCAACTTTACATATCTAAGCTGTGTTGTCGTGTTCTTTTAAGAGAAAAAAGACTCTCCTGGCCACCCTTTCAAGCACGCTGTACTTGTGCAGTCTTTTTCTAACTGTGCTGTCAAGAACATTAATATTTAACATGGAAACTGAGGCCCGTAGAGTCTGTAGCTCTTGGGTTTTTGTTTTTTTTTTTTTTGCAATTTCTCTGAGCATTTCATGATCTGATCTTGGAGTGAACTAGCTGGGATGTCCGCAAGTAGGAAGATCAACTGTTTCAAATAATTCCCTATCGAGAAACAAAACTATATTTTGTCACTATATTGAGTCACTATATTTTATCTTTAAAATTATCTTATAACCCATGGTTCATTGGAGGATATTTTATTTATTATTCTGGCTTCTTTTTTTGTCAGTCTTCAGTGCATTAGGTAGGGAGAGTTTATTATATTTTTTTTACGAAGTTATTTCCTCATTGCTCTATTCTGTTGCTTTTATAGCTTACTATTCTCACATTGTCTTGATTTTGGCTTCTAGGATGCTGTTCTTCATAGACTGTGGTGTTTATCTGGTAGGATTTGTAAGATGAAGATAAAAAAAAATTAAATTAAATAGAAAAATAAAAAAAGAGATGCACATCCTATAATTTGTTGAACCCAAAATGCCATACCAATGGTCAGTAGAGAGTAAAACAATCAGTCAATAAATATCAGATTTATTCCCTTAAAGTTTAACTCTCCTAATGTTTTTATGTGATATTTTTGAACAGCATATATGAAATGGGCTGTGTGGTAATCATCATGATGGTAAAAAAAAAAAACAGACATTAACAGGCTTCAGTGAGCAACTCACATTAACAGCTTTATGAGTAAACCCTAAATATAATTGGTTATATAATCATAAACATGCTGTTTATGAATCACAGAAGAAGAAGATTATGGAAAGGAAGGGAAGATCAGTGTCTGTCACATACGGCTGATTTATAGCAGGTTAGTAAAAAAATTGAAAAAGAAAACAATTTAAAATACTTTTCAGAGCAAACATACAAAGCCCCCAGCATATCCGCTAGTTTTGGATCAAAGTTTCATCAGCCTCTGATGGTCTGGATACAAGAACACGAGTGTTCCACTGTGTTGTGGAGGCTCTGGGCAGAGTAGTGCTACCACTGGTCAAGAGCAGCACTTTGCTTTTGTGATGTGGAAAAGAAGACAGAAAATATACCGAAGTTGGGGAAAAAATTTGCCACTCACGGGGATGTGTACTGTTGCTGCAATGTTGTAGTTATCTGGTGTGTATTTAAACATACAGTAATGATGATTTTTTTAAATGTATTTTGCACTGTCAGATTGCTTTTGTAATGATCTCAACTTTGCAGACGCAGGGTGGAGAAAACAACATCCCTCTTATCAAGCAAAAAAATTTTCTCACAAGATAAACTTCCTACATTTGAACTTTTTAGCTGACTCCACAAACTCATTTTGACAAATTTTGGTCCACGCTGACTGAGGTATGTTCAGTGTGATGAGTGACAGTGACCAGAGGTTCCAGTTACAGCTCCTGCAGTGTTGTTGCAAAGAGCGTCACAGCACATCTGACATATTATTTCAAAAATGTCTCAAGAAAGGGAGCACCCTCACATCCTGTTGGCCAGTTGCCCTTTATAGAAGGGTTGGTCTTGTGTTTTGGTATGTTTCTCTGTTAATACAGTTATAAAGAACAATAAGAAGTTATTTGCCACAAATGTCCTTATGTCTAGAACACAATAAAGAGAAAAAGTAAGCACAGTGACCCATTATTCTTCACGGTTAATGGGGACCGGCGCCCCCCTGCGAAAATCAAAATCCCCAAATTGGAGCTGGAGCCCTCCAAGCCTAAATAATGTGTTTAAAATATGTTTAAAAATCACAAAAAAGTAGCGAGGCACTGCAGCGAAACAAGACAAAGACTTTCTGTTTCCTTCACAGCCTCTGGTCTCCGAACTGAAGTAAAGAAACCGCTGGTATTGTGGTATTTTTGGCTCGTAATTAGCGGCTAACATGCTAACAACAACAAAACAAAAAGTCGGGTTTTCTCTGCATGAAACGGGCACTTTATTCTGGCACTGCAGGAACTTGTAACATCACACAGGATTGTATTGTTCAGCTCCTGTCGGTTAACAGAGAATGCAAATCTATACACGCTGGGCTGCTGTTTATGCTCACTCCACTTTTCATCTAACCCTGTTTTCATTCTGCCATCCCACGACACAAACACTCTATTACCCATAAGGCCACCTTCTTAAAGGGGCCAGGCTGGCTCACAACATTTCTTCGCTGTGAGAGAACGAGACAATTTTTTGTGATTTATGGGTGATGCGTCTCGGCCAATCAGCACACAGATTCTAGAGTTCTGGGCTGTCTGCGTTTCTCGTGTTGCTTACGGGAGGCTGTGAGTCATTGTTTGACGTTTCGCTGGCAGCTGTGGCCTCTCGTCTGCTCTGGGGTCGATTTTCGCGGAATTTCTGCGATTTTTATTCTTGATTTTTTTAATTATATTATATATTCCTGAAAAATCAGCAAATAACTAAAACCAAGGAACTTAAAGCGCGAATTGGCAAGGGATCACTGTATTAACGGAACTAATTTGTGAATGCTAATGTTCATGGGCCTGGGTGCAAGCAGGGAGGTAATTTACACTGAACAAAAATATAAACTTCCCATGTCAAATCTAAGAGTCTCATTAACATTTGGGTTATGCAATATATAGAGAAACTCAAAATATGTTTTCAGTAATTACTGATCTTTATATCAGCATTGATAACATCGTGGTATGGCCATTTGTAGTGGATTGACAGTCCTTTGAGTGTTTTGTTTGTCCACCAGCTTTGTGCATTAAGATTCTCTTCAATGAAGTGCAATGGTGTTCTTTGCCCATATGTGATGCCTGACCACACCATAATGCCCCCACCTCTATGGGCAGCCCTGGCCATAACATTTGCATCTGCAAATTGTCCACCCACGCATCACGAGACACGCTGTCTTCCATCTGCATGATACAACTAGAACCTGGATTCATTTGTGAACATCACTCCTCTCCAGCATGCCGAGGTCCATCGGACATGTGCATTTGCCCATGTAAGTGGGTTCCTACGCCGGACAGCAGTGGGAGTCAGACCACGGTGAGGGCATCGAGCATGCAAGTTGGCTTCTTGTAGGCGGTTATGGACAGTCTGAGGTGTGAGGGCGTCTGTTGTGCAGACCAATAATCTCATCCCCTGTGTGTGTCACTCGTCTTAGCCGATCCCGCAGATGGACAATCCGGATGTAGCAATCTTGTGCTAGAGTGGTCACACGTGGCTGACGATTATGAGGTCGATTTGCAGTAGTGCCAGTCTGTTGGCAACAAACTCTTAAACAGTTTATGGTCAAATAATGGACATTGAGCCATGCAGCCACTGCTCTGGTGGACATCCCTGCATCCAACATGCCAGTGGCACACTCGCGCATAACTTGCGACATTTAAAGCATTATGACTTGTGACAAAATTTGACATTTTGGCGTGGCCTTTTATTGTCCCCAGGCCAAGGATTGTCCAGCTGTTGCTCATTTTGTCTGATCGCCCACTGGACATGCCCCACCCAAGGAAAAAAAAAAATGAATGCTCACTGACAGCAAGTTGGATCAAAACTTTTTTCACAAATCAAGGGAAATATTACTTTTGTAAAATAAAATGTTAGCAAATGCTCGTTTACAGTTAACTCCACATGGCAACAAAATTTTACTTGGGGTGTTTGTTTTTGTTTGGTATGATGACAATGAGCAAGAAAATAGTACCATGCAGTGCTTTAGTTTATATGTAATAATATTCAAAAGCTTTATTTCACATATTTTTCAAAATGAGTTGTAAATCCAAGTTCATTTACTTTTAATCTTTTAATTCTAAAAACTTTGATATGAGAAGAGGAGGTTGGTGATTATCTGGCTTAGTAGATAATAAGAGTCTGAAATATTTTCATGATAGGTGACACCAAAAATAATTAAATAACCTTGAACTTTTTCATTAATCTGATGATTTATTTTCTGGCTTGTATCAAGACCAGAGAGGTTTTGTTTTATCATTGTTTAAGAGCTTTACTCTCCAAACCTTTGACCCTTTCTAACTACAGTACATCCACTTCTTTAACACCCAGGTGTCTTTATCTATTCATGGAGTCAGGTATGAGGAAAATCTGGATTTCTGATTCATAACACATATCTGAAACTAGGGATGCAAGCACTTGAACTTTCAAGCTTTTAATCAAAGGTTCGTGCAAGTCTGTCGAGTCTTCTTATGATGTTCCAAAACACCTATAATCGCAGTTTGACATCACCCATCACGTCTTCAGGTGATGGAAGTTCTGTATGTTCCAAGTTGTATTTCAGTCAGAAAAGATTTATGGTTTATAACACATTAAGTGCAATTATTATTAGAAAAAGTAATGACATCAGTAAATACATTAAACTTGTAAAATATGTGGCCCCGGTCCTGAAAACTATAAAAGACTTCATTTTTAATTTGGGTTCAACAAAAAGTATATGATTGACTTGGATCTTAATGGTATTTAGAAAGTCAAGGAAGTTGGTTTTATCAGGAGCTGGCATTATACGCTATGACAGACATGTTGAGTACAGCTGTCTTAATTTAGGATTTGAGGGATTTTTTTCTTTTTTGAGCATTAACTCAGGCAAAAAGCTAATCTCTCCAACCAGCTGTTCATACAGTTGCAAAGAGTGATAGATTATGTGCATCTAATTGAGCAAAACCTCCAGACTGGTATATATTTTTTTGAGACCAAAGAAGTTGCTCAAGTTGTCCTTGAATATACTGTCTATTAAAGATTCATTTTCACTGCTGGACCCCAGTCCCCAGATCCAAAATGGAAAAGTCAAGTGGAAAAACTAATTTAATTTTGTTATGGGTTTTCAAGATTATTGAAAGGGAAACTAATTAAATGAAGTCCTGCGACAGACTTTTTCTGCAATAGTATACGTTCACTGTCAGGATAGTTCAACATCCAAGTTTGATGATGGCAATGAGGGTGTGTGTATGGTAGCGTGTTTGAAAACTGTGGTCAATAAAATAAATAAGTAAATATCACACGTTCTTTATAAGTAATATAGTACATTCATTCATTATCTATACTCGCTTAATCCTATGCAGGGTCACGAGGATCTGCTGGAGCCTATCCCAGCTCTCTTTGGGTGAAAGGCAGCAGTTCACCCTGGACAGGTCGCAAGTCCATCCCAGGGCCACATGTAGACGAACAACCATGAACACTCACAATCACTCCTACAGGCAATTAAGAACCACCAATTAACCTAACATGCATGTCTTTGGACTTTGAGAGGAAGCTGGAGTACCTAGAGGAAACCTAGTCAAGCACAGGGAGAACATGCAAACTCCACAAAGAAAAGCCCCTGCTGAGGTTCAAACCAGGAACCTTCTAGCTGTGAGGCAACAGCGCTAACAACCAAGCCACCGTGCTGCCCTAATAAAGTACATTTTTACTTAAAAAAAAAAAAAAAAAAAAAACTGCAAAAATGCTTGTGCTCAGTGTCCTCCAAACATGGATGTACAACTCCAGTTTGAAAATGATGTTAATACTTTATGAGGTAATCACAAAATGTAATTCGCTGATTCATATACCTTTGCCTCTGTCCTTAGACTGTGGGCATTCATATTTTTTTAATTTGCAGCCAGACTCCAGATCTTTTTGGATTCGATTTCTAGCGTGAGATGGATATGTGTAAAACTTTTATCAGTATTGGTGAGATGAATAAACTCTGTACAAGGCAGAAATTACATTTTTCTTGTACTTTTCTTGCAGGACGGCCAGTGTGTGTTCGAGTCTCGAAGAATGAGAGAGAGCTTTCCACCAGCCCATCACGCTTTTGTAAGTAAGAAACTGTTTATGAAATGTTACAGATATAATGACAAATGCCTTAACACTTCCATGCATAGTATACTAAATGACCTTAGCAAAATATATACCTTTACTCTGTTTCACATTAACACTGTGTCCAAATAAATTTCAAAATGCCCCTAGACCATGAAACAACCTTACAAAATATCTCGGAGAGATTGCACCAATTCGTGAGAAAACAAAATAGTGCCACACTGCACTTCTCCAAACTGGAAAGCGCTTACTAAACGCCACATTAACACATTAAACAGTGTTTTCTCAGTAAGACAAATACCTTTCCAAAATACAATATGACACCCCTCAATTAGGTTACTTATTCACAAACATGGTCAACTGTCACTAGTCTTTCATTCAAAGCAGTGTGTTCAGCAACAGTTGAGGGAACAGATTCCTTACCACTGTTCAGTGCTGTGCTGTAAAGTCAGGTGGTAAGATGTACTCACTAAGCAGAGGCTGTGAGCTGAGGGTGAGAAACATCCAACCTTGCCAAGTAGATTCACAGGTGTTGCTGTGCCTATTGAAGTGTTGTCAATCTGCTTCAAACAATCCAGCTATCATCTTTGCGCTGCCTCTTTGCAGTCAACACAAACTCTGACCTGGTGCCACAACAGCTTTCTTGGTTGCCCTTTCAACACTTCCAAGAATCAACTTTTCTTCAATACTAACATCCACCATACTGCCTCTCCCATCTTACATCACAGGTATTATTTTTGGTTTTTAACAGTCATCTATCGGCCTCCTGTGCCTTGCCACATTAAGATATAAACTGCGCCAGAGCTTTACCCTTAGATGGCCAGTGAAAAAATATCACAACTCAGTTGGTACATAAGCTGTACATATTGACTGACTTTGCATACATGAACAAAGATTTAACTGAACCAGTTGTGTGCACAAGCAAATCACAAAACAGGAATTATTTACAAGTGACATTCTACTTCTCTTTGAGTCTACGGCATCTGTGCCAGAAATAATTTGTCAACTGTCAGTTGCCAACTAGATTTTACGATGTGCCACTGGAGAGCTTTGCCAAACCCCTGCTGATGCACTGGCATTAGTTCAGTTAATCAATAGATTATAGATAGAGATGAGAGGTGGACAAGGGTGATATACAGATGTATAATTTGTGTGATGTTAAAGTGAATATATTTTTATTTTAGTGTCCCTTTCACTCTTTGAATGTGTGCCAGAATGTGTAGTTATTGTGCACCTCTCCTTTTGTGAATGTATGTCTTCCTACATAGCTAATACATGTCCAAGGGCACAGATGGCACTGGGGACGGGGGGAACATGTCCCCCTCAGATTTATATTAATCCATGCCCCCCCCCCATCCGTATGTAAGGCACCAAACATAGGTAGAACTAGAAAAGCTCTCGGAGAGAGCAGACCACTAAGCAGCTCGTCTATCTCACAATGATAAAGAATCTTTTTAAAAATTCCTGGATCCAGAAAATGATCCGGCATAGCTGATCCATTTGATAGCATCGGTGTTTCTGCTACAGCTAATGGTGCATTCAGCTGTAAACTGGAAATTTAAAGTCGGAAAAGAATTGAAATCTTGCGTCTACCACGGTTTTTCGTTTCATTTCATTAACTGTTTTTTTTTTTTTTTTTTTTTTTTGGTTAAGGTTATGTTGTTCGGAGCTCAAAATTTTGATTTTCATTGTAAATGTATCGCACCATTTCGACCCCGGGATCCTAAGGGATGCTGCTGTCTTTGCCTGTTGTGGTAACCATGGTGATCATAAACACATTAAGCCAAAGAGGGAGCAGAAAAATCACAGTTTTTATTTCAAAAACCAAAAGATATCCCTTGCCTGTTCACTCCACTTATCATCTAACCCCGTTTTTGTTCTGCCGTCCCTCGACACCCACACTACATTACCCATAAGGCCACATCATTACCCATAAGGCTACCTTCTTAAAGGAGCCAGGCTGGCTCACAACATTTCTTTGTTGTGAGAGAACGCGCACAACACCCTGTGATTCTTGGGTGATGCGTCTCAGCCAATCAGCGCACAGATTCTAGAGTTCTGGGCCGTCTGCGTTTCTCATGTTGCTTACAGGAGGCTGTGAGTCATCGTTTGACACTTCGCTGGCAGCTGCAGCCTCTCGGCTGCTGTGGGGTGGATTTTCACAGAATTTCTGCGATTTCTTCTTGATTTTTATTATATATTCCTGAAAAATCCGCGAATAACTAAAACCACGGAACTTAAAGCGCAAATTGGCAAGGGATCACTGTAACATCTTTTCTACAACCACAGGATGTGCCTTCCAACCAGGTTGTTTGAGAAGCTTCTCACTACACAAATCCTCAGATGAAAGATGACATTTTTTTTGTCTTGTTCATTGGGTTTCAATTGTAAATAATCATAATTACTGTTAAAGTATCTACAATCAAAACCCCAAATATATGAAGGTGGAAACTTCTTAAGAAAAGCATCTATTTTTCAAAAAATAATTTTTTCCTTGTTGTAAGTTTCAGATTCAAAATGTAGACCTGATCCAAATATTCGTCAAGGGTTTGGACCATTTGAATGATGACAGGTTTATCAATGCTAGACTTTACTTGAGATAACCATAATTTGAATTCCCTATATCGCAAATACAATTATGATAACATTCTTTTAAATCATTATTAGGACATTTGTTCCAAGAAAATTAGTTTAGATGCTTTACAGATTTTACTGTTATTCATTTTATAGACACTAATTCATACAAGTTTGTGATTTCTTTTTTGAAATTCTTGATTTGAGCAAACACTGAAAGATTTTGGGAAATGTACAAATAAATTCAGTAATTTTACACTTTTATATTTCAATATTTAAATGGCATAACACTGTTAAATAGTTTTGATTAATATCACTTTTCTCTCATGTTAGTTTTGACCTGCAGGTAACATTCAGCTGCTACAACACAACACTATGATAAAAGCACACTTCTTTTCACATGTTAAGGTGTACACAGAGGAAATACAGTTCAATTACAATTTATTAATTCTTCATTTAGATTTGGCAAATTTGTTTTAAATGTAAGATTTTTTTTTTTTTTTTTTTTTTTTTTTGTGGGGAGAAACCAGAGAAAACCCCTTTTTTGTGGAGAAAACCCTTGCAACACAGAGGGAACATTCAGTACAAGTTAAACGTTTGGACAATAAGTGTGTCCAAAAGTCTGAATACTACTGTATGTTAACATTAAACCTCTGTGCTGCTCTTTGACCTGTTACGGCATCGTGATCTTGCTCTCACTCCTTTTTTTTCCTCTTTTTTTTTCTCCTCTTCTGTTTGTTGGGACCTCCATCTCTACAGCCATTAACAAGTCCCTTCTGGAAATAACTTCCTGTGGTCGTGGCGTTTCTTCGATGACTTTACATCGGGTTTTGGTCACAGGGAGTTCTAATTCTTCTTTTTTGATTTTCCTGCGTCTCTGTTTGTTTTTTTCTTTCTGGTTGAGAGACCTCTTCTGGTTTGTTTCATTGGTTCCCTCCACCTCAGAGACCCCCTCTGGTTCTGAGGCCCCTGGATTGTGCAGCCAATATTTTTGTCTCCATGAGGTCCTTTGGTTTGGAGACCTCATTGGAAGCAAAGTCTTCAGTCTGTGTGGCGACATCAATTTCAGAAACAGTAACTACTTGGGGCACTTTTTCTGTGAGCTCTGCCACATTCCACTCAAGACTTTTTGTCATCTCTTCATGAGCTCTTAGTTTTGAAGTCAGCTCATGAATATAGGTGGTCTTTTCTCCTAGTTCCTTTTTGAACTTGTTCAGCTCATCACTGTATGTTTCAGACATTTTGAGAGACTCTTGCAAATCTACAATAATGTCTTTGCACTGGCTGAGCTGATTCTCACTGGCTCACTTACATTGCTGCGAGGTGGCGTCAGGGGCCACAACTCGTCTTTCTTCAAGTCGATAAAAGTGTAGTTGGTATTGACTCTGGTTTTGAGCTATTGGTACCCACAAAGGCGTGTTCCTGACAAATATGTTACCATTCAAAAAAAGAAACATACAGGCTTTCCAGTGGTATAAGATTTATTGCCAAGAACCATCGTTACAACAAAGAAATAATCTACCAAACACAAATATCCTTACTTTGTGTGCTTGGTTTATAAATGGATACAACAATAACTGCATACAGATAAAAAAAAAAAAGTCACAAGGCATTTTGTTAAATGCCACCAAAATATTATTACAAAATTCTAACCAGGGAAATAGTTTACATGTGGAGGTCAGAGGGCTTTTGTGGTGGTGCTTGAATTCATCCAGTCCTGTGTCTCCTCCAGGTGTTGCTGTCACATTGGTTTCATTGAACTGAAGAAAACAAGTGTTATACCTGGGGTCTAGTATAAAGACCATGTTCAGTATCCTGTCTCAAAAATGGGGAGGGGCAAAAGAAATAAAAGCCAAAGGAATTATCAAGATAGAAAAAGTAGGGATAAAAAGAATGATCTTGAGAGAAACAGATAAAATGACTTTTTATGAGATCCCACATTAATCCACCTCTACTTTATAAAACCCTTCTATTTTCCATCTCCACCTCTTCTGCATAGGCTCTGAGTTACCTGTATTATATCAACTAAAGAGGATTTTATTCACAGATATTGGCTTATGTTTAATTGAAGATTGTGCAATTCAAGTTTTTTTTTCAGTGCAGTCAGGGAAATAATCATGGATTTTGTGAACAGATTAGCTATATATTGCGATGAAAGTTAAGAATACCGGCTACTTGGAAAAAATCTAATGAACTAATCCATATCATCAAAGTGCGTGTGTATGTTTATGCATTTGCTTCACCTTGATTGTGCAGCAGGCTGAACAATCAGATATTTGATCTGGGCTTATAGAGAATATCTACTCCCCAGAAGGTTGAAAAGGTTTATTCCCAAGTTGCATTTATGCAGTTTGGCATCCAGAGCAGTTCTATTGAAATGTATTCCTGCAATTCCAACACTGTGCAGGATTAGTGTGGGTTGGTATCTATTTGTGAGTGTTCGTGTGTTCACATGTGAGGTCTGGAAAACCAGCCAGGGCTGGGTTTGTGAGGGTGTGCGAAGGGGGAAATACCTCAAAGCAACTTTAAACCATGAATGTGCAAGGAAGGTGCTTCAGCACAGGTGGAGGCATGAAATTCCTCTTTTGTGTTTGTACTCTCCGAGAGCAGATAGTACAAATACACATATGAACACCAAAAGAAATGATTAGAAAAGAAAAAATGTGTATATATTTCTAATTTCGTGGAATTAATGAAATGAGCATGACATTAAGGGAAATGACATGGCACTTAGAACATGATGCATGGAAGACAGACAAAAAGAAAAAAAGATCAAAGAACACTGAAAGATATTTGTGATTACGTGACAATAAGAATAGCTTCTTTCTGTGATGTAGCTTGAGTGGCAGCATGAACTTAACTGCAACAAAAAATTTATGAGTTTGTCCTAAGTTATTAATAACACGGGAAATGTATTAACAATGTTAATAAATTGAAACGGGGGACCACCTGATAATCAGGAAACAATGACTACGGCACAATCAGTCTCAAAATGTCTGTTATTCTGTGTGTGCCAGCCTGTGACCACGTGTGGCGCTATAGAGCAACAGAGAAGATATGAGCGCAAACACAGACCTTTTCAAGGTCTGTTACAAATGTGAAAATAACCACAAACAACTTCTCTCATTAGAATATAATAGATTAACACAAGTATTTAAGATGAGCAAACACTTGAATAAAGATTGTGATATCTACTTAAACGTATGGTGGGAGATCTTTGAAAAAACAGTTCCAGCAATCCAACTCAAGTGAGATTTTGAAAATATACACTCCCTCCCTCCTCCCAAAGGCTCTGCCTCCTCCTCTTCAGCCCACTTCTCAAAACCACGCCTTCACACGATTCACAACTACATGAAAGGGCACGCTGTCTCGAGCAGTCACGGAAGTTCACGAGCATTCGCGAGCGCTCATGTCGATTTGCCAACAACAAGTAGCATCAGAGTGGCTGGCTAACTTCAAGCCATGGCATCTTCTCCATCAAGGATAACAACAGCCTACCTAACGGTGTCACACATAGTATTGTAGCCTAGTTGACAGAGTTGTTAGCTTAGCGAAACATGCTGGAATATGTTCGTCATGTCACTCGATGGACAATAATTTTCTCATGATCTGTGCGAACTAACTTGATTTCTGGCTTTCAAAAGGCAACGCTGTGTCCACTCACCTGATTGCCAGAGCTGTGGGAGGTCCTTGAGTAACAAAACTGTGAATGCACAAGATGGGGTGTAGGGGTGGGTGGGAGTGCATTGATATTTGATGGATGTAAAGATGATCAGTACATTGATTGGTCAGAGTTTTCCTCTGATTACACCCTCTAGACCGGACCAAAATGTTTTGATTTTTTTTGCAAACATTCTATTTCAGTGGGTGCAATGGGAATGTGAAAAGGTTTTCAGGCAATATTGTAAAAATGCTGCAAAAAAAGATCTTTCCACTATACCTTTAACTACATGCCAACTAAACTAACATAAGCAAGCATGAATTAGAACAAAAATGTGTCAGAAAAAATGTAGATGTATGAATGTCTATGGAACAAGATGGCCTCAAACCCACGTGGTGGTGATGGATTACAAAACTGCTGGATCAGATCACGTGTGATTGTGTCACACCAAGAGCATCTGAGCACCAAAGAAGAACAAAGGAGATATTGAGGCCTTATGGTCAAGATGGAACAAAGTATGTAGTTAGTAAGAGAAGAGAAAAGAAAGAACGAAGAGTAAAATGAGAGAAGCTAGAATGTTTTACCAATGTAAACTCAACTTCACAATGTGTGCTCTGATCACTGATCCTGGAAACGGAGTATGGGGTAACATTACTGCTGTTACGGACCCTGAGATCCGGCGGCATTGTGCGTTCTGTGGGCTATCCCCAGCTGTCACCTGTGGACCGTAAGAGAGAGTGACGTCCGAAGATTCCCTTGACTTAGCTCCGCCCCCTTGAAACAGCTGAGTGGCGTTACCATCACCTGGGCCCGCCTCCCATTGCCCTCCCCACTATAAAACCACAGACAGATGATGCCGCTGCATATTGTGATTAACTTGTTGGCTAGCGTGGCTTGTTGTATTGTGTTTTTGCTGCTCTGTGTGAGAGCTCGGCCTGTGTAAACTTCTTTTTTCAGATCATTGTTGGATCATTGTTATTTTGTTTAATATATATTTACTTTTTCTTACCATTAATAAATGGCTAGTCGCCTTATTTACACGCCTTGTTAGTCCCCTTATATCCTTCTAGGCTCACTCACCATCTCTGGGCCGTAACAACTGCCATAATTTTTGGAGCGCGTATTCATACAGTAACGAGTGCACTTTGTTAGTGGAGAGAGCGTAAACCTCAATCCAGCTCAACGCTCTTGCCTGAAAATTCTGTGTGCTCGCTGAGTTTAGTGGGTGTTTTTGTCTGTTGGGGCAGTAATGCTTCGGATTGATGTGATTGGCCAAACCTTAAACTCAAATCTGGTGACAGCAAGGGAAAGAGGAGAAGAAGAAGTAGAAGAGGAAGAGGAAAAGAGGGAGACCAGGGACCTCCCAATGTTGGAAAAAGTAAGGGAACATTTGTTAAGTACAGTAACTTTTTTCTTTCGGGGCATTATTTTTTATTCTGTAACACTACTGTTTTCGGTTAAAAATAAAATTGGTTAGTTGTGGAAATGTATAATTAGCCTGAGACATTGACATGTAGTGTTATGTAATTAAAAATGAATGTACCAAGAGAAATAAGTTACTGCACTTAGCAAATGCCCCCTCTCGTTCTCCATCATTGTTTATTTTATTTTATTTTATTCAAGTTTTTTTATTGAGCCTTAAAACATCTTACAGTATATACAAAACCAGAGGTGTACTTACTTTACAAAAAAAAATCTATACAGCATTTGTATTACCTCAGAGTAGAGGTCTTCACGGGTCCATTTTCATGGATCCGAACCCGAATGGACCCGTGAAAATTTGACCCGAAACTGACCCAACCCGAGCTATTACCATAAGTCCAGGGGTCCGAACCCGAATGGACCCGCAATATTTGGACCCGGAACCGACCTGACCCGAGTCTTTAGCTTCCGACCACGAACCGAACCGAGTTACCCAAATAGAACCGAGACAATACAACCCATAGTTAAAGTTGTCTAGCGTTGAATAAAACTTGATTTTCTTACATAAAGTTGTCTTCTTCTACCTGGTTCAGTTGCTCCATAGGCTACATGATGAAAACAACAATAAATCCACGTCGTTATTTTCTTTGTGGATACATATGCTATTGGTAGCAACTGCTAACACTTATAGCCTACACCGGTCAGGACGTGTCGTGAATATGTTCTCTCATGCAGCGTTGTCTTGTTGGCGATCCGTAGTGCTTTAGAGCTGCCGGACATACCGGTAATAACACGCTATGGCAACACGATTGTTTCATGACAAATACGGCACGTTAATTAATAATTTTTTAACTGCCCCGAGTCCTGACATTGGCTGCCACCGCCAGTATCTTTACCTCCCTCGAGTAAACGCGGACCCAGCCTGTCAGAGACCACAGACCGGACCCGAGACTAACTACCGATTCCTACCCGAACCCGGAGTCACGTCTTTTGAATGGACCTGAGAACCGAGTCAGGTCAGAACCTCTGGTTTTCTGGTTGTCGGGTTGTTCCGAAGACCTCTACCTCACAGTCATGTTTAGTTTGTCAAAAATCAACTTTGCTTTCATTCTCTTTTGAGTCTCCAGTTCTTTGATTGTGCTGATATAGTTCTTGGCAGAAGCAATCCGTATTTAACCTGGAATCTGTCCATTTTCTCTCGTGAATATGAAATTTTCCCTAGGAAGAGTATCAGGTGGACGTAGTAAATGTAGTTTTTTTTTTCGATATCTTTATCCTCAGAATACAACATTATATCTCACTCTGTAAGATGAATTATCTGCCCAATCTTTTGTCTAATAAAATATTGTACATCTGTCCAAAATATTTTTGTCTCTGCGCCCTGAGAAAAACAAATGAGAAATTGTTTTGATTTGTTGGTCACAGCAAGTACAAAAATAATCTATATCAAGGTTTAAATCTTTTCAATGTCTTCTTGACTGGGTACTAGGGGTGCAACGGTACAGGTGGCTCACGGTACGGACCGTACCGCGGTTTTTGTGTCATGGTTTTGGTACGGATTTGGTACAGTCTCAGACCACCCGCTACCCTAAACCCGTGAACGCAAGATACCGAATTTGCGGAAAGCGCAACTCGCATGTCGGCGCGTAAAAGAGCGCGTCCAAATGGCATAAATGTGTGTCCACTTGGTCACATGTGGACGTGCACAAACGGCTCTACCTCTCGATTATGCATCACCGTATTACTTGCATACGTTTTTATTCTCTTGAGGTCAGAGGATGTCTGGTCAGCAGTTGTGGTGGATGTCAGAATAGTCACAGCCAGACACGTCAGTCTGTACAGCTGTGGCATGATCTAATTCAGATGTCTGCTGTGGAGGAAACCAAGGAGATCTTTGTCAAGCTGGAAAAGGTTGGATGCAGGAATTTATTACAGATATGTATGAAACTGTTGGTGGTCGAGGAGGGACAGGAACATTAATTGTTCCTGATCTTTAAATGCGCATCCAATGATTCGTTCTGCATTATTTTAAAAAGCACATCAGCTGCGCCAAGAAGCACAACTGGTAACAACTGGATCTTACGCAGGTAAGACCATGGGTCTGTGAGCTGCAGCCAACCGGCCAAAGTGTGATAGGCTGGTCACTGTGAGTGAGCTGTTGCCTAAAAGGCACGCACGCTCACGTGCAAGTCCAATGCAAAGTTATTGGAACATAAATACTGCGGGACATAAAAGCGTATTGTCCCGTGTCCTGTGCAGGTCGTACTAAACGGTTCGGTATTTTACTGAGTACCGTTGCATCCCTACTGGGTACATGTATAAAATCTTAAAAGTAACTTCATTAACTTTATTGCTTAAACAGAACCTTCCTCCATTTAACCAAATCAGGTTCCAGTTCAGGTCTCCAAATAAAGAAAACCAGAAGAATCTACCGGAAGGCAGAATAACCTTTCTCTAAAAATATTCTGATCAGTTTACTTGAGCATTTCTTTTCGGTGACATCAACCTTACTGATCAGTCTGCCTGTTTAGCAGGTTTTTAATTGGAGTATCAGCAATTGTTTCCTGGAGAAGTTGCAGCTCACCACTCTCGAGGCATTAAACATCACTGCATATTCCTCTGGAGTTACAGGGATGTTAAACTTTAGTATATGTCAAAAGATTTCCATTCAACTTTAAAAAGCTGTTTGTCAGGTATATCATTTTCCACCCAGTTTTTAAAATGAAGAGACTTCTTCTAAAGGATGTTCCCATTGTTCCATATGCAATAAGAAGTTGGGCAGAAGTTGTGTTTGTAAATACGTTTTCAAGTCAAGAAAGTCAAGACAATTTTATTGGGAGATTTTCAATTTGGTAATCATACTTCAAAAGAATGTACTCCCTCCTAATAAAATAAAAATATGTTTGGTAAAGGCATCCCAGATAGTATCATGTCCATTTAATAGGTTAGTTATCATTTCACTTTAGAGGAGTTATTTAACAATTCAAAACTTAAAAACATCCAGGCCACCAATTTATTTTCGCATTACACAGAATATCCTTTTTCAAATGATGGCTTTTATGTTTCCAAACAAAATCAAATAGAATCCAACTTCTTGTATATTTGATGGGCATTGCTCATGATAAGGATGCAAAATCAGATCTGGAGATTCCTTGTGCCTTTGACAGTAAAACTCTGTGTAATTCTTTTAAAGTCTTTGTCAATTACCAGTCTCAAATATGTAACTTTTCCTTCAACTGTCACATCATTAATTTCCATCAGATTGGAATTTTAAAGAGGAAATAAAACAGATTTATTCAAATGAATTTTTAACCCTGACCCATAGAAAAAATCGTGGATACTTCTCCATCCTTGTCCCCACTTCTTCTTCTCTTTCCCTTGCTGTCACTAGATTTGAGCTGAAGATTCAGCCAATCACATCGATCTGAAGCATTAGCGCCCCAGCTGACAAAAATAACCACTAAACTCACCCCAACTGACAAACTGCCCACTAAACTCACCGACCGCACAGAAATTTCAGGCAAGAGTGTACAGCTTGGTTGATGGCGTGTGTTTTACGCGCCTGCGATCAGAGTTTTATGCTCTCTCGATTAAGAAATGTACCCATGATCACAGATATGTGCTCTCACGACTAACAAATTGCGCTTGTCACTCTATGAATGCAGTCACAGAATTATGGCAGTGATGTAACGCTGTAATGGAGATGCTATTTTCTGCTTCATGCTTTCTGCGATGAAAAAAAAAAAACACAACACAATTCTTAGTTACAGTGGGACTGATGGTCTAATTCTGAATGTGCACGACAAATCAACTCTTTGTTTCCAGAATATGGAGCTACGACTGTTAAGACTGGGCTTTTTTTCATTGTTCTCACATGATGGACATATCTACTGAATGTGACAAAAAGTATGCTTTATCTTAAAGATGGGGTAGGTGTTCTTTGAAAAAACGGTTCCAGCAATCCAACTCAAGTGAGATTTTGAAAATATACACTCCCTCCCTCCTCCCAAAGGCTCCGCCTCCTCCTCTTCAGCTCACCCCTCGAAACCACGCCTTCACATGATTCATGACTACATGAACCGCAGGGAGGGAGGGAGGGAGGGGTGGGTGGGAGTGCATTGATATTTGATGGACGTATTAGGCAGCCAATAAAAGTAATGATGATCACTACTTTGATTGGTCAGAGTTTTTCTCTGATTATACCCTCTAGACCGGACCAAAACGTTTCGTTTTTTTTTGCAAACATTTTATTTCAGTGGGTGCAATGGGAATGTGAAAAGGTTTTCAGGCAATATTGTAAAACGCGCTGAAAAAAAAAGAACACCTACCCCACCTTTAAAGTGTACTGCCTGCAAATGTTAAATTGTTGGTGAGATCTTTACTGTTTTTCCCCTTAACTTATTATTATTATTATTTTTAGAATGAGCAGAATACGGCCACCTGGTGGCGCAGTGGTTAGGGCAGGTGGCCCATGCACAGAGGCCACAGTCCTCGTGCGGCTGGTCACGGGCTCAACTCCTGGCCCGGATTACACTTTGCAGTGTGTCTTCCCCATTCTCTCTGCCCTGTTTCCTGTCTCTCCTTCACTGTCAAATAAAGGCCACTAGTGCCAAAAAATTACAAAAAAAAGGATGGCCAGAATATCTGCATTTTCTCAATTTCCTCCCCTTAATTAGCTTGGTTGGACTCAGTAGATATTTGCCTTGAAACAGTGGGTTCGCACTGTATTTTCTCTTTTCTGTCATTCATCTATACCAGCTGCTGCAGAGCATTTCCTCTCTCACTTTCAGGACTTGGTGCTTGGTTAAAGGGATGGACACAGTTCACAGACCTTGGGGCCATCTGTTCCCCCTGATTAAAGGGGAGTGTAAATATCTTTCTGGCCAAATATTGATACCAATTCAATGGGAGGTGCCATCTCTTTGCTTCTCAGAGCCAAAATTGTGTATATGTGTGTGTGCTTTTTCATATCTGTGCGTGTCTATCCATAAACTGGCTTATGGGCAAAAGCAGCACCGATATCTACTTTCTTCCTCCCCTGAGGCTGCATGAATCAGCTTTATCAGAATTTAAATTACTGTCTTTTATTTTATTTGTGTATTATTTGGGTCTCACAGACAGCTGCATTTTCTACCTGCAAAGGTGACTCCTTCTACATGTCTATGCATACAAGATTTGGGGTGTTTGATTTTGTGGTTCCAAAATGACTACCTGGCTAGGACACTGTCAGATGTAATCAGTTCCTGGGTGAGTTGGGTAAAAAAAAGAATCATTTTTAAATTCTCTTGTGGGCTCACAGCACAGGCCTCAGTTGAAGCTTGTAGCTGGACAAAATACACACAATATTATGAGCGAGAATCTCCCAGAGTACTGGAATAAATCTAAACACCCACTGCAACCTATCACGATACATATTTGTTTGCAATGACATTGTTCTCCCAAGAGCTCTTGGTCAAATTTAGCGTTACTCATTCACATAGGATGTGCCTTTTTGTTGTTGAGGTAATGACTTGTTATAAACACTACTGTATATTTTGAATGCAAGTTTTGGTTTGTCACTCCAATTAAATTTCAGTTGTTAATTCATACAAATAACTGCTATTAACAATTTGCTTATCTGTTCATATTCATAAGACTATTACAAGTTCAAAAAAACAAATGCAATAAGAAATAAATTCTATTCACTATAGAACATTTAAACTCAGGAAATGTCTTAAGAATAAGATAGGGTTGCTTTGAATTTGATACTAGCAACACATTGAGGTTTACTGCTTGTATATCTGAGAACAGAGGAGAGCAGTTTCTGGTGCTTTGGAAGAGGAATGTTGTCTCATTCTTGTCTGATAAAGTATTTGAGCTACTAAACAGCCTTCTTTTTTGTATTTTTTATTTCAATGCCACAAATGTCTTCAGTTGATGAAAGGTCTGGAACATACAATGTACAACACAGTTTGGATTAACTAAGATTTATGTAACCTAACAACACCAACCTGTAAGTTTCACCAAAAGAAGTTATGAACAGTACCTGAACCATCTAGAGATGCACAATGACATCGGCTGTCAAAAGAAAAAGATGAAACATTGGTGTAAAACGCTAGTGGTCCAATGCCAACATCTCTTTATTTATTTTCTGCCAAGATAGCGATGTTTTTTCTTGAACTGCTCAGTGCCATGTTACAGAGGTGGAGCAGCAGTGCTGAGAAGCCAACTGGAACACACTATTTTTTTTTTTTTTTAATGATGTGATGGAGTAGCCTATCACTGGTTGCAGAAGAGCACCTCTTTTCTTTTCTTTTCTCCCCTTTAGATTCAGTCTCACTCACCAGATTCCCATTCATATTTACAGTTCTATCGCACTAAGGGTATACACTAATGATGTTACGACATATGCTGAGGCTTCAAGGTATGTGTCGAGTAGTGGGTGTGGCATTTCCGTGAAGCGCGTATCGAGGCTTGCTTCATTTAGGGGAGGATCCAAAAATTACTTCCAAAGCCCCCCTTCCCGGATGAACCACGTGACTGTCTCTGGAAGTGGTTCAGGTGTCGCCAAAGGTTTGACAGAGATATAAACCCCTCAGGCGCCATTCAAGATGTGGGTTGTTGGTAAAGAGTTGCAGTCAGTTTATCATTTAAACAGAGATTTGATAGTTTGGACACTAGAGTTTGGATAGCGTTTATATAGTCTGAAGATGGTTTGGAGAGTTTAGAGAGAGAATTTAAAGATTTGGGAGTGTGAGGAGAGAAGGATAGATTAGAGAAAGCAGACATAAAGCACAAGCATACATTGAAGAACAGCAACAAAAGGCCACAGCTGAAGCTACCAGAAAGAAAACAGTACTAGAAGCCAGTCTGCACACACTGAGGCTAGAGGGCGCAGTGTAGCGATCCACGTCATCAGAAGCTTTTTTTAATTTTTTTGTAGGAGTGATATTCATTTCAGATTTTTCAGCTCATCCTCAGCAGAGACAAAAGGGGGGGGGATTGAAACAATCCCTCTCAGGGCCTGTGAACTTTCACCCAGTTCTGGCTGAACCTTTAGGCTGAACTCAGCCATATAACTCTTGATTTGATTCGGCTGGAATGCAGCTGGAGACAGGATCGAACATTAGTCGCCTATTTACTGAGCAGAACCAATAAACCGGCCAGATTTTGACGTATCCCAGAAAACAGGCACCCCCGGAGCCCAAAGAAGGATGGAACAGCGGCTCCCCCAAGTGGCCAGGGCAGTGCCAACGGACCGGCGCATGGAAGCAGAGAATATTAACGTATGCAAGTAATACAGTGATGCATAATCGAGAGGTAGAGCCGGTTGTGCAGTCCACATGTGACTGGGTGGACGCGCAATGACGCGATTTGGACGTGCTCTTTTATGCGCCGACATGCCGGTTGCGCTTTCCACAAACTCGGTATCTTGCGGTACCGGTATCTTGCAGGTTTAAGATAGAGGGTAGCAGGTGGGCAGACCACCCACTACCCTCTATCCTGACCCCGCGATCGCAAGATAGCAAATTTGTAAAAAGCGTAAGAGACACGCCCAATCGCCGCGCCTACAATGTGAGTAAGGGAGTCGGCATAATGGGTGGCAGCTTTAGGGAGCGGAAGATTGCATTAGCGGTTGGCGAAGGTTCCTAAATCAGCGATTTGCAGGTAGTAGGTAGTGGGTAGGGAGAGGTGTAAGATCGGGCCCACTGTCTCAAAGAAGCTCACTTTAAATCCCATCATGTCACTGACCCGTTGCCATATTACCTTTTTTATTGCTAGTTGTTCTTCCAGGTTTCTGTATCCCTTACTTTTCTTTAGTACCACTTACATTTCTAGCCTTTTGCTACCCTGTCCTAACTTTGCAGAGATATATTACTGCTGTAACAGCTACAATCTGGCATATAGTGTGTATCTATTACATATGCATTTTCATATTCATTCTATTTTGTTAATTTTTGTTTTCTTTGTGCCAGATTTTTTATCCTTGTCATTACATTGCTTAGTGTTGTGAAATTATTCAATTTAATGTATATTAGTTTACCAATAATTATTGAGTTCTGGTGAGGCAATTGTACAACACTTAACAAAGCACTTGACTGGACAATTGGACAGAGGGTGCAAGTGGATTTAATCTCCATTTGTATACAAGCAGAGATGGTCAGGTACTCACAGCAGCGTACAGGACAACCATTGTCAGCACAAGACAATGAATTAAAGGAAACAGTCATTTTAACCACTTGTTATCAGTACATTTGAGCCTTGAGCTAAATTCCTCTCAGCCAGCCTCAGAAAATAATGCCATGGCGCCTGAACAATATCCCATGTGGATTAGATATTCTACATTAGATACTGAGATACAGGTCATAGTGACCTGATGCAAATTTTAAACAACACTAAGATTATTCTCTCTTGTTAACTTGCGGTTTCCAGTAGTGGGAGCCTGTCCTTTCTTTCCTCACTTAATATCAATGAGTGAAGGGGAAGAAGACGTGTGCGTCTGATATCCATCTCTCCTCACTATTCCCTTTTTTAAGGGTACAACAGTGCTATCAAATTCATTTTTTTCCCCCTTAAGATCATGCATTTCTTTAGTTTTAACATTTGATATGTTTTCCATGTTTTGGAGTGAATAAAATATAGGTTTGTCAGATTTTCATATCATTGCATTCTTTTTGTATTTACATTTTACACAGCTTTTTGGGAATTGGAGTTGTACTATTTAAGCCTACTAATACCCGAACAATTCAAAAAATTCCCATACCTTTGGAAAGAATATCAACTCTCCATGGGCAATCATGCTAGAATAGAAATTGGTAAAAAAAAAAAAAAAAAAGAGAGAAAAAGAAAAAATATATATTTCTGTTTGTGTTTTACGCTTTGTTTATACACAAGCGTAAAAATATAGAAGAGAAATAAATTATGACTGCAAGAAAAGAGGGAGACAAAGCAGGCTACATCAATAAAATGGTAACATCGTCAGTCAGTTAATCAACTCTTGTCAAATGGTGGAAAAATATTGGTGAAATTTTTCTGCAACTGTCATCATGCTTATTTATGCTGTTGAATAATGAATATTACAATCATGAAAACTCACCTTGTGCTGATCATCTTCAATACCCATGTCTGAATCAGTTCTCTACACCAGGTTTCAGAGTATACTATCTTCACTTCATATGTCCCTGCATTTTTTTTAACATGAAAAAAGAACAGAACAATTATTATTATTAACACAACTATTACACACACACACACACACACACACAAGTATTGTAGTTGAATATACTGTACTCATAAAACACAGAACACTGATGTAAGATATAAGGATGTGCTTGGCTCTAATCCTTACTTCCACTTTGGCACACTGATCATAAAGAGGTGATAAATTTCACTGTTTGCTCTCAGTTAATTGTATCAAAGACACACAGAGTCATTGCCATGTATGTACTACCCTACAGCCACCTAATGTTATGGACAGCAAATACAAATATGAAGGTCATTAATGGAGTATCTAGACAAGAACTGATGTATGATCAATGGATTTGCAACAGGTGTCACACAGACAGATCTTTCTTTGAAGAGTCTTTAGACAGCAGCCATCTCCTTCCATTTACTGACATAACCATCACCCCAAGCTTATCTTCTTTCATGGTCTTGTTGATCAGAAGACAGTAACTGTCATCATCTCCTGGATTGATTACAGACACTCACCTCCAACCAAAAACCTGGCAGTCACCCTCAGTCATGACCATTTACTTTGTGCATATCAGCAGTTAAGTGCATGTGAATATATGTGCTAGTGTTAATATACCTCAATATTGGGGCATCATTTTCAAAGGGAGTTGTGTTTGTATAATGAAACTGTAGATGTTCACTTACTGTGAAGAAAAAAAAAAATCACCTGAAGAGGTTTATTCATATATTACTGTGTAATAAATTATTCTATATGAAATGTATTATGAATCTGTTATGCATAAACCAGCTTTCCAGGGTGTATATGTCCAGGCAGACCTATACTGGTGTACTGATTTTTTTTAAGTTGATATTTATACTTGTATTTAGTATTCTCACAAAAAAACTTAAAATTGAAGCACAAGTACAGCTGGAAAAAAGGCACATAGCTGAACAGTAGAGAAGGTTGCGTGCATTAATCGTACAGAACTGTGAACTTTGTGATATAGCTTGGAGTCATGGTTTGGGTTGCGCTTAATTCAAACCGTGCAATTCTGAGCTTTGGAGCTGTCATAATTCAGTTTGTTTTTTCACCAGGAGGACTATGTCAGGTTTTATTTGGTTTGTGGACATTTCTTTTTGAAGGTCCCGGTCAAGTTGTTTGGGGTCTCACCTGAGTGTGATTAACACACAGCTCACACTAAGGTGCTGGAAACATCCTGTCCTTTCACTTTGAATGGGGAGATATCAAGCACCGTCGAACTGAATAGTGGGTTCTGTGCACTGAGGTGGCAGCCTGGCTTCCAACAAAAGATGGTGAAGTTTCAACTTTTCCTGGTTGTCACCTCTCTTTCGGTCTCTCAGTTTCAGAACTGTAGTAAGGAGACTTCTGGTTTGTTAGACTTACTCATACCTGGTAACTAGCTTCTTCAGTCCTACCCACCCGCATGCAAGGAAGGTAAATTCTGAACTCGGCAACTTGAGCTTTTATTCAACAGGGAGAGTTCACAGGGCAAATTACAGCATCATAGTAAACCTTGTACACGTTCGGCTCCATAAAAAATGATGGAATACACATACAACTGCTTTCAACACTTCTAGGCACACGTATCTTTTCACTGTTTTTCTTTTGTTGCAGGACCCCAACAGGTCTAATCCCACCTTCAAAAGGCTGCACCTGCAACATGGTCCAGCGCGAGCATCAGTCAGTCAACGCAGCTACACAGCTAGCCAGTGCTACCCACTGAAATTAAACATGGGAGAAGGCTTGTTAGTAGTACTACAGCATGCGGCACATTTGTGTAGTCAGCTGGAAGAATTTTTATCGGCTGTTGTTGGCTTGACAAAGGCACCTATAAGTTAAGTTGTTGCATCAGACGTGCATCAGGAACAGCACAAATTGTTTCGCATTTGTACTTTTTTTTCCAACGCAAGTGTACTTGAAGTTATAACATTATCTTATGCTAATCCCTCACCAAGTCATTTTGGTGTCCTGGCAAAAAAAATGATAAAGTTTATAAAACTGGCTTTGCCTGAAACTCATAATTTATTCAAAACATGGTGTCAAAATTATAGAACTGAGAATTAGATCTCTGGGAACATCCATCTTTCTCAACAAATACATTTGTTGTATTTTGTAAGAAATACAAAAGAAACAAATAAATAAAACTGATTGATGAACATTTTCACATATAGTAAAGGAACTGATTTATTATAGTTCAGTTACTAACAATGCCTAACATTTATTTCATTTCATTTTTTCATTTCTTTTATTGTGTATTTTTTTGTACCTTTGACATCTACATACATTTACCTTATGTTTCCCTGTATTTCCTTTTTGGAATGTTCTCTCTCTCTTTTTCTTAACTTCAAACATTTTGCTAAATTACATTTTTGGAGGAATTTTATTATCCTTTTCACTGTTGGTGCTTTTCAGCTCACCGCTCTCATATTAAGGTAGTTTTTCTTGTCATCATTGCAGTGCTTCTTAATGTCTGCAAGCACTTTTTTTCTTTTAACTGCAGAATAATTTGCATGATTAGACTTGTATGGGCATTTCTTTTAGAAGTGTAAATTACAAGGTGATGCCATAACCTTTTCCTCAAGACTGATTCCATTTTCTGTGTGTGCTTCAACAAAAATAACAATATTAACATTGAAAAATGTATTTAATTATCGGAGGCATGTTTTGCACATAAACATGTTCAGCTTTTTAAAGAAAATTTCTCTTTGGATGATTGATTATTTCAAGGTTCATTTTAGATTGTTGCTATTTGAGCAAAATATTAAACATGCATCCTGTGCAATTAACAGTTCTTCAAAAGCTCTTCAAGATGTATGAGTAACTGGTGTGTTAAGACTGCAGAGTGGATAGAAAAG
The DNA here is from genome assembly GCA_018398805.1 of Hirundichthys speculiger. Lineage (NCBI taxonomy): Eukaryota > Metazoa > Chordata > Actinopteri > Beloniformes > Exocoetidae > Hirundichthys > Hirundichthys speculiger. Next base: position 540,662 of record JAGFBZ010000619.1, on the reverse strand, counting down.
AAATAATAGGGTAATTTGCTTTTCATTCTTATCGCTGGGTCTGCACAGCAATATTTGTACTGACTGATTTCAGAAAACATATAAATAACATTGCGTTTTATAAAAAACAAAAAAGCTAAATTAAATAAGGTCATTGCTATCATCCAGGTGTTATGCTTTTAAAATTGGTCACAGCAATTAATTAATCTTAATGTATGCCACATTTTCCCCAGGGAAACAACTGCCCTATTTATCTTTCAGATAATTATCTTTTTATCAAATAATAAAATAACGTCACAATCCTAGATATTATTGAATTTCCAACCTATTAAGCACTGTTTAAAAATAGAATCAGTAAATAAATGCAATTTAATATAAAATGTAATGTATCTTCATCTTAAAAGTGAAATTGGTGCATATATCATCACTCCTAATAACTGTCAATGATTTTTTTTTTTTTACAATGTATGTACAATAGTTGTGTGAGTCTATGTTAATGATTTGCCTTTATCTTCTCTTTCCACAGCCCATTAATTCTGAGTGTGGGACAAGCAGTCATTGTATATTTAACCCAGGTCACTTACTGTGGGTGGCAGATAGGTGATGTCACTGAGTGTATGTGGATGTGAGTGCATGTCTGGCTCTACGTATGTGTGCAAGCATGAACTGAACTGCGACTTTGCAATAGCTCCTTGATAATTTTTTGCCTCAGAGAAAAGGTGAATCTCAAGGTGCTGAATTTTGAATGAGCCCAACTGTGAATATGTAGTCCATATTGAAACAAGAAAATCCTGCGCTGTCACGACATCTGTGGCATTTTACGTGTGCATTGCCAATCCGCACATCCAGTCAAGTCTTATTTAAAACATATAGAAATTCTGCGGATTTCTTGACATTTCCCCCGTCTTCTTGTCAGCTTTCAAATTCTATTTGTTCCACATGGGTGGACTTAGCTGATCTTGGATTAAAATGGCGGATTTTCACGGTCGAGTGACGAGCATTTGAATTCAAGGGCTTACGACTTTTTGTAGATGAGTTACCCAGCAAGCTGATAACCTTAAGAATCCTATTTTGAATGTATCTGACTTTTATTTATTTCTCTTTCTTACTTTTTTTTCCTCCACTTTTAGATCTGCCACCTATGTTTTCCAGCACACCTTCATGCCTGTGTTTGTGGGTATGGCAGTGTGTGTGAATAGCTCAAGGCTAAGAGAATGGTCTAATATGTCTAGCTATCAGGGGAAATAAGAACCTAATACTCAGGGTCAGACTAATCGCCTGAAAACAGCCTCTCCATTCTTACTTTATTTTTATTTGCACCACTGATGAATACACATATGAAGGTTGCTCATATAAATCACATAGCATGTGCTCTAAGATGGATGAAGCAGTCCTGTTTAAAGCTGGCACTCTAAGAGTGTGTCCTATATTCCCACTAGCAATGTTTTTATCTCTCTAACATTTCATCATCCGACACAGTGAATCAAGAATGCGCATGCACATGCCCATGCCCATCTTCTTCTGCTCATACAGGCCTAAAGTCAGTGAATCATCATTGCGTTTAGGGCCACCTAAAGCCAGCCTTGCTATAGCACACGGCTAGCTGAAGCCACAAAGTGACAGTAATTGCATGATGATTTTTGTTGCCTGTGTTTAAATGAAGGCTGTGACTCTGCATCTGTCATATCAAATTTGGAGCAGCAAGGTAGAGAGACAGCACAGGGAACCTGAGGCCCCAGACAGACCAGAATCAACTGACAGCCACAACTCTGCAGCTGTTTTTACACGAGAGTCGGTCAATATTATCGATCAATTCACAATTGGATACTTTTTGTTTTGATGTAGGTATGGGTAATTAAATGCAATCAAATCCTAAATATGTAGCCTGTTATGTGAGGGGGTGTGTAAAAGCATGTCTTTTTTTGTAGTTACTCACTTATACGTGAGAGATCAAGTAAGGTTGGCGCAAGTATGAGGCTAAATGCTTCATTGGAAGTGTCACAGACTATTTGTCTCTTCAGTGAACCTTGTAGCCAGAAGTCAGGAGAAAGGCAATGGAGAGGAGAGGACAAGAGTGAGAAGGAAGACACAATAGAAAAGAGAGGGGAAAGAAAAATAAAGACATATGGATGATTAAGAAGGATGGAGAAAGCTCTGACCTCTTTTTAATCATCTGATATATAGCATTATTATTATTGAATTACTTACTTTAGGGAAATATGTTGTTCTCGGGCTCTTCAGTTTGTCTGAATAGACAAACTTAAGTTTTGTTTTAGGCTGCATCAGAGTATATTGTGTGCTGCAAGTGCCTTTCTTCATACTACACACTCTTTTGTGTGTTTTTGTGAACTGAATTTTGAAATAAAACAAAGAAACAAGATACAATCTTTATTGGATCTAAAACACGAACAAACAACAACAACAACAACAACAACAAAAAAACAGGCCATCAACATTGAGAATCATTGCAATGCACTTGTTGGAACAAGAGTGGGGTTGCATTTTTTTTTCTTCACTTTCACTTGGATGATGTTAATTATTTTTTTCTTCCCAAGTAAACACTGCTGTGCACGGCCTCTGAAGAATGTGAAAAATGTTAGCGAGTAATACACAAGGGTTTAATTGAAAGTAAAAATGCTTCAGGCCCTCTGCACACCTCCTTCATTCTATGCCTGGCTGTGCATCAGTTTCGACACCTATCTCTGTTAACACGGAGCTCATTAACAGTACAGAAAACCTCTGCACTCACAGCTTGATAACGTGGCACAAAAATAAATAAAATAGAACATGAGTGCCTGTACTGTGCAAATTATAATACAAACAATAGTAGTAATAATAATAGTACAAATAATAACACGAACAGCGTACACCCCTTGAGGACACAAAGTTGATTGTGTAGCTGAAGCTTTGCAATCATCACCAGACATATGTCAGTCGAATTAAATATTGACCGTCATGGCTGAAAGTTTTGGCACCCTTGCACATAAAGACCCAACATCTCCAAATGTCTGTAAAATAAGATGAAACTGACGAAAGTATTTGGTGTCTCAAATTCTTTACTAAACTAATAATAGTACAGGAACTTTGTGCCTTTTCAGAACAGAAAATAATATCACAAAAACAATAAATGCTTTTGTTCAATACATAACAATACCTCCCATCCAGCTTTGATATAGAACACTTAACCTCGACCAAAGGTAAATTCAACTAAATGTTGCAACTCAGTAACTTAACTCCAAACATACTCAGTGATTTCTCAGAAAATATTTTCCTAATCCTACAAATCAAGTCTCCGAGATGTTTGGCAATTTCTCTCAGGGCAACATCTGACTGTTTGCCCAGAGTCTATGTGACTCTGTGTGGAAAGTTCAACTGAGCAGAAGTTACATAACACAAACCCTGAACCTGTGGTGACGTAGTGACGGGAAACTCATCTGAGTCCTGAGCTGTAGAGCTGTTTTCAGGTTGAGGCTGGAACCATGTGAGTTTCTGAATCCAGGATCTGGTCAACATGCCTGCGCCAGACTAGGTTGGCTCCAACATTGATGGTGTATGTCGGAGTCCTGCTTGTGAAAGAATCTTTCCATCTTTCCACCTGCCATCTCTGGTTTGACCCTCTGTAGTCTCTGGCAAGCACCTTTTGTCCAATGTTGAAGACTCTTGTTTGGGTTTTTGTTGACTCATTATTAGAAGATTGTTTATCTTGATCATATTTGCCAATTCTGGGTTCAGCAGATTCAACCATAATCTCAGATTTTGTTCCATGAAAAAGATTTTCAGGTGTGCAGCCAGTTGTTGCAGAGTTTCCGTATGCCAGTAAGAAGTTGTCAATTTTCTGCTGCAGTGGCTTGCACTCCTTTTGGCTGGCTTTCATTGATTGCTTGAAGAACTGGATGAAACGTTTGTCCATTTGTTTCAGGATGACAGGGGGCTGAAGTGATGTGCCGTACGTCGTTGCTCGTGACGAAACACTGAAAGTGTTCTCCAGTGAACTGAGTGCGTGCAAACAGTGTTTGAAAAGTGCTGACTGTGACAGCAGCTGTTGCTTGTTTCACAGGAAAGATTTCTGGCCCCTTTGAGTGAGCATCAACCACGATGAAAAACATTTGGTCCATAAAAGGTTCAGCATAGTCCACATGGATGCATTGCCATGGAGTAGGGCCACTTCCAGGTGTGTACAGGTGCTGTCTAAGGGTTATACTGTGTTTGCTGAAAAACCACTGCAAGATTTAGCCAGTTTCTCTACTTCACGGTTTATGCCTGGCCACCAAACATAGCTCCTAGCAAGATTTTTCATCTTGACCACACCAAGATGTCTATCATGTAGACATCTTGTAGAGAGTCTACCACCCTTGTGGTAAACACACATTTATTTTTGTTTGCCCTGAGACCATATTTTTCTAGCCTTGCCAGTACTGCTGCTAGGTTAGTCAAATGGGTCTCCTCATCAACACCAGTAACAGTTATGTCATCCAAAAAGCATTGTGTTTCTGGGATGCCTGTGCAGTACCTGATCCATGGCACGCCATACTGCTGGAACACCGGTGTGGTGGCCACTCAGCTGGGTGCGGGGAGAGACAGTTTATAACGCGCCTCTAAAAAAGGTCCAAAAAAGTCTAAAAAGTCGCGTGCTTGTTGGGTGACATTCCCATTTATTTTCCAGGCTGATGATACAAACTTAAAATGATTCCTTTACTTACGAAACAAAAGTTGAAAATAACAAAAAAAAAAGAGTGAGAGTAGTAAAAACTGTCATCGTCCATGCACCCAAGCTATTTAAAGGCCCCATACACTACCTGTGACTGCCATTTAATACACCTGGTGCACCTCTCTACTGCCCCCTACTGCGATATGATAATCCGAACAAAAAACAGGTGAAGCAATAAAAAATGACTCCAAACTCTGGCACCTAATTTTGAAGGTAGGAACAATTACAAAAACAAGTCACAGCAGCCATCAAGTCCAATCTTTATTTTCTTCCAGCCAAAGTTTATCCAACGTAAAATCAATCTCATAGAGCTTCTTGCCGGAGAAAGAGATTGGATATTGGCCGTTCCAAGTATTTGGTTTTGGTCTCCAGTTGTACTGAATGTGCAAATCCAGCTTTGACAGGGTAAGTTTTCGTAACTCTCCCTGTGTTCCATGATCTATGAGGAGCAGCGTGATCCATGACCATCACAATGTCTCCAACACTGAAACATCCTTTTTTTTTTGGTATGAAATCGTTTATTGTCATTATTGATGCATTTCAACAGTGTGGCTTTGGATAGCTAAAGCCGTGGAATGGTCGTCTGCTTCAAAGTGGCAACTCTTGCTTTCCCCATCATGAAAGCAAGATGCACTCTATGATGTCCATCCTCCAATCTCAGGTAAGACACTGTGACCATCTAGCCTTAGATCGGATCATAGCTTTTAGATTAAAGGTTTGGGTGGACCACGATGATTTTTCACATTTCAAATTGGGCCTTGTTATTCTGAAGTTTGGGAATGGCAGTTGTAGCCTATTCCACAGACATTGCACTACCACGCACCACAATAGAGAAGACAAAGATAAATAGTGCCAAAATGGAAAACACTTCTCTCCCTCAAACTTTTGGTTTTCTTGAACGTAAAGAGCCTAATCTGCATGCAGAGGTGAATATGACATTGTGGCCATTTGTGCTTGCTTATCTATTTATAATTGGTATGCTTGGTAGTTACGTGTTCGTTTTGACAGCAATAAGCCACATATTTAACATCATCACACCGTAAATCCAGAAGGTTTTATATCGTTGTCACTTACCGGCACCTCCTGCTCTGGTGAAATTCCCTCAGATGCCCACCTGCCCCTCATCAGCCTGTGGTTGGTCAGGTTGGATGTCCACCTTGCTCTCAGTCTCCTTGGTGATAATACTTTAGTGCTTTGATCGACATCGTTATCTAAGTTGACATCAGCATTACTGCTGCTGCTTGCAGTTGCACTGGTGGCAAAAAGCTCTGTGAGTTTTCTATATTTTGGAGCATCAAATCAAGTGATTTGGCTTTCTTTAGTTTTAATTTTTCCCATCCACATTTCTCCTTGCATTTTCTGCTTTGTTGGTTTTTAGGCCTATATCTGACAAATGATCATCTTAGCACCCCCTGCTTTTTGTTGATAGACTGAAAATTTTGGGTATTGAGCAGAGCCGACGGTTGTACACAGGACGGCCGTTCTGGCATTTTCCAGAATCCACAGATTACCAGTTCACCCCGGAATATGTCTCTACTCTTGATACCTGTCTCATTGACTTTATTTCTTTCCAGTTGAGCAGTGTTGTACCTAAGCATGTTCATTGAACGAAAGTTCACAAACTAGTTCATATTTTGTGCGAATGTGAAGTGAATGTGCTCTCTTTCCCCTTGATAAGAGTTGGGTGTGAAAGAGTTCATTTGGGCAGTTGTGAAAGACGCTCTTTCAAAGTTCACTCACGGTCAATACTGTGCCAGGTTTCCAGTGAACCCCATTTAAAATACACCACAAACGAGCCAAATATCTATCTTCGGAAAGCAATCAAACTTAACAATATGGTCAGTCACTGTCACACAAACAATTGCGTCATCAAACGTTTAAAACAAGCATGGAAGGAGATCAAAGCTGCAGTCGCCTACACCAGGAGGGGCGCCCCGACTCCCTGGGGGGATTGAAATATTGAAATGGGGGAAAAAATATTTGCACCTTAAGGACCTGTTTTGTCTGATAATAAAGACCATTTGGCAGCAAGCTTTTCCTCATATCTTTAATACACTGTAGAGAAAAGGGAAATTACAGTTTTTCATGGGCTGTCCCTTAAATGCTAATGTGAACCCTGGTTGGATAAATATTTCGAATTGGACACAGTTTTCGACAGATAAAATGGATAAAATAATTGTTGTTTGTGGTGGTGTAGTATATGGGCAGTGGTAATCATTTTGACAAATAATTGCTCACAGCAACATTAAAAAAGAAAATGAAACTATTTAGTTAATTGAACTATTTAGTTTATGATTTAGTAAATGAACTATTTAGTTCATTTTTTGAAATGGTGAACTGAACTAGTTTGTTTTAATTTCTGTGAACTATGAACTAGTTCATGTAGAAATTGAACTTGCCCAACACTGCAGTTGAGGTGGATGTGTCTCAGCCAGTCACATCCAATAATGGCACCACTCCATTTTTTATAACAAAGTTCCAAGTTGCATTTGTTTTTCCTCACATTCCACTTTCACTTTTAGTTTCCCCATTGGAGTTACTCTTTCAGCTGCATACATTTTCAGTCTCACTGAAGTGCTTTTGAGTTTTAGATTTGGGAATTTTTCCTTTTAGTCCTTGTATGAGACCAGTGAGAGAGCCGATCAAGTATCCAGTTCCATCTGCAGCTCAACTCCCTGTTTTTTTGGTGTAAGCCATATGACACATCATTGTCTTTCTCGTGTTTTGTGTACATCTTAAAACATGCTAAATCCTCCTGAGATTAATTTGAGTCTGTCTCATTTACTTCATGCAGCTTCCTGTCTCTTTTCCACATTTTATTTTTTATCATACAGCGTTAATTTACACATTTTATGGATGCGTCCCTTTTTGTTACATTGCCGCCTGCCATTCTTTATCCTTAAACCAGCAGTTAGGAGCATCGTGTGACTTTTCCCCGCATCTGTACCAGACCTTTGAACTTTCGCTGCGCTGGTTCAGTAACCCATTCACAGAACACGCCTCCGTGCACTTTGCCTGGAGTCTTTCGCTGCCATCTCCATAGATATGGCAATCTTTAATGCACGGTTCAGTGTGGGATTAAATTCTGTGAGGAGTCATTTCTGTGTACCCTCATTGTGCAGCCGGAAAACGGAGCGGTCTCTCAGTGCATCTGACAGTCCCTCTCTGAAGTGAATAGAATAGATCCCCGAGTTATCATTTCTTCACTGCAGTGCCAAGCCAGTTATTTTGACACTTTATTATTTATTTATTTTTGTTAATTTGTATCATTTTTATCCTTTATTTTTATATGTAAGACAGAAACGAGGGGGTTGTGTTATGTTTGTGGTGCATGGCAGAGATATATAATTGTTATACAGTGATCCCTTACCAATTCACGCTTTGCGTTTCGCGGTTTTAGTTATTTTCAGATTTTTAAGAAATATATAATATAATTTAAAAAAAATTTTAAAAATCGCAGAAACATCACCATATGTTGTGCCGTTCTCTCACAGTGAAGAAATGTTGTGAGCCAGCCTGGCCCCTTTAAAAAGGTGCCTTATGGGTAATGGAGTGTGTGTGTCGTGGGATGGCAGAAAGAAAACAGGGTTAGATGAAAAATGGAGTGAGCATAAACAGCAGCCCAGCGTGTATAGATTTACATTCTCTGTTAACCGAAAGGAGCCAAACAATACAACCTGTGTGATGTTACAAGTTCCGTGCAGTGCCAGAATAAAGTGCCCGTTCTATGCAGAGAAAACTGGACTGTTTCTTTTGTTGTTGTTAGCGTGTTAGCTGCTAATTTTGAGCCAAAAATAGCACAATACCAGCAGTTTGTTTACTACGGTCCAGGGACCGGAGGCTGTGAAGATAACAGAAAGACCACAGTTGAGTCTCTGTCTTGTTTTGGTGCAGTGCCTCGCTACTTTTTTGCGGTTTTTAAACATATTTTAAACACATTATTTAGGCTTGGGGGGCTCCGGCTCGAGCTGGTCCCCATTAACCACGAAAAATAAGGGATCACTGTATAGCATATCGGGGTGTGTGATGGCTTTTATTTTATTCTAATGTACAATGTTATTATGTAAAGCACGTTGTGTTGCCTGAGGGCATGAAAAGTGCTTTATAAATAAAGTTTGATCTGATTTGATTTAAATTTGAACTGAAAATGCTCCAACAAGCGCCGAAGCTCCATGATGTACTCTGATGTGGACAGTCTTGAGTTGATTTTGTTTATGAAATTGAAAATGTTTGGCTGTGACCAGTGGCTTTGGGTTGAAATGCTTCTGAACCACTAACATGTTTTCTTTAAAAATGTTTTCACTTTGGAAAACTATCTTCATTCAACACAGTCAGCTGCTGCTTTTGGAAATGTATAATGAATTAGGGAAAGCATATAAGATTTACATCAAGATTGCACTGAGTAATTTCCCCACTAGTTTCTCTGGACAGTTAGACATTGGGCATGTGTGCTGTGGTCAGATAAGGGTATAATTCATCTTACTTTGAGAAGAATATTCTGTTCTCTGTCCCAAAAATGAGAAAGTCCCTACCACATGTTAACAGAAAAAGATGAAAAACATCTGCGATGGTGAGTGCATCAATACCACGATGCCAGACCTCATTCTTCGTAACTTACAACAGTGTTTCTTCATAGACACAGATTGTTTGTGCTTGACTGATCAGCCTGCCATCAAGATCTGTTTGAAAATGCATGTCACATCATGAAGTAGAGAATTAGACAGGCATGACCACAGATTGTTGAATGGCTTAAATCTTGTACTTAACTCTGAAATACCTCCTATACCCAGTTCCTCAATGGTTTAATAGTGCAACTGCAATTCAGTCATATTACACACATCTCCTGACTCTTAAGTTGGTTTAATTCCAAATATTAACATCCTCTCCTCCTTTAGTGACAGTCTTTCACCATTACTATATTTTACAGAAAGGTTTTATTGTCACCTCCACATTCGTTTTGCAAATTAAATGAAATTCATATGAACATAATTCTTGTAAAACTACAGCTTTAAAACACAGCATCTACTTCTTGTTTTTTTTATCTCAGCAGAGGCAGTGTCCCACACTTTTTTAAAGGGATGGATATTTGAGTATATAGCTGCTCACTTCTCTTTCTATTTAAAGTCAATAAGCTCTGAAGGATGACTCATTTGAAGATAACACTTTTTTAGAATGAACCTTTTTCTGTTTCAAAGTATGTGCACTTGAATTCGATGCTCATATCCTCTAAGGCCACAGATTTAAGAGACAGTCCTCGTGCTCGTTGCAGGAATAATAGAAAAGGAGTACTGACTGCATGGCTGATTTTTTTTTTCTTTTGGTTGCTTTCTTATTGCTCTTAGAGATACACCATATTGCCAAAAGTATTTGCTCACCCATCCAAATTTTCAGAATCGGGTGTTCCAATCACTTCCATGGCCACAGGTGTATGAATTAAACACCTAGGCATGCAGACTGTTTCTACAAACATTTGTGAAAGAATGGGTCAACCGTTTCTTTGCCATGGACCAGTTTAATGTCAAGCAACATTTTCAGGGATCAGTCTGTAAAATATCCTGCAGATAAATACAACAAAATAAAATGATAGGACCAGCATAAAAACCGTGGTATTTTCTATCATATAATAAACGTAAATCTGCTGTGTATTCATGTGCAACTTTATTTGTAGCGTCCTCGTAACATCGCACTGGTAACATTGGTAATATTCTTTGGAAAGACACTTTCCGAAGTAGTTTGTTTTTACTCATTTTGCCACGTGACTGAGACATGGGTCTTGATGTCTTGTTATAAGTCAAGAGTAAGTCATAGATGGGTGTAATGGAAAAATTCTGATAATTTTTCAAAATAAAACATAATTTAGACTTTGATTATAAATCAAATGGTAATGATGGAAGTGATTTTTTTTTTTCTGCGGGCCAGTACCAAATAACCCATGGACCAGTACTGCGCCAGGGACCGGGGATTGGGGACCCCTGGTCTAGAGCAGTGGAGACATGTTCTCTGGAGTGACGAATCACGCTTCTCTGTCTGACAATCTGATGGAAGAGTCTGGGTTTGATGGTCGCCAGGAGAACCTCACAAGTTTTGATAAACTTAACTTCCAAATGTAAAATTAAATATCTTTTGTTTTAGAAATGCTATCTGCTTTTCACAAAGGCAGTCTCCTTAAGTTACATAAGTCTCACACTTAGATACTTCAGTGTAACTTACCAGGAAACATTAGGGATGCACTATCGTCGGTTTAATATCGGATAAAGGGCTTTTTGCTATTCACACTTTGAGGAAAGATAACAGTTAGTTTCATAAAGTGAACCCTCAATTTATTTGTGTAAAGCTTTAACAGCAGTGATCTGAACAAGGAGAAGACCAGACTCTCAAATTAAATAAGAAAGGCAAGCAAAAGGAATTAAACATGAGAGAGAAAAATAAATCTAAATAAATAAATTGTTACTTGTGAAAGGAAAGTTTTTTGGAGCTTTTGGAAAAGAATCATCCAAAGAGATCTAAAAGACAGGCTCTGTTGAAAATTGTATTAAGGAAAGATGAGACTTTTCCCATGGTAAATTTCCCAGATATGTTGGAGTATATTATATTTTCTAAATAAAAAAAAAAAGCAAATTAAAGAAAAACACACCAACAGGAGAATTGTTGTTGGGAACAGCATTGTTTTCATGCCCCAGTGGAGCTGCGCTTCTCACCTCACTCATATCTGCTTTGATGGCAGCAATTTGAAAACACACAGATCTGTTTTGCTTGTTGGACTTGTTCCTCTGAGATACTGGCATCTTTTACCATTGTCTGCCCCTTGTCATTCTCTAACTCTGTTCTATAAACAGTACCATCATCAAAACATTAGTCCGTTCTCTAAAATAATTTTACTGGACTGTAGCTGCTCTTGATTCACTTTCCAAATTAAATTTGGAATTAACACTGGAATCAGTTGAAGATTACATTTAACACATGATAAAACTAATTTGCCTCTGTCCTATATCTTAGGAAAAAAATAAGCCATCTTCTTAGCAAAATGTAACATTAGATTATTTACTATAAAATGGCTTTAAAATTAGTAAAAGCTGTAATCATTAGCATTTTTGAGCAGTTATCCAAAAGCATACCCATTGGATGCAGTGACATATTATTCATTATGACAGAACTGAAAATTAAATAATCATGTCACTTTTTGTGTGTAACTTTAGTCTAGACCAAAACTCCAAGCTACTTAGAGAACAATGGTTCTGTCTGAAGCTGTTAGATTCACTGACAATACAAGCACAAATGCCTGAGTGGGCTGGGCTTTGTCACTGCTCAAGTCATAGTTTAATATAAGCCATTAATGACGTTTCACTCCACTGAAGCATACTAATTTTTAATGAACTAATCTAAACTGTGTCATCAGCAGTTCAAAACTATCATGGTGGCCAAAAGTAACTGTACTATGCAACTGAGCAGTTGGTATTTATACCTTGACTACGGCGGATGGAAAATAAGATGGCATTACAATGCGACCTCACACATTTTGATAATATTTAGTGGAGTTTAATAAACATTATTCACTAGTCTTCATTGTTAAATTAGTCTGGCCTGTCAAAGTAAAGCCAGTAAGGGGACACTGAGCAGTTGGGTTCAGCACACCATGTGGATATATTGGTGTAAGGAAGATATTTCTTCAAATTTTGGCTGTGATCCTTACACTCGGGGACTCAGATCAAAAGAGAAAATGAGAATTTGCCATTTTTTGTTGATGTAACTGAGAGCTTGATTGATATATAGTGGGCTCCAAAAAAGTGAAGTTAGCATTTTTGATACGGAGATCTGAGATAACCTTTTCCTTTATACCGGGTGTCACACTCAGTTTATTGATATCAGTTGATGTTAAAGTACTATTTCAGCTCAGTTACCAACAGCTCATAGTGGAGATGAACTCCTAACTGTTACTTTCTGTTCACTTGAGTGCCGTCACTCATAAGGAGAGCTGTTTGTGTGTAAAAGGTATCTAGGAGCTGTTAAATCAAGAGCACTCAGCTGTCTGAGGACTTTAAGCAAGTCTCAAAAGCACAGACACACACACACACTTGTCTTTATCTCAGTTTTCTGGGTGTCATCTTAACATTCTTTTTCAATAAACTTGCCAAAGTACAGTGGCCACATTTACCTTCTTATTGATAACCAGATGGTTGTAGAACCATTTGTAAAGTCTTGGCTTTTGATTGCCTTGATCTAGTTGAGGCGTCATCATGTCTCGCGTGCATTTTTACATTAAATGTATTTTGGTAGTTCAAGGTGCATCATCCGACTATTTACATAGAACATTTTAGCCACTCTTAACCTCTTAAGATTATAATAAACGTATTACTTACTCACTCCAGCTACTTAGAGTATAGGAACTAGGGGTTCATTTGGATAGCTAGCAGTCATTATTTCTAAATAATTTTTGTTTCAAAAAGTACTCAAGATCCTACCAGAAGATGTATGTGTGTGGGATGTGTTTAAGCATACCTTATACTATTAATTATTTTTTTAAAGTGACTTTTACCTGTCAAGCCATCATACCTTAGTGTGGGTTCTTATTGTTTTATATGCGAAAACATGATTTCTCAATCTGTGCACTGTGGATACACCTGTATCACACCCTTCAGGTTGTAATTTGGGTTAGTCTGCTATGTTCTGCGAGTTTTGATGTTTGTTTGTTTTTTACTTTACCTTAGGAATTTAAAGATTTACATGTTTTGAGTCAGTTTGATTTATTTCCATTTTTTTTCTTTCTTTTTTTTTTAATCTCAGCTTTTACATTCTGTAGTCTGTTTTGTTTTGTTTGCTCACCTGGGTTGAATTTGTGATTGATGCACAGCTGCATAAAAGCCATCACCTCTCTCAGTATAAACAGTGTAAATCACAGTACCAGAGGCTTGTTGCATGGAAGTAGGATTAAGAGATCCAGGATATCCAAGGAAGCCACACTTGACACACTTACCTCCTGGCTCATTCCATTGCACAAATGCCAAACAAGAATGAGAAGGTGCGACGATGTCAAGCCAGGTGTGACTAATCCTGGTACGTCCATGCTCATGGCTCTCTTAAGCAGACTGCAAGGTTGATAACAGATTTACTGATTCAGAAATGGAGAGAATGTGTGCTGCCTATGTTCCATTAGGTCAGTAACAGCTCACAGTGGAAATGTATGAGGATAAACACTTAATATGATTTTTTTTTTAAAAGGAGGGGGGGCAATACAGCCCCTATGAAAAAACTCAGTCCAAGCAGTAGTCCAATATATAGAATCAGAATCGGAATTAGATTTATTATTGTCACTGAGCCAGTGTCCCAACACAGTGAAATTTGTATAGGTAATACTTTAATTTGTAAAAATAACTTGCATTGTGGGTGATATAAATAAACTAGAGCTGAGTTCCTTTGACTACATTGCAATTGCATTTTATGATGTAAGATGTGTAGCGGTATCCCAAATACAAAACTTTGAACATAGACACTTTTGTTACAGTTTCTAAAGTTATGCCTTAATACACCTAAGTAAGGTAGGTGACAGCAAGGCGAACAACTTAAACTAAAAATCCAAATATGGCACTTGCAAAATAGCAAATAAATAAAAAAAAATTAAAAAGGAATGGTCACTGTCTACTGTTTAGACTGTGACTGTTACATTATTAGAGAATGAAGAGTGGAGAGACAGTTGGCCCTGATAATATACCTGTGGAGGTATGGAAGTGGCAGTAGAGTTTTTGACTAGGGCATTCAGCAAGATTTTAGAGAGGAGAGGATGCCTAAGTGTGCTGGTGCCAATTTTTTAAGAAGCAAGGGAGACGTGCAGAGTTGTGGCAACTACCTAAGAATAACTTGATGAGCCATGCAATGAAGTTATGGGAAAGAGTAGTGAAAGATAGACTAAGAGCAGAAATGAGCATTTGTGAACAGAAGTATGGTTTCATGCCAAAAAAAAATAAAGACTACTGCAGATGCAATATTTGCTTTGAGGATGCTGATAGGAAAGTACAGAGAAGGCCAGAGGGATCTGCATTGTGTCTTTGTAGACCTTGAGAAAGCATATGACAGGGTGCCAAGAGAGGAGCTGTAGTATTGATGAGGAATACTGTAGTATCACAGAAGTATCAGGGCATAAAATCGCGACCAACTGGTCGCCATATGCGACCCAAATTTAACGATTTCGACCATTTATTTCTGCCATGTCGCCAGTGGCGAGGGACACAAAATCCACCATCAACTTAGGAATTTTTTTTTTTTTTTTTTTTTTAATGATTTCTGCATATTTGTCATGTGTCACCAAGGCAAACATATCTAAATAACTTAGAAACAAAGTTTATTTAGAACTTTAGAAACAAAGTTTATAATTATATATATATATATATTATATATCGGAAAGTGGCCCTGTTTTGGGTGCACGTCGTTTGCCGGCAAGTCATGCGCCTAACCCAGCGATTGACAGGTGGACTTTTGCATTCGTCGGTCTTCGTCGGTCTTCGTCGGTCTTTTGTCCATCACTGAATCTACTCCACAATAAAATGGATCATTTTGGTAAATAACCTCATAAAAATACACAACAGAATAGTTAACACTAGAACCGCCAAGATTCCAAACTTCATTTTCACCCCATCGCTGCAACAGCGTCAGTGATGCGAACATGTCATTTCTAATAGTTGTGAAGTGGCTCATTCTGAATATTTCTGAAATAATAATGGAAACTTGTCAAAATAAGTGTTTAAAATGTATATTTTTGCGAGCTTTTTTTTCTACGTGGTAGAACGCTGCGCGCTCTCTCAGCCACACAAATAAATACATCGGTACGTTCATCAACAAACTGTGGGAGCTGTATGTTAACACAAACATGACAACAACAGCAATCGAATGACAGACTATTTACAATACAAAACAACAGACTTCAGATGTCAATCACAGATATTTTAATCATTTTGGAAAAACGGATTAATGCTGCGCTCACGCACACATGACTCCATTCCCAGCCCTCCTCTCCACCGGCGCGGCTCCGCCACCGTACAGTCACAGGTGTGCTGTATCACCTGGTCCATCAAGTACATGAACGCATTCATAGGGTCGTCAGTGTTGCGGCGCGCGTATGCAGTTGGACCACCTCTCTCCACCGGGACATTTTTGGACTGGGCTCTCCCGGCCCGCGGTCCCAGCTTTATGGGTCTCCAAACGGTTCCGTCCTTGGCCACTTCATGTAGCTGCAATACAGGTTGAGCTCTGAACAATGTAAATATTTATGATTAGATCAGTCAGAGTCGTTGCCTCGCTAAAATGCCAAATGATTAGAACCAGAGGAAACTAAAACGCTTGACTTCTGAATTTACCTGTACCTGAATTTACCTTTACCGTATCACCTGGTAAAAATGACGGGTCATCAGTCACCCCCCCCCACTGATTCCCCCTCACCCACATCTGCCGTTATCTCCGCTCTATCTGACTCCCTCACTCAAATCCTGGTACAATAGCTAGACTGTTGTTTTTGTTGGATTCATGTCTTAAATTTTGCTGTTTGTTTGAAAGATTTAGTGATGGCAATAACTGTCAAAGTCCGATATCGCCATAAAGTTTGAGCGTTGCCAAGCAACGGGCAGTGGGGCGCGGAGGGGCGTGGCGCAAAAAATGACAGCTGTATACAGCGTTTATATGAGGGGGTAAAAAATGACCCCCCTCTGCGGTTCCAGGTATAAATGGTCATATTCATTTTTCTTTTGATCACACACTCACCAGAATTCACTGAATGATTAATAAATCCATTTTAGAAAAAGTCATGAACTTACAGATGTAGGGGTTTTATTTTAACAGAAATACAAACATTTGAAAATGCTAGGATGTAAAAATGACCTACTTGGCGGTTCTGGTGTTAACAATAAAGAAATAATATTAGTTTTCATAGTAAGCATCATGGAAACAGAATAAAAAGCGCTTTCATGCTTGTAAATGCTTCTGAAATGCAGTGATAGTAGACGATAATAGGAGTATTTCATAAATGACAATGCTGCTTGTGCCATATTAACCCTTGACGTATGGGGCGTCGAAAAACACTGGCGACCAAAATTGCTAGCTGGCTACCAACTTTAAAAACCTGGTAGCCAGGGGCGACTTCGTAAAAATTCTAATTTTATGCCCTGACCTTGTACCTCTACTTATGAACGTCTCTACATGCGATTTTTCAGGTTACGAAAAGTCTCAATGGGAAAATATTGCCTCTTATTACAAAAGAAATTTCAGGATACGAAAGGCAAAAGTACAGTACAGTGGGGCGACGAAAAACACTGGCAACCAAAATTGCTAGCTGGCTACCAACTTCAAAAACCTGGTAGCCAGGGGCGACTTGGTAAAAATTCTAATTTTATGCCCTGAGTATGTTAGAGTGGTGCAGGACATGTATGAGAGCTGGACGACAGTAGTGAGGTGTCCTGTAGATGTGACAGAGAAATTCAAGGTGGAGGTGGGACCGCATCAAGGATCAGCTCCGGGCCCCTTCTTATTTGCTATGGTGATGGACAGACTGATAGATGAAGTTAGACAGGGATCTCCATGGACTATGATGTTAGCAGATGACATTGTGATTTGTAGTGAAAGCAAGAAGAAGTAGTAGATTAAAATCTAGAGAGGTGGAGCTTTGTCCTGGAAAGGAGAGGAATGAAGGTTAGCTACAGCAAGACAGAATACATATGTGTGAATGAGATGAACTCAAGCAGAGCGCTGAGACTTCAGTGCTACTTCATTGCATTGCTCATAAAGAAGGTGGATAAGTTGCTTGCTAGCTCAGCTTGATGCTTGATGAGAATCCCCCCCCCCCAATTTTGGCTGTTTTGAATCCACTGACATGAAATCGGAGAGACTAAAGGCAGGTCTAAAATGACCAGGGTCGGTCTGACCAGAAGCAATTGTGTTATCTGAATTGGCTCCTCTGTCCCAGCCTCAGAAGGCTGGTTACCTCAATTTCTCCGAAATATTATGCCAACAGATGCTCTGCCCCCACTGCCCCTCCCTTTCCCCCATGACACCTGTGGACCATGTATTGATACACTACCAAGACCGAATAACATCTCATTGCAAGAACTGTGTGAACTTTGTCTGGAGACTAATTGGGGCAGAAGTTCACAGGCTTACTTACTCACTTACACATACATACATACACTTACACACCCTTGACTCACCATCTTCTGGCTGGCCCCCCCTCTCGTTCCCCTCCAAGTACATCTGGGGTGGAACGACCTGAGTTGGAAGCGCTGTGCACGCTCACTTGAGCTGCTGTGATGGGACGCTGGGATGCAGTGGGAGAGATTTTTTTCCCCCCTCCCCTCCCCTCTCCTCATGTTACCTCTTTCCTAATCTAATGACAAGGTGTGCCGGACACACTGGCTGCACTGCAAGTGCACCACTGACCTATGTCATATATTATTTTGTCTGTTTGTTGTATGTTTTTCTTGGACGGATGTACTCAAATGCAATTTTGTTGTGCTGGGATGCTGGCTCAAAAACAATAAAGGTTTATCTTTGATATTAGGTGTTGCGTTATGTCTTATGTCGGGCGATAACAATGGCCAGATGGAGAGCAGAGTACATCCAACTCATGTTTATGTTGCCTCCCTAGCTGGCTAGCCAGGGAGGTGGCAAGTCCGTTGGTCTTGCCTGTGGTAAGAATAAAAGGAGATACACGTTGTGCTGGTGTTAACTTCACGGCAGCAGGATTTATTCTTCCTGTTTACATGGAAATCATATACTTCAGGTATCAACTCAACAGAGTCATGAAATCTATTGGCCTGAGCTTCAGTCCCACTGTTGTATTAGATAGCCATTTCTATAGCATTGTCAACACAACAATATTCACATACTCATCTGCTTTCCAACACTCAGTTGTTCAACACATAAACATTAAGTAAATACATTTTTAACCAATAATCAGAGACCTTTTAACATTTTCTCTCATCCATATCTTTTTATCATTATGAACTAATAAATGAATTTGTTTTTAACAATTACTTTTTAACCAACACATCCTTCAAAATCATGTAATTACCATTTTAACCTAAAGGCTATCTCATCCTTTTTTATCCTTGTTGTCTCAAACCAATCATGAATAACTTTATTTCCATAAACATATTTTCTTATATAACTTAACATTCACTTGAGCAATGACGCTGCATCTCGACTTCAGAATAGCATTTCCTGGTTTTAGCAATAACACACGAATATCCATTTGGCTACAGATAACCAGAAAAATACATATTGCATGAGAGCAGATTCAGTAATACCACGTGCAAGTCATCTTTACACACACTACTACACAGGTCCGCTTAGCATTAGCCAGTTAGCATACACAGCCGTCTATCAATTCACATCAAACTATCCCTAAAACTCGTTACTTTGGCTCATATGTACATGACTATTCCTTGAGTCACATGTTTAACTCCTCACACATGTCATGTTCACCTAATTATATGTATATTTACTGACCTGTGGTAAGAATAAAAGGAGATACACGTTGTGCTGGTGTTAACTTCACGGCAGCAGGATTTATTCTTCCTGTTTACATGGAAATCCTATCCTACCACAAGCGCGATGCGCCACCTAGCGGCCTGAATATGTCATAGCACTGTATTAGTGTGAATGCAAGTGAATGATAAAACTGATAAAAATAAATGAAAAAAAGATAATAAAAATGATAGTAGGGGTGTCTGGTCTTCTCATCTATTTTCTCCAACTATTCTACTTTTTCCCCATTCTTAAACTGTTTCTTTTCCCACTTCTTTATCATTTTTCCAGCCTTCTACATTTACTTATTAACTCAAGTGTGCATCACATAAACATGTCCCCATAGCAGCCTCAACCTAGCTAGATCCCTTACAGAACACCTCCACCTTTAAGTAAGAACTCTCATTGCTTTAACACTTTTCACTTTTCACCATTTTCAAATCAGAACACAGCATATATGAACATTTATAAAACACTTTTTTTCTTATTTTCTTTCATACAGTCACTTACAGCTCCAGGCGTACTGGAGGGCGTGACACTCTGCCTGAGAGAGTATGGTGTGTTAGTGTTATCAGTAGTTCTGTGTCTGATTGTGTCTTTGATGACAGAAGTGAGCACATCCGTGCTGTCTGTCTCTGTGTTTTTATTAAGTGTATCAGGTGGTGGCTGTTGGGAATGAGGGTGTTGTGTTGCTCTGTGGCGTAAGTTGTAACGCTGTTGTTGTTTCCTCTTCGCCTGCTTCTCTGACATCCTGAACCTTCTGACGTTGGGCCAACGAGGCCGTAGAAATGTTGGGAGCTGTGGTATGGTGGAGTGAATCTGTCTTCCCATGAGAAGCTGTGCAGGAGAGTAGCCGCTTTCCAGCGGTGTGGCACGGTACGACAACAAAGCATTAGCTTTCTCACCTCCTCCTTTCCACAGTCCCTTGACCGTAGCCACAGCACGCTCAGCCTCCCCATTTGCCTGAGGATACCGCGGGCTACGGGTGATGTGGGAGAACCCATACTGCGTGGCAAAGTCCACAAAGGGAGTCCCACTGTACTGTGGCCCATTATCAGACACGACTGCCTCTGGCACTCCATGACGGCTAAACACATCCTTTAGGGCCGCGACAAGTCTCTGCAGAGGCCACATTGAGATGAGCCACCTCTATGTAGCGTGAAAAGTAATCCACTATCAGAAGGTAAGTCTTTTTCTCCCAAAAAAACAAGTCTGTGCCAACTCTTAGCCAGGGTCTATTTTGCACTGGCGTAGTCAGCAAGGGCTCTCCGTGTTCTGCTCTGTGCTGTGAGCATGCACTGCAGTTTTCCACCATCTGACTGACGTGTACAGACACACTCTGCTCTTGACAATACCTTGGTGTCCACAGTGAAGATCCTGGAGAATTTCTTGTCTCGTGCAGTGGGGAATCACAATCCTTTGCCCCCTGAGTAGCAAGTCTCCAGCCAAGGTGAGATTTTTTCTTTCCGGTCAATATGGCCCTAGTTCTGGTGGGAGAGCATGTTTTTTTCAGGCCACGCGGTCTTGCAGTAACTGATGAGCTTAGTGCAAACTGGGTCAGCTTTCTGTTTCTCTTGTATAGCTGTCAGCCTGGCTTTTGTTTTACCCTCGTAATGGCTTTTTCTAATGTTAAATCTGCATCTAACTGTTAACTTTCTGATAGCCTAGCATCTCATATGCCAACCACTATACGGTCCCTTATTAACTGTTCTCACAGGGCACCGAAGTCACAGTGTTCAGCCAGCATGTGTACTGCTGTTATGAAAGACTACACACTCTCACCGGGCTCCTGGCTCCGTCTGTTGAAGCATGCTCTTTCAAATATGACGTTCCGCATGCTGACACAGTGTGCATTGAAAGCTTCCGTAACATGCTTATATGATTTTTTCTCTGTGTCCGTCAGAGGTAGTACATTCAAAATATCTTTGGTGTCGTCACCAGTCGCATACATGAAAGCGTTCACCTGAAACTCCTCCGATTGCTTGTCCAGTCCTGACACGATTCTGTAGCGTTTGAAGAGTTCGAAGCGTTTCATCCATCTCGGCCATTCATTAGTCCGTGAAGTCGAACTTACCTGGTGGGGCTAGCTGCGGAGCTAGCAGCGGGGCTACTTGTGCTGCTGCTGCTTCTTGCATATTTCCCTCGTTCTCTTCTTCTCTTCCTTTTTTTTCTTTCAGGTTTACTTCGTCTTCTGAGTTTACAGATCCCACACTGACACAATGTTGCGTTATGTCTTATGTCGGGCGATAACAATGACCAGACGGAGAGCAGAGTACATTCAACTCGTGTTTACTTATTAACTCAAGTGTGCATCACATAAACATGTCCCCATAGCAACCTCAACCTAGCGTAGCTCGATCCCTTACAGAACATTTGAGGTCAACAGTCCAGAGCAATGGAGAGTGTGAAAAAGAGGTGAAGAAGCATAGAGGCAAGCAAAGGAAAGGTGTACACAACTATTATGAGACCAGTGATGTTGTATGGTTTAAAGACTGTGGCCTTGAGAAAAAGACAGAAGGCAGAGTTGGAGGGAACAGAGGTCAAAATGTTGAGGTTCTCTTTGGGAGTGATGAGGATGGATAGGACCAGGAATAGGTACAGGGACAGCACATGTTAAATGTTTTGGAGAAAAAGTCAGAGAGACCAGACTGAGATGGTTTGGACATGAACCAAGGAGGGATAGTGAATATATTGGTAGAAGGATGATGAGATTGGAACTGCCAGGCAGGAAGCCCAGAGGAAGACCAAAGAGAAGATTTATGTATGTAGTGAAAGAGGTTTTAAAGTTATATGGCGTGAAAGAAGAGAATGCAGAAGATACAATTAGATGGAGGCGGATTATTCGTTGTGGCAACCCCTCAAGGAAACAGCTGAAAGGAAAATACGAAGACCCAGCTTCAATGAATGATTAGCTCTATTTTTTAATAACATTGACAGTGAACTATTCAAGTTCTAAAGTTTTCAAAACTGTACTTGTCTTTGAAAAACTACCCTAACCCTCAAGCATCAGTTTGATTTTAATATTTTAACAACTGCATCTTTTATATGTTTTGAATTAATTAAATTTTACTTAAATAAGTAGGGATAGTCTGCCCAAAAAGGAATACCATCACTGGAGAAACCTGTCCATAAAGGTGGTCGTAAGGAATCGTCCAAAACATCTTTCAAAATCAGGCATGACATAAAAAATGACATAAATGGAACTTTATATGAAGTAGACTGTCACCCATGTCACTGTCTTCATTGTAGACTCCTGTGCAAGGTTAGTCATTTCTAATCATCTCAATATCTACAATAATATTGGGGAGAACAATATATTGTCAAATGTCTGAGATCGATACAAACATCACCATTTATAAAGCTGGTGAAAACAAGGTAATATACACAGAGAAGATTATGGATATCTGATAACTGGATTTATTTGTGATCACAGTGGGACAACAGAGAGAGCAACATGATTGAGAAATCTGTGTTGGTAGCCTGGCTTTAACCAGGCTAGCTGCACAGAACAATTCTCCAAGTAAATTTACCTGGCCCTTCGTCTTGCAACTGGCTAGAGGCTAAGTTCAGCCAGGATAACTGATATATCCCAGCTTAAGACCTCTTTGTCCAATAACCTTCAGATCATTACAGTACTAGATCTTAGATTTGTTTTGTTAATAATCCTTACGTTGCTCTGCACTTTGATGGGTTTTGGATGAAACTGGCGTGAAGATCAGACTTTGCACACCCTGCTTTGTGCAGTGGTTTTGGTTGATGCTCTGAGTTTCTCATAAATTTACATAGTTATCATTGCTCAATTTTTTGAATCATTTTTTAACCTCCTTTTTAGTTATGTTACTCTCCTAAAAAAGCAAGTATAGAAACATTTAAGTTAGAGCATTTTCCATTTTCCTAAAGGTATTTTAATGTTAAACATTCCGGAAACTTAAAGTTTACTCAGCTTTCATACAGTCTATAGTAACATCCTTTATTATAGTGATTTAATGATTCAACCTTAGTTTATATGTGTAAATATTTTCTTATTCTACATGATGCTCTACTCAGAGTTTTATCCCCAGATGAAATAGCTTAGATTTTGCAAACAAAAACACCTTGACAAACTCTGCAATTTTTTTTCTGATTTGACGCAGTGGTGTGTAAAAAGATATGTAAAGAAAAAGAAAATAGGGAAATTATTTTTCTTCTAATATCTGTTTTGCTTTCTTTTGCTTTTCACCATGTCTAGTGGAACCTAATGAACTTGCAATATCTTGAGTATGCATGTGCGTGTGTACAAGTTGTTTGACCACTCAGCAGAGGTTGTGTGTAATCCCTATTGTTGCTGAAATGCCACTGCTGTTATTAGGAAAGATTTATGTGCTGTGCCAAGGGATGGAGTCAGAATGCCAGCTTGTATGCGTTATTAATACATTGCACTGGGGGATAGAACACAATGCCAGAATTTATTCATGTTTATGAGTCACTGTCAGATGACTGTCAGACATTTTATACCTATGAGTGATTTATGAAACTTAATAGTATGGAGTCATTTTATCCTCGTGCATAGAGACAAAATCACTGGAGGATGGCCATTAAGGAACTATTCATCATATCAATTCATCAAAAAAATTCATCACAAAATAAACAAAAACAGGATTTTTTTTTTAAAAATTGGTTAAATTCACCTGACTTCCAATCCTCCAGCTACATAAAATGAATTAGAATTCAAACAGGGCTACCAAGACAACAGTTTTTCACATTTTCATTTGACCAAAAGAAAAAAAGAAAATACCACATTGGTTACAGTGTGTTCTAATAGCAGACCCATTGTGATATATTGTATACCTAAGAGGCAAATAGGAAATCTGATGACCATTTGTATTGCAGATTTGGTCTTGTTTCCTGCAAAGTTACACCCATAGAGTATGACTGTTTTGTACAGACATTTTTTTATTTTATTTTACAGATAAATTCCGCTCAAATACAGTATACTACTCAAATACAGAAATCTACAAGATTATATATCTTGAGAACAATTACAAGAAGTCTTACTGAATTGTATGCCTGATACAACCACTGGGCCTATGTCAGGTTGCCAAAGAGGACTGCAGCAATGCTCACTCTCAAATTATTGTGGAATTTCTCTCTATACAAACATAATAAACGACTTTAGTGTTTTTTTTTTTTTCAGAACATTTTGTTGTCAGTAATCCTTCAAATGTACACAAATGCTGATTCCTGATGTTGCAGAGATACGCAGCTAGTGGATCACAAAAGCTACTTACACACAGAATTTAACACGTACAAAATGCTATTTCTAGTTGGCACTTACTGTTCATTTTTTTTCCGTTTGTCTTGTGGAATGTCTATCAAGGTATCATTGCACTACTGTAAATACAGAGAGGGAGACTGATCTGAAATGCACAGCAGCTCCACTCCTTAAACTAAACTGGTACAGTGAACCCTCACACTTCGCGGTTAATGGGGGCTGTGAACCCCCCCCCTTCGCAAATGGTTGAAAAACTGCGATGTGGAGTACCCCCTCAACTTATCAAGAAGTTCCACTTTTACGGAAAAAAAGTGTGATTCTGCCTCGTTCCTGTTCCTCCGTAATCAGCAGTAGAATGCGGCGCATCATCTTTTCTCTCACTTGCAATTCCTCCGGAGAGGGGGGCTTTATAGAGAGTGGTGATGCTGCCATCTGGAGGATTGGAACACAACTACGATGTTCAAAACTCCGATATTTATTTTGACGCTCTGCCTAGCAACCCCAGTGACACATATTAGATCCAATTGACGTCTATAGATGTCTATAGATGACAATGGCAGTGAATGAGTTAACTTTAAAATGGCACTAAATCACTGAAATAAGAAAGCGATATTCGGAACTGACGAACGGAAACACCAAGTGTATCAGTGTTAAACTCGGCTTTGTCTCACAAGAGCAAGAGATGGGAGATGCGGGGACACAGTAATGCCCGTCGTAGCCAATCAAAGGCCTCAATTTTCGTTCATGGGGCCTCCCGTGTCGGCTCTTGTTGCTTCCTGAGACTTCGTTCTTGATGTGATGTGTTTCGCTTCAGCTTCGCAAGCTACGTTTGAATTTTTATTTATTTTCTAATTTTTAAAAATTAAAAAAAAAAAAAAAAACTCAAATATTTTTCTTTCGATTAATATTTTTGAAACCTCCACGATGTACTGAGACCGCAAACTGTGAGGGTTTACTGTACTCTTCTCTGAATATCTGCACCCCCATTCCAGGGCTAATGTGGTTTTAATTAAACTTCTTTCCAAGGGAGCAATCAAACAGACAAAAAAATGAACTTCACAAAAAACCTTCATCTGAGAAAATGAACACTTGGGAATGTCCCTCCTTTAGCCTGCCTAGATCTAACTTTCAAGGCAGGGTAAGGCTTTTCAGAATGACATCACATCTGTTGATATTTGAGACTGTTAAAACATAAGTTTAAGTTAAAACATAGAGTTAAAACATCAGAGCTAGCCCTACTCTCCTTCCTGCTCCCTGAGAAATCACGCTCCAACATGAATTCTCCCAAGCTTCTCCCCTCTGTAATAACACTGATTTATGCTTCTTCACAGCAACATATTTTACATATAGGATCTACGTCGTCGTTGGGATTTATTGCTTGTTTATTGATATTAGTGTTGTTCTATAATTGCCTCACCAAACATGATGGTGCAGGTTTTTTTCTGTAGCACTGTATCTTGCCGTGATGGGCTTCCTTTTTGTGCTTCCTATATGTAGCTTGGACAAAACAACAGTGCTAATGAAACATTACTTCCGACTTGGGCTTGATAAATGTTCAGCATCAGTAAGTTATACTGGAATTGCAGAAATCTATTTTTCAACCTGTCTTGAAAAGGACAAATAAGTAGTAGCAGTAAATATAAAGAAGAAAAGGAACAATGCTACCAAACAGACCAATCACATTTGTTGCCTTCTGTGTCAACCTGATGCATAATAATATTTGTGGAGAGCTGTACGTCAGACCAAGGTGCAAGGCCTGGGATATACTTGGCTGTTTGACTAAGCGTTCATGTCTGCTTGTGTGCACAGCCCACTGCATTGCGAATGCTTCTTGCTTCCAAACTTCACAAGCAGTTTATGTAATACCAGAGGTCTACACTTGGGGGCACAATGCAGACCCAGAGTCGAAAATACAGCCATATTCAAGAAGCTTTAAAGAGGAAGTCTTTTATTTATTTATTTTATCTCTGTTGCAGTCACAGCCAGACATAACTACCTCCAGCATCATTGGAAATGTTATACCAGGTAATAAAGTCAGTATCACCAGGATAGGAGTTTTACCAGCATGAGAAATTGATGAGAGACACCGACAGTATTTTTTGTACGTCCTCCGCGATGTTTGGTGACCCGTTGCGTTAGGCTGCTGCCACAGTTGGACATGACCAACAACACACACAGCGAGCAGTTGTATGTAGCCGTAATTGTAATTACAGAAGAGCTTTGTGACATCTCAACTACAGTCAACTGCTGCACTGAACTACACTGCATCTAATGTACACAGCACATATGTTTTCAAGGACGTGTTCGACCAACGTTATAAGCGAAAACAGGCAGCAATGATGCGCTCACATATGCATTATAAATGAAAAATATATTTCAGGGCTAAGAATCCACACTGCACCATATACCTCACACCGTTAATTCAGTGTTGAACCATAAAGAAGGTTTTAATGTGAATGAGCACAAGCATGAGCCCTCTCCTCGTCAATGACTGGTTGTAGTCAGGTTTGTGATCATTTGAGGACATTCTATTTGTTTCCAGTTTACAGAGGCAAAGGTGTGTATGAAAACCCCCCCCCTTTTTTTTTTTGGTCCACAGTTTATGGTAAAAATCCTGTACCTTTAAGTGATGGCTTGCGTCTATTGGTCATCTAGTCTGAGATCACCGTTTTATGTATCAACTCTCTCTCATTCATCTGTCCATAAAAACCACCTTTGCATTAGGCTGAAACTTGTGAATCTCCTTCAAAGTGATTTTTTTTTTTTTTTTTTTTTTTTTTTTTTTTTTTTTACCTTGGAGACATCTCTGAGCCACAGTCGGTCTCATTACACAAATGCATCTCCTGAATACTTGTTAAATCCAATAAGCAGTCAATTTTAAAGGTTTTGGAGATATATTATGTACATTGTAATTGTAGAAAGGTCAGACTATCAATTTCTTGATAAGAATGCATGAACTGTATAATTGTTGTGGCTTGCAAACCACAGAGTAAGCCTTACTGTCAAATTAAGGTACAGAAGTACAGGAATTATACATATACCTTTAAAAAAAAAAACCTACTATTCTTTAACCATGAGCCACATATGTGTTGAGAAACAGGGCATGGTGAAATGTTGGTTGTACAGATGACAGAAAAGATATGAAAGCATAGAGTTTTGTATGTCTTTTTTTCCTAACTATCTCTGTCACTTGTCTTTCATCTTATTCATTCCTCCTGGCTCTCGCTGTTTATGTCTGCCCTTGTATGTTAATGTACATCTGAATCATGTGTGCATACATGAGTATATGTATGAGTGTTCAAGTAGCTGTCAGGTCGTATATGTAATGCACTGAAAGATGGCACCAATGAATAAGCAGCATTTATGTCATCTTAAATCCTTCAAGAGGAGAGAGGATGACAGGGGGGTGAGGGGAAATGAGGCAAAAGGAAACATAAGCAGCTCACGAGAGAGGACAGGAAGTGAGGTAGATCAGTGGAGATGAAGCTGGAAGGAGATGACACGGGACAAAAAGGACAGCTATGGACAGCTGAGGATGTGCATTTATCTAGATACCATCCTCGATGCTTGTCAAGCATGTGCTACCTTTTTTTTCTGTATCCATTTTTTTAAAAATACATTTGACCTCTCGTCTATATTTTCCTCTCCTCCTTTCCCTCACTTCATTACTCAGTCAAGCTTTCATTCTCTTAGGCAGCTATGTCACATTTGTTAACCTTGCAGGTCTTGAATGCTTTGCTATCCTCTCTCTCCATCGCCTCTCTCCTTTTTTTCTCCTTTCAGACCTCCTTCCTTTTCATGGCCCTTTTTTCAGCATCACTGGTGCTTTAAGACAGCATTGATACAGCTGACTGCTGCAACAGGGTATCAAGGTAGCAGCTTCAGGCATGTAAGCAAACTAAAAAGGTCTTTGAGATTTAAACAGTGCCTAGTGTTTAGTTTGTTCAGTTCAAACCCCAGTCACCAACGAAAAATAAACTCATACAAACTGTAAGTCTTTCCACAAACAACTGGCTGCTTTCAGTCAACTGAGGCCACGTTGATGGAGCTGCTACTCATCTTACTTGCTTCCATGAAACTTGGATCTTCTTCTTGAATTCTCTTCTTCTCTCTGTAAGCATGGACTGGATATGCAATTCTGCATAAGTGAAAGAGAAAGCTGTGATTACAGCACCAAAGCTGGGTCCATGATGTAGGTCTTCCATCATTAATATTTTAAGGTCTTATCGAAGTTAACTTGAAGGTTAGGGAATGTGTTATAAAAGATGCAAACAGCCAGTGTGTTAGAGTATTACAGGCCAAGAACTATTCTTTACAGTAAGCAGAGCAGTTTGCTGGGCTTACGCTGACACTCAGTTTGTGAGTTAGTAGTAATTCTGTTCATCATATACATAATCTACATTTTGAAATATACAACAAAATTAAAAAAAAAATGCAATATAAACATCTGTTTTCAGGCTCATGTATGACACAAATGACAGTACTACCTCTTATGCCTGGAAATGCTTAAAAAAAAAACGTATATTAAGTATGGTGGGAGATCTATTTTGCAGCATTTTTTACAATATTGTCTGAAAACCTTTTCACATTCCCCTTGCACCCACTGAAATTGAATGTTTGCAAAAAAAACAAAACGTTTTGGTCCGTTCTAGAGGGTGTAATCAGAGGAAAACTCTGACCAATCAATGTACTGATCATCTTTACATTTATTGGCTGCCTAATATGTCCATCAAATATCAATGCACTCCCACCCACCACCCCCCTACCCCTCATCTTGTGCGTTCACAGTTTTGTTACTCAAGGACCTCCCACAGCTCTGGCAATCAGGTGAGCGGACACAGCATTGCTATTTGAAAGCCTGAAATCAAGTTAGCTCGCAAAGATCATTTCGTTTTAACAATGGCAAAGAAGAAGACTTCAACCGGCAGCAAAATCAAAGGGAAAACTGTTGTTGAAAAAGCAACAGCCATGCTGAAGCTAACCGAAGAACGAAACAGAACAAGAGTGGTTATTGGTACGGCTTTCCAGCACTGGCGCCAGCTAAAAAATGAAAAGGGGCTCCAGACCAATGCGAAGGTGGCCCAGTTTCTACTGGATAGGTAAAATGATGCCATTCTGATTATATAATATTTCAACAAACTGATCGGTTACGGGTATTGTAGGCCTATTCACCCAGTCAGTACGAAAATGAAAGATGATGACAAAATTATTGTCCATTGAGTGACATGACGAACATATTCCAGCATGTTTTGCTAAGTTACCAACTCTGTTAACTAGACTACAGTACTATGTGTGACACCGTTAGGTAGGCTGTTGTTATCCTTGACACCATGGCTTGAAGTTAGCCAGCCACTCTGATGCTACTTGTTGTTGGCAAATCGACGTGAGCGCTCGTGAATGCTCGTGAGCTTCTGTGACCGCTCGAGAGAGCGTGCGCTTTCATGTAGCCGTGAATTGTGTGAAGGCGTGGTTTTGAGGGGTGGGCTGAAGAGGAGGAGGCAGAGCCATTGGGAGGAGGGAGGGAGTGTATATTTTCAAAATCTCACTTGAGTTGGATTGCTGGAAATGTTTTTTCAAAGATCTCCCACCATACCTTTAACAAATGTAATTAAGAATTATTAAATATCTGGGGTGTCTGCAATGAAATAAAATTGAAGTTAATGTAAGAGTCACTTCTTTTTCATTTCATTTACATTTTCCACACAATCAACTTTTTCTGTTGTGAGGTTGTATATGAGATGTTAGAAAGGCCAAATGAGCTTGGATTGTTCTGAGAAGATGACATAAACTAAGACTCTCATGAGAGTTAAAAAATATAGCAGTGGACATGAAGTCTCCTTTAGACTATGACAAATGGAGACACGGTATGCACTATCAAACAACTTAGAATAATGGATATTGTATTGTACTGCATCTAAAACAAAGGGAGCAGTTCAACTCAAACAGCTAGTTGCATCCATTTTGTCTTGTCTTTGATGCTACTCTTTTTCATTCACTTTAATCTTACCATTTTATTTCATCATTGCAAGGGTACATTTGTATGTATTTGTGTCACTGTTCTTGTTCTGTCTTTGCATATAATTTGCATAGAAAAAGAAGATTTGTATGTTCAGTCTCCAAAGTGCTACACACAGTCGCACACAAATACAAACACTTGAAATTTCACAGTGTATACTCAGTTATTGGGTAAATAGAGTAAATTTCCAGACTCAGTCTTGGTAAGTCATTTAAGGCTCTGTGTCCAACCCACTTGTACTGAAAAAGCCACAGTTTCTTCGTTTTACAATGTAAGGTTACTCTGTATCTCAGATGAACACAAAATAGATGAGAGACTGTGCACACTATCTGGCATGAATAAAAACATAAACAGACACCTAGTCAAGCCATTACAATCAGCTCGACTGAAGGAAAGCACGCCTTTCTGATCAGAAAGGCATTCCACAGTTTGAAGTGAACACTGTATCTACTACAAACAAGGAAAATATTCTAGAAAAGGTAAAGGTTGATAATTAAACCATGTGTTGTTCTATGCAGGTGGACTGCAATCTCATGCTTATTCGGCCTGCAATGATTAGTCAACATTATTGACATAATCGATTTCTTTTTTGATTCCATCCATCAGGGTTACAGGGATCTGCTGGAGCCCATCCCAGCTCTGTTTGAATGAAAGGCAGGGGTCCACCCTAAACAGGTCGCCAGTCCATCGCAGGGCCACATGTAGACGAACAATCACTCCTACGGGTAATTTAGAACCACCAATTATCCTACGATGCATGTCTTTGGACTGTGGGAGGAAACCGGAGTACTCGGAAGAAACCCACACAATCATGGGGAGAACATACAAACATAAAAACCCCTGCCGAGGTTCAAACCAGGAACCTTCTTGCTGAGAGGCAACAGTGCTAACCACCAAGCCACCATGCTGCCCTTCTTTTAAATTGATTTTGAAAAACTATCAGTGAAAAACTATTAGTGTTTAAATCCAAAGTTATACCACAGACCAAGAGGTCTTGACTGGTCAGAAGGAAATGTTCATTTATTATTGTAATGCACTGCAGAGAGTGAAACAGACAGTATAGTAAGTTGCATGATGGAATTTATTACTGACTAGTTGAAAAGATCAAAGTAAAATAAAAAAATTACATATTTGTAAGGTAAGAGAGGGTAAGATGTATAACCCTGGTTGTTCTTCTGATGTGCTTGCTCTTAGACACATAACGGACCTATATAGGCCAGGAGGACGTTATTATCAGCCGTGGTGGTCTAATCCAGCTGGACACTAAAGTGACAGCCGCACAACACAACACACAGCTGTTGCTCAGTGTCCACGGACATCTCCCGTATGCACCGGGCAACACTGTCATTGCTGAGGCCTTGGTGACTGACGCAGGGTCAGGCTGCATTACAGTGGAGATCACCTCCTTTATTGCCGGAACAACTAGAGACTCTCCCACAGTGAAGCCAGCCTTAGCTGTTAGCAGAGCTATGTTGTAAGATGACACCAACCTCTCTGTTTGGTTGATGCTCCGAGCCAAAATGGTGCTGATTTAAGGGGCCTTGAGTGCTGATCCCTCAGTGACTGGAAGAAAGCTAAGTCTTTAGATACCTTGTCTGGATGTTTTTTAGAAAGATACTCCTGTAATCACGACGGCTTCATGGCTTCATTGGAGAACACCTGTTCACATAGCAAGGACATCGGCAGATGTACGTTGCTCGGTGATGGAATAATTTACATAATTAGCATTGTACTGCCGACACTTTTTCTTGTTTTCCGTCATTTTTGATTGTTGTTTGTGATTAAACGTGACTACGTAGTCTTGATTGGATATGTTTTCATTGGTTGTTGAATGAATGTGTTGGAAAGAGGTTTCGCTGCTGTTGTGTGTTTATGGGCATCACTATGGCGACCAATCGTGCTCGGCTCGTCTGGTTGTGACATAGAGAGAAAAGGAGATTTTACCGGGTCATGGAAGCAGCAGACTCGGGGTTTTGGTCTCAGACAGCAGCTTTATTTTTTGAAAGGAAATCTGAGCACAACATTTTATTGAAATCTAAGTAGATTTCCTCTATAAAAAAACCTTGGCAAACCATGGAAGTTTAATAGAGTTCTCAAGGCGTGGCGCTCCTCATTTGTGCCTGAGCGCACTTTGTCATACACTTTCTCTAATTCTGCAAAGACTCAGTGCAACTCCATTGCACCTTCCCTTTACTTCTCCATCAGCATTCTCACAGCAAACATTGCATCTGCAGTGCTCTTTCTTGGCATGAAACCAAACTGTTCCTCATAAATCATAACCACTTTTCTTAATGTAGCTTTCACTATTCTTTCCCAGATCTTTATTGTGCAGCTCATTTGCGTTATGCCTCTGCATACTGTTACACCTACACTGGGGTGCCGAAAAGGGGGGGTAAAGGATACGGATTATAGGGGCCCATGATTGAGGGGGGCCCAGAGAGGCCCCTAATGATGATCAAAAACAGCATCAACAAATTTTGCCGCTGTGTTGGGGGGCCTGGTAAAGATTCTTTTCATGGGGCCCAAAATCCCTAGCGGCGCCCCTGTACCTACAGTACATGTGGATGTAAAAGTATTAATGAAGAATATTATTTAAGCTGGTTACTATGCATCGACTTTGAGAGTGTTTTGAGTTGTATCCATAATAACTACTATTGTTTGAGCCTGTTTAAATAGAGTAACAGTCATTGTCACAGTCATTGCCTTTTGTAACTGGTCACCTAGAAGAAGAGCTATTATGAACTCATGGAAAACATTTTTTTGTCTCTCATAAGTTCAGAGATATTTACAGCTCAAACTTACAGTGACTTATTGGCCCTTTAGTCCATTTTGTCACTTGAACTCTGGTGAGTGAGGATGCATCTTTTCTCCTGAAGGAAATTTACTGTTTACAAGGACCTGTATATGACCTTACAAAAAGAATGAAATAGAGAGCCATCACGGTGGCATGGCAGTGAACTGGTTAGTGTGCATGTGTGTATAAAGGTCCCACAGTTCTCATTTTATATTTGTATATCAGGAGAAAAACTGAGTTTTATAGGTACATGACTAACAAAATTACTTTATGGAGCATACTTTACTAGGAATAGTAAAACTCATGACTGATTCATGTATTGTCTGTTGGTCCATTGACTATCATGTCTTTGCGTTCTCAGTTCAGGGAGGTGGCCTCTAAGAGTGTGTTCATGCCTCACTTGTCTAAAGCTGTCGACAACATTCAGCAAGTAATTTTGATTTACAGATTCGCATATCAAAATTTGTTAAACAGCATTCAGTTCCAATGACAAGTTTAGAACATTAAGACGTGGTTAAATAATGTATTTAATTTCAGTTATGATTCTTAACTAAGGTTTGTTCTCTTCTCTTATCTTCTATCACCACTCTTCTTCATGCATGTAGTAGTCTGCAGTGAAATTTTCTCTTGCTTCAGTGTGATTATGATTAAGTAATTGTTCAAAATTGAGTGGTTTCACTGTTTCCATGCCTGGTTTAAAGAAACTTCAACAGAATATTACTTCATTGTCTAGAGCCCTATGAAATCTGTTTTATTTTTTCAAAAATTCCGTTTTAATTTTTTTCATTTTTGGTGTTTTTCGGATTAAATTTTTTTTAAGAATTTCATTTTAAGCATTTTATGTAAATTTAAGCCCAAGAGAGTATATAAGGTAATGAAATAAAGACAATTTATGCAATTATAACAGTAAACTTTAATGTTTTTATACTTTTAAACATATTGTGTCCAACAAAACATTTGTTTTGTTGACAAACAAATAAATTAAAAAGTTCTTTTTATGTAATAAATAACTAAGAAAAAAATTAATCAAATAGGTAAAGTCTATTTAAAGTGCAAAAAAGGAAAGAAATGGTAACAGCAGTAAAGTAATCGTTTTTAGCTTGTTTAATTTATTCTGTTATCAGACTCATAGTTTATCATGACGTACTTGACATTTTTCAGGTATGTTATGACAAACTATGTGTCTGAACAGAAAAAACTATATCTACTACAACATATGTAGATACGATGTAATCCAAAGCACTGGTGGTGTGTATGAGTGTGTGTCCATTTGTGTTTTTTTTTCTTTAGCTGTCCCCGCTATTTCAGATATTGCCATTTAAATACATATTTGTCAGCCTCTTTGTGTTTAGCTGAGTGAGTGACTCGCCCTTTTACGTTAGTGCTTTTTACTCAAGTGATCCTTGCTTGAAGACCGCGGGGCAGACCCAGGACACACTGGAGAGATTATGGGCCCGATCTTCTCCCCAGATCTCCTAAAGCCGCTATTTAGGGATAGCGGGTAGCAGCTTTAGGGAGCGGAAGATTGCATTAGCTGTTAGCGGAGATTCCTAAAACCGCAATTTTCGGGCAGCGGCTAGTGGGTAGCGGCTAGCGGGAAGTCTACGATCGGGACCTATATCTCTCCAGTGTGTCCGGGGAAACACCTCAGGATTCTCCCAGAGGAGCTGGTGGAAGCGGCCTGGGGGAGGGAGGTCTGGGCCTCTCTGCTGAAGCTGCTGCCCCCGCGAGCCGACTCCGGACCAAGCGGGAGCAAATGGATAGATGGAAGTGATCCTCACACGTATCTTTTCATGCCCATTCAACCATGTGCTGTCTAAACTTGCAGAACATTGAATCTCCAGATACATAATAATCTCGGAGAAACTGCTCTGCCTTGGACCTGGAAGTAAGCCGGTAGTTCCTTTGCTTCTTCGCCGGTTTATCAGATGGCTACTTCGACTTTTTAATTTTTTTTTTATGAGGAAAGCAGGGGTA
Source organism: Hirundichthys speculiger (assembly GCA_018398805.1). Taxonomy (NCBI): domain Eukaryota; kingdom Metazoa; phylum Chordata; class Actinopteri; order Beloniformes; family Exocoetidae; genus Hirundichthys; species Hirundichthys speculiger. The sequence continues at coordinate 505,435 of JAGFBZ010000619.1, read as the reverse complement.
GGAGGAGGCAGAGAAGTTAGAGTGTCCCCAGCTTTTGACCCCTCTTGGAACATTTTTTCAAAAGAAAAGTTCCTTTTAATCCGGGAGAAAAAATAAAATTTTACGCAAATTGTTCAGTTCTGTTATATTGAGCATTTAAAGTGAATTCCACTTTTAATCTCCAATTCCACGATTCCGTCCGCGGATTCCATAGGGTCCTAATTGTCTGTGATCACCGAGTAGATGAACCATCTTCATCCATCCATTATCCATACTTGTTTAGTCCTATGCAGGGTCATGGGGATCTGTTGGAGCCTATTCCAGGCCTTCTAGGGCGAAAGGCAGGGGTACACCCTATGCAGGTTGCCAGTCCATTGCAGGGCTGAACAATCTTCAAAAAAAAGAGAGAGAAAAAAGGAATAATAATAATAATAATTGTTCAAAATCAAAGTTTATGATTGTGAAGTTTTATAAAAACAATACTTTTCACTTGTAATGCTAAATTAATTTTTATTTCCTACCATGTTCTTTTAATAACATTATTATTATTCATCAGTGTTAAATTTGCACTATATTCAGATAATCTAAACTTTTTTTTCTTAGATTCTTTTCTTCTGTCAATGTGCTTGTTGCATGTAGAGATGGAGCAATAGAGGGTTGATTGTAGTGGTAGAACGTGTCAAGTGCAACCATGGACCGATCATAAATGGTTTACAGATCAGGCAGCACAGAGCCTTTATCAGAATTTTTCTTGGGTGCCAAAGAGGTCAGAACTGGTTCTGATCAGAGATCAATAAAACTGTCAACAATAAATGGATATGGCTTTGTGAAATGGATGAGAACAGCAGCCCTTTTAGCTTGTGATCCAAAGAAAAACACCTGGTAAGTTTTGTTTTTTTTCTCCAGGCAGTGCTTTTGCTAAGAAAATGTCGCTCTGAAAAAAAGTTGACATCCTGCCTTGTCAATGGATGGAGCCAGAACAGTAAACACGAGATGCCCGCTTTTACCATTTCAGATGGCTCTAAACCATTAAGTTTTAATGAATCAATAAATAACATCAGTGGCGAATAGGAGTGTAGAAAAAAATAGACCAGGGTTCACATGTTTTTATTTTGTCACAAAAGGCTTCAAGCATCGGCAAAACCACAGGGTATCAAGGGACTAGAGTTTAGAACTTCACCTTTAGCCTTCTCAGCCCTTAGTGAATATCATCCTCACATGTCCCTGACATGGATTCACCACTTATAGAGGTATTAGAGAGAAGCCTGTGTTTCTTTTTTTTATTTTACCTTTAACTACACAAGCTTACAAGAGTAACTTTGTTATACCGCAAAATATGAAAACGATTGAAACCATTCCTCACCAAATTTAATCTACTGGTAAATGCAGGTAGGAAATGTGAATTTACACTTGCCTGCCTTGTCCTTGCCATGGACAGCACTAGGTCCTCTTTCTCGTCCTGCTTAGCAATGCGACCTCCAAGTACACATGAACGAAGAAGGTTCATGTGACTGGAGTAATGAAACAATTTGGCCTCTGATTGGTTCTGGGCAGGATTTACTGACCTTCCAAGTGTCATCTAAATGGCCGATTTCTGAATAGCTCAATTTGCTTATTAGGTCAATCATATTGATAATAAAAATAAAAAATTTCCTGATCCCCACCCCCACCCACCACCAAAAAAAAAAAAAAGAAAGAAAAAAAAACCTTCTCGGATCTACACAATTCACCTAGGTCACCATTTTTGACTTCAAAACGGCGAATTTCGTTACACAAGCCAGTTCAAAAACTGCTGACTGAATTCCTATACTCAAAATATAATACCAGCACCTCTATAATGTTCTAAATTAACAAAAAACAAATTTTGCTTATTCTGCTAATAAAATTAAATCAATATTAAGCTCCTTCAGTTTTAATCAGCATTTCAATTTGCCTTTCATTCACACATTAACACTGTATTTTAACCGTAAATAACCTAGAAGATGCATTATGCCCTCTTCCCGACTAAATGACTATAAGAATGCAACTTTACATTCTGAATAAAACAATAACTTGCAGCAACCACAGAACAGCAGCCAAAGTTCTCTTACCGATCTACAAATGCTCACATAATGAGCGATGTCACTGCTCTATGTCTCCGTGCAGTCAACAGGACACACCTGCGGCCTGGACGTTCCAGCACGAGGCTGTTAGCATTTAGCAGTTTGTCGATAACATGCAAAAAGTTGCACCTCAGCAGTAGATGTCAGAATCTCCTTCATCTATGAACATGTCACGCCAAGTACAAATAACTTTTTATTATCTTTTTTTCTGAATCCAATACTTTGACCACAATCACTTGTACATGTGCGTGCTGCCTCATTGCTCGCATAGAGACAATAGAACGCAAAAGCGTGTGCACATGAGTTCCTCTCTCAACAGTAAGACTGGACGTGACATCTAATTGGTAACTGAAAACTGCATGAATTCCCATTTGGTTAGCTGTGTGAACTTCAGATGCCGCGTTCATGTGCAGTTAGATTTTACACATTCAAAAATAAAAACAAATGATTTTGGTTCAATTACAATTTTAACTTCCATTGTTCTGTGTTTTTACCTAATTGGCACATACAAAATATACGGACATGTTAATCATATAATTCAGCTAACCTGTGTTTTGGACCTGGGTTACAACAGTATGATCAGTCCTGAAAACCAACATAAATGTATGATTTAACTCCTGGAAACAGTCAAATCTGGAAAACATGAACAATAATACACTGTATGCTGCTAAAGCAGAAGGAAGCACGTCAAAATATCAGTTTCAATTCCACTTTTAAGAAATATTTTTACTTCCATAAAGCGTTGTCTTGCTTCAGTGATCATCAGTGTCTGCTGTCGGCAAAAACCAGACAAAGTAACTCTACCATCGCCATCCCAGTCAGACAGCTGCATATTTCTTACGGTACTATGTCACACATCATCAGTGATGAAACTGGCTCACAGAGCTGCCGTGGACATCAAGGCAGAGGAGATTAAGGTGTTCAAGAAAGTAGCAATGGAAGGAGAAACTGAGAGAGTGACTAAAGAAGATACCAAACAAAAGTAAACTTTAGACAGCATTATAAAAGCAATTTAACGGTTGACCGACGGTTGTTAAAAAAATAAATAAATAAAAATAGATGATTCTTACAAACCATCAATTGAAAGTTTTCCGCTATCCCTTTTTCCAAAAGATGTCATTTGAATTCAAGTGTAAAGGTATTATGATTGTAAGTTTTAAGACAATGTTTATCTTTTTAATACATATACTGTATATTCATGTTTTTAAGACAAACTCTCAATACTGCAATATGAGCAGTAATTTGCAGCTTTTTTTTACAATATTTGAAAACTCACATGAATTAAAAAAAATGTAGCAGAGGCGAAGGAAGAACATATTAAGTATTATCATTCAAAAATGTAAATGAATGTTTAAAAATTAAACATTCATTTCAGTAATGAGACAGATTTTTTGGAACTCAACAAAAACCGCACCAAGTCTTCTCAGAATGTATATTATATTTCCTTGAGCCAGATATATATATAGTTCTTTTTTTTACTTTTTTGATGTGTTCAGTGCCACTGAACCTTTACCCATTAAAGTACTTGAGTATCTCAATTTCCATCAATTGATGACCAAAATTAGCCCATTGCTGAATGGAAAAAGATTGTGTCACACTGTGATAAAACAAACAAATAAACCAACATCAAAATATGTGACACTGGTACCCGAGAGCTTAGTAAACAGGGAAAGGCCTGTCCCTTAACTGTGTAACAGACTCTCACTTGTTCTAAATGTGCTTCTTGGTGTTTATTTCAAGTTTCTGGCAAGACACAGAAAGGCCTGGCAGAGGATGTGATTGGAAGTGGCTCAGGGATGATGGCCTTGATATATTCTTGAAAGTACTCACACTTTTGTTGAATTTCCCTTCTGGTATAAATAAAGTATTTTTCATTAATTCATTTATCGCCTGGAAATTTCACATTCAGAATGTAAAACGTGTTCTCTCCAATACAGGTTATCGTGCTATCTTCATATCAGTCGTCACAAATCTGGAGAAAGAAAAAAAAAACAATGTATTTTCATCAATTAGAAAAATATTGTATTTTTTTTTCTTTCTTTTACCAAAAAACAAGTTCACAACAAATCAGTAATCTGTGATAGTCCAATGTGTTGGAGTATCATAATAGTTCCCTTCTGTGCTAGGTTTAGATAATAAGGGCAACCCGACTACTGCAGAATATCACGTGCAGGGAGGCAGAATCACACTCATCCGGGGCTTTGCAGGCACACATCTCTCTTTGCTGGGACTTCCTCCAGTTATTCCAGTAGAAGTAGACAGAATCAGTACTGGTCTCACAGTCATTGTTGATCTGTTGCTTGGCAAAGTTATGGGAACGTAGCCTGGAATATCGTGTGAAGCTTGGCACGTCGATATTCTTCCCTGTTTTGTCCATATCCTACTTACACTAAATCAGTCTTTCAAGTCAGTGGGAGTTTGCATAGTCACTTCAAAACCCAGAGTTTACATGACAAAAGCCCCAAATGTAGTGGTAATGACCATTTTCGCAGTACTCAGGTTTCCTGTATTGAAAAATCATTGCCCAATTAACACACCTGAGAAACAGTGCCTGGGTATAAATCGCCTGCACTTGAAAATGCTCCATTGCATTCATTTTTGCAGCAGATTTAAACTGACCTTTTTTTTTTCATTTTTGGATACCTAATGATTTAAAGAACAAAACAGTTTTTCTTTATTCTGTAAACACATGTGCCATCTTATTAATATCTTACATGAAATTATAAAGGAACCCTTTTTCGTAGAGCCAAATGTTTTGGCAATATAAACATATTTGAGTAAACTGTTCACTGACTTTCATTGTCTGAGATCACCACCTAAATTGTTTAACTCTCATCCATCACCTCTATCTTTCCTTACTTCTGTATTCCTCTAAACCAGCCATTCCCAAACTTCAGAATACCAAGGACCCAATTCGTAATGTGAAAAATCTCTGCGGCCCACCCAAACCTTAAATCACAACTGCGATCAACAAACAGGACTAAAAGCTATGTTCCAATATTAATGTGAGGGGGTCAACAAAAAGGGTGACACTTGTCATATTAAGTTAAGATGACAGTAGAATAACATACAATTGGTTTACTTTATTATTTCTAAATATTTTTTAAATCATGTTGTAAATGTTTTACAGTAATTGAAAACATATTTAAAAAAAAAAACACGAGGATTTAAAACATGTTTGTTTTTTTCTAATGACCTCTCACGGCCCACCTGCAGTACCATGACAGCCCACCAGGGAGCCGCGCCCCACACTTTGGGAATCACTGTTCTACACATTCTGGGTTGTTGTATGGTGGCAATTTGCCAAGCAAATTGTAAATAGTTTCTCTCCATGACTACAATAATGAGACATTTAATTAAGTTTATGCCAGTTATTTACATGCTATACAGGCCTGCTCACTATTATATGACACTATGATACTTAACTAAGTCCAGCAACTTTCATTTGAAATAAACACAAAGTTGCCTCTGATGGACAAAACATTTTTTTTATTATTATTATGATAATAACTACTACTAATAATAATATCAATATTCTTTAAATACATATTTTGATGATGCATTTGACACACATTAGCATTTTAAGAATTGGATTTTATTTTAGATTAAAATATCATTTTCAAAGACTTGAGATTTGAGCAAGGACACAGTAGTGGCAGTAATGGCAATTTACTTTCGTTCATAAAAAAATACAAAATTACAAGATAGAAAAATGCTCTTTTGTGCAATAAAAAACTCATGCTGCAATGGACTGGTGACCTGTCCAGGGTGTACTCCTGTCTTTCGCCCAAAGAGAGCTGAGATAGGCTCCAGCAGATCCCTGTGACCCTGCATAGGAATAAACGGGCATAGATAATCGATGGATGGATGGAAAAAAACTCATGCCATCAACCATCAAATCCTTAATACCAAAAGATCTGTCATTTTCATGAGACTCACGAAAATGCGTTTCTGTGTATGCGCAAAAATAGACAATGAAATATGATGTGCTGTATATTTTTTTATAAATAGATAGACATAATACATCTCTAATGCATGTGGATACACACACACACAGTAACACACATAAATTATTAGGTAATAGAGCCTCATATAGCCTCCTTCAATTTACTGATGAGGTCTGGGAAGAGCAATGGCACCCTTCCAAGTTTGAGTTTTACCCCTCAGGGGAACATTTTAATGTGCCTTGCTGAGTATTCTGACTGAGATGGAGGGGTCCTCAAACAACTTGTATACAGGCAGTACACACACACACACACACACAAATATCAGAGGGCTAATATCACAATGTTTACAGCTTAAATGTTCACAGTGAGACATATTAAACACAGGCTGAACCAAATGTGCATTATAGCACAAAAACATCCTGGAAATGCAAATCTAAAAGAACGCATTTCTCCAGCAGTCAAAAATCTGCAAGGAGAGCTTATTGAAGACATCTTTTTTTTTTTTATCTATTTGGGAGATAAATTATTAAATGTAAAAGGTGAATCAACTCCCTGCCTCATTTTCTCTCTTGTGCCAACACCCACTCAAAGATGCCTTGTTTCTGAATTACAGAGGCAAGACATTGTAGATAGGGACACTTGAGTATAAAACAGAAGTCTTTTTTCACATTCATTATTATTATTATTATTATTATTAGTTGTGTTAAGACTTTCCAGCAAGTGCTTTTAAATTCATGCACATTTGGTCTCTTACCCAATCTCTCCCTCCTTTTTGTTTTCTATAAGTACTTTCTTGAGTCTCTTACTCTCCTCTGCCATGATGTCCACTGCAGCTCTGTGAGCCAGTTTCATCGTTGTGGATGTGTGACATGGTGCCGTAAGCGATATGTAGTTGTCGCAAGATACAACAGCAGTCCAAAGTTGTTTTGGCTCTTTTTTGCCGATAGTAGAGACAGAAGACTGTGACAGCTAAATGATGCTTCCTAAAAGTATGAGAATAGTAATTAAAATGAAACTTAAAACTAATATTTTAAAGTTAAACAAAGTTTTTTGAGTGGCTTTCAGTCAGCCATAACAATAATCCCTTTTTGTCAGTGGATGTTGCTACAGTTTTTTGTGTAAAATAATGCAATAGTGTGTACAAAGGTGTTATAGATCAGTTATTATGGATAAATATTGCTACCCCTATCATAGCAATGGCTACAATATGGTTCAACATTTTGGAAGATTCATGCTGCACGCATTTTATCAAACATGTTGGATGTGCACCCATGTTTTTTTTTTTCGGCTTTATGACTGCAACACCGTCAACTGGGGCGCGTCTTCTGATTCCCAATTAAACTTAGCTAAGCATCAAGGTTTACTTGTCTTTATATTAATCCAGAGGAGTTTTTCCATTTATATTGAAAGCCTGAAATGAGTCAAAGAACAGAAAATAAATAAATAATAATTAATTAAAAAAAGCAAAACAAAACAAAGCAAAACACAATAAAATAAAGGAAATAAATATTGAGATGGCATGAATACTCAGTAGTCATCCTTGAAAGTAGAGGTTTTAAGCAAGTTATGTGTGTACCACTGTGACTATTTGTCTGGTGATAAGGCAGTCTCGGGAAGGATGTCCATGCCAGGAGGGAGGTCATGTCACCAACTCATTCCTCTTCCAGGACACTTCCATTTATCAGGTCTGACTTCATGCATCACACACCCCCAAGGTAATTCTGTGTGCATGTGCATGCTTTTGTGTATACATTGGACATCTGAGAGAGATGAACAGACTTATGTAACACAGACACTTATAGAGGCTTTACAGGTTTTCCTAGGTGGTTATGTAATTATGCAAAATCCACTTACCTCTTACCTCAAACACATCTGAAACCTTACAATAGCTGTATTTGCTCTATTACTTATCTTAGAACATTACAGGGATGACTTTGTTCATTTTAAGACAAAAGAAATCATTTAAGAAAGGATGGGGCCACATATTTGCCCACAGTCAAAACTACTTTCAACTTTCAACGACTTTCAACATAATAGGATTCTATGTAATTAAAATATATTACATGAAGATATACTAGCATCCAGCAACTGGCAATATTAAGCTATCGTGTCATCCCCACAGAAGAGCATGACAGTGATGTTCACATTTTATCTTGAAGCAAGAGGAGACTAACCATTCAACGAAACTGTAAATGTGACCATTATGTAATTCTGTCTGCATGTCATTTCGGGTCCGTCATAACAGAAATAACCTTTGTGTTTCTTGGCAAGAGGGCAGCTAAAATGTTATCCATCCAACTTTATTTTTCTTCTCTAGAAAATCAAGGATATATAATAACGGATGGCAGTATTATTTACTAAGCTGTGTAAAGTGTGTCACAAACAACCTTGAGTAAAAAAGTTTATTTTAAAGAGTGTATTTCCCTGCATTTCTGACAGCCTCTTATGTGTGCATTCATTGGATGGTTGCATTTTAGTACATTGTCTTTTACTACTGTGACTGTTTCTTACCTTCAGAGAGAGGAACAAAAAAAAAAACAAGCATCATTTTACCTTCTTCATTGAAAATTCATGCTCTTTTAAACTTGAACAGAGTACACACTAAATGAAAAGTCAACAAATAAAAAAAGTTGACTTCAGACTCATTGTAGCAAGTAGAGGACACTGCCTTGTAAAATTTCCATTAAAGAATTTTCACTACAGTGTCTAAGATTTGATTTAATAATGTCATAGTGTGAACTCTTTAATTTTGACACATCTACATAGTATTTAGCTGTCATATTGGTAAACTTATGACAGCAGCAATCAAACACAGGTATGCATGTAACATATAGGCCAGGGGTGTCCAGCTCCAGTCCTCGAGGGCCGCTGTCCTGCATGTCTTTGATGTTTCCCTGCTTCAGCACACCTGATTCAAATGAATGGGTCGTTAACTGACTTGTGCAGACCTGGATGAGGAGCTGATGACGATCCATTTATTTGAATCAGGTGTGTTGTGTCAGGGAAACCTCTAAGACATCCAGGACAGCGGCCCTCGAGGACCGAGTTTGGACACCCCTGATATAGGCAATTATGACATGGAAGATCTTGAGGTGTCTTTCACACTTATATGCTCTCTCATAAGTGATTCTGCACTACTAGAAGAAAAATTGGATTGTTAAGGGGCAGCAACTTTTTTCTTTTTTTTGTCCAAGTTATATATGTTGCATCAAGCCAGCCAAGTCTGAACCTGTGACAGCTGAGCAGTTGGTTGAGGGCCTCACGCTGCTATGCTGTCAGTTTGATGTCTGAATTACGGCGCGCACACATCTGCCTAAGTCAACTTGCAGCTAATCTTAACATCTGTATGCTCTTATGAAGACAGCTGACTGTAGAAAATATACCAACGCTATACAATTACCACTGTGTCCTATAATGCTACAGTTGCAGGTTAGGGGTTTATTTTTTTAAATAACTGACCATGTGGCCCACATATGAGACTATAGTTCTCGTGCTGCTGATCCAGGTTCAACTTCCTGCCTTTGAGCTTTTTCTTCCTATTTTCTCTCCGCCCCAATTTCCTGCCTACCTATTTTCAATAAAGGCTCCTAGAGCCACAAAATCAAAAAAGGGTTTTTAAAAAAAAAAAGAAGAAGAGAAGAATGTTGACCCAGTCATGGTTAGGAAGAAGAGGCCAATGGGGATTCCTAGTTTTCTTTGTTATGGTGTTAAGTCACTAGGCATGCTGTGGTTTTTGAAAAAAATCGATTTAAATCCTTTTTTTTTTTTAAAAAAAATAAAAAAAATGATTAGAATCGATTTAATTATGAATCAAGCCAGCCAGGCCTCCAGGCCAGCAGAGGGCACACTCGAGTTAAACTACGGTCTTGTTCAACATTACTATATGCGGCGCTACAGCTAAGTAAGGTGGGGTGAGCAGCGTGCCTTTGAAGATTACAAACAGTGCAGCAGCAAGCGAGCAGAGAGCGACTCAGAGAAAAAAGCATTAGTCATAGTTGGGTTTGAATGCCAATTTTTGTTCAGACAAAGATAAATATGCCTTAGTTTGTACCTGGCACATCTACTTCAGGAATAAAAAAAATGAATTCTCTGGTGCAGTACTGATATGGAAAGAGTGTAAGAAAATACCAATTTTGTTATATTTGTATAATGCATTAGTTTATGCCTGGCTTAAAGCAGCGCTGACTTGTTATGAACTAAAGGAAACATAAAATCTTGATACTGTACTGATTTATTGAAAAGAGGGCAGTAAGCCTATGGTAAAAAAACAAAACAAAACAGGATTTGACAGATTTGAGAGTCGATGAAATAGTGTCACTTTCCAGTAATTTGCTTTGCAGGTATAAAGAAGATAAGAAAAAACAGTATTGTGTAAAAAAAAGAAAAGATAACTAAAACATTTTTATTGTCATTTGCTGCTAGTTCTAATCTACTGTATTGAAAAGAGTGTAAGAGAAAACACTACAGTATTGTTAAAACATAAAAGGCTGGATTTGTGAAAGAGAAACAATAAAAAAAAAAAAATCTGTCATTTGTCTGTAAATTAATTTTGTGTTGTACATTTGAATCATGATTCAAATTGAATCATGAACCCTGAATCATGATTTGAATTGTATCGTGAGTTGAGCGAATCTTGGCATGCCTATAAGTTACATTCATTAATATGTAATTTCAAGTTGCATTTTAATTGGCTGGCAAGTTGATGGAGTCACTGGGTTTCTGACATTGTCAGAGTTATATCAGGTAGTCTTTAGCCAGCCATCGTCAAACCACTTACATTGTAGGACACTGGACAGCCAGTTTAAACAAAAGACAAAAGAAAACCCCATGATTCTGTAATAGCCCAAAATCATGGAGTCTGTACAGGGCCAAAGAGAGCAGTAGTTGTGTTGATGAAAATGTCTTCCTAATGTCAAAGGTCAGAGGACAATGAGAAGACTGGTTCAAGATAATAAAAAGCCAACGATAACTTAGATAACTACTCATTACATCCAAAGATCTACAGAACGCCATTGATGAACGCACTACACAGCCAACCTTGAAGCAGATGAGCTACAGCAGCAGAAGGCCAGACTGGATCCCAGTCCTGTCGGCTAAAACAGGAAACTGAGGTTACAATTGTACAGGCTCACCAGAATTGGACCATAGAAGATTGGAAAAACATTGCCTGTTTGATGAGTGTTGGTTTCAGCTATGAAAATATCAGCTATTTGCTAAAATAAAATGATGGTGCAGTCGCAGGTAAAGTGATAGTAATTGATTTTGCTCAACTTCCAGAAAGTGCAAAGTGACCTGAATTATTAACACTGAAATTAATTTAAAAAAAAATGTTATTTACAAAACTATACTGAAATTATTTACTGCTACACAGTTTCTGTCAGTGAGCAACAGTCCAAAAATCAAGATTCACAGATCTGTTGTTACCTTCCTTGTAGTAACTTTAGTGTCCAGATCATCTCCATCCAATGATGTCACTTCCTGTTTGGATGGTATGTTATTTATACGATATATATGTTTCTAGACAGTTTGAATGGTGGTATGCAGAAAACACACTATGCCAGTGAGTACAGAATCTAAAGTCACAAAGTGTGCACTCTTGGCATGACAGAACTGTAAGAGATGTTATAAATAGCAGGTTGCAGTATGGATGAGTGTGAGTGGATGATTGAGAGGAATGAATGTGCATGGGGCAGGTGAATAAAGAACAGGAAAGAATGATAGAGTCCGTGTATGCACGTGCAGCACCAGGATGAGAATCGAGTGATTGAGACTGAACTGCGTGATGACAGGCAGTCTCTGTGTGTGCAGACAAAAGAGGTGTTCTACTGCAACCAGTGATGGGCTGCTCCATCACATATTTCAAATTCATTAACTCATTGGCTGCCATTGGCCTCAATTCCAATGCAAATGCTCACTGCTGTTGCATCAATGGCATTCAATGAGTTAAGGTAAAAAAGTGAGTTAAATTTTTGCTTTGCATCAGGTATGTTTAAGTTTGAACCTGTTCAGCAGGCTATATTGTTGGTTTCTAGAGAGATATGTCAATGTACAAAAAACATACAAAAACACACAAATGTGAATTTCACACCACAAAACTGGAACTCTAATGCCAAATTTGTATTTGTTAGCCAACAGCACTCCTAATCGGTAACCACAAACAAAAATAAGTTGCAGCAAAAATAAACTATCTGCATTTTCTTTGTCAAAAGAAAATTCCTTCTCCTGGTGCGTAGAGGTCAACATTTGTAATAGCATTACTGTTTTTTTATGACAAATATGCAGGTATGATCTCCTGTTACTTAAAACAAGGGTAAATAGGAGATTCAAGATTAGTGAATGATGATGCAGCTGTATATTCAACAGCTGCAAGGTGTTGGAGCAGACAGAAAGCTCCTCTTTTTAAGTGTCACTTTTCAGTAGTAGATCTGCTTTTGTTTTTTGTTTTGTAAGAGCACCAGTGGAGATCAATGACTGTTTCATTTCAAAATGTATAATTGACCATTTATCTTAGAATGATTGCGATAGGAGGGAGGTGGCAGATTCAAAAGAGGTACTCCTAAAGATATAAAAATAAAGTTGTAGCCAACAATATTCCTATACATGAAAAACTGCAGAGACAAGGCAAGTACTAGTAGAGGGGTAAGGTAAGCAATAGCTGTGATAGAAAATAAAAGCTTCCTGCTGGAATGAAATACTGGATGTTGCAGTTACATGCTTCTCAGAAACAAGCACACCTGCCGCTTTACTCTTTGGTAAAAGCTCAATTATGACTTTGTGCTGTCAGTATGGGTTTGCTTGTGGATCACAAAAGTATGATATTTTACTTCTTGGACCAACTGTTATCCTTAGTAATGAAAGTTTATTTAGCCTATATCACACAGGCATTGTTTTTTCCTCTAATGACTCTTGCCAGGTGCTCCTATTATGCAGGATTTTCATTTTTACAACTTGCAGCTTTCACTTGAAATGCCTTTTAAGTTTGTCAGTTATAGAGAGCAATAAATGCATTTAAAAATGAATGAATAAATAAAAAACATAAATTTAAATTATATAAAATATTATATAAATTCTCTTTTTTCAGTTAAAGAGGTCTGCAGTTGCCTGTCTAACCTCAAGGTTAAAGGGGCGGCTTTTGATCACCTCACCTTGTCTGTGGTAAGAACAGAAGAGGCACACACGTTGAGGTGGCGTTAGCTTCATAACAGGAAGGTTTTTTTCCGTCCTGCGTGCCCACAACTATTTTGTACCAGCGCGATAGTTGCCCTCTAATGTCCGGTTATGGAATAGCGCTAAAATAACTGAGTTTACCGTAAAAACCAATGACTAAGCTGTGAAAAGGATGAAGTAAATTTATAAAAAACAATAATCAAGAAGAGATAGGAGTGCCTGATTTTTCCTCTGTCTCATCTGAACCCTCTACACTGGCTGATATATAATATTCCTAATATTCCAAAAATTATGATTAAAAATTATAATAATTCTAATATGAATACAATTATAGTATACACATAGCTTTGTTTTTATTGTGGAGTCAGCGTGATTGCTTGTGTTATGGATGGAGCATGTGTATAAATGATCGTGTCATAAAAGTCTGTTTTAATTTTCTTTACTGATCATTTTTAAGCCACTTCTTTTGGCTTTTACCTTTAAGGGGACACAGTGGATCATTGGGTTTCACATATTAATTTAGCATCAATTTTACTCACACCCTTCCTGAAAAAACACCCCCTCCATCTATTTGGCTTGGTATCAGAACTCTAAGAATACTGGCTCGTGACCCCAGTAATCACCTGCGTAATGCCTAAATCACTTATTAATATGAAAAACCCCGTGGGTTCCAAAATTTAACTCTGGACATCTTTAGTTATCCCTTAAAATGCTAGATTTGAGGTCTTCAGCATACACATACAGTGTTTGATCTCCTTTTCTAAACCATAAAAACTAGAATTTGTATCCCAGACATGACACTGTTAAATTGCAAACCAACAATCCAGGGGATGACGAAGGCAAGGAGGTGGCACTGCTTCACTCATACCTCATAGGTATTTACTTCCAGTATACTACAGAGCCATAGAAATACAGTCGGTCTGTTACTTATGAATAAGCTCTGTTCCAACAGGCTGTATATAAGTCTATTTGTTCATACAGTATTTCCAACATTTGTTTTATAATGTATTGGCAAGTATGAACAGATGTTTTAGTTTCAGACACCTTGACATTTGGACACAGATAATGTTTTTGTTGGTTTTTAATGTCCTTTGAACAACTTACACACAATATAGACAAAGTAAATTAATAACAACAAAAATAAACCATTCACTGTCAGTTTTACCATGTTAGTGAAGACATGCTCTGGGAAGGCATGAGTGGTCAACATTAGAAGGAAGATTAAAAAAAATGCTGGTATAAATGTTGTTTTACCTGATCTCAGTAATGCCAGTTCATGATGAAACTCCATGTCAGGGTGGTGGCCAGTAGTCCTGAACAGCATTATGCACAGCTGCTGTCACTTGGTGGACATTTGAATTATCCAAACACTGTGAGCTGAGGACTGCTTTGTTTGTATGTATAAAAGTTGACAACTCAAATGAACATTCCTAAGTAGAGAAATGGCTGTATTTTTCTGATTTTATTCAGCATTCAAGCCAAAGATTCACTGTAAGAATGCCATTATGCCATGAGATATAATATTCAGTAACTGAAGAAAAACCTCAATTCATGTTTTCAAGTAATCCAAATCTGTGCAGAAATAGCTGGTTGCCAAGTTCTTGCAACAAGAATTCCATTTGAATGATACTGTACGTAAAAGGTAGATCTCAGGTGGAATGAGACCAGTTTCAAATCCCTGTTGCAAACCAACAGCATTCAATTGAAAAAAAAATCAACATATTTCAAACCAAATAGAAGAATGCCACTCATCCCAGACTAGAATGATGGAAGCAATACAGCATGAAAATTCAAACTTCTGGTATTACCATGAAATTATCAGACTTATTTTGCTACTAACTTTGATTCTGCCATCTCTAAATATCTCAAAACCTCTAAAATCAAACCTATCTGCATAGCTAGATAAAACACGAAGCAGAAACAGAGAACGTACAGTGGCAACTTTATTAATTTGCACATTTATAAGTTTCACCATTTTTGTCGAAACATTTATATTTACACAAGCAATAATGTTTAGCTTTTGGCAACATTCTCTGAAATATGTCATTACATTACAATGTGCCATTACATGCTTAAACTGAGCTAATAATTAAACATCTTATAGTACTTAAAAACACAGTGAATTTTGAGAGTATATTTTCTCTCCATCCTATTGCTCATAGATAAAGGGAAATAATATTAATCCCTCCTCAATGTATTAAAATCCGGATCAAGAGGATTACTCAGACCACACTCTCAATTTAACACTTCATTTTACTTTCCAAGCAGCATAAAAGTAATCTTCAGGGCAGAGGAGTTGAATTGATTTGCATCACGTATGGCCATGCCTCTTTTCTCAACTGCAAGTACTTCTACTATGATGCTCATGACTGGCTATAATCTTTGATTTACAGGTTAAGAAGCATAACCTGCTATTATATTAAAGTAAACAAGACAGCATTTTAAGATTGCTGCTCACTTTATCAGAATCATTATTCTTAATAAGAACCAAAGCCTAGCCTTAATAAGGCAGAATACTGTTTCTAGGATACCAGTTGGGCTTAAGGCGAAAGTCTAAATTGAGATTTGGCTGAGGTGAGGTGTTTTGCAGTCAATGGAAGGCAGTATAATGTCCCAGTACAGCTGGCTACCACATCATGTATGTGTTTTTACCTTGATTATATTGATCACAGCATTTTATTATTGTGGCTTGAATGTATCATTGTGTTTAAAGCAAGAGCATTAGCCTCTTTAAAGTCATATTTATTTTTTGGCTTTGTTCATGTAAATAGGTCTTCCTCATTCACCAGAGTTGGTAATGGTGTTCCACAGGGTTCTGTGCTCGAGCTGTTACTTTCCACTCTAAATATGCTTCCATTAGTTACTATTGCAAGGCACCATGGCTTCAACTAATTGCCTGAAGAAACGGCTGAAGGGAAATCAAAAAGAAAAGAAGAATCTCAGAAAAGACCAAGGTTACAGGCGCTGTATAGCTCAGTGGTTGAAGCAGGCAGCCCACATACGGAGGCTGCAGTCCTTTCGCAGCGGTTGCATGTTTGACTCCCAGCCTGTGACCCTTTGCTGCTTGTCTTCCCCACTCTCTCTGCCCTGCTTCCTGTCCCCTTTTCACTATAAATAAAGGCCACTGGTGCCATGAAGTTTAAAAAAAGAAAGAAAAAAAGACTGAGGTAATTGTCATTGCACCTGCACTCATCAGAAATAGACTGTCTACTTATTTATAAACTCTTGATGGCATTATTTTGTATCAAGTACCACTGTGAGAATGCTTGGACTTATTTTTGACCAGATTATGTCTTTTAAATTACACATGAATCAAGATTTGACAGCTTTGTAATACTGTACAGGTATATTACACTGAAGCAAACGTGTTTGCTCCAACATAGATGTGTTTGTTTGTGCAGGTCCCCCTCCCCCCAGTTGTAGGTAGGACGAGCATTTTAGTGCAGAATTTTTGTTTTCATGAAGACTCACTCAGTCTAGCCAAAGGCCCAACAGAGGTATTAGTTTGATAGGATCTGTGGTCCTCCGTCACACTGGCAAATACACACACATATTGGCACTTTGGTCCTGTATGGACCAGCTTGCACACATACACACAAACACAAATGCATGGATACACACAAACATGACTGATTGTTCTTTCCTTATCAGATGTTTCAGCCAATGGTTTATTTCCATTCTGCGGCTGGGGAATTGTCTTCAGAATGCTTGCAGTGAAAAAGAAAAAGAAAAAAAAAAAACCTCATTCCAATGATCTGGGTCAGATAGTGACGCTGTCATTGGCCACAGACAATCCCAGCTCTGAATGACAACAGAACTTTAAAGAGAGAGGGAGAGACTGCCACAAGACAAGATGCACAACATATGATAAAAACAGGGAGAGTTGATATCCATCCAGTGGTCTGCCAAACAGATAAATGCATTGCTCTATGTATGTCCCTGAAATAAATATGGACCATTCAAACTCTTTGAATTTCGCTCTATCAAATGTGTAAAGCTGTTTGTTTATACAATCATATTTTTATTCTTCTGTCATATGGCACTATGCATTTCTCTGGGCTTCTCGTAAATCCTTGAACACCACTTCAGTGGAAATAGTTTCTGTTTTCTCTGGTAACACTTCAGCATTTAAACAAATTGGTTTGTAAAGATGTATCAAAAATATATAACAATCTATGCCAACTCTAAAGAATACATTTTTCTTTTTATCATACCTCATCTCTCAATCTCTGTTGTGTCTGCATCCACAGAAACTTTGCTAAGTATGATATCAGCGAATGAAGATAAAAGCAAAGAAAAATAATGAGTTTGATGTAACCATGCCTACAAAGCATTGAACCAAGTCAGTTGCTTATTAGACCTGAATTCACTTTACTTTGTCAGTCATTTCAGAACTGAATTAAACAAAATCTTTGAAGTGACTGAATGTATGCCATAGACATAGAAGGACAACCAATAGATGGAGGCTGTTTGGAGAAGTGACTTAACCTTCACCCCTGTAGGGGTGCTTCTATTACGTCTTTGCTTTGTATGCCTACTGATTGCATGCCTATCCAATGGTAACCAGAGCTGGTTTCTTTTCCATCTGTTAGTGCTGCCTTTGGGGAAATCAAAGTCAAATCCAGAGTAACTAGACAAATTCTTTGTGGATGGAAGATGGAAAAGAATTAGGAAGGCTAGCAGGGCTAATGGAGGGACCTGCTGAGTTGAAAAATGCACAGATTTCTGTTATGATTTAACTATTCATGTGATATTATCAAATGGATCGTATCAAGCTGTTCTGGTTTTAAAATAAAATGACCACATTATCAGGCAATGTGTTATGGCAAGTTTGTTTTCACCTCGGATCAAGACTTTCAGAAGGAAGCGTGTTTATGTGTTGACTGCATCTACCGTATTCAGTCAAAAAGGAAAGGAACGCAGAGGAGATAAAGAAAGATTGAGTAACAGAAGGAAAAATCTGTCAGAAAATAAAGTTAGTACTAGAGGTGTTTTTAAAACCATGTTTTCACCAATGTGTTCTCTCACCACTGCTTTTTCTTTGCCCATTCCGTCTTAATATTCACATAAGACTAACAGAAAGACAAGACATTAGGTCATAAACGGAACCAAAAATGTAGCAATATCTATCAACTAGTTCAGGCAGGCATTTTGAGCAAAAGTTTGCACACTCATACACCCCTCTACATAGTTCATTGCAATTACAACCACTCGCTTTCTGGTCTTTTTGAAATGCTTCCATTAAGTCCCAAGGTCGGAGAAAAAAAGAAAAATGGATCACAGATCTCCACTCTCTTTGCAACTAGAACTTAATACAGATGTTTGATATCATGTCTTGTAGCAAAGGCAGCACCGCAGTGGCTGCAGCCCCAGGCATCGTCGACTTGGATGATGTACTGGATATGATTTCGTTGTGCTGGGACGCTGGCTCAATGACAAATAAAGCGATTCGATTCTGATTCTGATTCTGATTCTGAAGTGTTCAAGAGGTGAAGTGTAAGCAGTTTGATATGATTTTGGGTCAAAAAAGATAAAAATGAGGCCCAGTTGCTATTGGTCCTGTCCAGTCCAGGCTCAGACTTATTCTATCCGCAGCCATGTCTTGTGATGTGTGGAGAATGTGGTTTTGAATTTTAATATTGAAAAATCTTTGGATATGTCATTTTCATTTCTGGACTGGAGCACACGGTGTCCATGCCCCCCCCCCCCCCCCCCCCACACACACACACACACACACACACACACACACAAAAAAAAAAAAAAAAAAAAACCTTGGGAATATTAATTTTTGTGTGTGATGGTCCAGATCACTGAGGCGTTTACACTGCTACTAGTCAAGGTTAAAATGACGCTTTACTTGTTACACACTAATCTGTCAAGTGAAATGTGTCAATAGTTAAATAAAACTCTATAGTTTAATTCATAGTTAGTTGTATTTTTGCTTTTCACTAGGCTCTTTTTTTTATCAGATACAGACGAATGATAGTTCTTGATGCAGTGCCGTCAGATGGAAACCATTTTAGGATTTCATCTTTGCCCTTTTTTGTACTAAAGTTTTCCCTGATTTGTGGAATTGTTTCATGTTAATATGGACTGGAGAGGAAGGAATATAAAAAACCCTTAAAAAACTTCTTAGAGAAATATTGTTTTACACATTTTAGTAATTTTGAATGCTTTGTTGACAAACTGGCAATACTCTTTGCTCCTTAAAAACTATTTTGCTGATACTTCTACCAAATCATCTTTACATCTGACTTTACTGATTTATATTGCAGCCTATATATGGTTGGAAGTTATTGCACTTTTGCTCAATATTGAACTATTTCCAAGAACCTTTCCATGGATTAAAGATGATGGCATTCCCTTGGAATTGTTTACAATGTAAATGTTCTTAATAACTATTTCAGGTGGCTAACAACAGCGAATAAAGCATCTGGCTCTTTGTATGCTCATGGGTAAAAGTGGGTAACGCTGGGAGTGTGATTTAATTATTAACTTCCTATAATTGGAAGATGGCCCAAAATGAGGTAAAAACCTCATGCTGCTTTCATTTTCCCTCTTGTCATTATCACAAAATAAATCTGTAATCCAACCACAATGATCTGGAGCCATTTTACTTGGGTAATACCATTTAAATAATGTGTTTTCATGAGTTACTTCCTGTAGATGAAGAAAATCAAAATACTATAGGTTATTGGCTATTTAGTTTTCTCATGTTGATAAGACCAGACATGTTCCACATCATTTCAAACCATGACTTAGAGAACAACATCCAGAACATTAAATCGAATTGGTTAGGAAAGTTCTATTACTAGATGAAATGATGAAGGTTCCTAGCATGTTCTTACATCTGGACAAGTGTGTTTCTTCTTTCTCACATTGCTTTGTACATGTATTAAGATACATTTTGGAACTCATTCTTGAATGTCACCTTTTCACTTTCCCAACATGATATAGTTGTGAAGTTTCTGATAAACTTCTCACATAAAACTGAAATACTACAACTTTTTTCCTTTTGGCTTTTCCCTTCAGGGGTGAATCATCTGCCTTCATCTAACTCTGTCCTCTGCATCCTCTTCTCTCACACCAACTAACTTCATGCCACTACGTCCATAAATCTCCTCTTCGGTTTTCCTCAAGGCTTCTTGCCTGTTACTTACAAGCAACTGTTCATGCCCAAACCATCTCAGTCTGGCCTCTCTCTAAAACATCTAATATGTGCTGTCCCTCTGATGTACTCATTCCTGATCCTATCCATCCTCATTGGTCATCGCCTCCTGTCTTTTCCTCAGTGCCACAGTGTAAACCATAAAACATTGCTGGTCTCACCACCATCTTGTGTACCTTTGCACCTTTGTATAAGGGTTGGGGCATTGAGCTCAAGAGTGGACAGAGGTAATTAAGTTTAGAAAAAATAATTTATTAACAAAAAAAAGAGAATGATGTGGAAAAAACAGTGCCAGGAACTGGAGTGGAAGAACTTCTGAACCTGTTGTGAATTGACCTCAAGCACTTAAAATCCTCCACTTTCTTTATCTCTGCTCCCTGTAGCCTCATTGTTCCACTTGGGTTCATTTCATTCACACAGGTGTATTCTGTCTGCAACTAACCTTCATTCTTCTCCTTTCCAAGGCATGCCTCAACCTCTCTAGCTTTTCTTCCACCAGCATGCTCGCACTAATTCACATTCAAATCAATACGACGTTACCACACATAAGTCTGTGAAAGCGTTCTTTGCGGAACACGCTTGAACCATAGCCTCATATATTTTTAGCAGAGAAATAAAACACTTTAGCAGCTTCAGTATTTAAACTTAGAGGCTTATGTGAGCCAAACATCAAGCAAAAAGCCTGGAGCTCGACCATATACACTATACTGGAATTTACAGACAGCATTAGGGGGTGCACTCACATTTAAGGGCACAACCACATTAAATCAATACCACTATGCACATATTTTTAATTTTATTTCTCTGACCTCTCTTACATGCCATTATGCAATTGATCATTACATTGAATAAGCATAGAGAAGAGTCACAGTGCTAAAAACTGATAACTACTTCCCTGATATTTTTTTATTTACCCTCTTCAAACCTATTTTTCTGAGGCAAATGTTTTTCTTTCCTCTTTGGTTTATGTTTCCTTGCGCTTCAAATCCACCTTGCCCACTGTGGTAACTTCAACTCTTTAAGAACCCACACAAAGGCTTACGGTCAGTTTACACGCTTTATCTGGAAAACTGCAGTTCAACTCTTACAGGCTGTGAGTGGTACATTATTGTAGCACACCAGAAGGACACTGGAAAGAGGGGGAGGGGCATACTGAGGGGCATTCAAGTGTTGTACAACAAATGGGAAATCCAAAATTTCCTGTCTTTATACTGCTCACACTATAACATCCACATTTTGAAGGCGGATTTATGTCAAACTGTGAATAAAGTTCTGGTTATCAAGAACAGTTATCGTTATTTTTAGAAAAAAAAAAAGAGTTTTAGTCATACACCTAATAGACTAGGTTAATAAAATTACTGCTAAGCAGGAGACATGGATTTGCTTGACTCAACATTATTAGCCCAAACATTTTCAAGCCAAGTGGATTGCAAAAAAAAAAAAAAAAGGGAGGGGGGGGGGGGGGGGGGGGCTTGGAGTGGTCAAGGAAAAAAAAGGAGAATTTATTAATAATATTAATTCAATTCAATTGAAAAATACTTTATTAATATCCCCAAGGGGGAAATTAAAGTTTCAGTACACCAGGAAAAATCTGGTGTACTATGGGAGCTGCTAGTGTCCAGCGCTCCTTTTCTCCTTCTCATGCCAGGTCCCGTGGTCCGAGTGCTAACTCCAGGTAACAGCAGTTAACAGTCGTTAAAACAGTTTACAGCCGTTAGAACCAGTATATCTCCATAATGATGACAACTGAGATATCTCCAGGTCAGAGGAGGAAACACCGATGAACCAAACCGTTTCCCCTGGGAAGACCGAGCTCCATTCAGTCCGGCGAGCGACGGAGCCGACCGTCCCAGAGCCCGGTTCATCATGTGGACCAGACCCGGCCGTTGTCGTCTCCCCCGGCGGTGCTGGGCCCCACCAGGTCACCAGACGGCCCCTGCCAGGTCAGCTGACCCATCCGGCGTGTAGACTGCTGGACGGGGGCAGCATGCCGCCGCTGCTACGTCGGGGGCTCCCGTCCCGGCTCCGTAAAATAAGTAAGATTAAAGTAAGATTGTAAGGCGGAAGAGAATGTGGTTATTGTCAGTAGCACTGTTTATCTGTATCTATGATGTATGTAACGCAGTGTGCAAAATGGCCTCTGCAGATGTGTGTTGGTGGGATTTCTCTCCTCTCCATCAGTGTTGCTCTGCACAAAACATCTGTATTTCCAGTGACTCAGACTCTCTTAGTATCTCTGTAGCCTCTCTAACATGCTTTTAGCTGATCTTCTCAACTCATCTTAAAATCCGTCAACTGAGTGTAACTCTATTAACTCCAGTACGAGAGAATGCAGACTTTTACTCTTCTAACAAACATGTCATAATGCAAGGGATTTGCCAACTTCTCATAACTGTTTTACTCATTGCTCATGTCATTATTGCTCATTTCAATTCATTTCTCCGTATGCATCCATTTTTGCATGTCAGGACTATAATATATTTCTTAAAATTGTCATACTTGAACAATTTAGTGCTCACAAAGAGATGAAATAATAAAAAAATAAATAAACGGAATTCGGATGTCCATATTACATGCTCTGTGAGGTTCTAATTTAGGATGTCATCAACATTCAATAAGAGCTATCATGGTTTTCTGTGACAGCAGTTTTTGCGCTTATACAAAGTTTTCATATTCAGGGTCACATAAGCATGAGAAATGTTTGAGACGTGCAACAAAAGAAAAGCTGTGTTTTTATTGAATTCATTCATGCTCCAGTGGTTTCTATGTTGTCTAACAGAACCTGACCTTTCATGATGGCTATTCATTCTCCTGAAGTGGCAGTGAAGAATAGACAGTTTCCAGTCCTTGGTTCAATATTTGTTTCAGTTTGTTTGACATTACATGACCATTATGCTCATAGTGCCATAGAAAAAAAAGAATTAAACTCCAAAATCAAAAATGACCATGAGTGTGTTTTCTTATCCAATAGTAGATTTTGACCAGCAATGGATTAGCAACATGTCCACGGCATACTCCTGTAATTCAACCAAAGAGAGCTGGGAGAGGCTCTAGCAGACGTGCATGATGGGAAGACCTGGGTATAAATAATCGGTGGACAAATGGATTTTGATATAAATGTACCCGACTCTTTTCTAAAGATGAAATCTCATAGAAAGATGTAATTCTTCTTTTGATTAAACCTAATTATAAAGTCAGTTTTAATGTAAAATACCAACATTTCACAGTTTCACCTTTTCATGTGTGAATATGTTGTTATTGCTTTTATTGCTTTTGTTTCATGAATTCTCTTTGGATGAAGCTGACATTCTGATTGGATGTATGAGCGCAGATAAGGTATTTTTTTTTTTTAAGTTTCTGAATCAAATGAGAAAATAATCATAAAATTAATGACAAAAACCAAGAGGGAAAAGCTGAAAGCATTTCCTTGTTACAGCCTGATACATTTATATGATTACATGCATGACATGCATGACATAATGACTTGTTAAAGTGCTTTTACTACAGCTGGTAATTTAGGACTTGAAATCAGCAGACTGACATGAATGGTTGTCACTACAGCGAACTTTCATCTACACTCTAAAGACTCTCGATGTGATCAATAGTATGTGCACTTGGTAAAAAAAAAAAAAGAACATATTTTTAATAGCTCAGAGAATGATGATGTCAAAATCCTGCTGATCACATTAGCTTAAGCAAAGAGTGATTATATTGTGGAAATCTGATTATTTTTGCAGTTATCTGCTTTGTTTGAATAACCACAATAAGTCACCAAAAGCTTGAATCTGAGGAAAACTTGGGGAAGAAGAAAAAAAAAGAAGAGCAGCATAATTGGTGTATTCTGTCAGTCAGTGTCATATGAAATGTGCACAATGGATTCTTGAAGCATGTGAAAGCAGTGCTTCATATCCTGGAACAAAATGTCAATTATCAAGTCACAAAATCAAGTCCCTGTGAATATGTAGCAACCCAAATGCAACACAGATATGCTCTTTGATATCCTGTGACATTCTTTATATTTTTCATTTATTCATTTTTGCACACCGCACCATCTGTTTACATAAAAAAGCCACCAATGATGATTGCCTCTTGCTTTTTTCAAAGACTGAATGTGCACACTCACGTATACAACCAGAGTGACCTATGTTAAAAGCACTGGACTGTGTGAATGCTCATTTTTCAACATGTTTTAACCGTGTGTCCCAAATGGAAAGCATTATGGGATCAGTATCGGAAATGTTGAAAACTATGTCTTTTTTCCTAACTGAAAGCAACTTACACAGTCAGTTACGCCGTAGACTGCTCTTCTGAAATCCCAACATCAATGAAACTGATAAAAGAATAAATACATGGAATATGCACTGGAAGCACAGAGTGAGGGAGTTCTGCACTAGATGTGCAAATGATCTCTGATTAAATTGGTACAGAAACTGCACTGCATGCACATGCGTGTTTGTGTGGTTGTTGCAGTTTCCAGGCTCTTCTGTCAATCCTTGTTGGGTTTTTCTGTGCTGTACTGTTAATCAAAATCTTGGCTAGTTTTAAGAAGAAAACATATTTTTTGTACATTTACATCATTCTGCCTGTCTTCAATCTTTTTCCCTGCTGTACTATCCAATGTAAATGTGTGAGGTAGTCACTGTTAGGGCAGCTGTCCAAACCAATGAAGTGAATGGGGTGGGACACAAGTGTCACCTCTACAGCAAACCTCATCCATGAATACTAGACTTTGTTTGCTTCACTTCTATTTTGATTTGCTTGAGTGTCAGTTTCTAACTTACAAGTGCAACTTAGTGTTATCCTCGAACCTTAACCTGTCAGAGCGCAAATACCTTGCCCCCCCACCTTTTTTTTTTTCTTTTATATACTTTCAGTACCCTCTATGGGGCCACATACTTTTCTTTTATGTGGTTTAGAGGGTCACTTGTAATCATGCAGGAAGACTAATTTAGATCAAGATAATTCTGACCATAGATTAAACCAGTCAGACGTCCGTTAGTAATGTATAAAGTCCATCTCATGGAGGCTTAATATAGCACATATGCACAGTGGGACTGATATCCAGGGAAAATTGAATGCCTTCAACTTTTCTGAGCCGTTGTTAAACTTTTTGTGCTTAGTTGGCAACAATGTTTAGGTGTCAAAGGAACAAGTCTCAAAAGGACATCCATATCCAATGCCAGAAGCCAAGGTTTCTCAGTAAAATATGGCGCTGTAACTAGGGATGCGCGCGATTAGTCGTCTAAACGATTAAACGTCCGCCCACTTTCTAGTCGGCACCAGAAATATTAGTCGTTTAAACCAATTTGTGTTTTACTCATGTAAAAGGCCGCTTAACTGTCATACAGCCGCCCGCCACTAGTCGGGGCTGCAGAGCCGTCAGACAGCAGCCCCCTCCCCGCGGAAATGCTCGAGTAGACTGGAGTTTTAAAACGGCACGGTGGGAAGATGGTCTCGCAAAACCAGCGTGGTTTGGCGGTACTTTAATCTAGAAAATGGAAACAAGGTAGTATGTAGACTGTGTCAGAAACAACTGGCATACAATCACTCGACTGGAGCAATGTACAACCACATTCCACTCAAGCATTTGGATGTTAATCTGCACGAGACAATGGCTGCTGATGCTAGCGGTGCTAGCCACACTGCTAGCCACATTGTTTACCCGGAGACGTGTTCTCCCGTCCGGTCTGAGAGATTTTAGATGTTTGTTTAATTTTACACTCATATTGAACTGCGCATAGAGCTTAATAATCCAGCAGCAATTTATCTTTTTTAGATGTTACATTATTTGTTAACTTTAAGTGAGTTTTTGTCGGATGTGCAGGGTTTATATTCATACTGCACCGTGCAAAATGCTGCTCGTTTCGGTTGAAATGTAATTATAAATTAGATGTTTTTATTAACTTGAAAGTGAAATTGAAAAGCAATAATTTTGTCGGATAAACTGCAAGATTTCTATGTGTCAGAGGCAATTTATTTATTTTGGTGGTTAACTTTTGACTGAGTTTTTGCCTTCATGTTCCACCTTCATATTCATACTGCTCACGTGTGCAAATGCCTGTGGTCTCTGTACTTCAGCAGCTGCATTTTAAATCCGACATGGTTTGTTTGATTTACATTTTGATTTTTAAAGGCTTAAAGAACTCTTGTTACACACAATATTTTTTGGGACAATGTTTCAAATTCTGTTTCGATATTTCAATAAATTGTGCTAAATTTTCACTGTTTTCTGAGTGTTTTCCTTTTTTTTAGACTAGTCGACTAGTCTTAATTAAAATTTTCATTTAGTTGACAGGGAAATTAGTCGCCAGGAACATCCCTAGCTGTAACCTGTGATAGCCATCCTAGCTTACTTTTTTTATAGGTTCTTGTCAGCTGACGAGAGTTGGGGTACCCCCAGAATAACATGCAGAGTCAAACAACCATGGCAGCTCACAGTTCACCAGTTACCTGTTCATATAAATCTTTTGACATTTGGAAGGTGTCAGGGAAAATACGCACTGAGGGACATCTTACTGACGTCTGTTCATATGTGTGATATTTATTTTGAAAAGCAGGGAAGGTCGGGTTGAAATATTCCTCTCAGATTTTTTCCATCTGTAGCTTCCTATTCCCAGCTGGTTTGTCGTATCCTCTTCTTTTGAATTGTAACTAAGGCTGTATAAAAGATTGTCCCTCCATCATTTTGGTTGCTCCTTTCATTGTCAAGCTTTGATAGTGTTGGAATGCTCCCTCATGAGAACTAAGTTCAAATACAATACAAAAAAATGCAAGTCTTGGATTTTCAGTCTCAATTTATTTGCCTTTCCTGAGAGAGCGGTTTCATTTCAACAGGAGGAGGCAACAAAATAAACAGGAGAAACCCAACAGAGCAACATAGATGACATGCAAACTCCACACATAGGGAGCCTGTGAGTAGATTTGAAATGAAAATATTTTTGTTGTATGAAGTCACAGTCATGAATAGTGTATCACAGTGCTGACCCACTGTGGCAATGTGGTCAGTGTAATTCTCCATACTGCAAGATAACACACAGTCCTGTGTAGTACACACACTTATTCCTTTTGCATATGAGAATTACCAGTGGAACAGTATGAAGTTTGACGATGAACACAAGTAGAGTTGTGTGGAAAAAAAAAGGTATTCTATGATTTGCATCGCTTGTGCCAGAGAATATAGTTTAATGGCAACATCATAATTATCTTGAAGTGACTGGAGTGATCTTATTATTGCCCCCTTGAGGTTTGAAGGTCCAAACCTGATTGTAAGATCTTTACCCAAGGGGATAAAAGCCTTCTTCCTCAGCTGTAGCCTGTGATGTGAGGGACTTATTTATTAGTGCTGATACACACTCTGACTTCATCTCTAGAGGTTAATTAGGATCTAAGGTTTGTCACAGAAAAATGGTCTTTGGGAAGATTGTGTTATTGTTATTGTAGACTGCTGTCCTTGTGGCTTTTTATGACAATTTGTCTCTGCGGACCTTTTGTTAAGTATTTGTCATGCTTAAGGGTTCTAACAAAGCAAAGAAAGACTGATATTCTGAGGGAATTGGAATGATCATGATCAAGTAATGTGTGTCATAATTAAGTAATTTTGCTTTTGCTCTTTTCACACATTTTGAATTAGGAAGAAAACAATTATATTGAAGAAAGCACACTGGAATGCAGTATAAAATATTAACCTCAATTTAAAGTGCAGTTTTATTTAGACAAAGTTTTAATTTAGTAATTAATTTGATCAACAGAGATATTCTATTCTTTGTATTCACAAAATCTCAGCAGCATTGACTTACCAAAGAGTTGCCTTGAATTACTTTTTTATACCTCTGTTAAACCTGGAATGCTCCAGCAGCCCTGGTACATTGACTCTGCTAGATTAGTAACCTCATCATGACCACATGCTCAGACGTTTCCTTGTCTTTTTGCAATGAACAGTCATCTTTTTTCTCATTTTGGAATGCTCACCTCTCCGAGCCAACAGGTGTCAAATCAGAATGAACGAGTCTAAAGATTGGAAAAACAGGAAAAAAAAAGGTAGCATGAGTGAGGTGGGGTATAGTGAGTGCAGTGTACAGACGCCTGGCTGTGAGGCTTTATGTGTATTATGACATGTAATGTGACTTTTAACCTTGAGAAAGTGGGATGCTGTGTAAAGAACCAAATTATTTGTAAATCTCATAACCTCATCTTTTATTCACAAAAACAAAAACAATCAGAAAAAAAAAGACTATCACACGTTGACAGTGAGTCATTTTACCATTTCATGAAAAATGTTAGGTCGTTTTAAAATTTAGTCTCGACAAAAAAATGGAAAAGTAACTGGTACTAAAAAAAAAAAATCCTGTAACTAAAATGGTTAATTGGGAACAAGACAGTCACATGACTGTGTATAAAAAGGGTAGTAGTTCACCAAAAATCCACAAATTCAAAATAATAATAACAATAGGAACAATAATATATTTTCTAAAAAATTACAATGTAATGTCTCTCAGCATAAAATTGAATATTTCATCCAGCTGAGTAACCAATCTTGTTATATCTGAGTCCAGTCCCAAGTTCACGGTGCCTGATTCTGAGTCAAGAAGGAGTCATAAAAGAAAAATCTGACTCGGGTCCACCACTGATCCTAGTCAGTTCCAATCCAGCTGTCAGCTTTTAAAACAAATGTACAGTATATAAATCATTGGCATCTGGTGAACAAGTTGTCTTACTGACATTACTGCCACTTTTTCTGCCATAAAGTAGGGTCAAGATTGTGATGATTGAGAATGAAGGGGTCAAGATCTTCTGGGGTTTCCAGATCCCAGCTGACACACTGACTGATCAGCCTGACATAGCAGTGGTTGAAGAGCATCAGAGGACAGCAGTGGTAATCGATGTGGCCGTGCCTGATGTTGCAATAGCAACATGAGAAAGAAGGAATGTGAGAAGCTTGAGAAATACCAAGAGCTGAAGGAAGAGCTAGAAAAGATGTAGAGTGTGAAAGCTACATCTATCTATCTATCTATCTATCTATCTATCTATCTATCTATCTATCTATCTATCTATCTATCTATCTATCTATCTATCTATCTATCTATCTATCTATCTATCTATCTATCTATCTATAATCTTTTTTAACATTTTCTCTCCTGTCTTTTGCCAATTAATATGTCTGGAGGATATTTTCCATTTACTATATGTTTCACAGCTGCAGTGCCAACACATGTTGTTTGTGTGAACAAAAGCTATGGAAAAGGTTTTTCACATTATACCCACTTTTAAACCCCCTGCTTCCCAAACCCTGCTGAGACAAATGGAAATTTAAAACAACTACATCACACGCCTGATTGTTCTGCCCAGCCGCCTTTTCTCACTCTCTCTGGGTGTCGCTAACAAGGCAATTGACAGGGTGATATGAGCACAATTTTCTTTCTGCCATTTCCTAATGTTAAACACCAGAATAATCAACAAGCTGCCTGCTTTCCTGTCTGTGTCCCTCGCTTCCTACCTCCCTCCCGTCTGCACCACCACTCGCTTGCTCTCTCCATCTCTGCTTGCGTTCATTTAACACATCGGTATTGGATTTCCTAATGCTAACTGCCAATGAAGTGGCTTGTGCCACTTGTGCCGGGGTTTTTGTTGCAGGTGAAGTGTCTTAGAGTGTATGTGTGTGTGTGTGTGTGTATGTGTGTATCTGCACAAAGGCTGCTTGTGCTGGAGAAATGTGACTCTGATCTTGCTTGTCCATGCCTGGATGTGCCCTTGGTGTTCCAATAGATCGACAAAATCTATTTGTGTCAGAGGACTGAAATAGCATGTTAGGACTTTATGTTGTTTTATGTGCAGGAGATGTTTATGTTTATGAGATGCATATAGGTTAAACTGTCAAGGAGACAGACAAAAACTAAAGTATGCATGTATAAATAGGGAAGGAAAACACAGAGCTATTTGTGCATAAACGTAAAAGGACTTACTACTTCAACATTAAAAAACATCTGAAACAAGACAGCTTGTTGTTTTGCTAAAAAATAAATAAGAATATAAAAAATTCCACTAGTCACTCGCTGAAACGGTTGAATGAATAATTTTCTATTAAAAAAGGAATATAAATGTTGAAAGAATCTGCATGTTTATATTCCCTGCGAGTCTTTTACATGGACAACCATTTCCCTTTTCAGTGAATTATTTGGTGGTGTTTATTCTGCCACAATTTGTTTATTCTTGCTAATTACTGTGAACCAGAAGTCAGAGATATTTGTAATTCCAACATGCGCTTTTTTTCCTTTCCTTCTCTGCCTGTCATACTGTCAACTCATTTGACATTTGACGCCTGCAAAAATGAGGCATTGAGAATCCTGATAAATGTGTTGAAACGAACTGAATTCCTCTATGGAAAATTCAGCTCTCTTTTGATGCTTTGTAGATTAGATGGGGAGTATGTTATTAATGAGTGAGATTACACCCAGCCGTTGCTAACCGGATTATAGTTTAATACAGCTCAATTTTCCCATGCAATCCATCTCTATTCCTCTCTTTCCTCTGTAGCTTTGTTTTCCCCTTTTTTCTTCTCATCTTTGGCTATTCTCTGTTCACCAAGTTTGGTGTTCATGTGAAACAGAGCATGCAACTTCAAGCATTTTAGATTTCAGATATGAGGCTCTGCAAATGAAAATGGTTTACGAAACACACAAGCCAAAGGACACACAAATTTCTCTGAACAATTAATCAACACTAAGTCAATTATGATTCATAACAGTATGCTTATGGACCTGCAAGAGGTGCAGAGTGAATGTTGCATGCAGAGTTTCGAGAACTCTGTTTTAACAACTCAATTACTGCTAGCTGGGGTATCACTCTAAGTTTTACTGAATAACCCAATTAAAAGAGAGAAATAAAACCACACAGGGCACATGAATGTGAAGAGAAAGAGGGAGATTGTTTCTAGCAGCTTCTGTACTTGGTAGGCAGGAAGAAATGATGAGAACAAACATGAAAAGCTAGAGTAACAAAGAGAGAAAAGCAGTGAAAGTGACAAAAAAAGACTTTCAGGGACAAAAAAAAGGGAAAAAAACAGGGGATGGAAGCATTACTAACATTTGAATCTGTAGCATTCTGCTTCTTCACTAATTGTGCTTGCCTGTTCTTTCTTCTCACATCATTCCCTCATATCCTCTTCTTGTTACTCTTCCCTCTTCTCATTTAAACTATATCCACACTACTGCTTTTATGTCTCTCCTCTCTGGGTTGCTGCTATTTTTCCCCTCTCCACTGCAGCAGGGGGATTATAGCGTTGCTTCAGGGAAACAATAGGCCTAACAAGGGGCTTAAGTGGCCAGATCCAAACCAAATCAAACATTTTGCTAACGGGGTTGCCACAGTAATCCTTCCATTTTACTCATTTTTTAATTATCTTGTCTTTTTGCTTTTCTCTTTCCTCTTTTTTTTTCTCTGCCGACAATTATTGGGGGCCCACCCCCTTATTTAGCTTAAATCAGAGCTTTGTTTTTAAAGTTAGTTCCCCTAGCAGTGCTTCTTTCATAACAAGAATGTTTAATTGGTCTTAAAACAGTACTAAGTAGGTTGTTTAGTAGATATGTAATCATGGATCGTTAGGAACTGTTAGACTGTGTGAAAAGGCACACAGGTGTATTTTCTGTGGAACTGACCACTGTAGACCCCAGTGAATAAGAAAAAAAAAGTAGTCTCTTGAAACATGCTGAAAAAAATGGGAATGAGAATGATTATGATAAAAAAAATATGAGAGGGATTTGTGTAGTCACATACTTAGAATGATCTGATGGTGAAACTATGGGCAAACTATGGACGCCCTCTCCATTAGAGGGCGTCTGGGGTGAAACAAGACCAACTTCCTCCTCCTTAAGGGCCGTGTATACTCTCGCGGCAATGTGTCACCGTCAGCTTGTCGCAGAGAGGCCGCTGTCACTTTTGATTTATACTAGCTTGGTCTCCTCTCTTATTCTACGCCACAACGCAAGAGGGACAATCACAAACTAGCTAAACTTACTAAACTTATCTCTTGCGTTTTTCCACTTCCTCACTGTCTCGGCCATATCCAGACCCACATTCATCGTGATCTACCTCCATGAATTGCTAGAATATGTTTTGTCTTTGTAGTGTGGAGAACAAGAATCATACAGATGTGGGTACTTCCTCATTTCTTCAATGATGCGCTCTTTTCTATACGGATGTAGAATTGACCAATCAGAGGCCTCCTTTCTCTCCTCTCTGTGGCACTGTCTGCATCGACCTACAATTTTAAGTTAGGTGCACCGGAGTGTCTGCGTAGGGTGGGGGGGGAGCATCTCTGCGTCGTCTGCGTAGGTAACGCAGACAAAAACCACTGCTGAGGGAGAAAAGGTGAGGATGATAGCAGTTAAAAGATAAATGAACATATTTTTCAATTCTTTACTTTATTCTTTGTTTTTTACATTATGTACAACACTCATTTTATGTTTATTGTGCAGTAATCTAATGGTAACATGTATTTGTTACAGGTTTTGATGCATTTTCAGGATTTATAAGAAATTTATGTCCAAATTTTGGGAGGCTTGGAATGGATTAGGGCATTTACATGGAAAACCCGTCTCTACTTATGGAATTTTCAGGTTATGAAACTACTTCCAGAACCAATTAATTTCGTAAGTAGAGGTACCACTGTATATGTTTTTATAATACAGCATGGACACCAAATATACACCAAAGTATGCTAACTTCTGGCATTCCACTGACATTCTGGTAAACCTATTTAGCCATACACCAAAACAAGAAATACGGTGTAGTTGGTAGCAGCAATTTAGTACAATGGTAAATGAACAGACTTACAGTTCTGTAAATTACTTAAGTTCTGGATGCTTTAGTTTTTTCTTCTCTCTGTTGGCTTTTTCCATTACTTCCAGTTTAAAGCTTGGGTTGGACAATAGAGCAGGTTCAGTCCTGTTGGACATTTACATGCAGTAACCAACCCAACTTAAACCACATCATCTTTGCATGTTAGTCAGCCTAAGATGTTTACTGTATTTTCCAGACTATAAGCCGCTCTTTTTGTCCCACGCTTTAAACCATGAGGCTTATACAGAGATGCGGCTTTTCTATGAACTTTTCTTAAGCCTTGAGGGGGCGTTCTAGCAGGAAGAACCAAAAATATGTCAATATTTTATTTCTCAGTCTGGATACCGGCGGCTTATAGTCCTGTGCGGCTTTTATGTGACAAAATATATATTTTGTTTATATTTTAATGGGTGTGGCTTATATTCAGGTGTGCTTTATAGTCCAGAAAATACGGTACATGTATTCTAAAACCATGATTTCAGCCAAAGTAGTCATTTCTTTTCTTTATTTCCTATAATGTAATGTAAATACACTAATTAAAACTAGCTTACGAGAGCTAAATCATACAGAGAACTAACAAAGGACAAAGGAAAATGAGGAGTATGTAAAGTATAATGAAAGGTGATCAACTAACTGAAAACAGATTTGAACACCAAATATACAAGGGGAAAAAAAAACCTTTGAAATAAAGCGGGCATGGTCATCTAAATCCCCAAACTATTAAAAAAATAATCATGGTTTGTTCTTTGGTTAATTGGACAGATCCTCAGGAGAATGTGACTTCTATCAGGCAGGTTCATGTTTTGTTTGTGAATGTTTTCAATATCTACTCCAATTTCTTTTTAACTATTAGACTAAAATAGAATCATAGTTAACATGAATGACTAATTTCACTGTCATTCAAAGATAGTAATGGAAAATGCTGGTAATTAAGAGCGCCTCTCTCAAAATGATGTTGTTTTGTTTTTTGTTTTATTTTGTTTTGTTTTTTTAAGAGAGTTGCGATATCAAACAAGATGATATCATGCTGACATTATTATCATCTTTATCCATTTTCACACAGCCTGTGATGTAAAAGAGCAATATGACTAAGGAGATTTGGTGGGAAGAGAGACAGAAAGGAGCCAACAGACATAAAAACTCACAGACAAGGAGGCTGAAAGCCCAAATATGAAATCCTTGCAGGCCACTGCATGAAGGCTAAATGTATATGTTGTAAATGGGAGATTGAAATATCTCTCTCCAGTGTCCCTCTTTCATTGCCTATTTCTCCTTATTTTTCTGTCTCTTCCTGTGTGAGAGTTATCATGACGACAAGACATTTTGGCTGCTCTGCATGTGCCATGATAACTAGGTGTCAGGATTTCTTTTGGGGGAGGTAGGCAGATTTCCAATACAGGAGATTTGGCTACTGGTTGGATAACATCATCAGACAATAAAAATACGATAACAAAGTAGAGGAAAAAAATGGGAGAAGGTATAACAGGGACACGAGCAGCAATGCTAAATGACACAAGAAGACCAAGCAGTTTATTGATGCTTTTATACATTTCCAAGTCAGAAAATTGTTGGAAAACAAGCATGAAAATATAATATAAGAAAGTTGAAACTAGAAGACTAGAACTAACAAGAAAACATTTCAGCATTTTCTCATTAATTTTAAATATTCAACAGTTAATTCATAAGTATTACGGTACACATAATGTAAACTTTTCATAATAGTATGCCAAAAAATTGTGTTATAATTCAAAGTGGATACAAAGAGCTGAATTAAATTATTAACCAAGACTACTTTTCTGTTGTCTTTTATGGCCATAAAGTAAGACAGCTGGGGTCTGTGCCATTTTCAGTCAGAGTTGAAGTCATGAACACCTCCTGCTGTTCTCTAACATGCCTCTGCTGTCTGCAGAACGAAACATATGAATGATGCATACAGATGGACACTGCCTCAGGCCAAACAGATTATTGAGCCTCATTTTTCAAAATTTCCATCAGTGTTTTTTTTTACGTTTGTTCTTAATAAACTTTGGTTTCATCAGTTGGAAGAATGACTCAGGATTGTTTGCACCAGTCTTCTCATAATGATGAATCCCATGCCCTAGTACAGCCTTTCTCAACCTTTTTTCAGTCACGACACCTTTCAAAAGTGAATAAAATCTCACGACACCCCAGAGTAAAATATAATCCAAAGCCACACTGCATCGCTCCGACTGTAAATGCATACGTCCAGTTTATTTAGTTTAAATAACCTCAACATGATAGCTGCACCAGAGTAGGCCTCAGCAGGAAAGCTTTTTTTCATCCGTGATGTGCTTGCTTCCATCCATCATCTTTATATTGCCTCTTTTTAGCCTTATCGCTAGCAACTACCTTTGCTACCTATGGAGCAGATTCAGAGCTGGTGGATGAAGGCTTGCATGAAGAAGTCAGTTCCTCTGTGATGTTCCGTTCCTGTGGGGCTTTTATTTTTAGAAAACGATCAATGATGCTGCTAAAAAGTTCTTTTTGCTATCTGTGAAATAAAATTCCAGTGGTTATATGATATTATGACATAAGCTAACTGGGCAGTCACGTTGACCTTACACTGACCCCGTATTGACATTGTTAACATTGGGAAATGGGCATGTAAGACATATTTTTATTATTCATTTCATGTCCAATTATGTATCTTATTTATTTATTTATTCATTCATTCATAGGCAAAAACTATGTATTTATGTATGCATTCATATATTTATACAGTGCTGCCTCTACTTACGAAATTAATTGGTTCTGGTTTCATAACCTGAAAATTTCTTAAGTAGAGATGCGTTTTTCATGTAAATGCCCTAACCCGTTCCAAGCCCCCCAAAATTCAAACATTATTTTTTTTATAAATTATAAATATTACATGAAATGACATAAAAAACTGTAAGAAATACATGTTAGAACTAGAAAAACACTCAGAGAGCACAGACCTCCACTAAACGCAACAATTATCACAAATTTGAAAGTAATCCAGAATCCAGGATTTCTTCTGGATCACACCCAAAATGAAATCAGTTCTTCTTTTTCACATTTCTGACAACTCCTGAAAATTTCATCAAAATCCATCCATAACTTTTTGAGTTATCTTGAACACAGACAAACAGACAGATAAATGCTGGCAAAAAACATAACCTCCTTGGTGAAGGTAACAATTAAGACATTGATTAAACAAATATGGTTCTATTCAAAACACATGATTAAATGTATTAGTTATTCATTCACCTTGGATTTTCATCAATGATTCAAATGCTCAAAAGGAAAAAACATCCTTAATTTTCAATATCGATTTATGAAATGTATTTATATTGTGAAACCTTTCAGCCTTTCCTTTTTCAAAAGCCTCTTTTAAGATCAGTCATGTTACATGTTAAAACTTAGTGCCCAAGGCACATTTAAATATCAAATATAGAGCTGAGTAACATTTTAACTTAACTCAAAAAGGTATTTTTATCATGTTTAAGTTGATGTCTACTATTTATTTTGGCCACATCTAAATATGTTGAATGTATACTAAAGGTCTGGGAGTACTACATCAGTTTGGGAAGTGCTACATGGTCCTATAACAGCAAGGGACTGTGGAAAAAATGCTAATCAGGATTGATATCATTTGATCTCTTGTACTGTTTCATGTAAATACATTTCTCTTGACAGAGCAGGGGACGTTCACCAGGGAATATACAGCCACTGAAACAGCTGTCTTCGTTTACAGACCACAGTTAATATACATGAGACATTATTTTATCTTATTGCTATTTTTTTTAAATAAAAAAATAATAATTGTTATTAATTGCATGATTTCCCTGATTAATCACAATGAATCACATTGTATACATAAAATCAAATAATGAATTCAAAAGTAGTATGAAGGTCACTTTTATTTAAATGTTCTGCTACCAAATGCTGCCACTAAAGCGCCATAACATTCGTTGTTCAAACACGTTTAACATCAGCACATGTCAGTAACACATATTTAGTGTAAATCTCATCTTAAAAAATGTAAAATAAAATAAAACATATTGCCACTGCCAGGGCATTAATGTCATCCTGTTTTTAATGAAAAATAAAAAAAAGTCTACCAACAAAATCCTGAGCTATAATCAGAACATTAAAACTAAAGCAGGCAATTTCTGAGGTAACGGCAGAAACTTTTAACAGGGAGTTCAACTTTGCAGTGGATACAAATAACCTTATTTCTGTCAAATTCTCCGTCTTGGAGAACTTTAAGATGAAAATGTCCATGTGAAAGTTCTGTAACTTGACCGTCTCCATGTCTGTTTTAGCTTTCCTGCATGTTTTTCCGCAAATTTTCTTCCGGTTCTGCAGCAGCCAGTAACAGACTTAAAAAACGAAAGCATGTAAGCAACATGCGTTATGCGAATAAAATAAATGTCAGGGTTAATAAATTAATGAGTTAATGCATTTCTAACACGTTGTTTTGCCCAGCCCTAATTGAAATACAAGGCAAATTTGATTATATACTGGCTTTAACAAGTGGTGGTATGTTTCAGCGCCTCCAGCCATACTGTGTGTATGTTTGTATCTATTTCAGATTTTTCTACTGTGTTGTTCCCTTAAAATGCACTTTTTTGCAGATGTTGTGTTCCTTCAAGTATTTTTGCAGTTGCAAAATAGAGAGAGAGAGATGAAAAAGGACACTCAAAATGTACTGCCTTGTTCATTTTTTGAAATGTGAGATTACTGAAAAATAAAATGGACTACCTTCCAAAATTGACAAAGACACATTGACAAAGTTATATTGGGAATGTTGTTTGCATTTTGTCTTTCACCAAGACTTTAACACTTTCCAATTTCTATCTTCCAAAGTAGAGAAGGTGGTATTGGAGCACTTGTAAAAGTGACAGATGTTAAGATATTGATTTCAAATTAATTTGTAGGAATATTTAAGTATTTTTAAGAGGTGTCATCTAGTTCTCACAGTCTTCTGTCTGTATTACTGGTACATACTACCCAAAGTAATTTTGGACTCCCATGCTGGTCTTCTCTTGTGAAAAGTGCACATTGCTTTTCAGCACTATTTCAGACACCAACGACAAGGAAGCTAGCTCACTGACCTAGAGAGGACATCATGTCAGTTCAAGAGACCCAAGAAAGTAATATCTGAAGAGAAAACAAGAGAATAGCCAAGCAAAAGACCGAACAGGAGTAAACCAAGGACAGTGCTGTAAAAACAACTTAACGTTCACATATATCCCCTATGTGGTCATCTTTTCTTCTGCTAAAATTGAAGCGCTCTTATAGTGCTGACCCAAGCACTGTTGACTCCTGTTCATATGTTGTGTTGTTTTTGTATGTTTCTCTTGGACGGTGAACTGGGAAGTCAAATTCTGCTGTGTTGGGACGCTGGCTCAGTGGCGACAATAAATATGATTCTGATTCTGATTCTGATATGGTGGACCCCTCTCAGTTAAAAACAGCAAACGTTCCTTTGAGCCATTTTAACAACAATAACCCTGGGGATATGCTGTATGGAGTTTGACATGTGGTAATTAATTTAGTTGCAATTTTTCTGGCTCTGCTGATACATCACTTTATTCAGAACACTCAATATACACCTCAAATCAAAGTAGAGACTCCACAGATTCCAAAAATGTGTGTCAAAGCATTCTGCACCAAAATATCAGTTAGACAGGAGCAGAAAATAACCGAAATCATGAAACCAAACAGTAGATGTAAAATTTATTTTCCTTGCCGTTAATCAATTCCAAGTATGCTAAATTTAGACTTGTATACAAACTCTAGACATCAGATGAATTTTAGAAATAGGCTCTATCTTGATCAGTTAACCACAGCTTTGAAGTTAGAAAAATTATATTATCACATGAAAACATCTTAAAACTACATTATGTGACAAAAACAACAATGTTCTATTGTACAGTTTTACTCCTTTTTCCTCTTACATTACTTCTGTTTGTGGATGAGAAATGCATTCTGGGATACTTTGACCTCCACAAAGTTCCACTGGATGCATCATAACAGGGAAATTGAATGTACTTGTCTTGAAATGGACTTAGAAATGGAACAGCACTGTGGTTGAAATTGATGATGTCTCACAAGTACACAAGAACACAAGTGCAGACAAGTACACATATTGAGAATTGGTTCCTGTTATACCTATGTCTTGTGTCACACTCAAATAACTCCAGCTGTGTCTAACTGTCTTTAGGATCCTGGGGGAAGCATTACAATTTCCATATGCAGCAGCCTGCACTTCCCACATAATGGTGTTCTACTAGCTGGCATGCTCTCCATCTAATTTTTTTAGTCTATTTGCTCTAACAATTTGTTGTCATTTTTGGAAGGGAAAATATATGATGGTCTTTTTTTTTTAATTTAACCCCTTTTCCCCCTACAACTATTGTATTGTGATGTATTGAACATCATTAGTGATATAGAAATAAATATATAAACACATATAAAAAACCTGTGCTGTTAGTGATGCTCGACCTCATGGCAGCATTTGATACAGTGTACCACTCAGCCCTCCTGAATTGTCTGGCTCAGCAGGCTGGCCTTCAGGGACCTGTGCTCCAGTGGTTTATTTAAGTAATTAGTGGTCCTATTCAAAAAACATGATTTTCTCTGTCATGATCAGTGACCTCTCCTCCTCCTCAGACCCTCTGACCTCTGGTGTGCCACAGGGAGCCATTCTGGGCCGTGTCTCCTTGAAAATGCTGCATTTAGGGTCACTTATTCCACATAACAACATCTCTTTTCATCTGTATGCAGATTTACAAATCTAGTTGCCAGTAATGTCCAGTTCACCAAGCACACTGGAATCCATCCACAGATGTTGAGATGACATCAAACTCTGGCTGTCTCAAAATCTTCTCTGAATGAGACCAAAAATGAGTGTATTGTGTTTGGCCCCTCCAAGCCGCCCAGCTACGTAGTATTTCCAGTTTCTCCAGGTCTTGATGCTCTGACCCCTCACCTGAACCACATATTCAAAAATCAGTGTGAACTTAAATAACAGTTTTGAATTTGACAAACAGATTAACTCTGTTGTCAAGGCAAGCTTCTCTTAGCTTCAACTCCTTGCTAAAGTTAAGCCTTTCCTGAGCCGTAGCAAGCTTGAGAAAGCCATCCATGCTTTTATTAGTTGCCAACTTAATTACTGTAATGCTCATTATTTTTGGAATCAATTAAACCTCGCTGCATCGCTTGCAACTTGCCCAGAATGCTGCTCCAACCCTGTTGACAAGACATGATTGTCATGGCCTGGTCAGCCATGGCAGCCCTGTGTGTGTTTTTGTGTGTCAAGTTGGTGTCTCTCCCTGTCTCCCTGTTGTTAGTGGTTCCTGTTTTACTTTGAAAGGTCTGTCCTGTCCTTATTAGTTTGTGCTTTACTTCCTCACTCTTGTTACCTTGATTCCTTGCACCTGCCTCTCGTTTGTTCCTCTGTGTATTTAAGTCTTGTCGTTCCCCTTGTCTGCGTGGGTGCATTAGTCTTGGTAGTGGTGGTACATGTTTTCAGTAATGCCTGTTTTCCCTCCAGTCGTCTCCAGGGATTTAAGTTAAGTTCGTGTTTCTGTATTTTGGACTTTTGAATTTTGCATTTTGTGTTTTTGGTTAATAAACCCCTTTTGCTTTTTTGAGATCTCCTGCTCTTGGGTTCTTCCTCCTAACACCTGCAAAACATGAAAATGATCTTATAACACCTGTCCTGTACTCCCTCCAGTGGTTCCCAGTGGAGCTCAAAATTCATTTCAATCTTCTTTTGTTTGTTTTTAGTGCAATTAATGACCTCACCCCACCATGTCTATGCGAGATCATAAGTTTTCATCAACCACCAGAACTCTACTGGCCAAAATCTGTTAGAGGTCCTACGATCGAACTGCAACAGTGGGGCGATCGTTCCTTTGCAGTTGCAGGACCTAAGCTCTGGATTAGTCTTCCCCCTGAACTACGTACCATCACTGACCTGCATCTGTTCAAATCCAAACTGAAGACCTTTTTATTTAGACTGGCTTTTGCCACATGAGAGCAATATGTCACCTTTCTCAGTTTTAATGTGTTTTATGACCATATTTTTATTTTTCTTTGTTTTAATGTGTTTCATTGTTATTTTTTTTTGTATTAATGTGTTGGTCTTTTATTTATTTATTTATTTATTTTAATGTGAAGCACTTTGGTCAACTTAGGTTGTTAAACAGAGCTATATACATAAAGGTTGATTGATTTTGTTCTGCTTCACATTATCAGAGTCAAACTTTGAAGAGATAATGTTCATATCAAATGTGCTACATCTAGAATTTCAAAATTGTGAATCCCATTTCCTGTGTTGTACTCAGCTTTATATCACTTAGTTTGGAATTGTGAATGTAACTGATTTGTGCCTTTCTATGTGTGGGGTTTGGACACTGATTGCTGTGGACTTGCTGTGAAATTAAAATTTGTCCTTTGGGTTTGCATAATGTTGAGCAACTGTGTTTGACATGAACCACACCCTTTTCACAGTGAATTGGCAATGAAAGATGGTTTTTGTCGCTGATTGGATTGAAATAGACAGGTGAGGGTGGCAGCGGAACGGAGAGGGCTCCGATGAACAGTCCCGGAGCAGGATGGTGGAAGCACAGTAAGGAAAGCAGATTAGAGGCTTGCGCACACTAGAGGGCAGCCTTATTGTCAGGTTGGCACGGGTCACTGTGAGGAACTTTTTGGAAGAGCCAGGTGGAGTCCAAGAATGAGCAGCCAGTTGGAGCGGAATGACAAGTGGCCAAATGCAGTACTAGACTCAATGACTCAACACATGATACAAGTTAGGTAAAGGAACATATCTACTCTCTCCCTTATTTTGTGTGTGTGTGGCTTCAACCAGTGTCTTCACACCACTAACATGCTTTCCTGCGCTTCCTCTAGTACTGTTTGCTTCAGGGAGCTGTGCTATAGAGCAGTGATTTTCAACCCTGGTCCTCGAGGGACACTATCCAGCAGGTTTTACAGGTTTCCCAGCTTCAACACACCTGATTTTAATAAATGGTCATTATCAGGTTGTCCTCAAAGTCTGCACAAGTCTGTTGATGACACAGCCACTTGTATCACGGTGTGAAGAAGAAGGGGAAACATCTAAAACCTGCTGGATAGTGTGCCTCGAGGACCAGGGTTGAAAATCACTGCTATAGAGAACATTGAACAGAATACAACAGCCGTTGAGCCGTAAAGGCTTCAACTGGAATAGCTGTTGGAGGTCGGCTTCTGCTGCTGCTGTGACTTCAGCTGGGAAGTGGGTGCTGTGGGACTATTAGTTTTGGCTGTGCCTTGGACTGGGGGCTGCTCCGTGAACTTTTCCTTAAGCCTGTTTCCCCTAATATGCTGAAGTTTATGGTGTAAGTCATCCAACATTTCCTAGGCTGGATAATAGAACTTTTATGAGATTTGGATTTTTGGGCAATCAGTGCAAATATCTTTATTTTTTTTAGTGCCCAATGGTTTTATCCTTACCATGTATAAGATGTGGGTTTTTAATCTTGTATAAATTTGTAGAACTTGATAACTGCGGTCATACTCATTTCTTATCAGTGGAGAGAATTCAGTGCTGGTATTAAGAACCTCATAATTCAGTGACATTCACATTCTTCCTTGATTTGATAGAGGTTTAGAGCTCCAGTTGCATCATTCAAACAGGATACTCATCCTAAAGGTTTTTTATTTGTTTTGCAAATCTGAAACGTTTTCATTAGTGCTGTGTATCATCTTCATTTATGCTTAACCTGTAACACACATAATGATATTCACACATCTTAACAAGTCTTGTAAGTGTTCCCCTTAACGATGACACTAAATGTATACAAATAGATCTGGTGGTTGCAGAGACATACTCATTCCATCATGTGTATGCCCTTTTTGAGGAGAGGCTTAAAAAATAGACCTAGGGATCAAAAAGTCAAAATGCACCCAAGATAATTCGATTACTGGCAGCCAACACTAATTCAAGGTGTGAGTACATTCTAAGATGGATTCAATCAGTGTTGCCAGATTGGGTGGTTTTCTTCCCAATTTTGGGCTACTTTGAATAACACCAGGTGGGACAACAATGCATTGGGCAAATGAATGAAATTTGGGCTGCTTTTGTCCACATTTACCTGGTTTTTAATATTGTGAAAAACAGCAGAGCCCACTCTCATTTTATAGTTGAAAAAATGGTCAGACCACCCACTACCCAATACCCAAAATCTGCGAGATACAGGTACCGCAAGATACCGAATTTGTGGAAAGCGCAAGAGTCACGCCCATTGCCGCGCCCACAATGTGAGTAAGGGAGTCGGCATAATGGGTAGCACCTTTGGGAGCGGAAGATTGCAGTAGCGGTTGGCAGAGGCTCCTAAATCTGCAATTTGCAGGTAGTGGGTAGTGGGTATTGGATAGCAGGAGGTGTAAGATAGGGCCCTTAGATTTAGATTTAACATTTAGATTTAACATTTCATTTTTTCACAAAAAAAAACAAATTTTTAAATAATTTATGTCTCAAATGTGTGTAAAATGAGCTAAATGTGAAGAAAATTAGCTAAATATTGAAAATATATCAGTTTGAAAACTGTAATCAAGTTTTTACATTTGGCACCCCATAGCTCTCCTATTGAAATTAGTGTTTGGGGTCTAGGTGTATGTTGGTAAGGGTCTGCATAACATGTATCTAGGTTACTGCTTGAGTCTATCTATAAATATGGGAGTTTTTTTTTTTAATCTGTACAGCACTTTGTGTTGCACAAGTTATATGCATAGTTCTATAGAAATGCATTTTGATTGATTGCTTTTTCAAAACTTTGCTTGTTTTAATAATATTTGCAGACATCTGACACCACCAGGTCTCTTTT
This sequence comes from Hirundichthys speculiger, assembly GCA_018398805.1. Classification (NCBI taxonomy): domain Eukaryota; kingdom Metazoa; phylum Chordata; class Actinopteri; order Beloniformes; family Exocoetidae; genus Hirundichthys; species Hirundichthys speculiger. The sequence goes on along the minus strand of JAGFBZ010000619.1, from coordinate 461,376 downwards.
TAGAGCTGATAGTAGTTTCTAGAGAAGGTCCTTGGTAAGGAAGGTGACCAGTGATCAAATTATCAAACAAAGCTTCAGAAGTCTCTGAAAAGATCAGAAAACCTGCCAAATGGAAAACTATTACAGCTGCACTACATTCATCATGCCATGATGTTATAGAAGCTAAGGAAGTCGCTTTGAGTAAAATATACTTAACATTGCACTTGGAGTTGCCCCAGCAATGCTGATCATGAGGCTGATGTAAAGTGAGAAGTGGTGGTAGCAGCTTCATGCAATAGGGCACTTCTCAGTGTTGGAGACAGCGCGGCAGTAAAGCCCTTTAATAAAACCTGATGTAGAGTGCAAATGACCTGAAACTGGGATGACTATTCACCTTTCACACAACAGTAAACCCAAGTGAACAACCAGGTCACTACAGAAATACACTTAGGGCAAGTCTGAGATTGTCTTTTAGTGGCACAACAATAGGTCCTACCTGCATCAATGGAACTTTCATCCCATCCAATCCATCGAATCTTCAGATGATAAACCACAGAGAATGAAATCAACTGCCAAAAAACAAAAACAGCTTTCTAAAGCTTGCCAAGGCTTTTGCCAGGATATGTGAAAGTTTTTGAAAATGTGTTCAATGAAGAGTGTGAATTATGTCCATTCATTTTAAAATATGTAATAATTACCTTAACAAAAATGTTTTCGCATTATCATTTTGGCTACATAATGGCCGTTGACTCCATCACATTGGAGGATGGATCAAGTAGGTTTTGCAACTTTCTGCTTAGAGTGTATTTAATAATGATAGTATTTTCCCCTTGAAAAGCAGATTTCATGTTTATGCCACAAGTATGCTCTTTAATAGTTTATCTATAATTAAGATCACCTGCCAGTCCAACAACCCAGATGGAGTCTGGGCGCAACGTAACTGAAAAGACATGATAAATCAGCACGCATAAACTTGAAAAACTGAAAACTACATTTTACAAGTGAAATAATGCACCATTATGCAGAACTGTGAGTGCTGTTGCTCAAATGAGCTCAAATACTAGAGACAGGTAACTAAGTTTAGATATTTATTAATTCACCAATAGGTGACAAAATCGAGATGGTGCAGGTGGCCAGAATGGAGATTGAGGACGAAACAGATTGGGAATGCAGATCGAGGAGCACTGGGATGATAAAGTAGAGATGGGCAGTAATGACCAGACGCCAAGGACACAGATGAGGAGAGATAGTTGTCAATTTCAGGGAAGGGGGCAGAGGTAGTGGCAGAAGATCTAGTCCTGCAGGTGAGCAATCCTTTAGAGAGGAGGAGTATACAGACGAGCGGGTAATAATAGGAAATAGTAACAGTAAGAAAAAAACAGGCATGGTCTATTCAGAAACCTAGAACTGGTATCATGACAAGAACACTCTTTTAAAATATGTATGTCTAATTACCTTTAGCCATAAAAACTGATGCATTGTCATCACGTTATAATACTTGTAAAAGCCAGTACATTAAAAGTGCACATCCCCCGATCTTTCTTGAATGAGACTAGACATAAAGTGCTGGTACTCTCCACGACACATATGCAGTTAATACCCAGTACAGACTGAAGTCAACAACTGCGAGTCTACAACATCTAACTCCTTCCCAATAGCTGCAAACAATACAGCAATATGCTGGAGGGGAAGGTCAGTGTGGCTCTCTTTTTTTCACTGTATGGTACTGACATGAAAATGTCAACTGCACCATTCAATCATCTAGCCAGCAATCATTTAGTAATCATTCCTCTTCAACGCCTGGCAGAGGCAGTAGGAAAGGAGGAGGGGAAGGCAACAAAGGGAGAGGAAAAAAAGAGACAGAATGTCACTAAAGCAATAAATGGAGAGATAGAGAGAAGAGGAGAAGGCAGAAGGGGTGTGAGCAACAGCCTGCTATTGGTAGCTGAAGCGTGTATGTCTTTGACAGCAGACAATAAGCCCAGATGGCAACTCTTCCTTCGTTAACTTTGATGGATATTTCACATTCAGTGCCAAGCCTGAGAAAATTACTATATCACCTACAGGTGATTGTTATCCACCATTTACCACATGGTTCTTTTCTGAATGTTTGTTAAAGAAATGTAGTTTGCAGTTTGTAGTAGCTTTGTTGTTCTAAGTGCTCTTGTGCTTAGAGGCTCTCAAGGTTCTTGAAAATCAATCAGTAGAATTTTATATAAAGGAGTCAGATGAATATTCATTGACATTACTCAGTTTCTAGAATGAGATACCTCACAAGGAGCCCGTGAATTCAAAAATTATTTAGAGTTTTGAGTAGTGAGTGATTTAAATAAGTAGATCAGATGATTTTGATCAGCCCAAGGGAGTCTGTTTCCTCTCTCTGTGGCACATGCTGGATGCAGCCTGGACTGGTGATCTGTCCTAGATGTAGCCCTGACTTTCACCTTGTAACAGCTGAGATAGGCTCGAACAAATCCTCAATAGGATTGAAGTGGGTACAGATAAAGGGTGGGATGGATGGATGGATGGATATTATAGAATTGCATCACATTTGGTAGAAACAGTCCCAGAGCTGTAAATCCCAACTGTAGTTGAATCATTGTGAAAGACAGGAGAAAAGACAAAGATTTAATTAGAGGTATATTTCGACAGGTATCCGGTATCGGAAGGTCATATTGAGATTAGAAGCAATTTTCCATCTGATTCTTCCTATTGCATGTCTGTTCCGGTATAAAAGGAAATAACATATCCAAATGTCCCCCATGTACCAGAGGACAGATAAGCATGTACAGGCCTCTGATAACACACTGGGGAGGAAGTATGATAGAAGCTTGCCAGCGGGGGAGGACAGACACTCTATTAATGTGTGCTCTCAAATAATACTTTGCTGATAATGAGGAATAACATGAATTAGCCCTTTGATTGCTAGCTCCACTGTATGGTAGAGCACATTTTGATTCGCGCTCTCTCACTGGAAAAAAATAATTGAATCTTACCTAACCTTATTGAGCCATCTCTACCATTCAGTTGAAGTATGCGATGGTAAAAAAAAATTAAAAATTCCTCTAGAGGTCGCTGTGTGTCTCCCCCCCCCCCACCGTGAAGCCTACTACCACATGATTAGCCACAGCAGAATCTCACCAGACATAAGGATGATTTTTGGTGGATCATCTAATACATTGCTTAACAAAATTATGTGACTGGCTGAAAGAAAAAAAATTTTGTTATGGTTAAATATTTTTTGGAAATATTATCTACCATAAGGTTAGAGATAAGGTCTATGGCAAATCTTGCTAGATTGATAGAATTGTGTATCTTATGCCAATCTTATTATAAATTCACGATTTTTATGGAATAAAACATTCTTGTTCATAATGTTGTTTTTATGTTGCATTTACAGTGATAACTACACTGAATAGAGATTTAGAAAAAGTCGTTGAGCACTAAGTTGTGTGCTGCCACAGAAGATCCTCGAAACTTTCACTTGTACTTGCACTTGTATACCGCTTTCTCCACACCATCAAGGTGTCCTCAAAGTGGTTTACAATGGCCTCTCATTCACCCATTTACACACCAGTGGGCGTCTGCTACCATGCAAGGCACTGGCAGACCCACTGAGGGTAAGTTAGGGTTGGAGCCGGAATCGAACCGCCAACCTTCCAGTGACCCGCTCTACCAGCTGAGCTACAGCCACCCTAGAGCTGGATGACCCTGACCCATGCACACCTCAAGGTGCAAAGAGGAAGAAAACAACAGAAAAAAAAACAAAAGGAGCCAGAAGAATCTGGAGGAAGGTTGATAATGATCCATTTCACATCTCTGAAGCCATATTTTTAATCCCTGATGCTGTGAAGACACCCTATCAATACTTTAGGATGCTCTTCGCAGATGTGATGATTTATCATATTGCCCATCGCACACCAATCTCTACTCCACCCAGATGTTAGGGGACCCTATCAAAACAAACCCGTGCGGAGATAGAATGCTTCCTGGCAATGCTATAGCCATGCGGCTATAGACTTTTACTGGAGCTCAGAATCCCATTTCCCTTTGATCGCATATCACGTTGAAGAGGAGATTCATGCTTTTGCGGCGGCAATGACAACCTGGAGATGGAAGGCAGCCCTGACAGATTTTCAAAATTTGCACGCTCTTCAATATGGCAATACATTGCCAATAAACCTGACCCTTGGGGATACAAAATCTTCCTGCCGTGCCAGCTCCTGTGGAGCCACTCCATACTCAAAATCGGGGGTGGTCCAGCCTCTGCCCAAAGGGAGTGGCAAATGTGGGAAGTGCCATATTTTCCTGGGTTTGGCTTGAGAAAGGAAATGCTTCGAGGCATACTACAAACATTAGATGGACATGGTCCTCGAGGTTCTGTTTGAGTTTAATCTGCCTGGAATGTTCTTTTAATTCAATACAGGAAACAGTGAAATGAAACCGTTGTTAGACAAATTCACTAATTAAATGTTATTACTGCAGGACCAGTTGACTAGGGTCCTTTCTTGTGATGGGGTAATGGCCCGTATGTTTCCTCACTAAAATATGTTCATTCAAAGTGGTCTTTTTTACTTTTTTTTTTTTACTTCATTCACTGCATTTCTATGTTTAAATACCATAAAAATGTATATATGTGTTATTACACAATAATTTTTATGTATTACCATGAATTTACATGTCAACCGTTTGGTAGACTTCCATATTTTCAAAAATAGAGGGTGTGCAACAAAAAAAAAAATGATTCTTGTAACTAGTGCCCAATTGCATAAAAAATACATAATAATACATTTTTTCTTGGACTGAAAACTAAAGGGTTAAAAAAATACTACTCTGGTAGCAGTAGGATTAATTATAAAAAAAAAAGAAACTATATAACAGGCGGTCACTTAAGGGGTGGTGGGGTGTTATTGGCTAATGTCCGTCCTTACACATATACACATATAGTCATAAACAAATGTGGTCGTAAAATGAGCCAAGCGTAGGGGTGTAACGGTACATGTATTTGTATTGAACCGTTTCGGTACAGGTAGGTCAGTTCGGGACGGGGGCGTACTGAACGAGTTTCCAAACGGACATATTAAGTAAAGGACCGCATGTTGTGGAGCAGAGCGCTGCAGCTGCACATGCGCAGTTGTGCGCACACGGTCAGTGTTGCCAACTTAGCGACTTTGTCACTATATCTAGCGACTTAATTTGTAAAAAGCGACTAGCGACAAATCTAGCTACTTTTTCTGGTGATTTTGAGACTCACGCGCATTCAAACCGCTAGGTTTGAAGCATCACTTGGCTGCTGTCTGCCTCGCGAGCCGCGCTTCTCTCTCCCTCTCTCCCTGCCGGGCTCAGTGCACAGCCAGCGCGAGTTTCTGTGTGTGGACTGGGCGCGTGTCACCACATACACAGGCGAGGTGACGCGCGTGCACACAAACACCCTAATCAGTGGTAGAGAACGCTGGCTTCAAACACATGATAAAGGTAATTGAGCCCGGATATCAATAACCTTCTCATCCACATTTTAGCCAGAAAATCATACCCGGACTTTATGAAAAGAATAAAAAGATTAGTTTTTAAAAAAGAAAACCCTGAGCCTTATTCATGTTATTAATCTGACTAACAACTTGAAACTGTTCAGTATTGCAACTGTTCAATTTTGCACATCAGATGGATTATTTTTTTAAGCAAAAGTCTGAGCCAATGTTATTTTTATTTTGTTTTTCAAAATATCTACATTTTAGAATATTGTATTTATATTTTTGAGCAGAATTGTAGCTTTGTATAGGTAATGTTCCTATTGTTAAAAAGCACAAAAGTGTGTTATAAACAACTAGCACATTTATATTTTGCATTTATGTTTCTTCTTACTTACCGAAAATGAACCGAACCGTGACCTCAAAACCGAGGTACGTACCGAACCGAGAGTTTTGTGTACCGTTACACCCCTAGCCAAGCGCCATTTATAGATCTATTTGACATGCTAGAGTGCTCAAATCTAGTGTCTCTGTGTCCCAGTTCAGGACAAAGTTACAAAAAAAAGTTAAACAAAACCAGGGTTATAGACAAAAAAAAAAAAAAAAAGCATTTTTAGTGTACAGCCTGTCAAATCTAAAATAGTTTTTTCAAATGTCATTCCACTGAACACATAAGGCTACAACTAGAAATCAAGGTAGAAACTAAAATTACTGATTCGTATGATGTACTGACATTCACATTTTCATTATGTTAATAAATATCAACCAAAAATTTACTCTGTTCTGTCTTGGTATTTCCTAATTTACTGACTACCTTCATTCCATTCCTATTAAGTGTTTGCTACAAGAATAACTAAAAGCAATAAAAGTAAGAATAATTATTTTAAAACCTTAAAAAAATATGCAGTCCACTTTAATACAGTCAAATTATACTCCATTTTAATCCTATTTGTTTTTAATTAGCAATTAATCAATTTAATTCTGAGACCAAATAGATAATAATGCCAATTCATAAAAAAAATAAATAAAAAAATAAAACAATTTGAAAAAGCCTATCTTGGGAGCCCAACAGCTTGGACTATATCTAATCTTCACTTCAAACCTGTGTTAAACGTGCAACTTATCGTGTATCGTGAACTATGCCTACTACGTAGTGTTGAGGAGCAACTCGGTGCCCTGCACATCTTTACTTGAACTCAAGTCACCTACAAAAACAACTAAGTGTGTCAGTGTTGTGTGTATGAGTGTTTGTGTATGTGTCTCTTTGTGTTTTAGTTTTTTCCTGATTACATGGATTTTTAAATGCCAAGTTTGTTTTTATGTACAAGCCCAGCTTTGTCCATTCTAGCGCATGTTTTCTGTCCCTGATATGTTGTGTGTGCGTGAGATAAACTCCAACAATCCACTGCTGAGGGAAACATTCCATATTTAATGCTTCTGTATACATAATTCACAGAGCAAACCTCAGTACCGTACTACTGATGAATGTTGAAAAAGTTGGGACAGATTTCTCATTTCCCCTCTTCCTTTATTTCAGTTTCATCTTCTGGCATCTTTCTGTGTTACTTTGTCCTTTGTTTATTATTTAAACAGTCTGGGCTCAAAGCAATTCCACCTTTTCATCGGTAAAAAAGTAGCAAGCTTAAAGAAAGTGACAAGACTATAAATAATCTAGTAGGTAGGATACGTGTGTGACATCTTTTAGACAGACTTCATTATTTGTAATTGTTAATTGACATTAATAACATGTTTTGCCATTTCAGAGTTGTCCACCTTTGTCCTTTTAAGCACATGAATTCAGCACATTTTTTTCAGAGTTTTTATTGAGCCTGTTTTTCATTTCTCCAATGAGCTAAAGATGTAAACATGAAAGTGTGCTGTAGATTCATGTCGCTACACGGGTCATTCTCTGTAAGAGTTTTGTGCAATTAAAGTGTCAGGGGAGGTCTAAAAAGTGCACAGTCTAAATCTATTATCATTTGGCAGATTATTAACATTGTGCTAATTAACAAGTTAGAGAGCCATTTAAGCAATTATTCTTGCAAAGTCACCCAATCACAACCCCCTGCCCCCCACTCCAAATCATCAACTTTTACTAACATTAGAAAATAATCTCCCCTCTCCTCCAAACTTTAACTTCAACACGCTCTTCCAGAGGCCTTCAGTGGATGTCGAGCCTCGTCTCACCTTTCCTTTAATCTAGATACCTTCATAGAGTGATCAGCATTACATGTACATGATTGTGACAGACCACACTCTGCTAGTATTCATGCTTTTATACATTTTATACATGTTTCCTATCTTCATGTTTGAATAATCATTACTTGCTTTTGGATGACCCCTTTTCTGTTCTGTCCAATCAATATCATATATGTGTTCACTATTTCTATTTTTTTTTTTTATATATTTTTTTGCTGATTCATTATTGTTTCTGTTAGAAGATTGGCACATTTAATCAACTACTATTGACTTCTCCATATTATCTTGAGCTTTGTGCAAGGAGGTGTGCACCCGCAGTTTGTGGCAACGTTATCAAAATATGTTTATACATGCATTTTCATTTGGCTCTATCATACCAGAGCTGCTGGAACTGTGACGGCAAGTATGTAGGGGCGAAGCTGATATAATTTTATTTATTCTTTTTTTTTATCAATGTGTTATCATTGGAAATGGATGGTAGAACTGACAAAAAAAAAAAAAAGACAAAAATCCAACTTTTACTTATTATGGCTTTGCCTCTTGAAATAAAACCCAGGGGCATGTTCATGTCAAAATAATTATTCTTTAGGAAGCCTCATAAATATCTCACTTTCTTCCACCCTACTATTGGCAAAAACAAAAAAAAATAGGGACAGAAAATGAGAATTTAGGTTTGTAAGGGCACATGCTTAAAACTTTGCCTCATCAATAAGCAGAAGACATAAAAAGGGAGACAGATGGGGGGGGTCCACTGTCAATAAAGTTTATAGAAGATGAAGAATTGTTGATTAATCTCAAAAAGAGGATCAGAGACTATAAATCGCTATAAATCTGAATTCCATTACAAGGAGCACTGATTTTTCTTAAAACAACGAGCAGAGGTTCATGTGAGCACAGCTTTCTCCTAAGTTTACTTAAAAATATGTTTTAAATGGTAATGACAAATCCATGTTTGAGTCAACTTGGGATCCTCAGCATTGCGTGCCAACTACAATAACAACTCCTGTTTGTATTGCATATATTTATGGGAGGCTATGAAAAAAAAAATGCATATTGCAAACTGCAAAAATTATTTGGACATGTGTGGTATTCAACTCTTTCATCCACTCACATACAGCCAAACACAGAAACATCTAATAGTGTCCTCTGACATCGAGATGAGTTACTTCAAAGGCTTTAGCTCACAACAGTCCTGCCTCTGATACCTAAAACAACTCCACAGAGCATCGGGCTGTTGAGTACACACATTCATACACACACCGACTCATACACATTCTTGCACCTCAGCAAAAGTACACTGATTGGTCCCAGAGCAGAACCATTGAGAGGAAAAAACTACAAGAAGAAGGGAGATGGAGAGAACTATTTCTTCCCCCTTTGAGAACAGATTTAATGGTACATTTACTTTTACTTTATTCCTCACTGTTGGACCTCTTGTCATGCTTGCAGCACTTATACATTGTGACCCTTTTTTATAAGTGTAGGGAACCTTCTAACAAGCTTTACAGGATGGCTGCTACAGTGCATCACACCATACATTTCCACAATTGATCGTAGAAGTAGTCATCACACTTGTTATTCACAAAGTCAGCAGTTCAAGAAGTTGCAAACGGACAAAGTTTGAAAGCCCTGTTAGCCATCACAGAGCCGTAGTTCAGCCTTTGTTCTATTTCTCACAGGCTGTACACTCAAGGGCATTCGAAAGGGAACGGCCGCAGATTCTGGTAAAATCTTTTTTGCATAAAATGCAATTGAAGAACAAATGTTAGCTGGCAAGCACTTCTAAGGCAAGTTAAACAAGGGCCTCTCAGCCAGAATGAAACCCTACAAAAGAATTCTACCTTGTTAACGCTGCAGCTCATAGCGCTTACAAGAGGGCAGGTGAGATCACATTCAAAGCTCCATCAACGCTACTTTTCTTCTATAGATCTATATCCTTTAGGGTCTAAACAAGGAATTTTCTGAGATGGTAGTGTTCTTGAGGGGCTGAAAGTGTGCGACTCGTCACAGGCAAAGAAGTTACCCTCTTGTGGCAAGATCATAACTAAATCTCACTTACTTATGACGTGTCATGGATAAGGCTGACCATGTCATGCTTTCTTTGTTTTCTGTGTTTTCTTCTTTGTTTTCTCAGTTTGGTTTGTTTTTGAGTGCCTTGTCTTCTGTTAACCTTATTTCGTGCTTTACTGTGAAGGTCTGTCTTTCCTTGTGGTGTTCTGGTTTACTTCCTTCTGTTCATCTCCCTGATTGTTTGCACCTGCGTCTTGTTTGTTTCCTGGATTATTTAAGTCTTGTCTTTTCCATTCTTTCTTGGTGGTTTATCTGTTGATTTTTCCCTTCTGGTCAGTCTGGCTTTTTGTTGTCTGTCTTTCTGTGACTCCTGGCTCCTGCGTTTCCTTATGTGTTCCTGCCCTGCTGTCCTTATCCTCGCTGGAGACCTTAGTTAAGTTTTTGTGATTTTTTTTTTTTTTTTGTAAATAAAGAACTTTTTTTGTTGAAACCTCCTGCATTTAGTAGTGATGGTGAGATGAAGCCCCGTGAAGCAGTGTCACACATTGGCCAGATGGTTCGAGAAATGGTACATTTCTTGCTGCTTCATATGCACATGACACCACCTACTGGTCAGGTTTATAATCACAGCCAGCTGAATCTTAAGATGTGATGCATTGAATTTATGTATCAGTCATGGCTCTTGCGAATGACTGTGAATAACAAAATGTGTATGACCAAATAATTGGTCTACATAAATGATCAAGTGCATAAAATATTGTCTGAAAGTAATCTCTGTTTAATGTTTCCCAAAGTAGTATCATAAGAACTGGGCAGACACGCGTCAAAAGGGTCGACGAGTCGGGAGTCGAACCCACGAAAACTATGTTACCTGTACGCGGGCCACCTGCCCTAACCACTGCGCTACTGGAACAATGGAGTTCATGCCGGCAGAGAACAGTAAAAATTGTTTGTGGAACTACGGAGGGAGTACAATTGATATGCTTTGGACAATGACGACCATTAAAGGGGTTATTTTATGTATATTTATTCAGAAATAGCAATATTTCCACAGTTTTTGGTTTTAACCGATTCCTTTTTTTTTTTTTTTTTTTTTTTTTCCAATCTCTCCAGCCTTGGAGAACACCCTTTCACATGGCACATTTTTATACTGGGCTGCATAAAAATGTTTGTGCCATCATGTACAAACTATATACTGAACTACCACAAACTATATACACGCTATCCAGATTCTAGTATCCAAGCTATCCAAACTCTATCCACACTCTGTACTGACCACAACTCGCCTACAAAAACCCACATTTTGAATGGAGCCTGTGGCGTTTATAAAGCTGTCAAACCCTATTTCTTGAGACAAGAAATGAACCACTTCCCGAAGCAGTCACGTGGTACAGCCAGGCGGTGAAACTTCGGACGTCATCACTTTTGGCTCCTCCCCAAATGAAGCGACTCTTGATACGCACTTCACGGACACGCCCCCTCATTTCTCGATACGCGCTTCGGGGCTTCGCTTCACTCATAACATCACTAGCATTTAGGTCCTAAGCCCTAAATCCTAACATTTTGACCTTGTTTTATGTGTTTATTTTTGAAAACATGAAGAATAAGAAATAAAAATTGTGACGGGAGAACTTTTGGAACAGTTGAGGAGCATTGTAGCTTGATGGTTGGCACTGTTACCTCACATCTGAAGGTTCAAGGTTTGAATTGCAGCAGGGGCCTTTCAGTGTTGAGTTTACATGTTCTCACCATCCTTGTGTGGGTTTCCTCTTGTGGGAATTTACGTCTGGTATGGGCCAATGGCCTGCTGTGACCTGTTGGATACTGGTCTGCCACATTACACCCCCACAAAGAAAAAAAAAAACTTAATCTCCTATGACTCAAACCAGATGGCCCAGAGCTAACATTTTGCTGCTTTTTCATCTCCACACCTCCTCCTTCCACAAATTCTTTGAAGCCAAGAACAGAAAATGGTAGATGGGCAATCAACAAACCAAACCAGGCCTCCTAAATTGTGTTTGGACATAAAATACCCGAGAGGAGCTGCATATGTTGTTGTTTGGTCTTCCCTTTCATCCTGTCCTGGAACGAACTCCAAGGTGTAGCCACAGCTCCCCCGAGTAGGCCATAGGAGTAACGACGGACAATGGTGGCTCTGAATGGTGGCAAACGAAGAAGATTTTCTGACATAACCATATGTATGTGAAAATATTTTTTTGTAATGTTTTGTCTTACCATGTTTAACACATTTGGATATTACGTTTCACTGTCTATATGCCGTTAAAGTGAGGAAATTAAGAGACTGGCGTAATGTTATAGTCACAGAGGAATTTCACCCTGGTAAGCCGCGCTGGGCGGAGAGAATTATTCGTCCGGCCAGCCCAGACTGACCTCTCATTTACATAGGGATTGTTGAATATTCAGTGGTATATAGGGAAGAAATCTCCTTTGTTCTCTCTCTTCTCTTTTCTTCTCTTCAGCTACTAGACACGCTTCCCTCCTTTGTTGCTTCGTTTTTTTTCTTAATTTGATTTTAGTTGCCCCTTGGCAAGAACTTTGCATGTTTTTCCTGTTCGCATTTTAACGGAAGTTCTGCAGTCTCGCCATATTGTTCTCTTGACAGAACAATCATTTAATAGTTTTTAGCTATCCAAAGTTAATTGCAGCTGCCCTTTTGTATCAATTTTTTTTTCATAAGTTTTTCCTCCCCGTGCGGCGGAGAGAGTGTCTGAAGTACTCCTTGATTTTGACGTTTGAAATCCTGAATCTCCGCGCTCAGAACTTTTAGTTAAGTGGACCAAAGTTTTTTTTATCTTTTTTTTTTTGCAATTTGGCTCAATAAACCCATCTAGACCTTAAGTTATTGTGGCCTGCGACGATCCCTGATGGATCCGGGCGCAGAAAGTTTGTTGCCTCATAGGACCTCGAACAACCGATCTCTGCCAACCAGCGCCGTGTCTGGGGACACCAGAACCATCCACTCGAGTCACGTGCGATGTCCAGAGATTCTGTGGGCAGAATCTCCTCAGCCATCGGGCCTAAAGCAGTTCCCGTAGGACCCACTGCGAACCGTTTAAACCGATGGCCACGGACCTAAATCGCCAAGACTCCTTGCAGGGTAAGGCTGAAACGGGTTAGAACGGTGCCTCCCGAGTTTTGTCTAGGGCTTAGGCAGATATTGCGCCACGGACCACGTCTGGGCCCCGCGTCATCATTATTCGGCAGTTAATTAGTTGGAGACTTGTCCTTTTTTTCCCTCTTTATTTACTTTATTTGTTAGTTATAGACATCCTGTCAGGACCCAACATCTTGTTTGTTATGATTTTCTGCCTTCCTTTACTCTCTGTCGTCACTTCCTGTCTGTGCTATAGCCAGCTCCATAAGCACAACCAATCCTGACCGAGACGATATATATATATATATATATATATATATATATATATATATATATATATATATATATATATATATATATATATATACAAGTCATGGAAAAACTTATTAGACCACCCTTGTTTTTTTCTTCAGTTTCTTGTTCATTTTAATGCCTGGTACAACTAAAGGTACATTTGTTTGGACAAACATAACGATAACCACAAAGATTGCTCATAAGAGTTTTATTTAAGAGCTGATATCGTACCATTTTCCATGGTTTTCTTGATTATAACCTAAATCACTTAAGTTTTTACATCAATAGCTATGGCGTTGTACTACCAAAAACACTGCTTTTATGCATTCAGTGTTTTCTTTTCTGTCTGTTTTAGTCACATGATGACGTTTAGTGGTACCAGGTATTAAAATGAACAAGAAAGTGAAGAAAAAATGGTGGTCTAATAATTTTTTCCATGACTGTATATATATATATATATATATATATATATATATATATATCTGTGACCATATATGTTTGCTTTTCTGTTTGTCTGTGTCTTGTGTATGCGTAAATGTTGTTAAAACTTGATTGCGACTCCGAGATTGATTTTCCCAGCCAATCCAATGTCGACAAGAACTTACATAAATGAGTGACTCATTTCCCTTTTGATTTTCTTTTTTTTTAAGAAAATTATGCATTATTTTAAAAAACATATATATTAGACTAAAAAAGCCATTGGAGTCAGTGGTTGTGGCTGTATGTGACCTGTCCAGGGTGCCCCAGGAGATGCTCCAGCACACCCCATTGGTCTAAACAGGATGAAGCATCTACACTCAAAAAATGACTATTTGGATGAACTTCATGGAAATAAAAAAAATAATGGAAATAATTTCCACGTGAATAAATTATGTCCTTCCAACCTTATTTAATTTAGTCAATCAAACTTAATTGACTTGAGTTGGTCCAACGTATGTTGATGGTGTTGCTTCAACTCATGATGAGTTGAAGAGTGTAGTAGATGGAAGGAACAACAATAATACTCAGACTGGCTTGTGGGTTAATATGTTTTTAAACCAAGAGCACTCCAGATTCTGATATGAATTAAAATATGTTTAATTTGCTATCCACTTCCACTTCTTCTTCCATGATGGAAATGCTGCTTGACTTAACCCTGGTCATCCAAAAATCCGCAGTTGTCTCCTTTGTCTTGATCTCATTCAAGATGAGATGATTGTTCCTCCACCAGGCCCCAAAGTGGTCCACTAGTTCTCTAATCAGTCTCTTGTCCATCACTGATACACCCCACAACTGCAGAGCCATTTGAGTACTTCTGGAGATGACAGGAGTTTGGAATTGTACTGGAAGACTGAGGTGCACAGAGTGAAGAGGAATGGTGAGAGTACAGTCCCCTGCTGCTGACCATCTTGTCAGACATCAATTGACAAACTGTGGTCTGTTTGTCAGATAGTCAGTAATCCAGGTGATTGTGGAGGCATCCACCTGTGTTTTTTGGAATTTCTTACGTAGTATACCAGGCTGGTTGGTGTTAAATACATTGAGGAAATTGGAGGAAATGATCCTCACAGTGCTGCCAGCTTCATCCAGATGACTGTGGATTTGATGAGGCAGGTGTATGATGGCATCCTCAACTCTAAAAAGCACAAAGAAACTTTTGCAATTTTTTGTCTTCTTTTTTTCTTGAGTCTGTTAGTCACCTCTACCATGACGTCCTCAGTAGCTCTGTGAGCTCCTTTCATCGTTGTTGATGTTTGACATATTGCAGTAAAGCAGTTGTTGCAGGAGACAGCCAGGACAGGAGTCCAGTATTACCGGTACTTTGGATGGAAAGAGGGACCACAAGATGACACTTCCTTACAGTAAGAAAATATTACTTCAAATGAAATACTCTTTTATGCTGCAGAATTCTCTAATATACCTTATTTTCATGTATAGAGGGCTGCAGATGATAATTGCTTTTCTATCATGATAGTGATCCTATGCACACCTAAAAATCCAGACACTGCTTAAAGTGGTTCAAACTCTATGTTTTGCTATGGCTTTCATGGCTCCTGGACCCAGCTGTGATAGAAAATCAATTAGTATATTAACTTTAGTTCAAAATAGAACAGAAAAAAATCACTGGCTGTGAAGAGGACAGGGAGGCGTTTTGTGTGACAGTTGAAATCTAAAGGCGGATTCACACTTCACAATTTTGGCTAATTCAGACGAAAGATGCACAAATAATTGTCCATCATAGTTTTACGTCTCACAGTGAGACAGGCCCCTTGAAATCAGAGATAGGCTGCAACAGACATCAGGCATAAATTTGGAGGAATCACAGTGTGTCATCTATGATCTCTGTCAGATAACCATCCAATAGGAGTGCACCATGAAATGACGTAAACATCAGTGCGTCACCACACCACACTACAAACAACACTGGCAAATACAATGGAGAAATGGAGTACAAAGTTGTGGAACTCAAATAAAGAGGAAAGACATTTTCTTTTTTTTCCTTTTTATTTCTTTTCTTTTCAAAACACATAAAGCACTATGGCAAGTCCAAATGTTTGATTTACTGACACCATGGTGGCAACCTGAAGTAGGCGCATGCCGAAGACACACTGAAGAAGAGCCTGAAATAGACTTGAGTTGACTTCTGTCTCAGCCACAATTCGATGTAGATTCAGTCGCACAGTGTGACATACAGTAAATCAATGATCTTCCCATTTCACCTTGTGTAGCGTGGCTTGTAGTAATCTTATAAGACTCCAATAACTGTGCCTGGCCTGACATCCTCTCATTGGCATGTGACTTAAACCCATAAATCAAATTAGGTCAAGTGAAAGTATGCAGAAAAGTACTTTTATACATTATATATAGCACATTATATTCAACCACAAATCAGTTGAAGTGAAACAGATCAGGCCTCCGACATCGACAAACTATAAAACCACAAACTATAGCTGTCGTGTATGTATGTCTAAGTACAAAAAAGCAGTTCAGTGTATAAATGCTCAGCTTGATGTTCCTTCAGGGCAATGACACAAACAGAGCTCTGTACTTTACGCTGACTTGTCATTACCTATTAATGACTCTTCACAGTAAGTGGTTGTGTGAACACTGTTTTCCTGTTCCTGTAGACTCCCATTTGTTGGCTGGCATCTTATCTGCACCTCCTTTGCCAAAATACACTCATGGAACATGACAAGCTTATGTCATTTAACCTGAGCACAAACCCCTTTTTATTAACAGCACTATACTAAAATGTTCATGAGGAGTGATAAAGAGATAAAGGCTCATGGATTTTCTTATGTAAAAGTGCACAGCTTTTTTAAAATGATAATCTTGGCTTCTTAAACTACTACCTCTAACTACTACTACTGGGATGGATTTAAAGAAAACCACATGGAAAACAAAATAAAGAAAAAAATGCCTGGCATAATACTTCATGTTTATTAAAAATGACGTTTTTCTGTGAAGGACAAGCTTTGTTTTAACTGACAGGAGCAAGATGATAATTCTAATCCTTTTGAAGTCATACAAGTGACAAAAATCAAATTACCTCCTGACTTTGGAGGACAAGTCAAAGCTGTTTCATCCGTGGGATGAAATGAACATCATTTCAGTCTTCAGAGTACATTTTTCTTTTATTTTTTTTTTTTAGCTTTCAACTTTTACCTGCTTGGCTCACAAGCCTGAGATTAAATGACCGAGTACTTGTTTGAACCTGCTTCATTCAAGCTTCCAAGAGAAAGTGCCAGCCCAGCTAAAAAGCCTGCAATGACCTGTGGCCTGCAGCTGCTCACCACCAGCTGTACAGTTGTGGTCCCTCCAACAAAAGATGCCAGCCTGTGACTTCAACACTAATAGAGAAGAAAACTTAACTTCCGCCATCTTAGGTTATCAAACCTTTTGTTTGGTGTGTTTCTCCTTTCACGCAGAGGTGAAGATCAATTAATCAAGAACCCTTGTCTACAATCTTTGTAGAACATCTCTACAAACTGTAAACTCATTGCACTTTGTTTCATTTCTCATACTGACATCGCATTCACTGAGACAGTTTCTGTGGCGAAGAGGATTCAATTTTCACTCGTCAATCACTGGAGACCACATAGTCTGACATATTCTGGTGCAGAGTTTGAGAAGACCTGATAAGAGCTCTTTTCCCACTCATGGCAGTGATTGCCTAATCATTTCTATGGGTGGCACAAATTTAAAGATTCCATGCTATGCTCTTTTTGACTTCCAAACGTTCAACAGTGAGTTTAACAGGACCATACCCAGTTTTACAGTCCCTTTAGATGTCATTTGAAAAGGTATGTGATTGATTAAGCAGTAGATGTTAGATGTAGATAAATATTTTAAAAGACCAGGCTTGCCTGTTGCTTCTGTGTTTTTGTTTGGGTCAAAAACAACTTTCTGCTCACGCATGCAGATTTTGAATATGCCCTAAAGTCCAAGTGCAGAACAACCCAGCCCATGCATCTGCCCCCACATAGGGTTGGCCCTTACCTCCTTAGACATGATTCAGCTCAAAAAGTAACATCCTCCAGTTCTCTCTGCTGCCATGGCATGTGACTGGCAGTAACCTGTCTGAGATAAGAACGTAATCAATAACAACAGAGTGAGCGTAGGGGGAGGCCAAATATGGTGCACACAGAAAATAGAGAATTTAGGCAACACAATCTAGCAGACCCAGAGTATTTGAGTTATTCAAAGTAAAACCGCTATTGCGGTAATTGATCAATATGAAAAAAGAATCAAAATAGCATACTACTTAACCTTGAGTTGTCTTTTTAAGTGAAACTGTCCATATTTCTCTTTTGTGTTACTCACACTCTACTGCCATTTTTCCTGGTGTCAGTCAAGTCACCTGATACTCATCTACCCACACATCTGTAGTGACATATCTTCCAAAAGCCCTTTAAAGTGCACAAACCCAGCCTCAAGAATGAGTGTGGTTTTTTTTTTTCCTTTCCCCCACAGCAACTTTCTTATCTACATCTTGTTCATAAATCCCTTTAGTTCTCTACATAGCTCCATCAGTTGGCTGGGCTGCTCTACTGTGTTTCTTAAATGTATCATGCACACTGTACTGTTGCATGAAATGACCAGTTATGATCTAAAAAATAAATAAGAAAAAGGATATTGAATGAATTATCTCTTGGATCACTCTCCATTTTCATGTCCCGCGTAGCTTTATCTCTTATATTGATGAGCTGTAAGTTACAGTATTAGGCATGACTGGCTGATGATCATGTATTTAATTGTCATCTGTAATACAATATTTTACACATCCTGCAAGACACCAAACTAAGCTGCATAATTGTGTGCAGCACAGTTGCATGTGTGCATAAGAGTTACTTGTCCTAAACACCGGGCAGTTGATAAATGGGCAAAGACTGCCTGATGTTTACCCATCAATCATGCAGACCTTGGTGTACGACAGGCAAATAAAATAAAACGTTCCACTTGCATAGGCAGGAGAAATATGAAATGGATTGGAGTGACAATGACAGAGGCCTTCTTACTGCAGGGATGAGATTCACTATAAAAACATGCTGGTGCATGGTAACAGGTACACATGCACACAAACATATATTCATACTGAAGCGTTTCCCCAACCAGGCTCCCTATTTCCTGGCACATCCTTAAGTGTGATTTACGCTTTTATGTAGCGACTATGCACATAGCCTACGTGAGGAACCTGTTGTTGTAGCTGGTGTTTATATGTGTCTGCTGTTGTTTGTGTCACCATGTGATTACGCCACAAAATTCTGTAACTTGTACCAAGATTCCTTTATGTACTTCAGACATGGCATATCATGGCATAATGAAGCATATCTTCAGTGAGTTGGAGTTGATAAATGTAGAACGACATTAATTTCAACTGAAATTGCAACCATCTGTCTACCCAGCTTCAAAATGATGAAGAAGAAGTAGTAGTAGTGGGAAATACAGTATGTAGAAGGATATACAATACCACCAAGTGAACCAATCATATTTGTTGCTGTTAGCAACAACCTGCACATAGTTACATTTCTGGAAAGGTGCACGTCATGCTGTGGCAGATGTGACAACAGGGTTCTCAGGTATGCGGATATGTATTGTCAGTTCAGTGAAGAAGCAGAAATCACCTTTTAGTGTCTACTTAATCTGCAATTTTCTGTGACCTCTTGAAGTCTGTGTTTGGGGTATATGGTCTTTTGGGTTCTGAATGTTTTTGGAAACTCACGATCAGCATCTTAGTGTGCCACTGACATACGAATGATAAGCTAAATTTGCCATTTTATGAGACTGCTAGGTGGCTTTCTGTCAAGTAAAAAAACACGGGTGTATCAAATGCGAGGACATACACTTGTTATGAGGTCACCGAGGTCTGGACATCTATTGTATTATTATTTTTTTTAACATAACAGTAAATATTGGCATGAAATGAATAGGCGAAACCTGAGTACCCGCCCTGCGATGGACTGGTGACCTGTCCAGGGTGAACCCCTGCCTTTCGCCTGAAGAGAGCTGGAAAAGGCTCCAGTAAGGATGGATGGAAACCCGAGTACCAAGAAAATGGTATCCACCAGGTGGCAGAAGGTGCTGATTTAGTGTAAGGGCAAAACAAGGAAGATATCAACAAAGCGAACCTCACATTAAATTCCAGGATATTAATCCATCAATTGGGCAAGGAACAGATCAACACCGACTGCAAGACAAGTGGTGATCTTGCCCACTTCTACTGAAAAACCTAGAGGAATGATAATAATAATATATGGCAAGCCATCTGTCCGACTGTTAACTGAACCAACCCACATTTGTATAATTTAACCTCTGGCTTGGGTTGGTCACTTCACTTATTTGAAGTCAGCTGTAACACTCAAGTAAGGTTTGTTAGGTTGACGTTGAGATCCAGCTCTCAGAGCAGAGCAAAAATAACTTTGTCATCATAAAATAGCAGTTTTAGTTGCCATATAATTGTCTTTGATTGTTTTTCGGAACTAGTATTAAGCGCTCAGACCCATTAGGGCCTGCTATCAGCAAAAACCAACATAGCAACTTAATCTATCCCAGGACGGCATATCACTTCACAGCGCCACATCAACAATAAGTTAAGGCAAACTCACAGAGCTAGTTCAGTTTTGCACAGAAACCAAAGAAAGTAATGACAGATCAGATCAAGCGAGGAGGGGAAAACAAGAGGGCGACTGAGCAATATTAAATCTCAGACATCCTTTCACAGAGTGGGGAGAGTGGAAAGAGAAAGACAGGATGCCAGCTGGATGTGGATCTCTTCTTGTTGTTGGACAAGTTTGCCATCAAAAATATGAACTGATCCTCTTTTTTGTGTTTTTTATGATTTCTTGAGGCACGGTTGGGAATTCAGAGTTGGTAAGGTTATTTGTTATTCAACAGATGTTTATCCACTAGTGTGGTGTGTCATCTCGTATATCAAGCACGCCAATGGCAACTCATCAGTTTTTGGCTGCCCTAACCAGTAACAATGATAACATTTTGAATGGGAAACATGTTTTTTTTTTTTCTTTTGGTTCTGGTGTCTTTTTTAAGATGTCAGATTTGCTGATACCAATGTGGGCTGTGTGCAAAATGTCTAATACATGAGCCATACAGAAATCTCTGTAAGTGCACGTTTTAATATTTTCACAGAACATTGTATAGGTTGAAATATTGTACGTATTCAGCAAGACTGCTGGAGAAATTGTTGCTGCTGCTGTGTTTGTTTATCTTACTTTTATTGAACCACAAACTGAATTATTAAACTTCATTTTAGCTACAAAAAAAAGAAAGTAATTTCCACTCCCATCCAAGTGTGATGGGTAAGTTTTGAGGTGTTGATTTGGAAAAGACTAATCAGCTGTACATGGTTTTGTATGTTGCGGTATTGTTGATTTTCATGATTCAGGGATGAAGACTTATTTGTGTTCAGTCTTTAGTGAAACAAAGAGAGGAGGATGTTTTAGAGTAGGTGAGTTTTAACTTTATTTAATATTTTTTTCTATGTACATTACTGACGTCTATATGGATGGAATGAGCCTGGTCAGAAAGGCTTGGAACAGTGGTTCTACACCTTGTTGGAGGTACTGAACCCCATCAGTTTCATATGTACATTCACTGAACCCTTCTTTATTGAAAAAGAAAATATGATTTTTTTTTTTTTTTCGTATTCAAGACATAGGTATATCTTTTACTGGTGTACAAAATAAACCACCATTAACATCACTGCGTTCAAAGAACAAAACCAATACAATGCATGGACTGCATGAATTACATACCTCACTTGTTGTTGATTTTGTTTATCATTTATTTTCTGAACTAGACTAGTGCAAGACTAGAATTATTCAACCTTGCACTGCAAATCATGCAGATAGGACGCTGACTCCCATCATGTTCCATTATACATGTGAATCCAGATTGTACATAGTCATCTGACCACTTTCTTTTTTCACTTGACAAAGTTAGTATGGATTAAAATATTAAATAGATCACAACGATGTACCATCACGACAGTCATAAATCCACTACTAAGCGCTATCTGCAGCACAGATTAGCCAAGCAATGTAATGTGATTACCTGTCGCCAGTGATGGCCAAGCGGGGCGTGTCATCATGAATCATATGAGTCAGGTGCGTGTCTTGACCTCCACCGAACCCCTGATCTCCTGTTAGATCGAACCCAGGTTAACAACCACCGGCTTAGAAGAAAGAGACAGCTCTGATGAGGACTCTGTTCCTATCAAGGGAACATGGTAGTCTGCACACTGTGTGTTTTCATGTCCCTAAATAAATAGAGTGGAAAAAAAAATTTTTAATCAGTTTTTTTACAATAATGGTCCTTCCTTCCTGTTTCTATAGACTGGGTTGTAAATAGACACGCTTGAAGAATGGCAACTGTGCAGATCACCATTGGAAAGTACTAAACCCTATTATTATTATTATTATTATTATTATTATTATTAAACCATGTATTGATCGATTCAAATAATATTTAATTATTTTCAAGCTTATGGCATCGTCACATGTTTTTTGTTGTTGTTTTTTTAAAAATATCATTCAATCATAGAAATCAGTCTTTTAATACAGGCTATAGGCTTTTGAATCAGCTCCAATAAACAGCGACTGCCATCCTTTGAACTAAGGGTTTGATTCCCACTTCCATTCTGTACTTTTGAATGTACAGTAGAGTGAGACATGATGAGCTGGCCAACTGGATGTTTTGCCGATGTCACATAGAGGACACACGCACAATGGAGGAGCTGAGTAACCTAAAGTTGTGCGAATCAAATGCAGCAATTTATTTTAGAGCAGTGATTTATTTTAGACAAATAAAATTTTACATTTACATCCTGTCCTGGGGTCAGCGAGCAACAGCTTGCATACATGATTTTGCAGTCTGGACTGGAGGAGTGAACATCTCCTCCTCTGACAGCAGTTGAACTGATGCTGAGATGGACTCTCTGCTGAGGACGGCGCCACCTGTGAGAACTTTTGGACAGGGAGTGGCTCACTGCAGATACTCGTTGAGAAGAGTAACCGATATGTGCTTTCACGTCATCATCTCCAAAAATCTCCAGTAACACCAGAAAGAGTTGCTAGATTTGTTGCTAGTGACTTTTTGAAAAAAAAAAGTTGCTTGAGGGGTCTAAATATTCACTAAATAGAGCAGCAGAGCCATTACATTGTCAACACTGCTCTTGCATGGACTTGTTTCCATCACTTTGAATATGTCACCTTATCCGTTGGTCTGACTGGTTGTAGCACTAACCATCTGTGTGCAGAGGCAGTCTAAATGTTGGCCTCTCTGTCAGGCTATAGGAAGAACTGATGAAAGGGTAGGATGGCCTTCACACAAATGTAAACTTGTTCCTTGATTCTTGTTGAAAAAAAAATGCATTGAAGAAAAAAAAGCTAATTTTTAAACTCTGATTACAGCCATGGTCACATGAACCATGGTGCACTTTAAAATGGTATCACTAGGAGTAATTGCTTCACCTAAAAAATGATTAATGCTGTGTGCAATTTGACACCATTAGCAATCCAAAAAAATACAATTATTCTCTTCTGTGACATGTTCAGATTAAGAAGAATCCTATGATTCTTTTCTATGGAAATTAGCAATGTTAGAAAATTAGAAATTACTTATGTTGGAAGCATCCATTCAAAGTTAATTTGACTAGATGCCATAAGAAGTATCAACATGGTGAAAATTGATTTCTGCAGCTTTAAATGAGTTCCGCGTTTTTTGTTTTTTTTTTTGAGGGGAAGAAAAGTGCTTACATTTTATTCTTATATGGATGTACAAACCCTGATTACAGTTAATTGTTAATGTACAGCTTTGTGTATTTTTATGATTTAATGACCATTACTGGTGGCAGTTAATCACACCACACTTGCATACAAAAGTCAATCTGTTCAAACTATGGCTTGAGTTTTTCATTATATTGAGTCTTATCTACTTAACACAGATTTTCCTAAAATGCATCTGTGTCACCTCTGGATCAGTGATGATTCAGAGTTCCCCTGGTAGTCTGATTTGCATTCATGTGGCTCACATTATATTTACAAGTGAAAAGGGGTTGGGGGGGGGATCCACTGCCAAGTTTCTACAGCTTGTTAACTGCCTGAAATTCAAACCCACATTAATGCCCAGCAGTTACTAATGATTTTCTCTTCTGCGTACAATGTCCCATTAACAGTCATTAACATCCTATGACCACTGACAGTTGTGCTTTCTCAATAAAAAAATCCCACTTTTCATGCACTGTATTGGAGAGTCCTAATAATAACATTTGATAAATCTGCATTAACGGCACAGGCCTGCGAACAAGAAAGTATCCCCTAATCAGTTTTAAGGCTTTACATATCAGGACACATTTGCAACCAGAGGTTTACATGTAGTTTAGTAAGAAGACACAATGTCTAATTCTTCGGGGCTGACAGTAAACTTTTCCTGTTTTAATTTGTTTATGAAAATAAAAGGAATATTTCTATGTAAGATTTTTTTTTTTCTTCAAAGTCAAAACAATTACACACACTTGGTTAGTATGCAGTAGAAATGTCTTTAAACTGTTCAGCTTTTTGTTCAAACATTTTGGGTAGCTCTCCATAAACTTCTTCTTGCAGGAATTTTTCATTCCATCTGACAGAACTGGACTCCAGTTTATGGACCCTACCAAGGAGTGGATATAAGGTCAATACATTTCATGATGAAAAAAAAAAAAAAAAAACAGGTTTTGAGAGTGATGGTTATCTGAGGCCAGGCACCTTGCACATAAGAAATTTAGATTTAAGAACATTTAGGGAAAATAACTCTTTCACATGTATTCACTGCAGTGCCTTCACAGCTCCTTTTATGACTCACTCCAACGCTGTTGGTAAGGTCATGGTTTATGTTTTATGCATAGACTCCGTGTAAGAAATTCACAAAATCACCATGATTTCACCCACATTTCACCCGCAACCCACATGCCGGCGCATACAAGAGTGCGCCCAAATGGCATCAGTGTTCTTCCACCTGGTCACATGTGGACGTGCAGAAATGGCTCTACCTCTCGAATTAACTCTTGTATGAAAAGCGTGGTTTGGCCTCAGTTAAACCCCTGAGAAAATGGCAGAGATTGTCTTAAATGGCTTGCTTGCCAGTTAAACTACAGATGACCAGAGCGTGTTTACTGGGAGTGCACCAACTATCTGGGACTTTCAGGTAGCCGACAGAAATTGTCTGTGTAAAAATATTTTTATGTATATATCAGTGCAGCGGAGGAGGAGGAAGGAATTATAATTCAGAATTTGAGAGATTATATCTTGCATGTAAACAGCTAATTGTAACATAAACCTGAGGCTGTGCACAGTGATTTATTTGAATGAAGTATGAATCAAAGAGAAAGCTGCATAAAGGTATTTCCACAAATACATATTAATAACTACAGTAACAGTTTAGTAGGTTTAATCTGCTTAATACTCCTTTATACATCTGTGCAAAGGAGTCATGTATGACAGTTGTCTGTATGAATAAATTATGTCTATGGTGAAATACTGTGCCTTTATGTGATAGAAGAGTTTTCAAATATCCCCATCTTACATTTCAAAAACAGCTATCCCTTTTCGCAGCGACCGACAAGTGTAATTTTTTTCTCAGCCAGAATTATCCAGGGGAGACTTGGAGAAAACCCAAAATGCATGTTTATAGGCAGGCAGCAGATGGATAAAGGACAAATGAATTAAAAAAAAAAAAACAGAAGTGCTGCAAAAATCATGGAGGAAAGCACACATGCATAAACGACAATGACAAACTAGAAATGAACACAGAAAACCTTGGAGTATGAATGCAGAGAGATGTAAGTAAAAATGTGCTACAGGTGTGAGACAAGAAGTAACTGAAACCTGGCATAAAATCATTGAACAAAACATTTGCACTGACAGATACAGTAGAACTTAATGATTAAGCTTATTCTAAATCATTTTTGTGTAGACATGAGTTGCTTTTAGAATATTCATATTCCAGGTTTACATATTAAAAAAACACAGTGTGAGTACTGTGACACCACCCCTACAATCTGCGAATTTGATTATCTGAATATGGTAAATGATTGTTGTCATCTTGGACTTTCTGGAGTCAGGTGTAACCACGTGAAGTTTGAGAGCAATATTTGAAACATGACCGGATATGAAGACTTAAATTTGTGGCATATTAATTATGAATGTTCTTTTTGACAATTTTGGAATTTTTTTTCCAACAAATCATGATGAGCAAATCTGGCATTTAAAAGTATATCACAGTGTCACGTCACACTTTGATACTCTTTGAATGGCGATCTTTTGGAGTCATACATATTTTGGAGCCTGTGCCTCGTCATGACAGTGGTATCATAGGTATCACATCAGTGGTATCATAGGTATCACATCAGTGGTATCATAGGTATCACATCAGTGCTATCATAGGTATCACATCAGTGCTATCATAGGTGTCACATCAGTGCTATCATAGGTGTCACATCAGTGCTATCATAGGTATCACATCAGTGCTATCATAGGTATCACATCAGTGCTATCATAGGTATCACATCAGTGCTATCACAGATATCACATCAGTGCTATCATAGGTGTCACATCAGTGCTATCATAGGTGTCACATCAGTGGTATCAGTGGTTAAAGCAGTTCTGCGCTGGACATTATATCATTATCTGTGGACAAAGACACATGTGACTGACAATGGTGCCACAATTTGTATTTTATTTTCACTTTTTGTATTTTTGCAGTGTCAAGTACAGGACTTTTTTGACTTAATGGTTTTGGGCTTTGCCACAGTCAAGGCTGACCTTTTGAAATGTTTTTTGGACTCTGGTGAAATCTCTTGACAATTTGACATCTTCATGATCTAAACTTTGATGAAAACAAAAGCCTGTTTTCTTTGTAAATGTTTTTGTACTTGAATGTCAGCAAGGATCACTTTGTCTATTATTTTGTAACTTTTGGACTGGTTCATCTGTCTGCACAAGTCTTCCTCTCTAACAGTGTCTCCTGAGATGTTGTTGTTGTTGGGTTAATTATGCATGAACCGGCTTTTGCTGTAGTCTTCATGGACTACACAGACTACAGCACAGCAGTGCAGTAAAACATGCATTTGCATCCTCATCTATAGGCTTTGATCCAGATTATGTCAACAAAGAAAGGAAAAGAGACAAAGAGGAGGAGATTTAGCTTTTACCTTGAGAAAAATGAATCCAACAAGTTCCAAGAATAAACCGTGTTCTTGAAAGATAATGAAAAAAACAGAATTAGTAAGAGTGAAGAGGAGGCTTCATATCTCAGTAAGACTTTGATGGCCTTAGATGCACAGTGGGAACTGGCTGTTTCTGGCTGTGGAGTTTCACGTTCCACTGAGGAAAGCTCAGTTCACTCCATTTCAATTTAATTCAGTTAATTTCAGTAGTACCAATTTAAAACCAGTGTAATCCCACGTCAAATGAAGTGCACAGGTTAAGTTGAAGTCCAATCAGATACAGGTTAATTCAATCCAGTTGAATCAAATTATCATCAATTATAATCCAATTCAAAGCAGATTAATGAAAAGCACTGATTTAGATCCAAATAAAATACAATTAAATACAATCCATTTCATGTAAATGATTTATAATACTGTGAATGAAACTCCCCAGTGGTTTAGTGGTATTCTGGGTCTGAGGGCTACCACTATAAAGACAGCTGTTTAACCCGCTCGACCCACTGGGTTGCAGCTTGACGCTGCTTCACTTGGATTCTGGATAAACATTTAGGAGCTTAAGTATGTATTGTGCTGGCCTCTGTGGAGGTGGTTTGGGGACCTTCCCTTCTGGACCATGTGCTTCCTGAGCCGCCTGGCAGTGGAGCCACCAATCAGGTCAGGGATCTTCTGGACAGCAGATGGAGTAAATCGTTCCTCTTTGCTGGTCCTGGGGACAGGGGTGTCACAAGCTCCCTAAACTGGGATCCTGCTGCTGGGGTTTGACTCAGTGGAGGCACAGCTGGGTTTGTGGCCTTCAGTTTTTCCTCCAGTAACAAAGTACTGGCTCACATATGACCTTCCAGCCCCAGCATGAGATTTAAAATGAGTGGCTTTAGCCATTTCATAGCTATAACCTCAAGACACCCTCTTTGCAGGACCACTTTCAAATGTTTGCATCCACACATATAGTTGCTTCCCTAGATTGTGTTCATCCATCAGATAGTACACAACCACTAATACACTCCCCCCCCCATACACACCACCCCACATGAACCCTTTCAGACTGAACAAATAGGTGTCTCCTCTTCCCACCTCATTAACCGCGCTTTTGTGCCCATCCCCCCACATGAACTACACCTTCCAAACTAAATGTATGACACTTGTTCCACATTTCAAAGTAAACAATTAGGTGTTTGTTATGGGAACATTGTGTTTCAAGAGGAGACTCTTCCTGGCAGAGCTTGGGAAAGCTTTAGTGACTCCTCTGATTCAGCGGCGCCAGCACCTTCCCCGTGCACCAGCCTCTGCCAGTCTGGTGAGGAGTCTGCAAGGCCCAGCCACTGCCCTGGCTGCCCTCCCTCCAAAACAGGGGCAGAAATGGAAGAGATGCAAACTCTGTGCTCTTACAGACAATAAAACAAGTCTTATATGTTTCGAATGTGATGCCTACGTTTGCAAGGCACACTACAATCTGATTGAAAAATGCCACTCCTGTGTGTGAAGACACATGCCCCCCTGCTATATTTTTTGTATATTCACTGCAGTTATTCATGTAAACCACTAGTTTGAGACATTGTTCACAGCTTAAAAGGGAGTTAAATAACATTTGATGATGATCAGTGGTTTTTCTGTTAATGTAGAAGCAGTTAAAACAGGCCGGTCAAATTTGACCGGGAGCACTAAGGTAAGGGGGGAGAAACGAACACCACACAAAGGCTAAACAATGTGAGCCCATTTGTCCACAATAGGAAGGCATTTTAGATGTAGGATTCTTGCAAGTACATGGTGTATCCCACTGGGCTGACCAAGTTCCCTTCTTGTTTTCACTGATGATGCTGACTTACAGAAGCTCCACTCACAATAGCAGTCAAAAGACCAAATAACTGCTGTGGCACAGTTGGTGCATTAACCTTCTCTAAATATGTCATTTGCAAGCCTGCTTTTGACACAAAGCTGTTCTTCACTGGTCTCATTGAGTTTTGGCTGGCTGTAAAAGAGCTTGTGTGTAGCTACTTGCAGGAAGTCCTTAAACTAAACCAGTGAGACTTGCAGGTTAAGTGTTGAAGCTGCTGCATTTGTTTGTCTTTACAGCTAAGATGTGGCACTTTCCATATATGTGGAGGAAGTGGAAAAAAAAAAGCTATAGCCATCCATCCATCCATTATCTTCTGCTTGGTCCGGAGTCAGGTTGCGGGGGCATCAGCTTTAGCAGAGAGGCCCAAACCTCCCTCCCCCCGCCCGCTTCCACTTGTTTCTCTGAGAGAACACCAAGGTGCTCCCAGGCGATCTGCTACAGCCACTATTTAGGAATAGTTTGTAGCGGAAAAGGTGTTCCGCCGTAAAAAGTGCGATCTTTCACCTTGCTAAACCCCCATCCCACCTGCGCTACCTGCTACATTATGCATAGGAGTAGTTAGGGGGTTTCAACTTGTTAAACCAGTCAGTGCGTCAGCAGCCATTGCCTTTAAAAGCAGGTTGCGCTACCCGCAAACTGCTATCCGCAAACTGCTATGGAGCGTCTTTTCATCCAGATCAGAGCAGCTATAAATATATATATACACACACACACATTTACTAGTAAGATGCAAATTTTAACTGGTGCACTAAGCATGCCAACCAGTATGGTAAGAACTCTGACATGTCAAGTAAATGCCTCACTCGTTAGACAGTCGTTAACTTGTGTTGAGGAAGTTCAAATAGAAAATGAAAAGCTCCATCTTGTAAGAAAAATATCTAACATGTTTATACTAAGTGTTTACTTCTTTGACAAGTAGTCTGAATAGTGGGAAAAAGTCTCCTCCACTAGTTAAGCTGTGAGAAAGATATCAGTGTCACTCGTTACCTTGTCACTCTCTTTGGATCTAACTAGCTGACAAGTAAAACATGTTCGTTACTAATCAGTTTGTGATATCATCAGGTTTCCAATCAGTGAGCTTTGTGTACCTCAGTAGTCAATTATTAATTTTGCTTAGCCACAGTAGTTAACTGGCAAACTCAAAATAGACCCCAGCTAGTTAACTAATTAAAAAGCTTTCCTTGACAAGTTAACATTTAAGTTACATCATGTAGCAACGTGCTTATCAGTTGCAGTTTCACAGGCCTTCATGTTATCTAGTGTGCAACATGCCAATGAAATGGGTGGAATACTAGTAAAACCCAGTCAAGATTGGCATTTTAAATTCTGACTCAAACAACCAGTAGGAAGGCCCTGTGCATACTTTTACCCACCTCCTTATTAGAATTTCATTCAACTTGTTAACTAATAAGCACAGTGTTTTTTAACTAGTTTACAAGCTCAGATTTCGACATTAACTAGTTCACAAGTTAAGTAGAATGTTTCTAACTAGTGCAACACGTGGGCATTTTGGTCCTCACTAGATTGCTAGAAAAGATTCTTAGCCAAACTAGTTCACTAGTAATACACAAAGAGGTTTCTACCCTCTCAGTATTATGATCTTTATTATTCAAAAGTGAACATTTCTTACACCTACTAGTAAACAAGTGAAGATATTTGATTGTCACTAGTTAACTAGGAAACAGAACCCTATGTTATCTAGTTAACGTGTCTTATAATTTGAAGCTTACTAGTTAACTAGTACCTAGTACCTCTACTTATGAACGTCTCTACATGCGAATTTTTCAGGTTACAAAACGTCTCAATGGGAAAATATTGCCTCTTATCACAAAAGAAATTTCAGGATACGAAAGGCAAAAGTACAGTACGCACTGCTACTCGCAGCTCCCAGAGTTTACCAAACGTAGACATACTTGGCGGCTCTGTATTCCGGTTTGAAAGCGGTGCGTCTGAGCTTCTCTGCCATTGGCTATCGCTTAGCATCTTCCTGGTTTCCCATTGGCTAGAAGGGCCTTTTGTCTGTATGAACATAACCCAGCAACCCAGGTAAACAAACAATTTTTACCTCTACAAAGGAGGTTACGTTTTTGCCGGTGTTTATCTGTCTGTTTGTCTGTCTGTCTGTGTTCAAGATAACTCAAAAAGTTATGGATGGATTTTGATTAAATTTTCAGGAGTTGGCGGAAATGTGAAAAGGAAGAACTGATTTCATTTTGTGTGTGATCTGGAAGAAATCCTGGTGTCAGGTTGTGGAGGCAGAATGGAGGCAGAATGGAGGACCCAGGCGCAGGAGTGCAAAAAAAAAAATTAAGTATTTATTCAACAAAAAACAAAATACCAAGAAAACTACAAAAAAAATCCACAAAAATAATCCACACAGGGGACATGGAGGAAAAACAAGTGACCA
Organism: Hirundichthys speculiger; assembly: GCA_018398805.1. Classification (NCBI taxonomy): domain Eukaryota; kingdom Metazoa; phylum Chordata; class Actinopteri; order Beloniformes; family Exocoetidae; genus Hirundichthys; species Hirundichthys speculiger. The sequence continues at coordinate 430,368 of JAGFBZ010000619.1, read as the reverse complement.
AAAACTAGTGATGTTATGAGAGAGCCGAAGCTCCGAAGCACGAATCGAGAAATGAGGGGGCGTGTCCGCGAAGCGCGTATCGAGAGTCGCTTCATTTGGGGAGGAGCCAAAAGTGATGACGTCCGAAGCGTCACCGCCTGGCTGTACCACGTGACTGCTTCGGGAAGTGGTTCATTTCTTGTCTCAAGAAATGGGGTTTGACAGCTTTATAAACGCCACAGGCTCCATTCAAAATGTGGGTGTTTGTAGGCAAGTTGCGGTCAGTTCAGAGTGTGGATAGAGTTTGGATAGCTTGGATACTAGAATTTGGATAGCGTTTATATAGTTTGTAGTAGTTCAGTATATAGTTTGTACATGATAGCACAAACATTTTTTTGCAGCCCAGCATCCTCTGTGCCATGTGAAAGGGTGTTCTCCAAGGCTGGAGAGATTGTGTCTAAAAAAAAGGAATCGGTTAAAACCAAAAACTGTTGAAAATTTGCTATTTCTGAATAAATATACATAAAATCACCCCTTTAATGGTCATCATTAAGTATATTGAGTGTGCCCCTCCATAGTTCCACAAAAACTTTGACTGTTTTCTGCCACAGGATGTTCAGGTGCCCTGATAGCGCAGTGGTTAGAGCAGACAATCCATGTGCAGAGATCACAGTTTATGTGAGTTCGACTCCCGGCTCGTTGACCCTTTTGACGCGTGTCTTCCCCTTTCTTATGATACTACTTTGGGAAACATTAAACAGAGATTACATTCAAACAATATTTTATTATGCATTTGATCATTTATGTAGACCAATTATTTGGTCATACACATTTTGTTATTCACTGTCATTTGCAAGAGCCATGACTGATACATAAATTCAATGCATCACAACTTAAGATTCAGCTGGCTGTGATTATAAACCTGACCAGTAGGTGGTGTCATGTGCATATGAAGCAGCAAGAAATGTACCATTTCTCGAACCATTTGGCCAATGTGTGACACTGCTTCACGAGGCTTCAACTCACCATCACTACCAAAAACCAGCAGATTACTTACGGGACACGAGACAATGGACCAGCACAGACAGGGGTGATGACAAGACTCAAATACACAGGGAACCCAATGAGAGGCAGGTGCAGACACAAAAGACAGGGATTGATGCCAACTTAACACACAGAACAAGAAAAAAACACAAAATGGCCGTCATGCCCTGGTCCGTCATGCCATGGTCCAGTCCGCATCTGCAATTAAAACCTTACCTCTGTGGCGGGTCCGCTCAGAACCCTGAAATCCGGTGGGGAACCAACAAACTGACTGGACAAACTGATAAATTCAGGTGTGTCCGAGTAGCCACAATGGTCAGACAAACCTGGATTAATCAGTTTGTCCAATAATAATAGGATATTGATGCTCACAAAATGAATGTAGAGTAGCATAGCTAACATAGTCTACTTAACAAAAACAGAAACAGCCTTCAACTAATTGGTTTGTTTTTAATTTTTTGCACTTCCTGCTAGAGCGCCCCCTGAGGGCTGAAGAAAAATTCATAGAAAAGCCGCATCTCTGTATAAGCCTCATGGTTTAAAGCTGGGGACAAAAGTAGCAGCTTATAGTCTGGAAAATACGGTAATTTAATAATGTAATGGTTCAACTGGTTTAGCCTGAAGGTCCATTAGTTTGTTAAAAAGGTGACTAGCATAAACTTTGATACTACTAGTGGAAGACATGGCTTCACTAGTCCAGACTCTGCTTAAATTAGCTGGACAAAAGTGTTAGAAGTTGCTTGAAAATTTTGTCTAGTATAACCTTTTGTTCAGCTAGTGCAACACAATACTGAACTAGTGCTAAAAATGTTCAACAAGTGTAGCCAAAGTTCAAACTAGTAAAGAGAACTGAGGTCTGATATCAAGGATGTGAAATAAATGCTAAAACGGTTTGCCACAGTTGGCAACAAGACGAAGCTGTTTTGCTGTTGTGTTGACATCACAGTTTACTGGCACAATAAGCACCATGTCAGGCATCAAGAAGCCATTCATAAGTCTAAATAACCCATCAGCAAGTCTCTGTTAAGGCTCTAAAGTGCCTATGATGTTCTTTCCATGAAACAACATCAAAGACCCTACAGCCACTCCCTACAGTGGAGTCTGCCTGACTTAAAAGAGAAGAATAAAAAAGTGTGCTACAACATGGAAAAACATGTTTTATTGCTTAAAAATTGGTCATTGGTTTTTTGAGAATGTTGTCATACATGCTGCATAAAAATGGCATTTAAAGGAGTATTTTTAAATTGAATTTAAATATGGTGTTTACGTTGTCAATATTGTAGATTGTTTTGTGTTTCAATCTTAACTACTGGCCTGGACCACAAATACTGTATCTAAATCATGTTAGTAGTGGCATTCATAATACGGGATTTGGAAACATGGTCGGCATTGCAATGTTTTTGAAAACCTTTCTAAATACAGATTAGGCCATTATATTGATTTTGAAGGAACAAGATAAACATTTTGAATCGTGTCCCTTGTGCACTGTTGTGCTCAAAGAAAACACCAAAGGGAGGTTCAAACAAGATTGGCAGAGTTCCATCCAATCAATCCATTATCAACACCTGCTTATTAATATTTAGGGTCACAGAACCTAACCCATCTTACATCAGGCAAAAGCCAGGGGTTGCTCCAACTCAATGGAGCAACAAAAGACCCCCAACATGACAAATCCTTTACATATTACTAAGCGTAAATAATCTATTTGGGGTGTTTTTTCTCAGGCTATTTTCATAATTTGATTTATAATCTTTTGATTTGACTCAAAATCATATCCTTAATTCAAAGTTATGGATTACCTATACTTATTGTTTACTAAATAAGGCTGTTCATTTAAAACTGGATAGCAAAATTGTTTTTGTGAACCAACTGTTGTTCCAGAATCGGATTTTGAGGGGAAAAACAAGACTATAATCTGTGTCCTTTATGCTTTCTACAGCATAAACTAAAGGGAGTTTCCTATTTGCGCTGGGAAGATACATTCATAATGTAATTTCTGTATGTATATGGAAAAGCAAACTGGTTAGTAAAACACTCACATTAAAACAGCTCTGAACTGGCTCAAACACCATCCCAGCACCAGCACCTGGATCAGACTGGTCAAAAAGGGTATGTGACATTATCTGTGACCCGAATTAAGGATGATTTCTGAGATTTCCAATCTCATCTTGAACAAGAAACCTCTGACAGCAGCCACATCAAACAGCCAAGGAAAGGAAAGAAAAGTGTCAGAAAGTAATGCAGGGATAAGTTTGAAAACAAAGCCTTTGTATCTCTTCACAGGTAAGAACAATATCCTCTATGCAATTTTATAAGGTACAGTTATTGGAAATGTATAAAAAAAAATGCAGCTTAAACATTAAGCAGTTAAATTTAAATTGCAAAGTTGTGTCTGTGCATGAATGATTGACTTTCGGTGTGACTCTTTTAAGGGCTGCTCCGGTCATATAGAGGAGTCATTTTCTGGGCTGTGTCATGTGTCGGGTAAAATGGGTGGAGCGTTGCTGTGATGTTATGTTCATGCCACAGTTTGCTAGCACAGTGACCAATTCATAATTTACCAACAAATTAAAAGTCTCCCCGGAGGCTCCACAGTGTCTTTGATGATGTTCCATAGCAACAGTTTTAAAGGCACAAGACAACATGTGATGATCAGTTAAAGAAGAGTTTGATTTGAGATATCTCCAAGGTGTCATCTGTTTGAACAACACGTCTTACAGCATCCACATCCAACAGTTTATGAAATTATCAGTCCAAAGGTAAAGGTCAGAAAAATATGAGAAGTTGACACCAATATCTAATTTCAATTCAGTAATAAATGTACATTTAGATAATAAAATCACTTTTTTTTTAGTTGTTTTACTTTCCAATTCTTACCTGAAAGTTAGTAAAACATGATATGAACAATTGTCCTGTCAACATAGTGCAAAACCATGTATAATATTCGAACAAGCATCATTAAGATTTGCTATTAGGGATGTTAATCTTAAGAAATATGACTCGACTCAATTTGAGTTCATATTCCCAATTCATAAATTAGCTTTTTGTCTTGATGTCAGATCAAGATAATTGTCAGCCTTTTCTATCTTCTCTTCACTTTAGCTCAGTAAACAATCAGCACCTGGGCTCATATTATAAAAGAGTAAAGTGTTTCTCTTCGACCCCTTCTCTCTCTTTGGTTTGGCTTCCACCTTTTTGTTATTTCCAGTGCTCACCTGTGTAGTGGGCTTCATGCTGGCACGTTGCCCTGTGGGTTGTTCTCCTGGCTGGGGTTGCTGGGGTTTTTCCATCACGGAGCGCACCTCTCCTCCCTTTTAGGATGATAGACACTGCCTGATTATGGAGAGCTGCCTGATGCAGGTGTTACACTCCTGAAAAGTGGTAAGAAATAATCACAAGAGTGATAAGATGGTGCTCCCTCAACATGAGCTTTTACTTGAATGAATATATGTTCAATGTCTGAACAAACATTTCAGCACAACGGGTAAGTTGTAGTAGGTGCTATACATACCATTTTATGATGCAAATGCATTCAATTCTTCTTAAGCCACATCAGATTGTCTTTATCATTATGAATACACGGTACTTAAATATAGTAACAAACACAACTCAATGTCAGCAGTAATAAGAACAAATAACGTTTCTGTTCTGTGCATTTGACTTAAAAAAATAATTTCTTCAGGTACCAGCTGAACTTAACATTGCTGTTTAGCCTTGATGATGCACATGTCAGCTGTAGTTACACCTGGTAGCCAGCATTGTAAGTGGCCTCTGGATAGCTTTTAGAGAACCATCTAGCAGAGGTGCATTAAAATTAATAGGCAAGAAAGACTGAAAAAGCCATTAATTCTGTTGCCAGATGGTGATTCTATGCCAGACTGCCAGATGTGTTTATCATTATATTTGTCATGACCAATAACCTGTAAAATGTTGGCCATGTAAAGCAATGCACACTGACTTTATAGTCCCTTTTTTTTTGTATATGTAGCTAGATATTTAAATTAAAATAATGTCATTTCATCTTATGAAAGCTACTTACAAAAAGTTAAGGATATTTGGTTTTTGAATGAAATTTCACAACCCTTTACAGATGAACTTTATTTGACCTTTTTTATACTTTTAAATGCACATGTCCAACATTTTAATGTTTCAGTACTTACAAAATAACATGATTTTTTTGTTATAAGGTAATTAACCACAGAAATCACAACAAATGTCTGAACCAAAAGTCGACCTGAAAATGTTCTGCTTCAATAACAATTTGTATTTAAATATTTTGACATCATGAGACCAACACAGCACCTACTTGATCAAAAGTACCCGGGCACTGCAAGGCTTCACACAAGATGTTTTCAGAGGGAAGTTTCCACTGAGCTGAGAGTGTCTCAGGGTGTCATCAGCAGGTTGCAACAGAGACGCAGAGAGACTTTTTTTGCTGTGGTATATCCACCACTGTAGCATGAACTTTTGACATTTTCCATAAATTTCACCTGAAAGTCAAATACCTCTAACTTTTTGTGGGTAGTGTATTAGTTCCCCTGTGCAAGACGGCTCAGTTAAACCCATTTCACCGAGGCAACACATGTCTGTTACCATGGTAACTAAATCTACAAGCCAAACCTGGTCTGGAGCAAGTTTACACATACCCTGAGGTTCTCTATGTAACAGATAAACACTTAAAAAATATATTTTTTTTAAATGATTTTTTTTATTCAGCACTAAGATTTCTGTGTAGCAGAATGCTAACTTAATCTGACAATTGCTCTGTAGACATGAAAAAGGTTACAATAACACAAGGAAACCTTTTTAGCACATATAGACAAAACAAAGGGAAATTAACTTTTAAGGCTCCCTTTTCTTTCCCATCACTGTCTTTGCTGCACGCACACACACACATGCAGTTGAGCATGTGTAGCTTTCAGTAACTCATCCTGGTCATACGGGCCAAAGCGCAGGGGGTTTGTGGTCAGCAGAATAGAAACTGCTTACTCAATACTCTGTTGAGGTTTCTTTTTTGTTTGTTTCAGAACTGAGTGACAGGAAGGTTAGCAAAGAACCCCATGGGTCACAGACCAAGAAACAGTAAAATGATATTGCTTCTGTAGAGTGTGTTTGTGTGGTATATTTTAGAAAACTGACAAAAACAAAAAGTGACAGGTTGACAGTATGGAAAAAACAAAAACAAAAAAACAATTAAAATAAATAAAAATATAGCACTCAAACTATTTTGTGTTTTCACTAATAAACACAGGGTTGTGTGTCTGTGTGTGTGATATCTGCTTTTCTCAACATCTGTTCAGTACTTCAAAGTTGGTCAGGTTGAAAGCTTGACCTAGATACTGACTAAGGAATCAATACTTTTAAATTTGTCTGTCTGTCTGGGATACAGACTTTTTTTTAGAGGAGGCAGAGTTCATATATATATATATATATATATATATATATATATATATAGTAGGCTGGGCAAGTTAACGCATTATTATTGTATTAACTCATTAATTTATTAACGCCAACATTTATTTTATTGCGTGTTAATGCATGTTGCTCACATGCTTTTGTTTTGAAAAGTCTGTTACTGGCTGCTGTGGAACCGGAAGACAATAGGCAGGTAAACATGCGAAAAAGCTAAAACAGACACGAAGAGCGGTAAAAAATCTGTGTATTTCTACCTGAGTTTGGGTAGCAACTCAGGTAGAAATATTAACAATTCAGTCTGGGAAAAAAAAATGATGGACTGCAACAAAACATTCATACCCCTTTGTTCAAGACAATCGTGTCATTCCTCCATTTTACATCAGATCTGCTCCATGTGTTCACTGTCCTGCTATTCGCTTACTGTTTACTTCAGTGCGGCTCCATCTAGTGGCACAGATGTGTAATGACAACAGAAAGTCTAGTCCGCGAATATAGAACAAATTCAGTTCTATGGCCCGTTTGTTCATTTCGTATTTTTGATCCAAGCCTAAAATTGAAAGTAAAAAAAAAAACAGGCATTTTTTTTTCATTTTTTTATCTTGTCACTTTTCATGTTTTTATTATTTTTGTTTGACCGTTAAGAAATGTAAAGAATGAATGATACGCAGATTGATAAAGTTACAGAACTTACAAATGGACATTTTCATTTTAAAGTTCTCCCAGGCAGCCGATTTGACAGAAACAAGGTTATTTGTAACCACTGACAAGTTGAACTTCCCGTTAAAAGATTCTGCTGTTTACCTCAGAAATTAACTGTTTTAATGTTATGATTATGGATCAGGATTTTCTTGGTAGATTTATTTATTTTTTTTTATAAAAACAGGATGACATTAATTCCTTGGCAGTCGCCATAAGCTTTATTTTATTTTACATTTTTGAGATGCAATTAACACAAAGTATGTGTTACTGACATGTGCTGATGTTAAAAGTGCTTGAACAACAAATGTTACGCCACTTTTGTTCATATGGCAGCAAAACATTTAAATAAAAGTGACCTTTACACTACTATTGAATTCATTATTTGATTTTGCAGATACAATGCGACTAATTGATTAATTATGTAACAGTACAAGAATATCTCCCTAAATATGGGTTTAAAGTCCCAAAATCAAGATGGGGGATACTTCCAAAAGTGGTAAAGAAAGAAAGAGACAAGATTCTGTGGGATTTCTAAATCTAGACTGATAAAGTGATAATGGCTAACCAACCAGACATTAAGGTGGTTGAAAAACTCCAGAAGAATAGCAGCAGATACAGCAAATAACAAATACATCAAGAAGGAAATTGAGAACCTGGAAATGGCGGTTGAAAGATCAAATAGATAAGTTGTGGAAAGTGAAAGTAACTGTGGTGCCAGTGGTAAATGGATAACTCGGTGCTGTAACCCCAAAGCTTGGAGAGTGGTTCCAGTAGATTCCCGGATCAAGGTCAGAGATCTACGGTGGCCCGTACGGTCAAACACAACAGAAAAGCACGACACGCTATTGCAAAAACTCACAACACAACACATTAACCCACAACGGAAATGCGACGGACAATATTTTTTGAGGGACCGTTTTGATTCGAGCTGACAGACTGCTGTTTCTTTGGGAGAGTTTAATGAGAGGTAAGTAAAATGCACATAACACATAACGACATTAATAACAATCATTGAGCAGCAGCGTTTTACTTACCTCTCATTAAACTCTCCCAAAGAAACATCAGTCTGTCAGCTCGAATCAAAACGGTCCCTCAGAAAATATTGTCCGTCGCATTTCCGTTGCGTAGAGATCTCTGTCCAGAAGAGTGCAGTCCTTGGAAAAGCTAAAGTACTGTCCAGAACCATCAAGCTGTCAGGCAACTAGTAGAGGACCCAATTTTGAAAAAAAAAATGCAACTGCTCATAGAAGATGGTCAAGTGAGGAGTTTATGTTCAGATATTTAGATTTTAGAAATCTTGTAATTCAAAAGATGATCAAATTAAAATGTTTCATGATGACATCTTTGATGCGAAAATTACCATTTTCAGTTAACTATTTTTGGTGCTTGCAGCGACAAACAGACTATGGCAGAAAATTTTAACATAATGTGTATTATAGGTATGTCAGACACATGCCACTTGTTTGGCATTCACTATGTCTTTCACAGCTCCTGCATATTTTAGATTAGCTGAAGAATGTTTCAACTCATTCAGAGTCATGTAATTGCCTCAAAAGTTAAAATATTCATCAGACTCATAAAAACATCACCATTTTACTGCAGGGAGATTATCAGCTATGCATAAGCCTTCTGCTCCCCCCTGAAATTGTACATCTTTAATTGGGGATACCACTCTCTGTGAAACTTAGTGGCTTTTCATGTATTTGGGAAAATTGTCACATCCTTTTGCTAAATTCTCTAAGCAACTCAAGCGGCATTTGCAAATTAGAAGTGAAACAGAGTGGAAATGGTAGACATGGCCACAGGAAATATAAAAAAAAATGGGGTCATTTTTGAGTGCATCTTTACATTGGATGCTATTAAATTTCAACCTTGAGTTCACAGTCATTGCTAGAAAAATATAAGCATATTCAGTGTATATTTTGGTTACAATGATTACTACTTGCCCTTTTTGGAAAATGCCAACTGGTGTTAATGTTAATTATTTTTTGAATATTCTGAAGGTCTGGAAATATGTCTCAATCAAAGAGTTGGGGAAAAATATTTCTAACTGAGGCATCAATTATGGCACAGAATTGGTGATAAGCCAAACAAACTGCTGTTGAATATTTCCAGTACAAAAGAGACAGTGATAAACTTCAACAGATTTGGGTCCTCCTACAAACACCAGTCAAAGGGCATGATGGGAATGTGGTCAGGGCCCACAGATGCCTTGGGCTGCACATTAAATGATTGATTGTTTTTCAACTGACTGATTTTTTTTTTTTAACTGAACTGGTCAAAGAGTCTGCATTTTTCACATGGAAGGGCAAATTCTGTTCTGTTTCCTGATGATGCAGGCTTCATCAGGAAACAGAACAGAATTTTCCCATGCTGGAATCTACCAGTTCTGTCTCACTTCAAAATGGCCAGTAGCAGCTGTTGTTTACCTATATCGCTATATCTAGTGACTTTCCAGACCCCCCTAGCGACTTAATTTGTAAAAAGCGACTAGCGACAAATCTAGCTACTTTTTCTGGTGATTTTGAAACTCACGCGCACTCAAACCACTAGGTTTGAAGCCATCACTTGGCTGCTGTCTGCCTCGCGAGCCGCGCTTCTCGCTCTCTCTCCCTCTCTCTCTGCCGGGCTCAGTGCACAGCCAGCGCGAGTTTCTGTGAGTGGACTGGGCGCGTGTCACCACATACACAGGCGAGGCAACGCGCGTGCACACAAACACCCTAATCAGTGGTAGAGAACGCTGGCTTCAAACACATGATAAAGGTAATTGAGCCCGGATATCAATTACCTTCTTGTCCACATTTTAGCCAGAAAATCATACCCGGACTTTATGAAAGAATAAAAAGATTAGTTTTTAAAGAGACACCCTGAGCCTTATTCGTGTTATTTAATCTGACCAACAACTTGAAACTGTTCAGTGTTGCAACTGTTTAATTTTGCACATCAGATGGATTATTTTTTTAAGCAAAAGTCTGAGCCAATGTTATTTTTATTTTGTTTTTCAAAATATCTACATTTCAGAATATTGTATTTATATTTTTGAGCAGAATTCTAGCTTTTTATAGGCTAATGTTCCTATTGTTAAAAAGCACAAAAGTGTGTTATAAACAACTAGCACATTTATATTTTGCATTTTGTTTTCTTACTGTACCGAAAATGAACCGAACCGTGACCTCAAAACCGAGGTACGTACCGAACCGAGTTTTTGTGTACCGTTACACCCTATATATATATATATATATATATATATATATATATATATATATATATATATATATATATATATAGTATATATATATTTCAAACCCCTTTGTTCAAGAAGATCGTTTCATTCCTCCATTTATCATCAGATCTGCTCCATGTGTTCACTGTCGTGATTATTGATTATAAAACAAAGCCATTTCTGGATCATGTAACTCAGACAATAAAATATAAAATATCAATTATAAAAATTAATAAAATGTTAAAGTGAGACAATTGCCATGAGGAAAAGTAAGACATTGCTTCACTTTTCCCTTGGAGGCAAAGTAAGACAATAAATAAACTTTGTTTTTCGTGTCTTAAACAGTATGAAAAATCCATCATGCCAAGGAAAAACAATAGGAAGACAGCCTGGGGCCAAACCTCCCTTGAACAGATGGAAAGTGTAGCCTCTGAGGTCATGGAGAAAAAGAGGCCCTTAAGATGTGTTTCAAAGGAGCGAAATATTGACAAATCGAGCCTCCTAGGATTTATAAGAAAAAAACAGTGGTGGGACGTTCTCACTGTGGGCTGGGGTTCGGTAGCCCAGGCATAGAACTTGCTGAAAAGTTCTATGGCCTCTCTCCAGCTAAGTGCCGCACACTGATATTTGTATGTCCTCATGCCTGCCAATTAGAAAGAGACAAAGTGTGCAGGTAAGCCAGGGTGTGCAAGACAGCATGTGATTTCCTATGGTAACTAAAGCTGATCTTCCAACAAGGCTAAATCATATAATAATGGATTGTCTATAGGTCAAGAATGGTTCCAGAGTCTCCCAGAACATCACCGGATTTCTGTCCGAACTCAGAAACAACATCCCTTGGAAGGGCCACTGCCTTCAATAGAAAGACTGTTGGGGAGTTCTATGATAATCTGGCAGTAGTCATGGACAGGTGGGAGAATTAATTCTTACAATACATGTGTTTTATTCTGGTTTTATTCTCTAAAATTAATAATTTAGATTCCCTTTCTCCTTATTTTTTACAGAAATAAATTCCCCCACACATGATTTTTATTGTGGATGAAACAGGTGTTTATAAAGTACAAAGGCCTCACCAGGTGAGATACACGATACACACACAAGGCTGACATGGGTAGATTGTATTTATTTATTTTTTTTGTCTGCATTTACATTCAGGTTAGTGCCATTGTCTAGCAAAACCATCTAGTATGTATATGCAATTTAATGTAATAGCAGACTTTTTTTGTGTGTGTGTGAGTGTGAAGGGTGAATGTGTCCTTCACCAGTCCTCTCTGGCAGTAATTTCTAACATCTTTATTAATATCTTAAATCCTGATTTTGTCAGAGAGGACCAAAAAACACCAGCAGTGAAACATTTAAAGACAGAACATTTAAAGAGACAGGACAGTGAGGGCGTGGTGTGTGCTGGGTTGTGAAGTGTAAAGGATGTTGTGTAGTGGATTGTGTTGTGACAGCAAACAAACTCAGAAGAAAATGTGTAAGAAACAGAAACTACTAACAAAAAAACTGGATAAACACATTTTACCAAGCTATAGACCTGTATATGGAGAATTGATGTAAGCATTATTGATTGATTGTGTTGACAGTAAAGGGGGGGTGTTGGGGGAGGGGTGTAAAGAATAAATGTGTCCATGCCCATATAGACCTCCCGCAGCCATGCGACACACACTTTGATGACAAAGCGCAGTCGCCATATGGCAGTGAAAACAACAAGCTAGGGCTTAAGCTATCACATAGTCTTTGTGCAGGTTCGCACTCCAACGCGCCTGCGGGGATGACACGAGGAAAGAGCGGCGACTGGCAAGAACAAGCCACAGACGCAAGAGCATCCCACCGGAGGCGCGCTCCCCCATCCACCCAAAATGACCAACCGACCATCCACAACACCCGAATGATCCTCAATCAAAAGACCCATGCCATCCCGCAAATAACTCCGCACCATCAGCCAGGGACCAAGCAAGCTGCAACAGGGCACCCAGCCATAGGCATGCATGTGCTGGTTGTTGTCCCACATATCCCCACCCACCCAGCCCCCAGCTGACCACACAAGCCCTCCAACCAAAGAGCATCCAAACGCCAGCCAATCAGCCGAAACAGATGAAAACACACCCCTAACAAAATGCCCGCCACACATCCATCCGCCCCCGCCAGCTGCCATTCCTCCTCCAGCGCCACCCCCACGAGCGAGTAGGAGCACAACGATCCATATCGCTCGGCGCTCTACAGGAAGTCTACAGGATTTTTTTTTTTTTTACCAGTTTAACCTTACAGAAATTATAGGCCTATTATACTATTCAAAAACAAACAGACATGAAAAGATTCTTGAGTCTTGAAATTGCAGTACATGCTTTGACTTTTAACTCTAGATTAGCACCACACTTGTATCCCCATTGCATCTCCATCAGATTGAGGGAAAACAAAAAAAAGTTCCCCTGTGATTTTCTTTAATAATCTGATAATAATAATAATCTTTGAGAATAGCACAAAATTTTGAAAAAGTATTTTACAGTACCATGGGTCATGGTTGACTGATGCAATAGATTTTCTAATGCTAATAATGATAGCAGTTCATGGAGTTTGATTTTCACGGGGGGGGGTGCCGGTCCCCATTAACCTGGAAAAATTAGGGATCACTGTATATATCATCTGTTGATGCTGCTATTTGTTATTGTTCTTACAAGTTGGAGTGTTTCTTCTGCTGCTAACAGTTTTGTTATAGGTGCAGAATATATGGCACCTTGAGTGAAATGGGATGTGCAGTTAAAAAACCCTCTTTGATTTTTCTGCTATTTATTGTTGGATGGATGTTCTTTGATGAGGAAAAACACCCCTGAATGAAATGGTGGTTACATGGCTCTGCACATTTTTAACTGAATGAAGACAACATACAAGTGGAACTACTGCAGTAAGTTGCCAAAACACACAGTAATGTAGTATCACTGTGCACCAGAGTAAAGTACCTTAACAAAGCTATCTTGACCTCCTCTGTCTTTCCTTCTCATCTGTGACTCAAAAACAGTCCTATGATTTTTTCTTTATCTTCTTTATTTTTTTTTTTTCAAGTGGCTGGCTCTGATGCTGCTTCCCTAACAGATGGCTGCATCCCCTAGCAGATGCCGATTGGATTGCACTCTCCACAACAGACTTAGAAGATATGTGACATCTCACCATAGACTTCTTTAAGAGCTTCTTCAAGAAGTAAAGTCTCCTCTGTGTCTTCTTATAAACAGCATTGGTGTTGCATCTCCAGTCAAGTCTGTTGTCAAGGTGAACACCAAGTTATTAATACTCCTCCACCACCTCCACTTCTTCCCCCATAAGGGAAATACTATTTAGCTCATTTCTGTTCCTCCAAAAATCCACAGTCATTCCCTAAGCGTTGTTCACAATCAGGATGAGATGATTGTTCCCACAACAGACCACAAAGCGCTCCACCAGTTAAGCTGTACTCACTTTTTCATTTCCATGACAAATACACTTCACAATTGCAGAGTCATCTGAGTATTTCTGGAGATGACATGACTTTGACTTGTTTTGGAAGTCTGAGGTGTACAGAGCGAGAAGGGATGGTGAGAGTACAGTCCCCTGTAATGTTCCTGTGCTGCTGACCACCTATCAGACACACAACCAACTGAGAAAGTAGCTGTAGATACACTGTGGGAAATGTGCGTCCTTCCTCCTAAAATTATAACCTAAAAAAATTTAATCCAGATGTCCTCAATGGTCACAGACCAGGAGTGATCATTTGCACATCTTGAAAGTCTTGGAAGGATTGTTGTTGGCCCATGACAGAAAACAAGTAAGGAACTCTACACTCAAAAAAATGAACAAGGAAGGTTGTACATTTTACATAAAATAGTTATTTTCAATTTACTTTTCATAATTTACTTTGTTGACTTCAAAGGGTTTTTTTTTTATGAAGGTCCACGTAATTATTATTTTAAACTTACATAGTATGATTTTGTGGAACCTGTTGACAAGCAAACATTAATTAAAGTCAAGGTTTCATTCTTTTGAGTGTGCTTTTTGGGTACACTTATTTTTTGGTATTGTATTTGTTTCCATTACCCTGCATTCTCTGGCACCAGAATTTCCTTTGGGATTAATAATGTGCTAGTTTATGTTGTAGACCCACTTCAGTTTTCTTAGCCTCCCCTGGTTGGAGTGAAGGATTACATCATTCACCTCTTTCAATGAGCCCAGTCTCATCTGGTTTGCAACACAGCAGGACTCCAGGGGGCCCTTGTGTTGCTGTTTCTCTTCACTCTTTACACCTGAAACTTATGAATTCTGTCATGTCCAGAAATACTAATCCGGCACTGCATTTGTGGGATGTTTCAGTGGTGAACAGGACACTGAGTACAGAGAACTAATGGATTATTTTGTAGCATAGTGTGGGAAGACTCTCCTTGAGACAAAGGAAATCTTTATTGAATTTAGAAGGAGTAAAACGAGGCTGAAATCTATGACCAGCCCGGGAGAAGAATGTGTGGCCGAAGAATACTAAATATACCTATAGTTCACCTGGGCAAATTACTGGACAGGAAATCTAAAAATGTGGCAGTCTCAAAGAAGAGACGTACCAGAGCCTAGTTCTTTGGAGTTCAGTTTAGGTCATTCAATGTTTGATACAAGATACTGTATCTCTTGCATATCTTTTATTCTTCTGAGGAATAGTTTTCTTTACAGTCATCTGTTGGGGTAACAACATCAGAGCCAGTGACATAAATGAACTGAACAGAGATAAAGAATGCTTGATCAGCTCCGGGGGCTGCCTTGGAGCATCTTGAACTGATTAATCAAAGAACATCCCACCAGCTTTTCAGCATATTGCACACTTTATCCACATCTCAGCTGGAGCATTGTTCATTTCTATCGCAATAAAGACCAGTACAGAAGGTTATTCCTACTTGCTGTAATAGCCTTACATTGTGATTGTGTAGTTTGACTAGTATGAACTATCTATCTATCCATCATCTATGCCCGCTTAATCCTATGCAGGGTCACGGAGATCTGCTGGGGCCTATCTCATCGCACTTTGGGCAAGCGCCAAGGGTACACCCTGGACAGGTCACCAGTCCATCGCAGAGTATGAAGTTTAGTTGGATGTAAACCTCTGTGTCTGCTAGCATTCTTTTTTTATGATGAAGAAACTGCATGAAGTGATGGGAGGTTGTGCAGCTGGACTGGACTGTGAGTTGAGCTGGTTCCTTGGTTGTGTAAAATCCCCCAGTTTTGGTTCAGTCTCTGACTAGCAGAGTCTATCACAGGGACCAGCTCTCCATCCTACGGGTAAGAAGTTGCGGTCTAGGAGAGGTTCCTCACTAGATTTCCTCAATTTATTTAAGCTGGTGTCGAGAAGATACGCCTAGCTCTCACTGCCTACTTCCAAACGTATGCCCCGCTCACTCCAATAACTGTCCTTCAGAGGAATAGCCGGGTGGCTCGAAGTCCAGCTATCGGTCACGTCTGTTAACGGCAGCTCTTCTCTCACGATCTGGGCTCTTGTTACAGGCTAGGAAAACTTTAGTGGCTCGGACAGCGAGCCTCAGGGACAATTTGACAAAAATGTGGCTAAAATAACCCATAAGAACCTGTGTGTTAGTGCAGAGGCATAAACAAGTCTTCAAACTTCTGGATACAGATGTAATGTCCACAACGACGTCTTATGATAGTTTTTATATTTATTAAAGCAGATTAGCAAGGTTAAGCAACAGCATTGATTGGTTATACAATTTATAATTCTAAAAAGGCAAATTAAAGCTGTGGCTTACTGATCAGTTCATCTGGTTGGTCAAGGACAGGCTGAGAGACGCATGTGGCCACTATGCGGGTTCAAGGCCGCTGGCAGGGAGGGAGAGAGAGAGCTCAAACGATCAGGCCTGCAGGTATGCTGATCCGGCCCCTCCTCCTTGCTAGCGGTGAGCTAGGCTAACCAAAAAGGCTCCAATTATTCCTTCAAGAATTGGGAAAAATTCGTAGATCCTGTTCCAAGCGTCTTTCTGTCTTCTTTTCTTGAAGTAATTCCTTCCGGTTAATCCTCCAGATGGGGGTTGCTCGTCCAGGTCCCCAGCTAGTCCTTCTTCGTATGAAATCGCTCCAGGAATCCACACAGAGTCCTTCTGCCTTCTCTTTTTATGCGCTCTCTCTCTCTCCTTGCTCGCCCTGCACCAGCCTTCATCTGATTGGTTCTCTCACCTTTGCATATGCATACATAATTTCCCTCAAACTTCACATGACACTTCTGATTGGTTATTCACATATACAGAGGTGTGCATAATTTTACATAATCATGCATAACACACATCCCACAATGACTTCATATGTTTACAGATTTGGCAGGGGCGTTCACATTAATCATCATGACATCATGGCACCACCAGATACACAAGGTCACCTTGTTTACTTGGCTATACAGCCCGTTAAGCTAAAGCTTATCAGCTAACGCTAACCCTTTTTCTAACGATCTACTTATCAATGTATGTTCCAACGTTACATTAACTGATTGATTCATTGGTTCGTGTTTAATAACAGAATTCAGTAAATGATCTGCCGTCTGCAGCCCTCCACTCTGCCACTTCGCCAAGGCCACTTCTGAGCTGAGCGGATGACATCGTCATTTGACCCAGACACCTGGCCCCAGTGTTGTGTATGGCGAAGTAACTTATGTTTACACTTACGCCCTCTCTCCTGCTTCTGTTATGACTCCGTAGTTCTGCCTGCAGAGTTGTTTTGAAACTCGGTTTTGTTGACATTCCAAATGAGGAACACGCTCTGCTCTGTCTCTGTCCGTTTTTGACCCAACAAAAATAAGTTTTCCCTTTTAACATACACTAACTAACACAGATCTAAATTACTAATACATTTTGTTTCTGATCCTTGACTAATCACACCCACATTTCATACCTTTCATTGATTAGGAATTGCTTACAAATCACGTAAATCACCTCTTCTTCTGTTACTTCTGTTTACATTACATCACCCAGCTGCTGCCTGATCTCTTCTCCTGTTTTTGTTAAACATATCAGTTGTTTTACATTCCATAGAGACACAGAGACTCACAGTCCTGATCCAAATCATACCGAATACATCTACAATACATCTTTCTGATCAATCATCGGTTCTGATCATTGA
Source organism: Hirundichthys speculiger (assembly GCA_018398805.1). Lineage (NCBI taxonomy): Eukaryota > Metazoa > Chordata > Actinopteri > Beloniformes > Exocoetidae > Hirundichthys > Hirundichthys speculiger. The sequence continues at coordinate 412,874 of JAGFBZ010000619.1, read as the reverse complement.
ATTATTGAATCACCCATGTCATTGCTTATAGATTGATTCCAAATCACATCAATTACCACTTTTTCTGTTACTCCACTCTGGCCTATGTACCTCCTCATGTCACATCCGTCTCTCCTTTAACACACAGAGTTAATAGTGATTATTGATTAGAAGCTGAGCTGATTCCAACGATCTCTCCGGGTCATTTGACAGTTGATATAGGGTCAAACTTTCTGGTCACAGTGACAGAGAGGACCCTGAGCAAACTATTCCCTACCATGGCAAGGAATGATACTCAACTCACATCATCTAAGTGGTGAAGGAGAGGACCGTGTTCCGTGGCAGACTGCTGCCACGGAGCTGCTCAACAGACAGATTAGAAGGTCCTTTGTCCCCATTTGTCCCCAGAGCCACTGGGCTATTCAACTCTTTTCTTTACAGTAAGGAGGGGACATTGTGTACTGGGAGTGATGCCGTCCTCTCCGTTTTTGTAACATTTAACAAGCCACATTAGTTTTGCGTAATGTGCACTTATAGTCTGTTTTTGAATTACTATTACAAAATCATCTTGAACTGTGAAATTATTAAAGAATGATCCCAATGAAATCACAGAAATTCAGTTATTTATGTGATTATTATGAAATGGAAAAGTCTGTAATACATCTGTTGACAAGATGATTGTTGATCATCGACAATAAGAACATTGATGAAGGGATAATATTATGAAGGTGACAGAGACAAAGGAAAGTTATAATGATGACAACAAAAGCACCTTGTGATATTGATGATAATTGCAACCACAAAGACAAAAACAAAAACACATCATTACATTTATGAGTAGAGCAATGACTCCAGTGACAATGATGGCAGATATGGTGAAGACAAAGAGCTCTTTCAATAAAGTTGAACTACTGCAGCTTCTGTCAAGCATCACTCATTTTATAATGTAATGAGAATGCCTGCTCTAATGCACTGTGCTTAACCTCATCCTGAGACAAGGGCAGGAGAGCGCTGAGCAAGAATTGTAATGAACTTGTTTATTCCGAGGTTCATTGATATGACTAAAGGCATGCTATGACAATTATGTATTTTCTACGTACATATATAAATGTGTGAAATAATTGTGTATCAAGCTATTTTACTCTGTCTTTTTTGTTCATTTTGTTTTTATCTGCATTCATTAAATATTACAGACTAATCTGGAACTTGCAAGGTTAAGAGCTGCACAGCAGATGGAAAAGCCACAGTGGTTCCCATCAGGGATCACTTTTCTCTTCTGCTTTCTCCTTCAGTTTCCCATATACTCATCTTTAATTAAAACCACTACCTGTAAATCCACCCTTTAATTAACTAATCCATTCATCAACATACAGTGGCATGCCAAAATCTGGCTACCCTTGATATCTTTAAAGTGGCCATGTTATGTTTTCCCATGTCTTTCTGACTGATCTACGGTGCCATGATGATTTATCACCTTAAATGTGGCCAGAGACTAAAACAAAATTGGTAAATTTATGTTGTGCTGTTCCTCTGCACAACATATGCAGTTTTTAGGGGGCAAATAATGCTTCCTCTAGAAGAGTTTTTTCTAACATTGGCTCTCTATGACATCACAGATGGCAGAATTTCCTTGTATCATCATATTCTCCAAACAGTGCAGATTCAGAAGAGCTACAGCTTCAGCAGTTATTTCATAAACACATGTTTACAACTGTGTAGTAAATATTAAGTGTATTTTTCACCCCAGTTGGCATGCACTTGTTATGAAGTATTTTGCTTCATTAAAATACTACAACTTTACAATTGACCATTTGATCACAAATGTCCCAACCCATTGCTACCAATTCGTAAGGACAATGGATCAAGGTCGTTTTCATTATAGGTGCACACCAAATTACATTGTATCATTTTATCAGTTTGTTTGGTTTCTGTTCACAAGTGTCTTTATTTCACTCTTGCTTAAACACTACACAGCAGGCCATGGTCAATAGCACTGTACAATAGCAGTCTTGGCAGAGCATCATGTTTTCATGATAACCAACCTGAAGAAGCAAAGAGCTGAAAACCATGGTGACACAACAACTATGTGTTGTGTACTATCCCCTGTGTTATTCTCGCTTTTTACTAATGATTTTATGATCAACGAGCATTGTTTTAAGCTAATTAAGTATGCAGATGATATGGCCTTAGTTGCCCTGTTATTTAAATCAGATCCACATGGTGTAGATGCCTATCTTGCTCACACTGTGGCACTTGAAGGTTGGTGTCAAAGTAGCCAGCTAGAAATTAATGTAGGCAAGACAAAGGAAATGATCATGTTTAAACCTGACATTACTATACTGCCAGTCTTGCTGGATGGCAAGACTGGCAGTTCGTGCTTTTGAACTCCGGTAGGCGCTACAGAGTTCCTCTGGCAAGCAAAAATATTTATAAGAAGTCTTTTGTCCCCAGAGCAGTCAATATTCTTAATTTGAAAAAGTAACCAACTGCAATGACAGTGATGGTGGTGATGATGTTGATGATGATGATGATGATGGCGATTATGAAACAGGTTTTTTATTTTTTATTTTTTAATTTATTTATTTATTTATTTATTTTTATTTATTTATTCATTTTTTATTTTTTAAATGTTGGTATATATCCTTTTAGTGCAGTTTTATATTTTATCGTTTTTACCATGTGATCTTCATTGCTGTATTGTACCCCACAATGTCTTGTCTGTCAGTGCCTGGTGAGCCAAAGACGAATTTCCACCCCCGGTGGACAATAAAGATTTATTATTATTATTATGTGTTGTTGACCAACAGATCTTTCTATTTTTTCTGTCTAGACAAGCTAAACAGCTTACAATTAAGCTACTGAAAGTAATTCATTTTTTTAAAATCATGTTTACATGGTCCTTTGAGCCTTTTCAGCTTAAACATGTGTTGTACACCCCATAGCTGGGTTGACCTGGGATCATGGAGCTTTCACACCACAAAAAAACTTCATCAGAGTTAGGTCTTAGTGCCGCCATTTTGGTGCAGTTGTATTCACACTAAACAAGTGAACCACATTTATGATCAAAGCTCGTTTGGTTCGACCTCAATAGCATCAGTGTGAAAACAACCCAAACCAATACTTTCAGCATGGGAACTAGTGACATCTGTTGATCAGCTACGTACAAGGTTTGTACATTTTTAGCAGCTTATAATTATGGCAGATATTAGATTTAAACATAAATAAATAAATAAAAGTATAATTTGTCATAACAAATTGAAATACATAAGCAACATATAAAGGTCATCAACACACATATAGTAACATAAAGCAACTCTCCACATTTTGATGTGCTCCTCAATAGGTTTTGGTTTTCCCTTCTATTTGGCTGTATTAATTTAATATTAATGGGGTTTTAGTGTGTTTTAGCAGAGTCAAGTTTGCCATCAGCAGTAGACAAGTAAGGAATAAAGAAATGAGGTTATGGTGTAATGAAGGACAGGTGAGACCAATTTGCTTATTCATAAATGTTCTCAGTTATGTGTATATCTATCAGTCCATCTATTTTCTATGCCGCTTCATCTTATTCAAAGTCATAAGTGTGTTTAAGCCTTTACAAGCTGTGTTACGCCCTGGACATATTTTCAGTCCATTCCAAAGTTAATACAACATATGCAACAGGGTGATAATTAGTTCAATGTTCAATATACTCTTTATTTGTAAAGCAATCACATTCTTAAAAAGCTACACTACAATAACACTACACTTGTAATAAACCCATTTTAGACATATTGACTTCTACAAATTCAACATTTTTTCCAGACTGAACTGGACTCTCCACAGCCCTGAACTGTTCTGAACATTCATATTTTCACTCCCTCTCTGCAGAGCAAATAAAAAGTCATGCTGTCACTTTTTTTCCCCCATTTGCTTCTCAGCTGCACTCTCACTACTTGGCTAGTGGAACAATCCATCTGTCCGTCTGAGCACAGACCGATATTTCAAACATAGGCTTGATGTTGTGGATCAACAGAACTCCCAAAGCTCATATGTCCCTTTCTGCGTAATTTGGGCTTTCCCTGCCCAGACCCTAGATGTAGACCATATGTATTTGAATCATTGCTTGAGGTCAGCTGGACTGGATCCTGGTATGGTGTGTAACTGTTTTTTTTTTTTTTTTTTTTTTTTAAATATCAACCCATATCTGAAATTCGTGGCTTATGGCTACCTGTAGCTTCACTGCATGAAGCTGGATTGGAAACTTATGTGTTTGTGAATATATATGGGGATGTTATTATTTTGGAGTATCTTGTGTGTGTAAATCACAAGGTGGAGTGCAGACAAACAGTGAAAAAAAAATCATTTTAATGCAATTGTGTGTGTGTGTGTGTAGTTTACAATACCTGCTGCAGGAGACAGCAGGGCGGTAGTGAGCAGATGGAATGTTTGATCCAGAACATAGCTAGATGCAGGTGAGCTGTTGGCCGCTCACCAAGACACTCTCTATCTCACCAATACAAAGACGCTCAATCTTACACACAGAGATTTATACACTGGAAGTAAAGCGAATAAAGTGAAATAAAATTTCTCTGTCGTCGCATAGTGCAAAGATGACCAGGACTTTTTTTGTAATCACTGGAATCACTGCATTTCAAAGTCTATTTTATGTAAAAATATATAATTTAAAACTGTGTGCAGTTTCAATATTACCAGGTTCAGGTTAAACACTTTAATTTAATGTGGATCAGCATGTCTCGCTTCTCTCTCTTCTCTTATATCTGAGGGTCCATACAGTATCTAACTTGATTTGAAGCCAACCGAAACCATGTATCATTGATTATTAGATGTAATTTATGGCTCAAAATGAGTGAGGTGTCTTTCAGATTGCTGACTACTATTTGAAATCCAAAGTACCTTAAAAATCCAAAATACCAGTATAGCTAATTTTATTGACAACTGCTGGTCTTACAAAATAACCAAGAGGCCTGTATGGGATACTGCATAAGTTTCTAACTTTTAGATTAAAAATCCTGCAACCTACATGTCTATTTTTTAAATATTTACGTTGGCTCCATGTGCAAGCTTGCGACCCCTGGAAGGCAGAGTTTATGTTTTATTGACGCATTTCTTTGATACTTGTCTGCTTAATATAAAGTTGTGAATTCTAGCTCTTTTTTTTGCTTTTTTTCCCTATTTTTCTCAACTTCCTTAACTCTCCACACACACTCACATTCTCATATTTTGCCCATGTGTATTGCATTTGTTGATATTCTGGGGAATGGATAACATGTGTTCAGCCCAGATAAGAACAGAATTATCAGTTTCTCAGTTTGTGCTACCTTTAAACACTCATTTTTCATAACCGTGTCAGGAATTTCTATTCTATTTCCACTGTTTAGCAACAGAAGGGGGAAGAGAAAGCACCGATTAAGATCTTTTATGCAGGAATGACTCCACCCTGTCCAGACTGATGCTGTTCAGTTGACTCATTTGGATCTGTTCAAAGGGGAGCATTAGTGTTACTACGGGAGTATCATCTTTAATTAAGACTGTATTTTCTTTTCATTTGAGAGCAGGATTTTTTGTGTTCACTCTTATATATTGCACTGCTCTTTCTCCAAACTGTCCTCTTACTCAGAAAAGCCCTGCTTGTGTTTAGGTTCATGAACACCTTCTTCATCTTTAAATTGTGTTTCTGCTCTCAGTTTCTCTGTTGCTTGTACGGATGCCTTGCATGCTGGTATTCATGGACGTTGCTTTGATAATTGACACCTACATAAACTTTATCTTTTCTTTTCAGAACAAACCATGTCACTACTGAATGGCCATAGCACTCCCATGCATTACACCATATGTCAGGGGCGTCACTATAACAGTAACAAAACCTTTAAGAGACTGTCAAAAACTTCTTACAAATTGCTCAAAGTACACGACAAAAAATAGATGTGCTCAACTAACCTCCAGTTCCCTCCTTCCCAAACTGATTGGATCTGATGGCATTTGTGTGAAGCAAACCCATCCACCCTGTCCTAAAATCCCCAAAGCCCAAAGGACCAATTGTTCAAGTTCCAGTTGTGAGATGCTCCAAAGCTCCCGCATATGTTCCCTGTCAATACCTTGACTGGTCACTTTGCACTTACAAGCTCTCCAAAGTGTTAAGTGGAGGAATAAAGTCATCCTAAAATGAAATGTATGAACAAGTGTGAGTACCATAAAGCAGAGATTTTGGCTCTTCACTGGTATGGTGCATTCAGGAGTATCTACACACTGAAGGAATGTATCAGCAATGTTCTAAGAGAAAACAGTTTTACTGCCCTATCAAACTGGAAAACAAAGCCCAAAAAATCCTTGTTTGGGAGGGTTTGTAAAGCTGCATCTGAACAAACCACAATACTTCTAGAATAACATAGCTTAGGTTTGCAACAATGAAATCGAGATAATGGAACTCATCTGTATACCAGAGTACTCTGATAATCTGTTTCTGTCCAACAGTTAAATCTTGGCCAAAACAGGGTCATCTGACAGGAGAATGATCCCAAGCACATCAACAAATCTAAGGCCAAATAGAAAATTAAACCACTGACAACAATGAAATAAAAAGAGAGAACAAAGCAATGCCTTTCATTACTTTGCACTGTGTAAAACATGCATATTTTTCAGACTGGTGGCTGAACTAATCTCAGCAGGTTGAATTCTTAATAAGAAGGGGAAAAAAAAGGAATATGAAGAATTGATCCTAGGGCTTATGTATCTGACATAAAGAATGCACTTGATGGTTAAAGTCATTATGTTCAGAGTCTAACTTTAATGCACCAGTAGTAATAAACAAACAATGGAGGAAAAAACAAACATGTCAAAGGATAGTGATGTGCTTCTGTTACTTATACATGTTCCCTTTAATAGCTGTTGGTTCCCTCCTCTGTGATCTTTTCCTTTTAAAATGCACCAATATGTGGAAACAGCACGAGAGTTGAAGGTATTGGACACATGTCTTCATCAAGGCTGGAAGACAGTGACAGGCTAGCAGTCATTAAAAATAGCAATATGCCACTGAAATTTCAACATTCTTTGTGCATAATAAACTTATTTCATTGTGTTTTATGGGAAGAAATATAATTCTTAGCACAATAAATTAAAAAAAAAAAAGATATTTAGAAATATGAAAACGATAAATCATACTCTGCCAAGATACTGATGTGCATTACGTAAGCCGTTTACCAAGAATGGGAAAGAACATTTCCATGACAGTAAAGTGGACAATGTTTATAAGAGACAGAGTCAAAATACTTTTACCTCTGACTTTTGCTATGACATTTGAGATAATGAGAAGACTGAGAAAGTTTTTTTTTGTTTAACCTTAATTCTTTTAGTTGGACTTTCCCAATATGAGAAAATATAACAAAGGGCACATACAAAAACAGAACAAACCTCATTGTGAATCAGCATGTATTTTTATGTTAATGAAGTAGATAATGAATGAAAAGATAATGAATTTCACTTGACATTGAAAGATAAACACACAGTCAGAAACACACACGCCCCCACACACAGTTACACACACACAGTGAAGCTTGGGTCTAATCTCCAGCTCTCTTATTTTTTAATACAACTGTGAACATAAATGATCAGATTATTAATCATGATAGCAAAACAATAAAGTTCTTCTACACTCAATGTGGGTCATATAGCACCCTTTAAAGTGTAAAATATACATTGCAAAATTTACTCTGACATTGATAGTCTTTTTTACTGTTTCATTGCACACACACTGTAGGTGAAGAGATCCATCCATCCATCCATCCATCTATTCATCCATCCATCCATCCATCCATCCATCCATTTTTTTAATGGAGCCCATAAAAAGCCACACAGGACAGAAATAAACATGGCACATGAACATCATTTCTTACAGTTACTCTCGTAACACAATTTAGGACCACAAATCAACCTGACATGTAAGCTGTTGGGAAGCTGGTGTACCCTGGGAAAACCAACACAAGCAAAGTGAGAACTACCTCTTTGACCTGTTGTCCTCTGGCAGACGCTTCAGGCTATTTAATGCTCGAACCACCAGACTTACAAACAGTTCCTTTCCCTGGGCCATACATACAACAAATAATACATGATGTGCAATATACATACAGCGCTACTTTAAAAGCAATATTTGAGCCATATGTGTAGTGCAATATTACAGGCAACATAAGCCTTCTAGTATTTTAATGTAGTGATGGGAATTCCGGCTCTTTGTGGAGAGCCGGCTCTTTTGGCTCGGCCTAACTAAAAAGAGCCGGCTCTTTCAGCTCCCAAGTGGCTCCTCAGATTTTTTTGTTACTTAAATTAATTTATTACCAAATTGTGTGTAAAATAAATAACTACTGTTAAGAAAAACATAAAATATAACATATGTATAGTATTTATATGGCTTTATTAATAAACTTAACATATACATTAAAAAATTCAAAATAAAAAAAGACCCATTTTAATTTGTGAAAAAACAAAATCAACTAAACATCACTCAACGAAATATAAATTAAAATGTGCAACTATTTACAGTGAAAAACCTTCATTAGCAGAGTCCCTTGCTGGTCTTTTCTCTAACTCTGTTAATTACACTGTTGGATGATTATTTCGAATATGCCTGAGCAGGTTGTTTGTGGAGCCTGCTCAATATGAAATTTGTATTTTACAAAGTGTACACTCTGCCTTTCCGGAGTCTCACACTTTAAAATGTGTCCAAATTTTACTCCTTTTCCTGTTGTCACTCATCTTTGGTGAAATGGTCAAATCCTCTTTCACTCCTCTCGCTCTCATCTCTCTGCCTCCTGTTCCTGTTGAGCACAATCATTTATTAGTAGGGTGTAGGACCTCCATTTGCAGCCAATATAGCGTTAATTTCTCTTGGGAATGACATATACAAGTCCTGCATAGTGGTCAGAGGGATTTGAAGCCATTCTTCCTGTAGGACAGTGGCCAGGTCACTACATGATGCTGGTGGAGGAAAACGTTTCCTGACTCGCTCCTCCAAACACCCCAAAGTGGCTTAATAATATTCAGATCTGGTGACTGCAGGCCAAGGGAGATGTTTAACTTCACTTTCATGTTCATCAAACCAATCTTTCACCAGTCTTGCTGGGTGTATTGGTGCATTGTAATCCTGATACATGGCACCACCTTCAAGATACAATGTTTGAACCACTGGATGCACATGGTTCTCCAGAATGGTTTGGTAGTCTCTGGCAGCAACGCACCCATCTAGCATAAGTACCGGACCAAGGGAATGCCATGATATGACAGCCCAAACCATCACTGATCCACCCCCATGCTGCACTCTGGGCATGCAACAGTCTGGGTGGTCCACTTCTTTGGGGCTTCTCTACACCGTAACTCTCCCAGATGTGGGGAAAACAGTAAAGGTGGACTCATCAGAGAACAAAACATGTTTCACATTGTCCACAGCCCAAGATTTGCCCTCCTTGCACCATTGAAACTGGCATTTGGCACTGGTACGAGTGACCAAAGGTTTGGCTATAGCAGCGCAGCGGTGTATATTGACCCTGTGGAGCTTCAGACGGACAGTTCTGGTGGAAACAGGAGAGTTGAGGTGCACATTTATTCTGCTGTGATTTGGGCAGCTGTAGTTTTATGTTTTTTGGTTTTTTGTGGTTCGTCCTTCTTGGTGGTATGCTGACATTAACCTAGATACATCACAAAGACTTGCTGTCTTCATCACAGATGTGCAAGCAAGATGTGCACCAACAATTTGTCCTCTTTTGAACTCTGATATGTCACCCATGATGTTGTGTTCATTGCAATATTTTAAGCAAAACCTGTGCTCTTACCCTGATAACTGAACCTTCACACTCTGCTCTTACTGGTGCTATGTAGAATTATTGAAGACTGGCCACCAGGCTGGTCCAATCTAGCCATGAAACCACCCACACTAAAATGACAGGTGTTTCGGTTTCATTGTCCAACCCCTTTAAATCCAATCGATCCAATAGATCCTCCCCTGATTTTTTTGGGATATCACTGTTAAAAATCATGAGATAATGACATAGTGAGTAGAACAAATTTGTGCGTGAATTTTGAGTGGAGTGAAATGCATCTGTGCTCTGGGACTCATGAAAATATCAGTTGCTCCGAAGTTTTTGTTGGTAAGAAAAAAAAATCTACTGCTGTCTCTGACCACATGAAGCATTTCTGTTAATAGCTTTGATGTCACACAATGTGTGAGTTCTATAGCTTTTATTTTGTAACCCCTGTTATTATTCATTAACTTTGAATGGGGGGACATGAGACGCTAGTGAATGGAATTGTTGCGTCACATTGCTGCTCATAACAGCAGTTGAGAAATGTTTAATTTTTTAAGCTTCAGAGCTTTAATGGATAAAATAGATGAATTCCTCAAATTCTGGTTAGATATCCAAGATGCTCCCCAGTAAATTTGTGCATAGAGGTTGGCCAATAGCAGGCAAAATGGAGAAAAAGCTGATAATGACCATGTGGAATCTGCCTATCTTTTATGACCAGAGATTCTGGTACATCATCTTACAATGCTGTTTGTTGCATCTTTCATTGGTACTACTAAATAATACAAATACTACTACTAAATAATAATAAAAAAAAAGATCTCCCCAGCTGTTAATCCCTTTAGAGACAACGGAACAGCAGACATTATACAAGTGTGTTTGAGAGCATGCTGGCTGTCCAGTTTTTCAACAAAAAAATAATCAAAAGTCCAGGAAATAAGTTTTTATCAGAGTAAGATGGAGATTGTGAGGCGCAGTTAGTTGCAGTCGTTACTATTTGACATGCATTGCTCTCAGAACTTTCAGGTTTAACAAAGGATCATCGGATAGGCTATCCATTTATTTGCACTCTAAGCTTGTTTACAGAGTTACAAGGCCAGAAGTTATGAATGAAAACGCCCAAACAATGTCAGGCTGAAACAACACATCAGTTCAGACAAACTAGGACTACTCTGAGTTCAGTTATCGAGATTGGCACCATTGAGAAAGTGCTGCATAATACAGCACAGCAGTAACGCTCTTGGAAACGTCCATCTTGTTTTGATTTCTCCATCATCTTTAGGCAAATCGAATCCACCCAACTCAGCTTTCATCATTTCTAACAGGAAAGTAGCGGCTTGTACCTGTGAATGGAATACAGAACAAGGAATGAGACAAAGCCCAGCTGTGCCTATATCCTGGATGCACCTCTGGCAATGCCTTTCTTCATCAATTCCTTTAAAAAAAGAGAAAAAAAAGTTTCTAAAGGAGCTGCCTTTTAAGACAAAAGGGGGGCTGTGACTGTTTTTGTAATTTTCATTCTATTGATTAAGAGATTAAATTGTACAATTTTCTTGCAGGTTCTACAATATTTTTCAGCTGTCTATTCAAAGGTTCATGTCTTTTGTTTAGGTGTTTTTGAGTGAAAACCAAATGCTTCATTTTAGTTCAGTTGATTCAAAATCAACTCAGTACATAATTTTTGATAACGCCTACTGTAATTATTTGTTTGTACCATGTAATTTTAAAATAAAAGTAGAGAGCATGCATTGCTTTGTAATAGTGGAGTAAGGGCATGTGAGTTGATTACTCCTTTAACTATAATGTACTCTGTAATTAAAGGGTCTCTGTGGGAGAGAAGTGCCGCCAGTATAATAAATACTGTGCCACCAAAACTACTGTGAAATTACGGGGTAGCTCCGAGAAAATAAAATGTGTGGACTTTTCAAAAATGTCAGCATAATTTACTCAAAAAAAGGAGAAAAGAAATACTGGAGAAAAACATAGTTTATTTATGAAAAAAATTATTAGTTATATTACATATATTAATTCTCACATGAAAATGCATGTCTTTAATAGCTCCATTCTTGAGAAATAAAGATTTGATCAAAAATGAAGTCTGGGAATAAATATATTCATAACCCTCAATCTTTGGCCCTCGAAAGTAAGTGTAAGGGCTATCTTGTGACTTAGAAATGGGACACCCCTTGAGTGCAGTTACGTCTTCAGACTGTGGGGGGCGGCCCTAAGCCAAAGCTACGTCCAGTCTGTCAAGAAGACGATGATGATGAAGAAGGAGAAGAAGAAGTTGAATAAGAATAAAAAGCATTTATATTTTTATTCATTTTATTTATATTTTTATTAACTATGAAAATACTTAAATTTGTAGCTAGCTTTTTTGTCGCCATCCTTTTCGAAGATGTCTTGGGGAAAAAACTTAATGCTTTCTGGGTAGCCCTTAAAGGGTGGTGCTGGTAGAATCTCAATATTGAGGGTAAACTGATAAAAACTTCACTGTCTTAACTTTTTTGGAGAATGTTCCTGGTCTGAAATACAAAAACTAATACAAATATTGAAAAAAAAAATCAATGACACTGATGAGAAAATGGACAAATAATATCTAAGGCTTACATTGTCTGCAAAGAAATTACAGTCAAGGAAAAATTTAGGAATAACCTTTTTCAATTTGAAGTTTTATATCAGCTGAGACACTTTTCCCACAGTTGGTTTCAATTAGTTTACATCTGTGTCATGGTCTGGGGCAGCCATGACAGCCATTTTGCGTTTTTCTTTGTTTTGTGTTAAGTTGGCGTCACTCCCTGTCATTTGTGTTACATGTTTTCTGTTTTACTTTGAAAGGTCTGTCTTGTCCTCATTATTTATGCTTTGCTTCCTCCCCCTTGTTATCCTGATCGTGCACACCTGCCTCTCGTCTGTCCTTCTGTCTATTTAAGTCTTGTCATCTCCCCTGTCTGTGCTGGTCCATCTTTTCATGCACTATAGATCTTCTCACGCTTCATGTTCTGTAGGTCTTCTGTCCATACCCTGTAAGTCTTGCCTCATGTCCTGTGAAAGTTTTTCTGTTTTTACAGCCTGGGTTTTTGTTTTCATTACTTTTGTGAATTTTTTGGTTTGTTTTGGACTTTCTTTCTTTCTTCCAATTTGGATTACTTTTGTTGAGTTTCGTTTTGCTTGGACTTTTGGGTTTTGTTTTTTAAAAAATAAATTTTTTTTTGGCACTCCTGCAGCTGGGTCCTCCATTTTGCCTCAAAACCTGACAATCTGTTTACCAGTACTTTATCCTGTAGGTACACTGTTTACCTGTAGCTAATTAGTATATTTTAGGCAAAGGAAGTTTATTTCATTTTTGTTGCCATCATTTTCGAAGATGTCTTGGAGATAAAATATGCAATGCCTTCTGGGTAGCCCTTACTTCCAAGGGTGGTGCCAGAGAATCTCAATACTGAGGGCGATACAGCCCTCAAACTAGTCCCTCAACTTGATGTCCTGAGAATCAGAATCAGAATCAGAATCAAATTTATTGTCGCCACTGAGCCAGCGTCCCAACACAGCAGAATTTGACTTCCCAGTTCACCGTCCAAGGAGAAACATACAAAAACAACACAACATATGGACAGGAGTCAACGGTGCTTGGGTCAGCGCTATAAGAGCGCTTCAATTTTAGCAGAGGAAAATATGACCACATAGGGGATGGGGGGGGGGGGGGGGGGGGAGGAGGATAAAAAAACAGGTGTCTCACACCACATGTCCCTGATCAGAGGCACATGTTGTGGGATTCACAAAAAAAACCTCAGCACAGACATAACAAGCTTAATACAAGACAAGACATCATATCAGGAAAAAGGTCCCAGCCAAGCGGCCCGTGCACGCTCGCCCGATGGCACGCAGCCGGTGGCGCGCAGTGCAATCAGTCCGCTCCACGTGGGGGAGTACACCAGGATCCAGCGAGGACGTTGAGAGTCAGGGAAAGGCAATGGAGCGGGGGATGGTGTGTGTGTGTGGGGGGGGGGGCTACTTCGGAAAAGACCTCGGTGAGATTCTTTTTCAGTTCGGCCTTGTCCAAGGCCGCTCAGGGGAGCCAGATTCAGATGAGAGAGATTGTTTTCGGTCAGACTGACAGTGAATTTTTGCCTGCCTTGAGTCCTTTGCTGGTTCTCTCTCGTGGGAAATCCAAAAGTCCGAATTATTCGTGTCCATTCTCCCTAAGCAGTGCATGTAGTTTCCCCAGGTTGTTATCCATTTTCCCCATGAGTTCATGCATCTGAAGCTGTCGGTGGCTCACGCCGTGAATCATGTCCAGCTTCCGATTCATCTCGTCTCTTTTTACAGTCTCGGCACCCACAGCACGACTCACCTCCACGCACACAGACATCAGGACCGGAATAGCAGCACCCGTGCGCTTAATTTTCCGATACATCAGGTATCCGCCAACACCAAACAGCATGAATCCGATGATCATAAATCCAAATATGTAGACATCTTCAGCGTCCTCGATGAACAGAGGAGCCTGGCAGCTCAAGCGCCACTTCGCCCATGGATCTTGAACGTACCCCGCTGGCTCTGTGCCATCTGGACATGAAGGCTCACCTGTAGATTCCCTCCTTGTAGAAAAAAATTGATCAATTGCATTGAGAGACCAGCTAACCAGATCCATGGTTAATTTAGATATTCAGATTTTATCCGTATGAGGCTCCAAAAACACACAGACAGGACAAAGAGCAGCGAGGATCAGATAGAGGGGCGGGAGCTCACAGAAAAGCGTCCGCCTTCGCTGGAGAGCAGGAAGAGCAGGACAGCCTTTGGACTTTGCGGGAGCATACATTTTTGAGATTGAGGGATGAGATTGAGGGTTAAGGCAGAAACTGGAATTCACCCCAAGTCTCTTAACACTAGAACCGCCAACATTCCAAACTTCCTAGAACCGCCGAGGGGGGTCATTTTGACCCCCTTGCTACAACAGCGTCAGTGATGCTAAGATGTCATTTCTAGAAGTTGTGAAGTGGCTAATTCCTAAATATTTCTGAAATAATAATGGAAACTTGTCAAAACAAGTGTTTAAAATGTATATTTTTTCCAGCTTTTTTCTCCGTAGCCGAACGCTGCGCCCGCGCTCTCTCTCAGCCACACGAATAAATACATCGGTACGTTCATCAACAAACTGTAGGAGCTGTATGTTAACACAAACATGACAACAACAGAAATCGAATGACAGACTATTTACAATATAAAACAACAGATTTCAGATGTTAACCGATATTTTAATAATTTTGGAAAAACAGATTAACGCTGCGTGCTCCCCCTCACGCACACATGACTCCATTCCCAGCCCTCCTCTCCACCGGCGCTGCTCCGCCACCGTACAGTCACAGGTGTGCTGTATCACCTGGTCCATCAAGTACATGAACGCATTCACAGGGTCGTCAATGTTGCGGCGCGCGTATGCAGTTGGACCTCCTCTCTCCACCGGGACATTTTTGGACTGGGCTCTCCCGGTCCGCAGTCCCAGCTTTATGGGTCTCCAAACGGCTCCGTCTTTGGCTGCCTCATGTAGCTGACATACAGGTTGAGCTCTGATCAATGTAAATATTTATGATTAGATCAGTCAGAGTCGTAGCCTCGCTAAAATGCCAAATGATTAGAACCAGAGGAAACTAAAACGCTTGACTTCTGAATTTACCTGTCAGAGTATTTCCGCGAGCCCCCACAGTGTCTGAAGACTGAATGTATGTGGTGGTGACCCCTCACTTATAGAAGCCGGGGTCTTTTTCATAAATTCGGCTCCTCATCTTCAGTTGATGTCGTATAACCTGGTAAAAATGACGGCTCATCGGTCTCTCTCTCCACCGATTCCTCCTCACTCACATCTACGGTGATCTCTGCTCTTTCTGACTCTCCTTCACTCAGATCCTGGTACAACAGCCAGCTGTTATTTTTGTTGGGTTCAATTCTTAAATTTTGCTGTTTGTTTGAAAGATTTAGTGATGAAAATAGTTGTCAAAGTCCGATGAAGGCACAAAGTTTGAGCGTTGCTAAGCAACAGGGAGAAGCGGGAGGGGCGTTGCGCAAAAAGGGGGCAGCTGTATACAGTGTTTATGTGAGGGGGTAAAAATGACCCCCCTCGGCAGTTCTAGGTATAAATGGTCATATTATTTTTTCTTTTCATCACACACTCACCAAAATTCAGTGAATGATTAATAATTCCATTTTAGAAAAAGTCATGAACTTACAGATGTAGGGGTTTTATTTTAACAGAAATACAAACGTTTGAAAATGCTAGGAGGTAAAAATTACCCCCTTGGCGGTTCTAGTGTTAAGGGGGGGTAGGGAGAAGACAGCCACTATGTCAACAAATGTGTGAGAAAATCTTTGCAATCTTTACAAAAAAAAAAGTTACTCAAAGTACATCCAGAAAGGACTTGCACATTTCAACTTCTATGATGTGCAGTATCATTGAACAATTTAAGGAATCTGGAGGGATTTCATTGTGTAAAAGCGAAAAGCACAAGCTGCACACCCAGGATCGCTAATCCCTCATAAAGCACGACATCAAGATCAAGTGTTTTTTTTTTTTTTTTTTTTTTATAATTTTTTTTGCCACTAGTGGCCTTTTTTGACAGTGAAGGAGAGACAGGAAACAGGGCAGAGAGAATGGAGAAGACACGTGGTAAAGAGTCATCTGGGCCGGGAGTCAAACCCATGACCAGCTGCACAGGGACTGTCGCCTCTGTACATGGGCCGCCTGCCCATACCACTGCACCAGCAGGCGGCCCTAGATCAAGTGGTTATTGTGGGTAACCATTTACTGTGAAAAAAAAATAGATTATATGTTAAATTTGTCCAGAGCGTTTATCATCTCTGATCATGGAAGTTTCTGGGATAAATCACACAGTAGAAATGTGTATTGTGGTAGGATGAAACAGGATTCCTAATGTATTTTAGAAGAAATTGGCAGTATGTATTCAAAGACAAAACACAACAAGCCCAAAAACTTTGTGATGATATCTGGTTTTTAGAGTAGAGTAGAGAATGTGTGGAGAATTTTGACACAGAAAAATGCAACAATTATGCAACAATTGCAAGAACAATGGGATCAAATAGCAGTTGAGGTGCTCTGTTTTTTGGCATTCTCATTATCAGAATGTTTTTTAATTGTTTTAAGAAGGAATAGTGACATCATAAACTGGTAAAAACTTCACTGTCCTAACTTTTATGGGGAATGTTCCTGGTCTGAAATGCAAAAACTAATACAAATATTGAAAAAGAAAAAGAGTCAATGACACTGGGGAGAAAAAGGACACAAAATATCTCAGGCTTACATTGTCTGCAAAGAAATAACGTTTTTCTTTGCAGACAAATTTAAGAACCTTTTTTCAATTTGAAGTTGTATATTAGCTGAGACACTTTTGTCCACAGTTAATTTCAATTAGTTTACATCTGTTTACCAGTACTTTATCCTGTAGGTACACTGTTTACCTGTGGCTAAATGGTATATTTTAGGAAAGGAAAGTTTATTTGAATCACACGTTACATACATAAAGGCAACTAAAAACAATTCAGAAAGGCTTTAAGATAAAAAAATAGGATCAATTACATTAAATTATTTTTCCCCAATACTAACATTTTACAGTTGCTACTCCCCTGTTCTTTGTGCTGAAGTGCTAATAAAAGTCATATTTTCAAAGTTAAGATTTATACTGCAAAATTACACTGTAATTTCAGAGGAAATGCATGATAATTGTCAGGATTCTACACAACAAGATCCAATGTATGTTATGTAATACAAAATAATTATTTTCAAAACAAAGGGTTGGGTTAAAGAGTTGCTAATTACTAATGTTGCAAGATACCCACTGAAAAATGAGGGTTAGAGTGTGAATTAATCATTTCACATTTCTTCTTGACCAAAAAAGGTAAATCACTCATTTCAAAGAACCCCAGAATTGCTAATGAATAATAAATAATAACTTACATTAAACATTATTCTATGGTGGAAGTTCTAGCATAGTTGCTATGTGGTAAAACAGCTCTTCATTCCCAAAAGACAATCTCTTTGAACATTGGTTTAGCAGTTTAAAGCCAGCTGAGGTCAGCTCCAGCCTCTGGCTGCTGTCAGCTTCATCATGGTGCCAGTGACCCAGCTGTTTCAGCCAAAACACACCTGAGAGCTCAGAGAGGATGCCAGCAGGCTGCAGCATCTGCCCTGTTGCGACCCTCTAATGAACTGCACTGCTGGCATTCTGTGTCCTTTCTATAGTGCTTGTGAACCATATATTCTTCACTTTCTAAGCCTTTGTTCAGAAACAAAGCCATGGTTTGGCATTCTTTTCTTGCATTGTCATATATTTAACCATTTAACACTAAATGAGACCTTAAAAACTCTTAGAGGTAGGTCTTAGATTTCTTTTCTTTTTCTCTTACTCTGACTGCCTGGTGGAACTTCTATAAAATCACATTCTTACCTTTTGCAATGTCTAATTCCACTCCCATCTGAACAACCCTGACTTTGTAAGCAACAAAAAAAAAAAAAAAAACAATCCAATTTCCTACATCTGCTGAAAGGGGCATCTCTCATCTTAAACACTTCATTCAGTCCAGCAGTTTGGTATCATTTTCTTCTTTGGTCCAGCAGTATGGCATCAGGAACAATCCATTTCTGGAATATCTTCAACTGAAATCATTAGTTCAAACTAAAATTTTCATCAGATCACCAAAACATCTTCCTCCTGCAGATAAAAATGTAATGAACATCTCTTCCACCATGCTTTTGGTGAGATCTGACATTTGACCCGCCAAGGTTTTCTCCAACTGGATCCCTAAGAGATGTGGTGAGCCCTGCATCTGTGGGGGGCCAGTGTGGTGCAGTTCTGGGCCCTGCCCTGTGGGTTCAGTACATCTCTTCCCTCTGTGGAGTGGGGGTGGGGGGCGTGGAGGTCACCCTGCCCTTGCCATCTTGGTGTACTCATGATGCCAGTGGTGTACTCTGGATGTGCTGGCTTGTGCCCTCCTGGATTCTGCACCACTCCTCTTTTCTGTTGCTTCTGGAGGGTGCGGGGGGGGCGTCCCCCTGACTGGACTTGTTGCTGGTGGAGGAGCTGGCCGGGCTGAATGGCTCCTGTTGGGCCAGGAGGGAAATCTAGTGCACTGGTCTACTGCATGACATTGGCCCAACACACCAGAACCAACTGTGATCCACCCCGTAATAGTGGCTGTGGTCACTGGTTGATGCTGAGGAAGCGCTGGAGGTCAGCATCACTGCTCTGTGTCTGGCTGCTGGACTGCTTTAGCTCTGGTGTGGATACTGGTGTAGTGAGGCCCTCAGGGCTGCAGAGACTGTTGATGCTTTCAAAGGGAAGCTCAAGACCTACCTTTTTAATTTGGCTTATAGTTAAATTCTATTTACACCTTTTGATTTTAATTTATTTAACTCTAATTTTTTTGTCTATTTATTTCTTGCTTATTTACTTATTTATTTATTTTGAGTTATTAATTTAATTGTATTGTCATTCATTTTTGTATTAGCTGTTCTTATTGGTATTAAGTCTGTTTGAAATTTTATCTTCTTTTAACTCCAGTGTTCTCCTCATGGGGGTCCTCCACCTCTGGAGCTACACCTGCTTGGTTTCTGGGGTCGTTGCCATGGGGATTGTCTGTGTTCTGGGTGGGCGGGGCCCTACACTGTGGCTGATGTCTGCAGTGTGGGTCCTTGTCAGCCTGGGTGCAGTTGGTTCCTGTGGCGGCGACCTCTATGTTTGTGGGTGAGGGTGCTCTCGATGTGGACTGATCCCGAAGATATTGTTTTCCTCACCTGGTTCATTGGTGCCAAGATGGATGTTTTAGAGTCTATTTCAAATAGTGTCAAAGGGGGTGGGGTATGTGTATTGACTGTGTGTGGGTGCGAGAGATGACTGGGTGATTTAACCCTGGGTGTGTGATGGCTTTTAAGTTGTTTTTCTTTTAATGATTGTTGTTATTATGTAAAGCATGTTGTGTTACTTTGTATAAAAATGGCTTGATAAATACATTTGAATTGATTTGATACAGGAGGACACTATCACAACATAGACCTCCACACATTCATCTATATGCATCACACAAACACACACATACCACACTACACATACTACACATGCCACACATGCCATATCATCACTGTCCTTTATGTCTTTTGTTTAGTGCCTTTACTGTATCTGTCCTTATCTGTCCTTTGTGTTCCAATGTCAGTGCTTTTAGTCCGCTGACAAAATTAGGGTTTTGGGACCAAATAAAGAATGTCAGATTAGACTGTCAAAGAGGGCTGGCGAAGGACACACTCACTATCACCCACATTCACAAAACACACAGATTATATATATATATATATATATATATATATATATATATATATATATATATATATATATATATATATATTTTTTTTTTTTTTTTTTTTTCCCTTTGAACTTGAGGACTGACTTGAGGATAAATTTAAACTCGGACCGATGAGCACTACCAGGAGTAGCGTGATTGGATCTGTATTGAATATGTCACACTTATTCTCTCTCACTGTAGAAGACTCCAAATATATTGGAGATGGTTTTACAACCCTTTTGTAATTAATGGGCCACAGCATCTAGAATGGTCCATGAAACAGTGGAAATGCATGATGTGGTCAGATAATAGGTATTCAAAACTATTTCAGTCCATTCAAGTCAAAAAAAAAAAGAGCTACCCAGACTGTGACTGGAAACATTTCGAAAATCTGAGTTTGTTATTTTATTTTTCACTTTTCATATAAACCTAACTTTTCTGATATGGAGCTGAGGAAGTATTTAATTGAGTAAAATTGCTATGATTGCAAAATGAAAGCAGTAAGAAACTCAATACATGATACCACCAGTGTTTTATTTGTAATAATTTTGGAATATTCAATTTTGAATGTCATACTAGATCTTGAACTTTGTAAGAATCAGTGGATGGAGCAGATGCATAAAGTGGCATGGGAGTGTTTGTTAAAGTTAAGAGCTTAAAAAATCCTCAAAAGAGCAATGCAGGCTGGCAAAAATCTAATAATTTTGTCTCATCTTTAATAGAATTTATAGCACATAAGTTTCTGTCCCAAGATATTAGGGCTGAAAATTGTTCCATATCATTAAGGCTGAATCAGTATGTCACTAAACTCCCAATGATCTTCTGGGGTTTAAGGCAGTTCAGTCTTGGTGGGGGTTGCTGCTCAACTATCTCTTTACCAGTCAAACAGTCATTGAAGAAAAATAGTGTCAGCAACATTGAAGAGACATACTCTGTATTTTAAGAGTCATCCAAGAAGCCAGGCAGCTTTCAAAAACTTTTTAAAAATGTTTTGATTTGAGTCATCTTTATTTTTATCGTGCATGTTAAAAGATTGAGCAAGGCTTGCATAAAAATACCATCAACAGGATGACTCCTTGACAGACTGACAGGTGAATTGTCTTTTCATAAGATGTTTCCTTCATATGTCAACAGAGTGAAACTGAAAGCAAACAAGGAAACAATATTCAGTCACTTGGTTGTGTTAACAGACAAACGCATCACATTTCAACAACATGTCTATATAACAATGAACTGCAAACTGTAGACATAAGATGGATATCACAAAAAGGATGTCATTCACAGCAATCGTCAGATTATAGAAAGCTTTTACTAAAAACAAAACACTGTAAAATGATGTTTGGATAACATATTACATGGTCCATTTATCACAAGCAATATTATTGATTATGACAGAGATTATCAAATTACAAGGTGTGGTGAAAAAATGTATGTCTCTGTTTTAGCCTCAAAAAGACTAAGGGTTCTGAGTAAGATCAACAATCAACCTTAAATAACAAGACTTAGTGATGGCTGGATTTCAATAAATTTATTCTCCATTTGCATGCAAAAGGGGTCAGATCTGCACCTCAGCAGGCGATTGCAACAGATGACAACAAGACATCAAGACACAATGGTTTTAAATAATGTCTGAAAAACAAATTAACCAAGAGATAGATACCTGATGGAGATGTGTCCTGACTCCAGATGAGTATGGAGACTAAAGTATCAAAGATGGTGATGTCTCACACACCAAAGATAGTATCAGAAACAGATGACACTCACGTATTCAGGACAAAAAATGTCTCGTTGACCTCATGGACCTTAAGGTGCCAATTTTACCATAAGACAAGGAAAATAACAAAAGATGACTAATATTCTAAGCTACATTCAGTCACAATAAGGTCATATCACGAATCAATGATTAATTATAGCCATTTAAATAACTCCAAACCCAAAACTGGCCTGATATTTGTCTTCAAGAACATGTTAAATATTGTAAATACTTGCAGACGGTGCTTTCGTAAAACAACAAAGAAGGATGGCAACATCTGTCTCCATCAGCCATCATCTAAACACATTTAAGCTTAATTACTGTTTATTGCCTACCTAGGTCAACTTGATTGGGTGTCGTAAACTAAGTGAATGGATATACAAAGAAAATGGCACCATTTGCTTACAGAATACATAAACTACACCATCAACTGGCAGAATTCAAGAAAGAGTTTGTAACTCTTGTCTGCCAATGCCAAACAGCTCTTTTTACACTGTTGCTGCCGACTCTTGTGTTGTAATTCCCCCGAAGGGTTGACAATCAGGTGCCTGATTCAGAGATGAGTCCAAAAATTTGATTCTGCCTATGTGGAAGCTGAATTGTAGGGTCAAAGTGTGGAGGCACAGAGAATGCTTTGGTGATTGCTGCACCAATAGGATGAGAGCTTGTCACTGGAGGCAATCTCAATGCAGAGATATTGAGATGAAATTCTGAAATCTGTGGCAATCCCATATCTCCAGTCTGGGACCAAACTCTATCCTCCAAGATGGCAACGCTTACCCCCCCAGAGTGGGGTTTATCAGACTTATATGGCCTGCCAGCAGTCCTGACCTTAACCCCACTGAACACTTGTGGGATCAGTTTGGGCATGCTCTTTGGTTAAGATGTGACAAACAAAACCATGTTGGGTGACTTGCACAGTTTCTGGCTGAGGCACGGAATGCCATTCCACAGCAGTGTGTGACCAGCATGAGGAGGCTGTTCCTGTTTGTCAAATCAATGCATGAATACAACATCCAATCCACCAAACGAGAGTCAACAACAACAAAAAAGCTTTTTGGCATTGTTAAAGAAGAATTGCCAAATCTTTCATGGGGGCAACCTACATACTAAGCTCTGCTGCTCAAAGGGAAATAAACAGTCTAAGACGGGGGTCACGCAACAGCAGACTCCGGTCTGGATCCGGACGGGGAGATGGTTCTGTCCGGACCCATGACCAATGCAAAAAATAAGTAGTGTAATTTTCACATAGCGGTTTTGAACGACCATAGATATTTACAGCGGGCTCTGCTACTTCAGTTAATATGGTAATCTAGCTGGTAGTCAGAGACGTAGCTTGGAAACACGTGTTTGTTGTTGGCAACGGACCCACACATGGCAGAAGTCCGTCTCTGATATCGCATCAACTAGAATACAGTGGCCACATGCAAATTCTCCAAGCAAATCAAGATTATATCCCCAGAATTCATTGCACCCCCAAACCAAACCACACCTACATTATTCCCAGCAAACCCAAAATCAGTCACACAAGCACAAACTTTAGCACTGATGTTTGCAACAGCGCAGGAAGAAAGCAAAGTAGATACCACGGAGACATCATGGCTTGCTGGAAAAAGAGAAAGGTAGACACTGAAAACCGTTGTTTTAAAGACGAATGGACAGTAAAATATATGTTTATATTCTCGGTTGGCAGTTTGAAGCCTGTCTGCTTCATAAGCTCTGACACCGTGACATTGATTCAAAGTGGGAAGAAAAAAAAAAACACTTTTTTTTTTGCACCTTTTAGTTAATGTTTCCTGAGTGTACATGAGTTTAACTTTACTTAAAACGGCCTTTAATTCAAGAAGAAAGGACAGTTCAAAGAAAAATGTTTTATGAAAACTCAACACCCTCTTTTGCACTTTTTAGTTCTTTCAGGGTTTAATTTTTTACGTGAAGAGGCCTTCAATTCTTCAGGCATGGACTTGGACTATTATTGATTTTATTTTGAGGTTTCACGTTTGGTTGATTTGAAATAAAAGCCTTAAACTTATTTAAATGCATGGGACTGCTTTTATTTATGATAAAAGATATGGAATATGTTGGAATATATCCTGCACTTGAAGTTAAAATAAAAATTAGTTACTTTTTATAAATACATACTTTGGCTCGGACCTTCTACTTAGGCAAAATTTAGTAACTGGACCTCGGTGACTTTTAATTGAATACCCCTGGTCTAAGATGTACTGCCAAGAACCATTGTCACGGCAAAAAAATAATCGACAAAACACAAATTTCCTTACTTTTTGTGCTTAATTTATATCTATATTTATTTGTGTGAGTGTGTGTTGTTCATTTAAGGTTGTATCTCCCTAACTAAGACCCATTTTGATATCAGATATTTTTCTGTTATGTTTTTAAATAACAGAAACATAGGTTTATATGATTAAAAGAGAGGGCACCAACTGCTTTACATCACTCTAAATTTACTCTTAATCCTTCCAGTAAAGTCTAGAGGGTAAGTGGCATCCAGGTTCTGCTAAGAAATTTTTCAGAAATAATTATTATTAACAAATAATTATTTGTTCAGGAAATGTCAGCACCACTAGAAAAGCAAAGTGTTCTAACCCCTTATGATCTGGAACATTCAGGTGTGTGTTTAAAAAAAAATGACAAGGAGGAACGACATCAGCAATCATCTTAGAGGAGGATTGCTGCCCATTAATCTGGTTATGAGGCCATTTTCAAACAGATTTCCAGTCCATAATTCACATGCAGAAGAACAGATGACTTTTCAACAAGTTCAAGAAAAAGAAACACACCTTCATGACAAGCTAAATCACACACTTTACAGGCTTCAGTAACATTAAATGTTAAAGTTCCATCAGAAATAAACTGCTCTAGTATTGCTTGTTCAGAAAGGTTTCCAGGAGAAAGCCTCTTCTATCCAAAAATACCATGATATTATAAATTACATTTGCAAAGTTGGATCTGAACCAACCACAAGACTTTTAGAAGAAAGACCTTTAGACAGAGAAGTCCAAAGTGTATAAAAGTTTAAACAAAGTTTAAACAAAAACCATACAATGCATATTAGCACAAACCATCCATCCAGCCAGCCAAGGTATATAATCCCTCCAGCGTGTCCTGGGTCTGCCCCATGGTCTTCTCCCAGTTGGACATGCCTGAAACACCTGTCCAAGGAGGTGTCCGGGGGGCATCCTAACCAAATGCCCAAACCACCTCAACTGGCTCCTCTCGATGTGAAGGAGCAGCAGCTCTACTCTGAGTCTCTCTCGAATGACTGAACTTCTCACCCTATCTCTAAGGGAGAGTCCATTCATTTCTGCCGCTTGTATCCGCGATCTCATTCTTTCAGTCACTACCCACAGTTCATGATCATAGGTGAGGGTTGGAACAAAGATCTACCAGTAAACAGAGAGTCTTTCCTTTTGGGTCAGCTCTCTCTTCACCACAACGGACCGATACAGCAGACGCTGCACCAATCCATCTATCGATCTCCCGTTCCTTTCTCCCATCACTCGTGAACAATACCCTGAGATACTTAAACTCCTCCACTTGAGGCAGAATCTCACTCCCAACCTGGAGAAGGCATTCTACCCTTTTCTGACTGAGAAGCATGGTCTCAGATTTGGAGGTGCTGATTCTCATCCCTGCCGCTTCACACTCGGCTGCGAACTGCTTCAGCAAGAACTGCAGATCCCCATCCGATGGCAAACAGCAAACAGCAGAGACGAATTTGTGACACCACTGAACTGGAACCCCTCTGCTCCTTGGCTACACCTAGAAATTCTGTCCATAAACATTATGAACAGAATCAGTGACAAAGGGCAGCCCTGGGAGAGTCCAACTCTCACTGAAAACGAATCCGACTTAAAACCGGCAATGCGGACCAAGCTCCCACTCCATTTGTACAGGGACTGGACAGCCCGTAAAAACGGGCCCAGCACCCCATAGTCCTGGAGTACCCCCCACAGGACCCCCAGAGCATATCAGCATGAACTATCCATACAAACAGTTTAGCATGTCGGTGGATGGGCAACAATCTGGGCTTCTTTTGAAGCCACAGAACAGGCAGTCTTTGTGTCAGCCATGAACTTTGTATGCCCGAGAATGCATGTTGTTGCCTGTGTTTTTTAAACTTGTGTAATGACAGCCAAATGTATTCTAATGTAATGTAATTTAATCTAATCTAATCCAGTAAATGTGGATCTCAACCGAAATGAAATGCCACGGAGGATCCTTAATATCTGCAAACCTCAAAGAACTAAAGCAATGTTGTAAAGGAGATTGGTCCAAAATGCCTCCACAACAATGTGAGAGACTGATTAAATCTTGAATCACTTCAAGATATTGCTGCTACAGGTGGTTTGTGCAAGCTACTGGGGCATGGGCAGTAATTAGATTTTGTCTGATAAATAATAGAACTGTATAATATTACATGTGTTGTTGTTCATTTGTAATTGTATGTATCTAATTTTAGGCCTGGTAAGGACCAGATTAGTTTTTTCTCCTCTGTCTGATATAGGTGGTAAAAGCTTACATATCTGCTTGTCCCTTTTCTTTAAAGATCTTGTCCTGTTGTTGGTAAATGAGTATGCATATTTCTCCACATGTGTGTGAAGAGTCTGTGCTGGTACATGTGGGGTGTGTGTGTGTGTGTGTGTGTGTTGGTCAACTGAAGTGTGTAAATGTCAGCCTGGCAGAGCAGACGTGTCAGTGAGAGAGGTGTGTTGTGACAGACAGGTGTGACATTTAACTTAAGTTTTTACACCAGAAACTCCATCCATCTCTGTCACACACAAAACACATGCAAACCCACACATACTCTACAAAATCCCATACATGCTACACATTCAAAGATAAATTAATATTAATACAATAAATCAGGTTGCATTCAATTAATTATTGAAAATGCTCACTATCAATTTGCCAAAGTTAAATCTTTTACACTGTCAGATATAACTCACATATTTCTATTATTGTTTGTTTAAAACAAAAAAAAAATTAATGGTCAGAATTGCTCCTCAATTTTACCTTTTACTTTTTAAACCCCTTTTAAAACTGTGGCCACAGGAGGTTGATTTGGTATGAGGTGAGGCAGTCAGGGGACAATGGTCATGAAATGTTTCCAATAGTTCAATGTTCAGAGTTACACTAACACCAAAAACCCACTGGTTCCACCAAAACTGGCAAAACCAGCCATGCCCATGTCCTCCTTCTTCTGGATACCAAATATAGTTAATCACTCCAGCACAGCGAAAACTCTGTTTAAATTGCAGCATTACTGATGCAGAAGCTAAATCCAGACATTGATGAAAATATCTGCTGTGTTAGACATCTGTCTTTTGAAAGAAGAATTTGTTGATCTAAGACTGAACTATTTGTTTATGCATTTCTCATTTCTTCAGGCTTTCATGTGGTAATTCTGCCAAGTGTGTATGGTCTGCGCTGCACAATCTGAACTACTTCCTTTACAGTTTACAAGGACAAAACGTTAGGATAACTTGCTGACAGCTCTGTGGCCACCAATGTTCGGGCATAAAAACTAGTGTGAAAGACAAAACATTCACATTTACTCTACCAGTGTTGGCTGAGCAATGCTTTAGCAGGAAAGAGTGAGAAAGTAATATTTTTAGGAACATGGAAAAAAAGTTTGTCTTTATCCATGTCTCTGCCTTTATACTATGTCTAGTCTTTACATTCAGTCTAGCTTAGAGACTCTCTTAATTTCAGTGGATTTTAATTCCAATGCATGCAAGTGGGGCATACGGCCCCAAAATAACACAGCACAACAGATTTAAACAAGAGGGGAACAGTTAGTTACAGAGATAGGAAAAACCCCAAAAGAAAGTTGAGTCTGGAGTTCCTGTTTAAGAAAATTCTTGCAACTGATGCTTTGTCTACCAGGAGCAGATGGTTGGAACAAAACTAGACATATTGCTATATCTTGGTATTTAAACCCTATATAAATAAAACTCTCAAATGTAAAACAATACAGATGTCCACCTGCATTCCCTGACAGTCCAACCACCCTCTGCAAATTAGGAACACTGGCAGACAGCTGTGGTTGAGATCCTCCAGAAAGATTACACAGGAAATTAATACTACTGGACTTCTGTACTGTATTTCACTTTTTTTTTTTATTCATCTGATTTTGTCTTTTTCTTCTGTTGTGTATATTTCACATATGCATTTCACACTACTTGTCTTTATTTATTCTGTGTTTCCACCACCTGATACCATGACAAATTCCTAGTACTGTAAAATGTAAACTTTTTCTGATTCCGATTCTGATATGAGACTTGAGTTCTGCCCCGGTTTCCTGCCTCCTCCTGCCGAAAAATCAAATAGAGAGAGAAAAAAAAAGACAGTGTATTCCTGGACGAATTACTGTGAAGCACCATCCCTGCATCCTAGATTGTGACTTTCTGCTCACGTTGACTACTGAGAGAGTTTAGCTGTGTTACTGGCCGATGCTGCATGTGACGTCACCAGTTCAGTTATTGCCAAGGTACAAAGAAAACACTCATGTATTTATAGCTCTGTGTAGAGATTTCAATATCCCTCTGCCTATCTGCTATTTTTTCAAATTTTAGCAGTTTGTTGACTGATTTCTATATTATTTATGTATTTATTTTCAGAATTTTACAGCAGTAACATAATTTCTCATTATTAATTTATCAGATACTATTGAGTGCAATCAAATATGCTAATATTGCTTTTTTTCATATTAACCCAAACATCTTTGGTTGCTGTAATATTGAGCTGTGGGTGGCAGAGAGGAACAGTAAAGCTTGACTTGGAGCCCTGCCACTAAGACAGCTAAGCCACTCAGATGCTCCCGACAAGACCTGATACCACCATGATGGGAGTTATGGAGAGATACAACACTAATCTGGACTGTCGAGTGGCTTGAGAGTCACTGAAGTTTGAAACAAAAAGAAACAAACTGTGTCACATTAGGTATATGAGCTTATTTCACATGTTAAACCCCACAGTCTTCAATGCTGTCCCATGTACAGCTGAAGCAGAACATTGCATCATTCTGAGGAAAAATCTTCTCGCCAAGGGATATTCACCATGGTAGTGATTCTGAAAATACTGCCTATCTTAGTTCTCTAGGGATTGTAAAATAGAATAAGAGAACCCAACTGAATTTGTGAATGTGATAAAAGCCTCACTCTACAAAACACAATCACCCTAAACACTGGCTGGAGCGGTTGGATTTTGTTACCATAGCTATAAAAGTAAAGTAAACAAAAAAACAAAAACAAAAAAACATTTGGTTTGGATTTTTGCCCTTGTCAGCCCTTGTTAGGATGTTGTTGCCTTGCTCCACAGTCAATCTCAATATTTTCTCTTGCTGAATCTTTTGGATTTGGCTCTACATCTATCAAAAGCCATTACAAGGAATGTTTTAGAGGTCATTTTTAAAGAGAAAAAAAAAGCTATGTTTTAGTATAATTCTCCATAAATACCTTAATGTACCTTTTAGGATACCATTTTCCACAGCATCTGTCTTTCTCTTCTTGCCATTCTTGGTGGCATGGCCCCCTATAATGACACTCTAACCCTGCCGTTGCCATCCTCATGTACCTGTTTGATGAGTCTCCTGATCTTCATCATGATCTTTCTCAGTGTCTGGGCTGAAAGTATTCAGTTGCACCTCATCCTTGGTTAAATTACTGGAATCAGAATGTGCTACAGCACATTCCATTCAAAACTGGTTGGTTATGGGGTAACTGTCACTTTAATTAGCATGTAGCCTTCACAGTGTATACAATATCAGTTAATCATTTCGAATTGGTTCAATTCCGAACATCTTTCTGAATCATCAGTTTTCATTTCACAACAGTAAAAAAGCACCAGAACAACTGGTCAGGCTTTTTAGTGCTCTATGAACTGTAGCTATCTCTCCACAGAAAAGCACTCAGTTTAGCTTTGTTAAAGATGAAACTCTCCTAAATAGCGTGATTCAGCAGTCACACTTAATTTAGGCTAATGGTCATAACGGAAATGAATGATCTTGCACGTAACCTGCTTTTTGTTATCCAACTTGGTAGCTGCGGCTGGTTTGTGTGGTAGCATTAGGGCTAATGCAAGGCAATGTTGCGTGACATGATGCAAATGAAACAAACTGTTGCAGTTTGCACATTGCTTGGAAGCATAAGTGAAGCTGTTTATTAATGAAAATGTCACTGGTTATAGTGTTTGTCATTAATCATTTCCACAACCTGAAAATACACACCTGCCAGTGCCTTCAATGCAACATCCGTCTCATTAGACAATTATTTGTTAGGCTCTCAATCAGATAATATAGCTGCTTTACCCCTGTGCATGTGTTGAGCAGAGATGGGAACATGAGCCTGACTTGGACACAAGTTGCATTATAGTTGAACAAATCAGTGACCTGAGACTTGACTTTGATTTATCTCCAAAAGACTTGAATTTAAAGCATTTAATTTTTCGTACAGTTTTCTGTTTGTTAGAATGTAATTCCCTTCCTCCCATCACACCATGCCTTTTATGATAAAGTTTGACTTCAGCAACTACTTGCTCAGAGCATATAATAAGGGTGCCAACTACAATGTCTGCAGATGGTGGAGTGACCACATCTAGTTTTATCTAACACCTCATAGTCCCTCCACACAGGTGAGTCACTCCATAGCTATAAAAGTTAACATTAGCACCTCTGAATGATTTGCAAACTTTGAAACAATCACTACCTTTGTAGCAAAGGGAGGTCGATTGACTGGTCACTGAAAATTCTAAAAAGTTAAATGATTATTTTTGTGACACTCATGTCTCGATTTCCAAAAAGGGCGTTTTTCATAGTGATCATAGAAATGGTTCGGTTAGTTAATTGATTTCTGTTCTTCTCCAACTCTGTGCTAATTCTAAGCGAGAAAAGGACCACTTAATGTAACAGATTGTGTAACGTGATACCCCACACCAGGTTCAGATTCGAGGGATGGTTCAGAGGGGTTTTAATTAGCTTATAAGACGTTCTAAATGAAAGCTACATGCTTTGAATTATTTACATAAATCAAAGAGCTATTTGAAGCATGCTAGATGACATGCAGAAGACCGTTATAACCCATTACAATAATAATATATTTAGGATTTGACTTGGGCTTCCATAAAATGAGAAATGACCGTCTTTGGTATTTGGTATCAAGACATGTCAGTTGATACATAGTAAAGTTGGAGTTATTTGATGATTTAATTTGGTTTATTTTATATATCTTCTTCCCTGTGGATGGCCATCTCAGGCAAGGCCTGTGGCCATGCCTGTCACTGAGTGCTATAGACTGGAAAAGTCTGTTAGAGTCAGTAGAACCTGTTTTAAGGAACTATACTCAGAGGGCACTGATTTTTTTAATTACATTTGGCTGGCACAAAAGCCTGACACATTGGTACAGCAAGAGTTAGAGGGCAGAGAAGGTAGCTGTGAAAGGAAAAACATTTAGTTGTAAATTAGGTGGACTTGGACCCGTAAAAAGTAATTCGATTAATGTCCACACATGTAGGTCACTCAGTGCACACTTTGAAAGGAGCAAAATGGCTCCACAGTTGACAACAGTTGACAAAGAAACAGTGGGTGTATCACCAAACTATATACACTGCCCGGCCAAAGAAAAGTTAACACCTGGATTTGACTAAGCAAATATTTACGAGCCTCCTATTGGATAATTACTGCATCGGCGATTATCTTTCAGCTGGCAACAAGTTATTTTCACCCCAACTTGTGCAATGAGTTGCTTTTCATTTCCTAAACAACCATGTCAAAAGACACATCCCGTGGTCGTGGAAAATATGTTATTCTGTTTAAGAAAGGGTCAACTCATTGGCATGCATCAAGCAGAGAAAACATCTAAGGGGATTGTAGAAACTACCAAAATTGGGTTAAGAACTGTCCAATGCATTAATAAAAACAGGAAGAATAGTGGGGACCCATCGTCTTTGAAAAGGAAATGTGGCTGGAAAAAAAATCATCAATGATTGTGATCGCTGATCAGTTAAATGTTTGGTGAGATCAAATCGAAGAAAAACAACAGTAGAACTCAGGGCTGTTTAATAGTGAAAGTAAGATCCCTTCCACACCCAATGTGAAGGGAACTCAAGGGATTGGGACTGAACAGCTGTGTAGCCTTAAGAAAATCAATAATCAGTGAAGCTAACCAGGAAAAAAAGGCTTCAATTCTCTATGGAGCATAAAGATTGGACTTTACCCTGTTCCAGAGTGATGGGCGCATTAGGGTAAGAAGAGAGGCAGATGAAGTGATGCTCCCATCATGCCTAGTGCCTACTCTACCAGCCTGTGGGAGCAGTGTTCTGATCTGGGGTTGCTGCAGTTGGTCAGGTCCAGGTTCAGCAACAGGATGTGCTCAAAGAATGAGGTCAGCTGACTACCTAAATATACTGAATGACCACGTTATTCCATCAATGGTTTTTTTCTTCCCTGATGGCATGGGCATATTCCAAAATGACAATGCCAGGATTCATCAGTCTTGTGAAAGACTGGTTCAGGGAGCATGGGACATTATTTTCACACATGGATTGGCCACCACAAAGTCCAGACCTCAACCCCATTGAGAATCTTTGGGATGTGCTGGAGAAGGCTTTGTGCAGCGGTCAGACTCTAACCATCATCAATGCAAGATCTTGGTGAAAAATTAATGCAACACTGGATGGAAATAAAAGTTGTGACATTGCAGAAGCTTATTAAAACAATGCCACAGCGAATGCGTGTCGTAATCAAAGCTAAAGGCAGTCCAACGAAATATTAGAGTGTATGACCTTTTTTTTGGGCCAGGCAGTGTAATATTTTTACTATAATAATAATAATAATAATAATATGTAATATTATTATTATTATTATCATTATTATTATTAACTAGAAAAGGACTCGGAGAGCGCAGACCTCCGCCAAGCACTACAGTTCTGCGATTTACAGATTGTGATAAAATCCGCTTTCTGGATCAGATCTAGATCAGCCTTTGAAATTTAATAGAGGTTCCCATTGTCAATCCCTGAGTCAAATGTCATGAGTTTTGGGCAATAATTAATGGAGATATTGAGAAACAAAATTTTCGGCCCCATTGACCGCAATGTTATCAAAAATTTAAAAGTGATCCAGAATCCAGGATTTCATCCGGATCACACCCTCTTCCTTTTTACATTTGTGACAACTCCTGAAAATTTAATCAAAATCCATCCATAACTTTTTGAGTTATCTTGTACACAGACAAACAGACAGACAGATAAACGCCGGCAAAAACATAACCTCCTTTGCGGAGGTAATAATTATAATATGTAAATACAGTACATTGTTGATATCCTACCAGTAACAAAGTTTTTTTTTTTGTAATGGAGCAGTCTGTGAGGTGGGGCAATGTTTCCATCTTAACCATGTATTCAAGAATGAAGAATGATTTTGGTCCAACTGGACCCAAAGAAAGAATATATCTTCCAAAAAAATATAATGATTATCTGAAGCACATTTACAAGATTTACAGAGAAACATGGTATTCTTAACATAAGAGTTCTTCCATCACAGCATCCCTATCCAAAACAGTATATTTGGAATCTGAAACAAGAAAAAATGATGCAGGATCTATGGGGTGCACAGATGGACATATCTGAAAGTTATGATCCTCAGCATGCTGTTGAAGTCATAAACCAAATTTCTGCTTCAACGGGAAGTGTCAAAGAAGATAAATAATGGATCAAGGCGCTGCTTTATGAGGTGACTACAGACGTGCATGTCATACCTTCATCATTTCAATTGGCCTTAACTGCAAAGGTCAGCGAAATATAACTCCTGATGCTGATTAATTGATACTAATTCTTGAAAAAGGTGACATTTAAGACGATCTTTTCCTTTTTTATCTGAAGTAGCAAATTCCTGCCACAATAATGTGCCACATACAAGAGAGACTCTATATTGGACAGTTATATGAAGCATTTTTGACATGGTCTGTATGAGCATACACAGGTAAGTACAAATTTGATTCATTCTTAGCTTTAAAATTCAGTGCATGCATACAAACAATAACACACACGCGTTATAAGTAGTGATACCTTAAAGTCAAATATTATTCACTAGAAATCTCTCTATATAAAAAAAAAGGGGGGGGGGTCCCACATTAAATATTTCTGAAATGAAATATTTCTAATTCCTACCAAGCATGACCATGTTCCACAGAGTCAACAGTTTAAAATCTGACAGAACTGATAAGTACATCCAGACAGTAATTTTACCAAATGTTTTTGCATTTCAAATGATCTAAATCCTCAAGGCTTATAATCACTGAAAAAAATTAGTGTCAGTTAAAACAACAACAAACAAAAAATGCTACATTTTATTTTTAAGATCCCCATATCAGTAAAAATTTGGATGTCATATAGAAAAAAACAAAATAAAACAAAACATGAATATTTTCGAAAAAAAAATCTGAGGGTATGTAATTGGGTTTATTACATAGCTAATTAACAAGTACTTTAAGTATTAAGCACATACTTTTTGCAGACAAACATATTTTCAATATTTCAGTTTATTGTCATGTACTCTGTCTTCCTCCCATAGTTAAGAAATATTCATGTTAAGCTGGCTACACCTGACACGATTTTTAAATCTTATCTGGTTAAAAAAAAAGAAAAAAGAGACCACATACATGAAAACAATCTCAAATTATTTTTATTATTATAATTCTCCAAACACACATATTGGATGATTCATCCAGACTGAAGCCCACAAACCTTACAGTTGTAGTAATAATTTTACCACGGTGATTCCACAGACACAGAAATTGTTTGATCAAAAGTGACTTCAGGAGAAAACAAATATGGCCCTGCTGTGGTATGTCTTGCATGACCTGTTATAAAGTCAGTTGTGTTTTTGATACAATTTGACAAGATGGTCTCCTTTCTATGGATTCCATTTAGTTCAGCTTGTGATGTTTTCTGTTCACTGCCTTGATTGTCAACTGCAAAAGTAAACCACATCATGTCAGTGTTACAATCCAGTTTCCTTCCTTTCATTGGTCTTTAGGGTGTTTGAAAAGAACTCTACAACTCCAATTCCAAAAAAGTTGGAACACTGTTTAAAACAAACAAACAAACAAAAAAAACAGAATATAATGATTTGAAAATCTCACAAACACATTATTTATTCCCAGTATTTTTTTTTTTTTTTAGAGCAAACACGACTTGTTTCCTTGAGTGAGTCGGAACACTTGAACTTGGCCTGGGAATGGGGTGCTCAGTAGTTGCATCATTGTTGTCATCAGGTGGGTACCCTCATTCTTTGTTGTTTCATAGATGAGTGTGGTGTCTGAACATAATGATCTTTTACATATATACTTATTATAAGTTTTGACCATGTCCTTTAAAATAAGTTCACTGAGTTTAGGACATTCTGTAGAGTCAATGAGTTCATGTTGGTGTGTGAAATTACTCCATCTGCAAGTTTGTAGGTTTACTGAGTCCACATCCTGCCTTTTTCAGAAAAATAGAGTATAGTTCATGGCCAAGAAGAGACAAAAACTGGGAATCTGTCATGGAGTTTTTGATCGATCCCAACTGTAAACTTAAGATGGTACTGTTTATGTATGAAGAAGATAAGCAAGTAAGGAGTGAATATGAAACTGTCTCATTAAATTTGACTGGTTACACCTGTGAAACTGAAGCTTAGAAAAACAGGCGTTGACCAGACTATAAAAAGGCTGGTGTTTTCTTTGTTCTCTGATTTCCTCATTTTCTGATTTTCCCTGATTTTGTATCATTTGGCTCAAAGGAAATCCCAGACTTGCTTCAGGAGTCTGTCATTGTGCCTTCTTTTTCTTTGTAAATAAATATCTTTTATGCATTTAAAAGTCGGCCTGGAACAGCTTTTTTTCAGAACCCATTAACACACTCAGAACGGCACGGTGAATCCAAGAAGGAAGAGAAAGAAGAGAGCCTTAAAGCCACACGTCATCGCCACGGATAATCTTCAAACTTCTTCTGGCAACAGAAGACAGACAACATGAGCTCACAGCATCTCCAAAGAGCTCAACAGGTGATACCTGGTGTCCCATGTACACTCCCCTCAGGTTCCAGTGTTGGACCTGAACACATTTAATGAACAAAAGTTCACAAATTAGTTCGTATTTTGTGGGAACGTAAGCTGAAAGCGCTCTCTTGAATGTGTCGGGTGTGAACGGGTTCATTTGGGCAATTGTGAACGACGCTCTTTCAAAGTTCACGCACGGTCAAAACCGTGCCACATTTCCAGCGAAACCCATTTAAACTACACCACAAATGAGCCTAATATGTATCTTCAGAAAGCAATCAAACAAGGCAACACTGGCTGACGCTTCTGTCAGCTGAAGATGAAAGCTGCAGTCGCCTAGAGCCCGAGGAGTGCCCCCAATATTTAACCCTTGTGTGATGTTAGGGTCTTTTGGACCCATTTTTAATCTTTACTAAAATAAAAATCATACAAGTAATACTTTTTTCAACTTGAAACTCATTGTCCTTGGCTTATTTTATGTGAGGGGCATGGAGGATAACTTTTTTTGGGGGAGCTCCCACTCTACACCCCCCCTTCACATTTACATCACACAGAGGGTGTTTGGGTCCAAAGGACCCCAATGTAAAACAATAGGGCAGTAGTCTACTCTACAGCTTTAGTGTGAACATTGGAATAGGACCATATAGATTGTTGCATACCTTTACTTGCCTTCCTTCTACCAGAGACTAGAATACCTGAACAGGGGGTGGAGTGGGGGATATAATTTTCCTATCAAACTTGACCCAAGGGGGTGGGGCTTCGCTACCATGCCATTATGCAACAGGAATCTTACATCCCAGCCCCTGTGTGTGCTAGAGACATGATGCATGCACCAGGGGGTCAACAGGGACAGCCCTGAGTGCACCTTACTGTCCCACAACCACCCTTGATCAAAGGGGGCGGGGTTTTGCTACCATTAAATAACAATTGTACTGAAGGCCTGCTTTCCTTTATTTATAAGCAAGTTAACTGCAGTATTGATCATAACTGTTTTACTGTATGTGATGTATTTATAGATAATATAGAAGAGGTCAAAGTACATGGTACCTGATATGGTCTAATAATAGTATCAATAGTGGCATGGAGGTCAGACTCCACCCCCTTGGACCAATGTAGATTGGGGACTGGTCAGAAACCACCCACAAGCAACACCCTGGTGAAGACAGTGTGTCTTTGGCCCTCACAAGGGCTAAGTTGTAGGATTTGTCACATGCATGATGGCAAAACTCCGCCCCCCCAAGGTGACAGTCAGTACAGGGAAGGTCAGTGACATCACAGCAATGCACCAATAACCCTCCAGTGAAGACAGCATGTCTCTTGCCCACACAGAGGCTGAGAAGTGGGAGTTGTGGCATGCATGATGGTGAAACTCTGCCCCCAAAGGCCGAGGTCATCATAGGGAGGGTCAGTGATATCAAGGCTACCCACCAGTAACCCACTAGTAAAAAAAGAATGTCTCTAACTCACACAGAGGTTGAGAAGTGGGATTTGTGGCGTGCATGCATGATGGCGAAACTCCGCCCCCAAAGGTCGAGGTCATCATAGGAAGAGTCAGTGATGTCACAGCTACCCACCAGTAACCCTCCAGTGAAGACACTGTGTCTCTAGCCCACACAGAGGCTGAGAAGTGGGGCTGGTGGTGTGGAAAAAAGCATTTCGAATAGGCTCCGGCCCCTCAGGTTGGAGAAACCTGGTGGTAGGTCAGTGACCTAAAGGGCATCCTCAAGTTTCCTCCGGTGAAAACAGAATGTCTCTAGCCTGCACAGGGGCTGAGTTATGGTATGAAACCCCAAGGGGTCCAAAGGAACCCTTAACACCCCGAGAATGCAGAAAATCCTAACACCACACAAGGGTTAAATCGGAGATTGAAATATTGAAATGGGGGAAAAAAACATTTGCACCCTTTTGTCTGATAATAATGACCATTTGGCAGCAAGTTTTTCCTCATATTTTTAATATACTGTAGAGAGAAGGGAAATTACAGTTTTACATGGGCTGTCCATTAAATGCTAATGTGAACCCTGGTTGGATAAAGATTCTGAATTGGACAAATAGTTTTCGACAGGTAAAATGGATAAAATAATTGCTGTTTGTAGTGGTGTAGTGGTGCTTGTTCATTTTAACTCTTGTGTTAATAAATTCTGATATATTCTAATAAGAGAAGTTGTTTGTGGTTATTTTACACAGTTTTGTAATATTTGCTGGTTGAAGAACTCTGTGCTCAGACCACACCTTCTCTGTTGCTCTATAGCACCACACCTGGTCACAAGCTGGCACGCATAGAACAACAGCCATTTTGAGAATGATTGTGCTGTTTAGTCTTTGTTACCTGATTCATCAGGTGGTGCCCCGTTTCAATTTATTAACTTTGTTAATACCTTTATGGTAATAACAGCAACCCTATAAGACAGTTGGTAATAACCTCCTTCATGACTAAACAAGCACATTATATGCACAATATAATTGTTGCACCGTGAGAGGCTTTAAGACACCAATAATGTTAAGCACCTTATAAGCACAACAAGGTTAATTGGCAACAGGTAAGTAACATGGCCGGGTATCTAAAAATTGTGAAACAATTTCAAAAAAATATTACTCCAAAAGAAAACTGCAAAGACTTTAAAGATCCCACCATTTGTAGTACATAATATCATCAAAAATTTCAGAGAATTGGGATTAGCGTCACAAAGGACAAGGTAAAAACCGGATACAAATGACATTTAAGCCATCAAGCTGCATTGCATTAAAAACAGGGATGATTTTTTACTGGTCATCACTGCATGTGGTCAGGGAAACATCTAGAAATCACTGTTTTGTTAACACAGTTCACTTTTCCCTCCCTAAATGCTAGTTAAACCTTTATCATGCAAAGAAGAAGCCATATGTGAACACAACCAGCAAACACAGCAATATTCTCTGGGCCAAAGCTCATTTAAAATGGTCTGAGAAAAAATGGAAAACTCTTCTGTGGTCAGAAGAATCAAAATTTAAAATTCTTTTTGAAAACTGTGGACACCGTGTCCAGCAGCCTAAAGAGGCATCCATCTCAACAGCATGGCTTTGCAGTAGAAGAGTCCAGATACTGAACGCAGGTGCTTTTGTGGAATAAAACAACATAGTTTTTAACCACCTGGTGACTAAAATATCCAAGTAAGACTAAGGATAAACTTAAATAACAAGACTTGGCAATGACTGGAATTCAGTGAATTTGAATATCTATTTGCATGAAAAGGGGTCATACCTTACTCCTCTGCAGATTGATGGAAAAAGACTAAGATTATCAATAATACAAATGGTTTAAACAGGGACCTAGAACACCCTAGACAAAATATATGAGATCTTGCAAGTGTCAAAGAAAGTGGCCAACTAAGAGAAATCAGACATAATAAAAGGCCCATGACCAGAACTAAGTACATCACTCTAAACATAGTCAGTCAGGAACAAAATCATAGAAGATAAAATTTACATTCCACCACACCTGCAGTTCAGACCATTCACCAATATAAAACATTTGGCGCATCATAAAATGAAAAACCCAGGAATGAAGGCCCAGGACTGTTGATCAGCTAGAATCCTCCATCAGACAGGAATGGTACAACACTAATGTAACATAACTCCAGCAGTTGTTTCCTCACTTCCCAGATGGTTACAGCTGTTAAAAGAAGAGGAGATGCTAAACATCACCCTGTTCCAACTTTTTTGAGATGTGTTGTTGCCATCAAAGCCAAACTGAGCAAATATTTTCCATGAAATGGTAAAATGTCTCAGTTTCAGTATCTGATATGTTCTTTATGTTCTATTGGGAATACAATATGGGTTTATCCATTCATCCATCCATTATCTATGCCCACTTAATCCTATGCAGGGTCACGGGGATCTGCTAGAATTTATAATATTGGTTTATGTGATTTGCAAGTCGTTGGATTCTGTTTTTTTTTAGTCTCCCAATTTTTTGAAATAGAGGTTGTGAGTATATATATTTGATACTTACAATTTGAGATCAAGACAGGTTCAGCTCTACTGGGAACAGTAAAATAATCTTACTGACACCCCACACTTGAGCATTATTTGGACAAATAATTCCTTGAGACTAGCTTCAAATTTAGGCTCACCCTTAATGATCTCATGGTCATTGAAGGGGTTAAATTAGCTTCAAAAATGGGCTTAAAATCATCTGGTGTGTAGCCAGAGTTAGGTTGATTGGCAATTCTAAATTGATCATTGGAGTGAAGGAGTGTTTACCTCTCTTGTCTCTGTACTGGATTGCTGATCTGTCCAGCGAGCACCCTGGCTCATGCCTGTTGACAACTGGAAAAGGCTGTAAAAAGGCAGAAGTGGGTAAAGAAAATAGATTGATGGATGGGAGTGAAAGAAAGCCTTAATTTTCCTCCTTCACTTGCACATTCTTGTCAAATGTCATGCGGCTCCTTCTTCATTCTGCCTTACACAGCACTGACTGCAGTTGAGTAGCCAGCTGCCACATTCACTTGGTTAGTTTACTTACCACTAGATTTGGAGCAAGACCATAAAATGATTATTGTGGTAATGCACTGATAGGGATCTATCTCTCTGTATTTGAAGTGGAGAACAGTGGTAGAAGAAATAATGTCCTAACCAGAAAGTAGGCTTAAATAAGGGTTGTTCATTAGGTTTCAACCTTTATACCTGATACTTGGGAAAAGAAAAAAAGAGAGAGAGAAAAGTGCATGTGTAAAAAATCATGATCTAGACGAACTTACATTTGTTTAGTTTGTGAAAGTTTGCATGTACAATTATCAACATTTATTTGTATAGGCCTTTACAGAGACCAGCAGGCATCCAAAGCGCTTTCCATCAAAAGCCAGAATAATATATAACAAACAGGAATAGATAATTAGTAATAATAATAAAAATAATAAAAATGTTATAGGTAAAATGTTCCAAAGACTTGAAAGCACCAACTGCAAAAGCTTCCTGTGATCATCCTACTGTTTTTTATCTTGACCTTGGAAGACATAAGCTTAAAACAGGTTGGATGACAGGCGTGACCCGTTATATTCGTGGAGTTTTAACATTCCAGCCAGCTACACTGAGGCTAGGCCACTGCTGGACTTAAAAATAGACATTTAAACCTTAAAATTAATTGCATAATGAAGCGTGACCCAATGGAGGGAGTGCAGAATGGGAGTAATGTGGACATGCCTGGGTTTTTTTTGTTCAAAAGTTGGCAGCAGGATTCTGAACAAGTTGAAGGTGACTGATGGATGACCGGTTGACACTAAGATGAATTTTATTACAGTAATCTGGCCTCGAACTAATAAAGACGTGATGACTTCTACAGATTGTTTCTATAAAGACAGGTCTTAACCTTTGCCAAAAAATGAAGGTGGAAGCTTACAAGTTTCCTGTGTTGATACCAGGGGTGCAGATTTTTAAACTGGGGGGACTGAGCTGTCATTAGAATTGTGAGTTTTCTAACTGAATTATGTCTTCTGCATGTTTTATTTAAACATTTGCTGATCTCAGCAGGATAAAGAATCCCATCACAGAAACTTTAACTGTAACTTCTAACAAAAAGGGAATGTCCAAAAATGTATTACACATTAAAATTTAAATGATTCACACTCATTCCTTCATATGAATGATTAGAAACATTATAATATGGATGAAACCAAAAGTATAAGAACAACAGATTCATACAATAAAAAAGAAAAAGTATTTTTTCCAATTAACAGAAATTTACCAGAAAAATAAAATCCCTCTGCAGCCAAACAAATTTACCATCTATAAGCAGACTCAACAGGTCCCAAAAACATCTCTCCTCCTTTCATTTCCCTGAACATATTGCTGGGCAGTAACTTTTCTCTCCAGTTTGTCAAGTCTGTCTCTGGTGAATATGGCACATTGGGGAAAGTTAACAGGCAACATGATACTTACATTGCTCGGGTTTTGAAAAAGTGCTTTAATTGTTTTTTGTTTTTTCATTGTTGACCCCACCAGGTGATTGGCTGCAGGCCAGGAGGACAATGTTAACATCTTAAATCTCATCATTTTAGTTAACAATTATTGTTTATTAAACTACCAGTATAAAAATAACAACATTAAGAGATAAACACCTACACCCGAGAATGCTGTTATTTTACATTTAGCCTACTTCAGGTAATTTCAAATGACTAGCTACTCAAGATTACAAAACAAGTATTTTTCACACCTGGGAAAACAGGCTAAGGATATCTTTTTGTTCTTGAAATAAACACTGTGATTTTCTGCTCCCTCTTCTCTAGTTTAATGTGGCAGAAAGATCACCAGCTCAGTCATTAGACAGTTGTTTTATGATCACCATGGTTACAGCAACAGGCAGAGACGCAGCACCCCTTAAGACCCTGGGGTCGAAATGGTGCATTACAGTTAGATTGGAAATTGGAACTTGAAGCTCCGAACAACATAACCTCAGAACTGACCACTTCCCAGTTTAAAAAACTGGGACGTCATGGAACATGGACTATAAAAGAAACAACAACAAAAAAAAATGAACAGTTAATGAAATGAAACAAAAATCCCTGATAGATGCTAAATTTCAATGCTTTTCCGACTTCAATTTTGAATTTACGAGTACAGCTGAAAGCACCATTAGTTGTAGCAGAAACACAGATGCTATCGGGGGGGGGGGGGCAGATAGGGTTCGATATAAATCTGGGGGGGACATTTCCCCCCCCGTCCCAAGTGCCATATGCGCCCTTGCTTTATACAATTATTGGTAAAACCTGAGATGATGAAACAACAATTTCAATGACACCTGCTTTCAGTTGGCAGCTCAACTCAGCAGAGACATAAGCTCTCAAAACAAGGTGCAAGTGTTGCTGTTTCTGATGTAAAGGTGTAAATAAAGTACAGTAGAAGAAGTGTTTCTCATTACCACAGCAGCAGGGGATGCAGTAGTTGGAGGAAGGACAGATACAGATGTTCAAGGCTTCCTTTATGTCTCTTCCAAGGAGAGAGATGCCCTTCGTCATTTTGAGAAAAGCCCCTGTAATTTTTCCTCATAATGACAAAGGGCATCCTTACAAGGAGGGATGCCCTTTGTCATTATGAGCAAAAATTACAGGGGTTCTTCTCAGACCAAATGGCCATGACCTGTGGGGTGCCTCAGGGGTCAATCCTGGGAACCCTGTTGTTCAATCTGTACATGCTTCCATTAGGCCAGCTAATACGCAACTATAATGTGTCCTACTACAACTATGCAGATGATACTCAGATCTATGTGTCATTGACAGCAGGAAAACATGGGCCTGTAGATTCATTTTGTCACTGCATCGAACAGATCAGTGTATGGATGCAAAACAACTTCTTCCAGCTAAACTCAGACAAAACTGAAATCATTGTCTGTGGCCCACAGAAACAAAGAGAAAGTGTTATCAGTCACCTTGACACGCTCTCTCTAGAACAAATGGTTCTTAACCTGGGTTCGATCAAACCCTAGGGGTTCTGTGAGTCAG
The DNA here is from genome assembly GCA_018398805.1 of Hirundichthys speculiger. Classification (NCBI taxonomy): domain Eukaryota; kingdom Metazoa; phylum Chordata; class Actinopteri; order Beloniformes; family Exocoetidae; genus Hirundichthys; species Hirundichthys speculiger. The sequence continues at coordinate 369,473 of JAGFBZ010000619.1, read as the reverse complement.
TCTCAGGGGTTTGGCGGAGGTTAAGACACACACCTGACTCATATGACTCATGATGACTCGCCCCGCTTGGCCATCACTGGCTACAGGTGATCACAGGTAAGTCGACAGGTAGTCGACTTACGACTGTTGTGATGGCACATCGTGTGATTTCTTTAATATTTTAATCCATACTAACTATGTTGAGCAAAAAAAGAAAGTGGTCGGATAAAGTGGGTTCAAAAAATGAATGATAAATACAATAAATAATAAGTAAGGTATGTAATTCATGCAGTTCATTCATTGTATTTGGTCTTTGAACACATTGGTTTTGGTCTTTGAACGCAGTGACGTTAATGCAGGGTTCATTTTTTGCACCAGTAAAACATGTACCTATGTCTTGAATTTGAAAAAAAAAAATCATATTTTATTTTGCAATAAAGAATGTGAATTGTGAATGTGCAAATGAAAATGGTGGGGTTCAGTACCTCCAACAAGGTTAAGAACCACTGCTCTAGAACCTAAAAATCAGGTCAGAAATTTAGGGGTAATATTGGATTCAGACTTGAACTTTAACAGCTCCATTGAAGCAATGACATCAGCAGCTTTTTATGATCTAAAAAACATTGCCAGAATCAAAGGAATAGTGTCTAAACCAGATTTAGAAAGACTAATCCATGCGTTCATCTCCACCAGGTTAGACTACTGTAACGGCCTGCTCACTGGGCTCTAAACAAGCTGTAAGACAGCTGCAGTACATCCAGAACACTGCTGCACCAGTCCTGACTAGAACCAGGAAATACGACCATATTAGTCCAGTCCTGAGGTCTCTGGCTTCCTGTCACTCAGAGAATAGACTTTAAAACAGCTCTACTTGTGTACAAGTCTCTTCATGGTCTAGCCTCAAAGTACATCTCTGACATGTTGGAGCCATATGAACCAACCTGGACTCTGAGAACCTCAGGTAGTGGTCTCCTGCTGGTCTCCAGAGTCATGACTAAACAAGGTGAAGCTGTATTTCAGTCTTATGCTCCTAAAATCTGGAACAGGCTTCTAGAAGATGTGAGACAGGCCTCAAGTCTGACAATGTTCAAAGCCAGGCTGAAAACAGTACTGTTTAGATGTGCATATGACAACTGAAGGGATCTTATCTGCACTCATCATTTTTAATTTAATTTATTAATGATTTTATCTGCACTCTTCATTTTTAATTTAATTTATTAATGATTATTTTTATGCTTGTATGATTTATGGAATGGCTATTTGCCTACTTGTGATTTTATGCATCTGTAAAGCACTTTGAATTGCCTTGCGTACGAACTGTGGTCTACAAATAAGCTGGCCTTTTCTAATTCCTCTGGTCAATGTGACATGTCAACAGTTCAACAGGAGAATTCATTCTATAAGTCACTCGTTCAATAAAAGCAGTTGGATGTAATGGTGCATCACTGAAACACTGCTGGTAGATGTAATGTGGCAAAATAGATGCTGCAAAGATGTGCCACAAACCAGTTCATGCTCTTTGGTAAGGGATACAGATGTGTTGACATTAATCTTGCACTGCTGTTTATCTGGTGCATTCCTTGGGTAAATCGCAGTAAAATAAGGCTTAGATCGAGAAACCTCATATACAACTTTGGTCTAAGATGAGTGGGAGACACAAGCAAAATGTTCATCTTAATGCCAAAAAGTGCATTTTGCTTTAAAAGTGGGGCACTGATGTTTTTTCAAAGTCAACCAAGATGTTTGTTTCTCTAATTCTGTACATTACAACATACCCAACTCTAACTCCCAATACACTTGTAAGCTGACTTAATTTATTATAGTAATATCTAAAAAGTTATGGAATTTTACTATTTACAACATTCAAAATTCATGTTATTACCCTGATTAGTGTAAATATCCATGTCCTAACTTCCATAATACACAGAACCTGGGGAGAGAATCAAGGCGTGATTTAGATTTCTTCTAAGAAACCAGCTTATCAATATTTGTCGAACCATCTGCTTAGGCATATGGAAGTCTTTTTGAACATTTCTAATATGATTCACACCAGTCACATCTGCATTTGATCTATGTATGATTAACCAGTTAGCGATATATACAAAAACAGTTTAACTGAAAGGCCATATGCAGTACGGAATAGAAAATACTTGCTAAAGGCTTTGAATTATTAGAATAGACCAGTATTCCTACTGAGTAATCTAACTTATAACAATTTATTTACTTATTTTTTGTAACTTTTAGTGCTGAATCTTGTGAGTTTTCAAGCATATCAAATGTGATGAAGAATTTTATGATTTTTTTTTAACTAATCTTCTTTGTTCTCATTCACCTTTAATGCATTTTATAAATATACACATTAATAGTATAAATGTGATTCTTTTTATCCAGTGGGTTTGCATATTTATCCATTCCTAAATAATAACACATCTCATTATAAACCTTCCATGAGATAATTTGGTCAATAGGAGTGAGAGGGAGAATACTGGTGTTTCTGTCTGTCCAATGACTCCAACAGCCCCATTTGCAACTAGTTGTTGATTTCTGGGTCACTGAATTGTTATTCAAGACAAAAATACATCCTGAAAGATTAGCTACTTTCATTTCCAATTCCATTCATGGCATTACTGTGTTGGAATGTCAGTAAATGATATCTTGTAACTTTGAATCAAATATATATGTATTAAATATGTATGTAAGATGGGAAATTGTCACCTTCCTAAGCAGTAAAAATACCAAATCATTTCCATTCATATTCTTCTATAGCACTTTATAAAAATGGAGGACTAAAATAGATACGGAGGCCGAGACACTGACCTTAACCCCAAGAGAAAACAAGAGGAGATGCATCGGATGGAGGTAGACGGAGGAGATAGAGGGTGACCGGTGAATTCTCATCGGAGTTCTATAATTACTTCATGCCATTAGACCAGCCTATAATTAACTACCTATTGGGATTAGCATTAACAAAGTCACTGGAAGAAAGAAGAGATGGCTCAAAAAGTGAAAAGAAATTAAGCATAAAGGAAAGAGCAATATCAATGAAGAATAAGAGCTAGATGACAGAAAGTGCCAAAGAAATTGGTGATTACCATAAAGTGAGAAAATGAAGGCTGAGTATAGGTATTACCTATTTACTACGACATTAACTCACCTTAGAATGTAGTATTAGTGTCATACCAAATAATTAGGAAATTGTAACTTCATGTAGTTGGGGGCTGTGGACTTTATGGTGAGCAATAACAGCCTTTTATGTTTGTCATGGTCCATGGTGGATTGTAGGAACAATAAAACGTAATGATAAAACGTATTATGGTAATTATAAACAGTGTATTTATATAATGTTTATGACAAGGTTGAAATTGGCCTTTGGAAACAAATTAGCAGTAAAGATATGGGGATAACTGATGACAATGGCAAGTTGTTTAGAAATAAACATAAAGATCATGGATGAATGCATCACGCTGAACGAGAATAATTGTCTCTGCATTAAGCCACTGATCAAGACATACAGACAAATAGTAAACATCTAACCCATTGCATTGCTCAAAGCATCTACAGTATTGAAAGCGATAGGGTAGGTTAATAGAACATTAAGTATTGTATGAGTAGTCATATAATTACAGCTATTCATTTTCCATCTCATTTAGCTAATACTAAGTGTTTGGTGTGCTATTTATTCTTGGTAAACAAACTTCATTTGTGCAGAAAGTGTGAGAGTCTTCATGGGCGACTACCACAGTGTGTATGGAAGGAGTGTATGAGAGAAAGAGAGGTGGACCATTAAGGGGACATAGGAAGAAAGACAAAGAACGAGGGGTGGAGGAAAATACAGAAGGAATTAGTGTGTGTTGAGGTGTGACTGCCCTGCTCTACTTGACTAATGAGCTGGTGTTAACTCAGAGGAAGTCGGAGCTCATTCTGGCTATGCTTGACCCCAGTGCTAACACTAACACTGTGTGACAGCCACATATATGATAACTGCCACCATCAACCCAAACTCTACTCATTAACTCATTTGGGTGGAGAGTGGATGTGACTTTGTGTATCTGAGCATGTGTAGATGAGCTTTGGAAAAAAAAAGAAAAAGGAAAAAAAAAACAGGTCACCCAAGTGCTCTAAATCCATAGCAAGTCTTACAGTTGAATTGTTTCTAGCAATAAGTTAAAGGGATGAAGCCAAAGAACCATAAAGACAAGACAGAAGGTCTCCTCCAGTCAGTACAGAAATATTTTATTTGTACAAGACAAGTGCTGTGAACTTTTAAATAGCCCTTCAGCTATTACGTTGTATTTTCATGTGATTTGGAATGACTGTAATCTGGACAGAAAACAAAGCCTCAATTGAACAACTGTTGTAGAAAAGGACAATAAGGAATATGCACATTTGCAAATCATTTATTGAGTTGGAAGTACAACAGTAAGAAAGTAAATTAAGAATTTCCTTTCCTCTTGACAGCTCACAGCTCCCTCACAATAAACAGAGGTCAAGTTGAAAACTGTCCTCTAGTCTGGTGAATAAGGCTTCATGAACCATGAACAACTTGGCTTCCAGGCTAAAGGGAAGAGAAACAATCCTGATTTACTTTTTGTCTTTTTTTTTTAATCAGCAGGGCACTATCACTGCAAAAGTTTTTCAGAGAACGACATACAGCCATCCAGATGACATCTTTTTAAGGGAAGGTCTTGCTTATTTCAGTAAGGTAATACTTAACCACATATGACTGCTGAGATCTTCATGTGTCTGGTATGGAACAAATAAATAGTCTGCAAACCTTTGCATTCTGTTTATATTTGCAAATCACACAACAGCCCAGTTTTTTTGGAGGGAGAGGGCCATTTTTGAGATGAATACTACGTCGTGCACAAAGTAGTATACAGCTGTTGTTGTGCATAGTAAAGCACAATAAAAACAACTATGCTGCAGCATCAATGGAAGTCACATGACCGTTCCGACTGGCTTTAGCTGTACCCGTCCATAGAATTATGAGATAGAATAGGCGGATTACGATGGTTGCACACCAGAGATTTTCCCGGAAATAGCAAACCATTCATGTGCTTCTCACATCAAATTGTTTGAATACTATGTACTACATTCTGGCAAAAATGATTATGCACTAGTTGTAGTAGGAAATTCTACAGATAACTAAAATTATGAACCAAAGAACCCCCCACTCCCCCAACACAAAACACAAAAAAACAACAAAAACAGAAAGAAAAAACCATAAAAAAAAACCATAGGAAAAAATGTATTTATTTAGTCCTGCTTATGGCCGTCAACAGAGGGCATTCATTGTATGTTATAACTTTTTAGTAAGGACTCCCATAATGTTATGGGAGTTGTCTCCTATGATTTCTCTGACGATGGATCACGGGTTATGGTATTACCCAGTAGACTGTTGGTTATGGTCCATAGGGCGCCATCTATTGTTTCATGTGTGTCTAGATTTTCTTGGTTTGAATGCAAATCATGTTTAGTGATGACATTGTAATGCAATGACGCTTGCATTGCGCTTTGCTGTCAAAGGATGAAAAAAAAAAAAACAGACGGCTGAAAATGAATAAATGGCTTAGAAAGAAAGCAGACAAATAAGGAAGTGGATTTTTTTCATTATTTAATTAAGGAGTACCACATAGACTACATGGAAAGTAATTCACACAACTTTTTCAGCATAGTAAGTCTCGTCCCTCCCATGTGCACCAGAGGACATCTGTGTCGAAGATGGAGACAGATATCTATCAGGCTGTGTGTGTGTGTGGGCTCTGTTCTGGATAACTGTGAAACATAGCATCTACAGAATAATCTTTTCTTTGAAAATAAAATTAAATAAAAACAAGAGACCATGCATACTCCACACAAAAAACCTTGAAATTTAACAGTTTCTTGCTGTGGGGTGGGTTTGTTAGACAGAGGGCTTCATGGCCACCTCAGTTACTTCATGGGGTCATGGTTCTGTTGCAGCAAAACAAGCCCAAATTATGACACCCCTCACTGCTGTGCTTGAGAGTTGGTATTTGTCCTGCCAAGCTCTGTTTGGTTTTCCTCAAACATGACATTGTGTTTTCTGGCCATACTTCTTCACTAGTGGTGGCGGATCGATCTAAATATTGATACCAACTTTGGTATCGATATTGATCAATACCAGTGTAGTTACATCAATACTTTAGTTTCAGTTTCTCTCCTGTGTAAACTGCGGCATTTTCATCAAAGAGGTAGCCTTCCTTTCTGTGTGAGTGCCACTCCTGTCACAATGAAAAAGCAGAAACACTTTGCTCCACTTGCTCCACTTTGCAAGCAGGTTCAGACCAGCCAGGCTCAGAGCAAGCAGCACAGAGTCGTAGCAGAAGATGGGCAGAGAGGGAGAGGAGTGCCCTGTGGCTATATTTTCAGGCTGAAAATGAAATACCAACAAGTTGTATAATTATCAAAAAGGCTGTAACATCCAGTGGTAAAACCACAGATTTATACAAAAAAATGCAAAAGAAAACATGAGCTGCAAAAACAGAGCGAGGAGGAGAAAAATGCCCCCACCTCCTGGTCCCCGCAGACCTAGACTCCCCTGACCCAGAGGCAGAGGCCCTTTAGTCTGGCAGAGAATATCCAGGTAGATAATAGTGGTGAAAGGAATATTTTAGTATTTTTCCAGCATTAGTTATATTAGTTTTCAAAGTGGAACTGGTCTTTTGTAACTTTAGCCAACTCAAAATGTATAAATTATCCCAAGACCTTGATATAATACTTTTATCCTATTGAAACATATTATTTATATGAATACATTCACTGGAATTAAAACAAATATTGAATTTTATGTCATTCTGAAGATTACAAATATAGATTTGACTGACTATAATTACCCTTTTTGTGTTAACTGTGAAAGGGATAGTGATGATTACTAAATTTCAATTACAAGTAGGTGTGCTACAGAGTTAATTATTCTATCATTTCACTTAGCCTATTTCCCTAGAGTGTTGGAGATTATGAGGAGTCTGGCAGGAATGATTGTGAAGGACCTGCAAAAAAAAGACTACATACAATAATAAATTATTTTCTATTTACCTATAAACTTTGCCCTGGGTTTTAACTAATTGATAATCCAAAGAAAAAAAATCACAAATAAACTTCAAGATTATGAGAATACATTCAGAATAAGCAAGTGGAATATGCATTTACCATAACTATTAAACACTATCTGTATCGTATTGTATTGTATCGCCATCTTTGATACTGACCCTGTATTTACTTGCCGTCGGATTGATACCAAATCTTGCAGAATTGCACCGCCCTTATTTTCACTTTGGTCACTTTGTTCCAAAACACTAGAGATTTGTTCACATTAAGTTTTGCAAACCAAAACTTTCACCACATTTCTTTCTTTATTTATTTTTTCAGAAAGAAGAGGCCCTCTCTTGTCAACCCTTCTAAATAAGCCTACTTGTGTGTTGTGCTCTTTTTGTTTTTTTTGTTTAATGTATTTAGTTAATTTTTTTTTCAGCTTAATGAAGCCTGAATATTTTGGATGCAGCTCTTGGGTTTCTTACAACATTGCACAACGGTTTAACCTTGAGGTGAACTCAATGGGACATCCGCTCCTTGAAATACTGGCAACATTCCTGAATGCCCATTTTGTAAATAATCTTACTACCTTAGCATGATCAATGATAAAGTTGTTTGGAAATAGTCTTTTGAGCTTTCCCATCAGATATCACTTTTGCAGATATCTTTATTTTATGTTTTTCCTAGATGCATTGAAAGCACAACACTAAATGTTCAATCAAATTGGCAATCAAATTACAAAAAATATCTGCTTCTACAGTGGCGGTCACACTTACAGTTGATGAATAAACCAAGAGCATTTGATAAGCACCAACCACCTGCAATCAACTCTACTAATTTTTTTTACACACTTTAGGCTTCTGTGTTTTGCTTAGGTTTTGGTAATAATGACAAGGTGTAAAACTATTTGTCATGAGCTGCTGTCCATCTTGGGTTGTTTTGTATCTTAATTAAAAGATATAAAAAAGATCATTTTTGAAAATTTTGTCCAGATTTATAGTCTCTCTTGCTCTCTCTCTCACACACACACAGATGCATGCATGCGCACAGAAACAGTTGTGCCATACAGTACATTTATATGCTTAGCAGAATCTTTTCATATTTCTCTTTCTTTTTAAAATGTCTTTCCCTCCTTTTAAATTTTCAGCCTTTCAGTTCTAGCATCTCTCCTCACCTGCTCACCAGTTCCAAAACACAATTCACAATCTTAATGCATATTTATTCATAACTGCACTGTCAATAAAACACCTCCCATACAAAGTTCAGCAAGAATGAAATGCCACTAGTTTAGAAACTTATTCTACAGCTGCATTTGCATAAAGCTAGAAATGAGGTCCAGTGTCACTTCACGTCTGATTGGCGAGACCTTTTAAATGAGACGCTTTAGGAATGAAGACTGTAAAGAGGGCTATGTTAAAATCTCTCAGGAACTGGCACAAATCTCATAGACACGCGCAGAGTTCACTTTAAAGGCTGTGCGTGAGAGTTGATGGTCAAGAAATGACCTGCAGGTGAATCATTCACAATGACCCCAGTATTTGGTGGGGTTGTTGGAGTTTTGTATTTTGTTTTTTTTTTTTGTTTGTTTGTTTGTATTTCCAGTGGAGGACAGCACAGGAAATATGATGGTAACTGCAGACTCCATGGCTCTTTTTGGGGTTTTTCTGGTCAAATAAAGCCTTCTCAGACTTTTTTTTAAATTTTATTTTTGGATTATGAAGGACAATAACTTTCCATTGATTGTGCGGCACATATTACATGTCATGCTTATGTTTTGAACGTGGCCTTGTCAGCCTACATGCACAGCGTACTGTCCTCAACCACACCTTTTCATATCCTGTTAGAGACCAGGGATTGTCCCATACTTGAGCTGGGAACGGAGCACTCACGTTAGCCAAATGACTTTACAGGTCAATCACCTAAGGGTACAGTATGTGCAAGTGATTTCTTTAGAGTGGTTTTTTTTTTCTTTTCCTCTTTACCAGTTTGTTTCTGTCATGTTTTCTCAGCCTTAACATAAGCATGTCCTCATGTAATGATCAGACAACTCTCAGTGTAACTCAACACCTCTTTTATCTCCCATTCTCTCCTCTGTCCTCAGACCATCTTGTATTTTCTCCTGTTGCCACTGTGCCTGCTGTTCATCCATGTGTGATTACTGGAGGGATGCATCCATCCCTTCCTCCTGCACTCAGCACTCCTCTTTTTTCCCAGAACCCCTACATCCTTCTCTCTTACCTGCTGTCACCAGATGGCTCACCACCTGCCTCCAACAGTCAGTAAAAGCCACAATTATCCTTCGTGTCCAACAAACTGTAACTCACACAAACAAATAGACAGGGCACCCACATACAAACTCACATAAATATAAGAGCTGTGAAGTGACTCACACAGATGAGCAAACTTTGTGGCCATGAACATTTAATACTAATGACAAATAAAAAAAAAAAGAAGTTATTATTAATTCATTTTGTCCAACAGTACACTGAGTTGTTCCCAAGCTAACCAAAATATATAGCCTCTTCAGTGAATCCTGCAACTGCTTCAAGGCAGTGAGACATGTCCAAAACACCTTCCCTGCAAGGCAATCCGTTAGAGGAATAGAAAAATCATGTTGACTGTGTCAATTAAACAATGTTCAATTGGTACAAAGAAGCCCAAAGTATGCCAAGAATATATCCCTCACACCATTAAACCACCACCATCAGACTGGATTGTTGATACAAGGCAGGATGGATCCATGCTTTCATGTTGTTGACACCAGATTCTGACCCTACCATCCGAATGTTGCAGCTGAAATCAAGATTTATCAGACCAGGCAACATTTTTCTAATTTTGATTGTCCAGTTTTAGTGAGCCTGTGCCCATTGTAGCCTCAGCTTCTTGTTCTCAGCTGACAGGTGTGGCACCAGGTGTGGTCTTCTGCTGCTGTAGCCCATCTGGTTTAAAGGCCCACATTTTGTGCATTTGGAGATAATACTTTTCATGTAACAGTGTTACATGAAGTTACTGTTACCTTTCCATCATCTCGAACCAGTCTGCCTATTCTCCTCTGACCTCTGACATCAACAAGGCATTTTTGTCCAACTGCTGACTTATTAGATATTTTCTCTTTTTCTAATCTGTTCCAATAAAACTATAGACATACGTAGTTGCTTGTGAAAATCCCAGTCGATCAGCAGCTTCTAAAATAGTCTGAAGCCAACACTTTTGGCTGCTGCCTATAGCCCTTCTCCTGCAGGTGGTGAGTTCAAATCCCCATCATTTGTTCAGGCTGAACCTGGCAAGACCCCATGGGTAATGGTCCAGCCTCCAAGGTCTTGGGAGCCCCTCCCCTAGACCTGTTTCAGTTGGCAACCATTCACCCACATTTGTGAAAGAGATAAGGCTCTCATGTTTTGTTTTTGTTTTTATGTCTACATGTGTCACTAAGAAATCATTCTTAGTCTGGCCAGTATTCCAGGAATAATTTGCCTTGGGAATATCCCTATTAGGGGCAATAACTTCTAACAACATACTTCTTGGGATCATGCAGACAAATAAACCCGTCCACCACAATAAAGCAGCAATTCAAGGGAGGGGAGGTTTGGGATCTGCAGTAATGCATATTCTCTACCAATAAATTGTGGTAACCAAGAGAACTAGGCCAAAGGCAAGGCTGGTAATTTTATGTTCCCACCTTTACCAATAGTCACAAACTGTGGGTAGTGACCAAAAGAATGAGACTGCAGGTGAAATTATAGGTAGAAAAACCAAATTACATTTTTTTTTACAAAGCAAAGACTAAATGAGCAAAGATTACTTTATACCTTAATGATAGTTATTTTAATCTGATTATACTCTCATTCTCACTATGCAGACACATTACTGACATCAAGATATTTCTCTTTATACACCATAATTACACAAGACCGATTATGTGTGTACGTGTCACTTCATATGCAGGCAGTTTCTTATTGCTGCTGATAATTACAGGGCTGACTGACAGATGCAATAGTAAAGAAATACTGTTGTACTGTACAGCTATAACATTGCATTGCCCTGTGCTATCTATTTATTGAGAAAAATGAAATAACAGCTGGGTGATTGTAGCATTTCAATGTCTCTTCCACCTTTAAATAACAATCTTATCCTATCAAATCTTATGACCTAGGGAGTTACAATGGCTTTACAATGACCTATCACTCATTGCGTAATGCACTTGGACGGAAGGTTGTAGGTCTCCTCAGTGAGAGTAGAGCAGCAATGAGATGTTAAAGATCTAATGGTATGAAGATGTGTGAGAGCTATAAATAAAAATCTATAATGTCGGGAGCAATTACAGAATTGCCATTGGGAGAACTGCCAGTTTACATGGCAACGCTACACCTCAGAAATCCTCATTTATAAATGTTACATGCAAAACAGGGCCTGAAAGATTTGCATGTCACCTTCCATACAGAGGTTGTGTTATATAAAAAAAAAATATTAAATAAAATAAAATCTTGATGAGAGGGTGTGCGCATCTGTATCAAAATTGTGACCCTTGTGGACAAACATTTTGGAGACAGGGGAAACTGGCAGAACAGGTGGTAAGGTAGAGAATTTGAACCATGTTCATCTCATACATTTAATTTCATTTCATATCACACTGCAGTATTACAGATGTGTTCCTGCTTTCCATAAGCACTCAGCACAGTATGTTCATATATTATAGTTCCATCTTCTAATTATATACTAAACCAGTGGACAACACTAATTGGTGCATTAATTGTGACAAGGTGTGTTGCAGTCACTCTAACTGCTGAGTAAACATATTGTTAGATCCCCCAGGTGCAGTTCAGCCTCTGACTAGCAGAGTCTGTCACCAGGACCAGCTCTCCATCCTACGGTTCTGAAGTTGCGGTCTAGGGGGGCTTTCCTCACTAGATTTCCTCAACTTATTTAAGCTGCTAGTGAGGAGATTCACCAAGCACTGACTGCATACCTTCTATCCAAATGCCTACCCTACTCACTCCAATAACTGACCTAAGAGGAATAGCCCAGCTATTGGTCACATTTGTTAAATGCAGCTCTCCTCATGATCTGGGCTCTTGTTATCGACTAGGTTAAGTTTAGTGGCTTGGACAGTAAGCCCCAAGGATCTGTGACAATGCTGGCTAGAGCAACTTTTTTAGAACCTGTGTTGTTCTTGCAGAAGCACACCCAAATCTGTACACTTGTGGGGACAGTTTCAATATCAACCACAACGTCTTGTGTTAATTTCATATTTATTAAGCAGGTTAGCAGGGTTAAGCAACAGCATTCATTGATTAAACATTGAAAAGCAAACTCTAATTCTACTCTAAAATAACGCTACGGCTTGCAACTCTGTTGTTCTATGTTAATCCAGGCCATGGCTTGTAATTCCAATTATTTCCATGGAATCCAGGCTGGTTGGAAGTACTGTAGCTTGTTATTCCACTTTCATTCATTTGAATTGATTCAGGTTGGTTTGGGGTGGGCTGTGGCTTATAATTCCAATTTCATTCAATTGAATTGATTAATCCTGCGTTGATCCAAGGATGGTTGGGGGTAGGCAAATGGCCAGTTTGCGCTTTCCGAGGCTGCTGAGGAGCGAGGTGACGAGGTGCAGTCTTTCAAAGGACAGGGTGGGTGCTCCTGGAAACTCTGGTATCCAGCTTCTCCTCCTCTCCAGCAGTGAGATAGGGTAAATCTAAAAAACTCCAATTATATTCCTCAAGAATTGGGAAAAATTGTTAATCCATTGCGAGAGTCTTCTTTGTTCTTGAAGAATTATTCCTCCGGATATTTCCCTTGGTTAGCTCGCTCAGTCCCAAACCAGTCCTGCTCCTTCAAAGACAGCTCACAGAAAAACCCAGACCTCCTCAACTCCTCAGATTTTAAGCCTCTTCGGCCAGCCTCACCTTAGCCCCAAAAAGTCCTTGTTCGGTCTTCCTCAGAATCCACAACTCTTGATTGGGTGACACACATCTGCAGAGGTGTACATAAGTACCTCAAAACTTACATAATAATTCATAATTGGTTTTACATATAGTCGGGCATGCATAATTTAAAAAAGAGTCTCATAACTCTTCTGATAGTTTTAGGCAGGTTTTTGTCTGCAGAGGCGTACATAATTACCAAAAATTCACACAACCCCTCTGATTGGTTTATTCACATACAATAGGGCGTACATAAATTAAAGTTGGATCACATCACTCTCCAGATTGGTTTATGCTCAACAGAGGCGTACATAATTCCAACACATAGCTCCTCTCAGGTCCCAATGTTACTCCGTTTACTGGTTCAGTGGCTCGCTACCGCTAAACCTAATTAGCTAAAGCTAATTCTTACCTAACGTTTTATGTACCTATGTATGTCACAAAGGGTACCCAAAGCTCGATTAATTGATTGATTGGAGAATATCCAGAATATGTGCTCATTTTCCATGGTTCTGCACAAAGCTGCAGCACCCGCCAGCTCCTCCAAGGTCGGCCTGTGCTGCCACCTGCCAAAGCAATTTCTAGCACCTGGCTTACCCATGATCAAGTGTGTATGCAGAGGAAACTATTATTTTCAATAACTTCACATGATGCCTTCTCCTCTCTCAGTTGTCTCCTTGTAACCCGAGGTCACTAACTGGCGAGCTGGAGATACTTAGAGTTGCCCTCAAACCTCTAGTCTAACTTCTATCTTAAAAGAAATGTTACCCGATTCACAAACCAAATTTATGCTTTATCCAAATCTATTCCCCATCTATTCTAGGTATGTTATGAGAGAAAATTAATACTTTTGTTAAGATTTTACCTTAATAACCAAAATAATAATTGGAAACACACAAATTAGTTTACATTTCACAGTGGCACACAAATTCTATCATTGACCTAAATCTAACATTGATCCTACAGTTATTGATTAGAGATCACAAATCACTATAATCACTACATTTCTGTTTCTCTACTACACTATGAACATAATCAGATTATAATTTGCATTCTGCAATCACTCAGATGCGATATTTTCTCTCCTTTGTGGCTCAGCCTTAGAAAAAATCTCCCCAATAGAGCTTAGATGATTCTAACCTTCTCCGGGTCACTTGACAATATAAAGAGTGATAGTTGACCCTCATGCGTAACGCTGCATAATGGATCCACTGGCACACCTTGAGGATAAAACCAATGCTGGTATTAGGGTGGAAAGAGTGTTTAGGGAACCACGAAGATTTCCTGGCCCATGTTGATGACCGGCTAATATACAGATTTATATTTCTAGAGCAGTTGTCTTGGATCTATGTGCTGAACTGGGTCCAATGTTAAACAGACCAACCCACCGGAACAGTGTCAGGGGTTGGTGCATGTACAGGTATTGACTGGTCTCAGGTTTCTGTCAACCGGATCTCCCAAGTGGGTGAAAGGTATGTGCAGGAAATTAGCCAACACGTATGTATTTGACATGATACAGTTGAATTCTATCCTCAGGTCTGGGATATCACAACCGTCCTTGAGCACAATGCTGTTTTAGATGGCATTATTAACATGACTAGTTGATACATCAAGTTTCCTTACAGTGTGGGAGAACAGGCCAACATTAAAACACAATTTCCAGCAATCTCTGGTTTCCCGAAAGTAATTGGTGGATTTAACTGTACTAGCTATAAAGCCTCAGTGTGAAAATGTAAATTTGTTTCTGTGAACCATAAAAGTGTGCATACAACCAATGTACACGTTATTTGTGACTCAAATATGGTCATGACAAATTTACTGGCTCATTGGCCTGGCACACACACATCTCATTCATCCCAACACACAGCAGTGTAGGGAACAGAAAGGCAGGTGCCATTGGTGATGGCTGGCTCCTTGGTGAGTAAATGAACACTTTAGAAATTCTAACCATTAAAGCCTGATTTATAATTACCCTTTAGTTATAACTTGCAGGTGACAGTGACTATCCCCTAAGATGCTGGCTCTTCACCCCATTCACAATCCTGCAGAGTGCAGAAGAGGTGTGCAGAACCACCGAAAAACCGTCTTGAGGAGTGGCGTCCAGCAACCCTTGCAATACCACTTTATTTTGTTGTTTTAATGATTGTTTATATTATATAAAGCACTTTGTGTTACTTATGTATGAAAAGTGTTTTATACATGAATTTGATTTGATTTGATACCCAGTAGAGCATCTGAAGCATCATAAATAGGGATGTGTCTTTTTTTTTTTTGGATTGACAACTTTTCCCTGCTATCTTCTTCAAATTCGTTGGTACTATGTATGCTCTATATATTACCAGTTCATCAGTGAGGTACTACAGTGATGTAAAAAAGTCCTCAGTAAAAGTTCTCATTAGTGAGCCTCTGATCAATGAAATAAAGTAAAAACCAGTTTAAAAAAAAAGGTCTGTTACATTCCCTTATATTTTAGACCAGGTAACTTAGTAGTCTGTCAATAGTGTTCCATTGATTTTCTGACCAATTTGTTAATGGACTGTGAAAAGAAACTACACAGTTAGTATAGGGCACGTTTCAGCTCATTACATGTTCAACATACCGCCTCTGTAATTCAAAGTACTCCTGATGATTAGAAACATCACAACTTATCACATCCACTACTAACTACTAACTACTATTACTAACTATTGGAGTCAGTGTATTAGGTCATAATGTTGGTCATATCAGTCTCTATATATCAGCCCTTAGGAACACAGATTATTTTAAACCCATATGATTGTCAGGTTATTAAAAAAAAGGAAAGAAAAGAAGAAAAAAACAATTTCCCACTCTTGTTGTAGCATTGAGTATTTACTTTATTTTAATTTGAAATGTGTAGCTTTCGCTGCCAGAAGTATGGAGATCTCCTGGCGACAAAGGATGTGACTTTTTCTTCTTCCTCTCTTGGATTCGCCATTCTGGTTCTGAGTTAAATGGGTTCAGAAGAAAGCTGCTCCAGGCCGACTTTTAAATGCAAAAAATATATTTATTTACAAGAAAAAGAAGGCACAATGACAGGCTCCTGCAGTGAGTCTTGGATTTATTTTGAGCCTGAATGAGACAAAATCAGGGAAAATCGGAAAATCCGAGAACAAAGAAAGGCGCTGGCTTTTATAGCCTTTGTCAACGCCTTTCCAAGCTATAACAGGTGGAATCAGTCAGACTTAACGAGACAGTTCTATGTTCACTCCTCTTGCTTAACTTCTTTAAACATAAACTGTACCCCACATTTCTAGAGAGGTGGAATATGGACTTAGTGAACTTACAAACTTGCAGACAGAGTAATATAGGGAATCTCACACACCAACATGAACTCGTTGATTGTACAGAATATGGTCAAAACTTGACAAAACTAAGAAGTAAAAGATTATAATTTTCAGACACCACATATGCCAAGTCATTATTTTCATTGAAATTTATATCATGTGGATTATGCAAATTAGGGGACCTTAAAATGAACACAACTTAATACTGCCAAATAAAAATGCGCATTCACTTGGAATTTTGGAAATCTACCATCAAGGAGCTGATTTCCGGTGACGTGAAGTGGTTGCAGAGGTCATCTTTATCTACCAATATGATATATGTTATATTTAGGTACACATAGGTACCATGTAATATAGTAATGCTCCCTTCTGTCAGGTGTAGCCTGTAGACTTCTTACTCCTCTATTCTTTCCTGTTGAACAAGCTCACAAAATTTTGACACATTTTTTACTGTAAAGATTAAGACGAACTTAACTGAAAGATGATAAACTCTGGTGTGATTTTTTCTAGACCCCTCCCATCCCAACCCACCTTGTGACAGTTAGCATAATAAAGCATGCAATGATAAATGGTTAATCAACATTAAATTAATACAGCTGATTTACAAAAAAATTCATTGCTACCAGATTATATTTTGTAAATCCTTGAATTTAATTAAGACAAGTTTCTTGGAATCTTAAGAGTACTGGGCTCTTAAAATAGCTTGAGCCATCTAAATTGTTCTGGATTTGGCATTATGCATAAGAACTGTATGTGTGACTGACATTCAATAAACTTCCATGTCTTCAAATACATAGGCATATCAACACTTCATTTGGTTTTATTAAAATTTGGGTCCCTCTTTTGATGTATGTCCTCAAAATGTCAGTTAAATGCTTCGTAGAAAAGCAGAGCAATGCAATTTATGGCAGAGAAAATCAAAGGGAAATAAGAAATGTCAATCATCCATGCATTCATCACACCACATTCCTCCCCCTTTGTTTAGTCAATGGCTTGCTGATAGATATATAACATGATTTATTTCCCTCTCATAGTTCACTTTTCATCTGAATTTATATTATTCCACTGTTATGTTATTGGCTATTGCTGCATGATGTGAAAGTTCACATATAGAAGCATGACTACAGGATATTTCTTGTACACCGACTGGAATGTAATTTAGCCTCTTCTTCTAGTGTCACAATCAACAAGAGGGAAACTAGTTACCTCTTTTAATCTGTGTAATTTTCCTGATATATCCTATATATATATATATAAATAAGGGGTGCAACGGTACAGGTGGCTCACGGTACGGTCCGTACCTCGGTTTTTGTATCATGGTTTTGGTACAGTTCGATACAGTTTCAGACCACTCGCTACCCGCTACCCGCGATCGCAAGATACAGAGTTTGCTGAAAGCGCAACTTGCATATTGCGTAAAAGAGCGCGTCCAAATGGAATAAATGTGCGTCCACCTGGTCACATGTGGACGTGCACAAACGACTCTACCTCTCGATTACACATCACCGTATTACTTGCATACATTTTTATTCCCTTGAGGTCAGAGGATGTCTGGTCAGCAGTTGTAGTGGATGTGGGAATAGTCACGGCCAGACACGTCAGTCTGTACAGCTGTGGCATGATCTCATTCAGATGTCTGCTGTGGAGGAAACCAAGGAGATCTTTGTCTCTGGTGTCAAGCTGGAAAAAGGTTGGATGCGGGAATTCATGTCCGATATGTCTGAAACTGTTGGTGGTCGAGGATGGACAGGAACATTAATTGTTCGTGATCTTTAAATGCGCATCCAATGATTCGTTCTGCAGTATTTTAAAAAGCACATCAGCTGCGCCAAGATGCACAACTGGTAACTGGATCTTACGCAGGTAAGATCGCGGGTTTAAGGAGGTGGAAGATTGCGTTCTGTTAACTGTTTTCACTCCCTCGCCCGTGTATTCAACAGCAAAACCAAAATGCTCCAACAGCGGTTATTAAAAAAAGTTTTCCGCAATTTCTCCGCTACCACTGGCCATGCCTGCTTGTTTTTTGTTTGTTTTTTTTCTTTTCTGCGTCAATGAGCTGCAGCCAAACGGCCAAAGTGTGATAGGCTGGTCACTGTGAGTGAGCGGAGGCGAGTGGACATTGACATGCAGTGGCGGGCCTGTTGCCTAAAAGGCACACACGCTCACGTGCAAGTCCAATGCAAAGTTATTGGAACATAAATACCGCGGGACATAAAACCGTATTGTCCCGTGCAGGTCGTACCGAATGGTTCGGTATTTTACGGAGTACCGTTGCATCCATATATATATATATATGTATATATATAGCTTAGCAGTAAGTCAACTTTTTTCATACGGTCAAAGAAAACACTAGGGGCCCTGTCTTGCGCCAAACCTCCTAAAGCTGCTATTAAGGAATAGCAGGTAGCAGGAGGGGCGTTCCCCCACAAAGCACGCAATCTTCCACCTCCCGAAACCTGTGATATTACCTGCGCCAACCACTATATTATGCACACATTATGCATGGGAGTGGTTAGGGCGTTCCACCTGTTTAACCAATCAGTGCGTCAGTAGCCATTGCCTTTAAGAGCAGGTTGCGGTACCTGCAAACTGCTATGGAGCGTCTTTTCACCCAGATCGGAGCAGCTCTCATGGGCAGCTCGTCTGGGACTCTTCTGTAGAGCTTCCTCCTCTTCCTCTGCACTGATATATACATAACTAGCTCTAACTAATGTGGAGCAAATGATTTAATCATTTCTTTTGTACTCCAAGAAGTTTCAACAAACTGCTCAGAAGAAAATAGAGCCGGTGAATTTCCAGGAAAGCATTTCTTAACTAGAAAAGCAATTGGAGAGCGCAGACCTCCGCCAAGCACAACAGTTGTGGTTGCTTTAGAGTTCAAGAAACAACTAAACAGCGCAATGTTAGCGAAAATTTGAAAGTGATCCAAAATCCAGGATTTCTTCCGGATCACACCCAAAATAAAATCAGTTCTTCCTTTTCACATTTCTGACAAATCCTGAAAATGTCATCAAAATCCATCCATAACTTTTTGAGTTATCTTGAACATATCCCCTGCGCCAAGACGCACCAAGACAAACAGCTGCACCAAGACGCATAGCTGCTGGGAGCAGTGCTTTTTAAAATGCTGCAGAATGGATCATTGTATGAGCATTGAGCCAGAGGAACAGGTATGATGACATTTACCTTCTACCACTGAGCGCATCTCTGGTGTTCCGGTGCGCAAGGAGAGGGTCAGAGGTATAGGCGCACAGTACAAGAAACTCCACAACAGAGTTCTGTGATCTCCTCGTTTCCTCCACAGCAAACATCTGAATGAGATCATGCCACAGCTGTACAGAAATCATCTGCCCTTAAGAGAATAATAATGTATGCAAGTAATACAGTGATGCATAATCGAGAGGAAGAGCCAGTTGTGCAGTCCACATGTGACTGGGTGGACTTACAATGACGCGATTTGGACGCGCTCTTTTACGCGCCGACATGCCAGTTGCGCTTTCCACAAACTCGGTATCTTACGGTACCTGTGTCTCGCAGATTTTGGATATTGGGTAGTGGGTGGTCAGACCACCCACTACCCAATATCCAAAATCAAGAACAAGACACTCTGTAGTTTCTTATAAAACTGTCAGGAACACTCTAGGTGATACAGAGACAGAGTAATGGAACTCTGAAGTCAGTAAAAAATTTAAAATTTTGTTCCGCCTGAAATAAAAAATGACTTTCAGGATGAATAATAGTCTAAATATTCATCTGAAATAGTAAATGACAGTATGAGGCTGTAGGCACACTATAACTGAACATGTGTTTCAAATTTGAAGAAGATAGCACAACATATGACCATTTTACAGTGGTCTTTTCATTAAAAAAATCTAGGCGCTGCTCCAAAAAGGCCTTTGGAGACTCCAAATGAACACATGGTAACCAAAATGATATTCTGAGACAATAGGTACTTTTTCCTTTACATTTTGGTATTTTTCATCATTTTGAGTTAAAATAGTCACAAATTTGCCATTTTTAAAATTTACAACTACTTTTTGGTATTACCATAAACCACATACTAACATACATAACTATGTAAAAACCACCAATTCATAATATATTTGATGACTACAAATATATATGACTACATGTGGAGCATATATACTGTAAAATCTGTCTCTCCGTGTTCTTTTTATCTGGTGCCTTAATGACAAATCTAGAAGCAAAGATCAATCAAGAATTTAATACAATCATGTATACAAAGAATTATTATGCCATGCAGAATATTTTAATCGGCCGATGGTACACTTCTTGACACCACGAAAAGATGCCAAAAAATGCACCCCGAAATCAAATTCTGTCCCTCCTTTAAGGATCCCAAGAAGGTGGGTCCTGTTGTATGATCCTTTGTCTCCGAAAGTCCAGATGGTCCAGTCACACAGTCCTGGTAAATCAACAACTGTTTTTCAAACAGTTTCAAACTGGTGATGGGGGTCGAGCGGATGTTGTCTATTAAGATCCAGATGTCCAGTCCAAACAAAGGTGGTGTGTTTGCTCCAGGAAAGGGGGTGTAACTAAATACGTTGACCTATACCATCGCATAGTCCTTTGAAGACAGCAGGTCAGGAGGTCAAGCAGCAACTCTGAGCACTCACCCTCATATAAACAACCAACCCACAGGCAATAAAGTTTTAGCTCTACAGTTTAAAGTTCTAACTAAGAATTCTAAATCCTAACAATCTCCACTCAAAACATGATTTATTCATGTTTTCCAAATCTAACTGTAGAAGATATCTAGTAATTCTATATGTATAAAAAGATCTATGTAAACACATAACCAAACGAATATACTAAAACCTCCCAACAACCCAAAAACATATAAACACATTCTGTAATATGTCATAGAACTGATATACACTCATGAACTCTATAAGAACTGTATATTGTAAAAATATGAATAAAATAAACATCCGTAATGTATTTAATTATTGAGTTCATTCCAGTTTGAAGAGAAGGAGATCCAAAATGTCAGATGACAGGCCAATGTGACAGCTTCGCAGATGACAGGCCAGTGTGACAACTCCAGATGAAGTGAAAAGGTGGCCTCCAATGGATTAAAACGATGTGGAAAAATTATTGAAATCCTCCGATACTCCTGAGTTGACATAAGCACATCAGAAGGTGGGTCGTAAACACCACAGCCTGTATAAGAAAGCACAATACAAGGGTTGCGCAATAACACCTATCACCAAATGTTAGTTTAAAAGGGGTTACAGCAGACTCAGGAGAGATATTATGGATTAGTAAATAACCTGCAATAGTTAATAAGTGGATCTAAATATGTCGGCTCACCTTCCAATATTTAGTCCACGATTTATTAGAAAACTGTCCATACTGTTATAGTGTTAACTTCAAAAACCTTGTGCAGAATCATGCAGTATGTGTGTTAAAAAAGATAAAAAGATAGGAAAACATGTTTAAAATAATAAACTAATCAATAAAACGGTATCCTTATTGTAAATTCATTACGGTGAATATAAATTTAGAATGATATCACCTACAAAAAACCTTTCCACTCACTTACAATTATCTTTCCTTTATTATGTCTCACTTTTCATCACTTCCATTCTAGTCTCTTCCACTCATGTCCTTCAAATATAAATGTCTTCACAGTCTTTCTCTGTCCTTCTTTATTGCATTCATATTTTCTTATTTCCGTCTTTCTCCACTCTTAAAAAAAATAAAAATAAAAAAAAGAAATAAATGCCACACGCCCTCATCAGAAAATGACACCTAAGACCGACCCAATTATATACAAAAAAAACTAAACCACCAAGAAAGGATGGAAGAGAGACACAACTCAAGACAACTGCCGTCAAGAGACCACCATCGCCACAAACACAACCCCACCCCCACTACAGCCACATCAAATCAACCATGAACCAAACGTCACAGTTCCCCCTGGAATTGGTTCCCTCAGACCGCAGAGTCTTTATATCAGAATGTGCCAGCCTTAAAAGTTCATCGAACAAGTCCTTTGTGTCCAGTGCGAGAGCCCACCTGGCTTTCAATGTCTTTCGGAGATCATGCAGCAGCAGAGTTGAAACCTCTAGAAACAGCATCTTTCTTGACCAATTCGTCTTTAGAGGAAACGTGTAGGGGTCACCATGAAATCCAGATCCACAGAGACCAAATGAGCCATAAAAAGGAAGCAGGAGCAGAGTCTGCAGACGTCAGACGACCCCCAACTAACAGCCTCCCCGACTCGTAAATCTCTCCATCCTTTCCACGGCACTAAAAACAAACTGAATGTGGCCACTAAAATAGAGGACTTGTAATGTGTAACTGCTTACAGCAGAAAAAACAAAAAGTTCAAAACACAAGAAGTCTAAGAAAAACAGAACCTCATCCGTACAGGAAATAAATCCCAAAACAACACGACTAACACGACTAACCCCACAAAAAAATTCCAACAGCATTTAGACAAACCCCAAAAAATTAAACTGCTAACCTTCGTTCACAAAAAGAATCATAACCGCCCTATCACATCATTCAAGCATCATTTATAATAATCAATACTATCCCCCTTTATATTCACCGTATCGTATAAATATGTATGATTAAAATAGACTGAGGCCACCTGACCAGCCAATTTATTAATCAGAGACCCCTTATATACTTCTATGAAACCAATATGAGTGAGAGACTCTGCATAACATCAAACCCATCAACTCTAATCCCACAGAATAAAAGAAACACAGAATTAATATGCAAAAAACATGTCAAACAGAATAGAAACTTCATCACAGCTATAGAGAAAAGTGTTAGTACTGACATCAGCATGCATAACATCAAACATTGTATCAAAACACACATAATAAAATTCTCCCACATATCGACCTCAGTACACCAACCTACTGGTATACATCATCATTATATCATGGGATATATACTATATCATATAATATTATCATAATATCAAGTTAAAGCAAATCAATAATACCTCATAATAATACCTGGCCTGAGGAATCATCAGACTCCAAAGACATAAATGCTTGGGTATAGTCATAGTATTTGTCCTTTTGTCATGTAAAGAGGTCCATTTTCTGTCAGTTCCGGACCTTATGTCAGTTTACTGCTAGTCCTGTCAGCAACCAGAATATAACGTGGGTCATATCCAGTATTGTCAGTTTTGTCTTTGTAGGCCATCACACACACACACACACACACCAAAAACAAAAAACAAAATAAAATAGAATAAAATAAAATAAAATTTAAAAAAAAGGACCATGGTCTTTAAAGCGCTCAAAAAGAATGAAGAGGAACTCCTGAGAGAAAAGAAAAGAGAAGGGAGGGGGCTGAGGGAAAAAAAAGCCCAAGGAGGGGGTGTGCAGAATGAGAAAAAGGTTTATTTTCCTTTTCCACTAATGCCAGTCATCTGTAGATCTCCAAAACCTTAGGTATTGTTAGGATTTAGGAATTAACAGAATTTTAGTTAAAGCTAAAAGTTTATTGCCTGTATCTGGCTGCTGAAGGCTTCAGGGTGGCTGCTTTATGACCCAACACTGGGATCACGACCTCCTGACCTGCTGTCTTGAAGGGACTATGCGATGGCATATTTAGTTACACGCTTCCTGGAACAAACACACCACCTTTGTTTGGACTGGACATCTGGACTTAATTACTGCAACATCCGCTATACCCCTCACCAGTTTCAAATTGCTTGAACAATCAGTTGTTGATTAACCCAGACTGACCATCTGGAGTTTTGGAGACAAAAGACCATACAACCCGGGAGAGCGGGACACGCCTCCTCTGGATTCCTTAAAGGAGGGACAGAATTTGAGTTTTGGGGTGCATTTCCTGACATCTTCCGTGGTGTCAAGAAGTGTACCATCGGCAGATTAAAATATTCTGCATGGCATAATAATATGTTGTATACATGATTGTATTAAATTCTTGATTGATCTTTGCTTCTAGATTTGTCATTTAGGCACCAGATAAAAGAACACGGAGACACAGTTTTTCAGTATTATTATGTTCATGTGATACGTACTTCATCATTCTCAATTTAATCACCTATAATCACCTTGCTGTAATTGAATAAACATTTCCAACTTCTCAACCCCCCTTTAACAACTGCAGGACAAAGGAGCACACATCCGTCTCTCTAGAGGGAAAAGGGTTGCTGAAGCATGTCCCCCGCTGCTGTAAACTCTCCACAGCACCCTTACTGCCTTTTATTTAAATACCGATCCAAAAACCAAAACCATTATCCGACCAGACATCACGATAAACAGATTCACCAAACACCCACATCAAATATAAAAACCCAAATAAGGTGAAAAGATGAACCTGGATTCACCAAACGTCACCCATTATCTTCTGCAGCATCTACCGTTGACCCAGAGGCTGTGAAAAGATAGTTGGGTAATCTGAGAAGAAGGGGGAGGATAATGCTGACTGCATTATACCATCGTAACCAGATCGAGCAGAACCTGAATTATTATAACCTCTGGCCCAATGTCCCTGCTGTCCACAAAGAAAACATGAATCCTGAAGACGTCGAGAATTAGGCTTTTGATTTTTCTTACGTCCCCGATTTGGGACACCACGTCTAATCGGAAATGCTGCATCGAAGGCACAGAGGGGTCGAAGAGCACCCTCCGTGTGTTGTATAATTGTCAACCATATTTCATCCAAAAAACAGTGGCAATCCGTATAAAATATCTTCACCTCACCTAGGGCTTTAATAGTTTTCATCTTCTGAAAAATATTTGCTTGATGATTCTGCAATTCAGCTGCTGCCAGACTCTCTGCAGCTTGTCGCATGATCAAAGGGAACACGTTGGGGTCGACTGTCCCTCCCACTTCTACTATCTGTGCACGAGAGAAAAGACCACGTATTTGCATCTCTCCAACCCAGCACACAAATCTGTCCTCGGCTTTGTCATGTTCTGATCTAGGAACTTTCTTTAACCATCTTAATAGAGTTTTATGGAGTACCGATCCCAAAGAACCGGATTTACATTCTGACCACTCGTCACTCATATTATCAAGTTACGACAGACAAAGACAAACATAAAACATATACAACAAAATTATACACGCAATATATCCGACCGTGAATATTATCCCAGATAAAAGACTTGGTTAAGAAGAAATTTTGTACGCTTAACCATTAAGGGTAACCCAGCCTTTTTCTGGTCATTCTTCAACAGTTTTGAATACATCACCCTAAATGAAAATAAAACCCGTTTCTATCCAACCCAAAACCCCAACAGAAATTCATCCGATGATCCGGGACAAATGCAGGAATTTCGCCCACTATTATTATTATTATTATTATTATTATTACCTTTATTTAAACTCGGAGATACATTGAGGTAGAGACCTCACTTACAATGCAGCCGAGTGAAACAACAATAACAACAATTAAGGCACTTAGACACAAAAAAATGCCAAAAAGAAACTTACATAAAAGTAACAACAAGAATTTAAAAACACAGTAAAATTACAATTAAAATGTAAAAAAATTAATAAAAACATGAATAATTAAAATTTAATTTAAATTTAGTTAAAATGTAGTTAAAATGTAGAACAATAATCAGGTAAAACAGGAACAGCTAGAAGTAAAATGTGATACAGTTAAAGATTTAAATTGCCCTATGGATAAAAATGATGAAAGCTTGAAATAGTTCTGCATGCTATTCCAAGTTGCAGGTGCACAATATGAAAAACTGGATTTTCCAAGTTCACTAAAAACAGCTGGCACCTGCAGCGTAATCCAATCACGAGACCGAGTTTGATAAGAGCCCTCATTAAAAGAAAGCATGGAACTAATGTAAGACGGTAAAAGACCATTAAGAGCTTTATAAATAAATAAAACCCAGTGTCTTTCACGTCTTACAGAAAGAGAGGGCCACCCAACATTAGAATACAAGTCACAATGATGGGTGTCATAGCTGTCTCCAGTGATGAATCTTAATGCAGAGTGGTAAACAGAGTCCAGGGGTTTAAGAGTCGCAGCAGAGGCGTGCATGTACAAAATATCACCATAATCCAACACTGATAAAAAAGTTTGCCTCAAACAAGCATCTTCCTGCAATGTGGCGGAAATGAGAGCCTGTTTCTATAAAAGAAACCAATTTTATTTCTTAAAG
The DNA here is from genome assembly GCA_018398805.1 of Hirundichthys speculiger. Lineage (NCBI taxonomy): Eukaryota > Metazoa > Chordata > Actinopteri > Beloniformes > Exocoetidae > Hirundichthys > Hirundichthys speculiger. Next base: position 343,067 of record JAGFBZ010000619.1, on the reverse strand, counting down.
ACGTCACCAGCTTAGAAACATGATGTTTAAAGTTTAATTTATTATCTAACCAGATACCAAGGTACTTGTATTCAGTGACCCTTTCAATATTTGTACCATGATTGGTAGAAATGATGAGATCATCGTGTAAACTATTTTTTGATCTGGTGAACAACATGAATTTAGTTTTGCCTGCATTGAGTACCAGTTTATGATTATTGAGTGCAACTTGGAAATCAGAAAAGCAGTGTTGGAGGGAATTTATGGCTGAGTGTACATCATTGGCAATACAAAACAAAATGGTGTCATCTGCATAGAGATGAATATTACACCCAGTGACAGCTGAGGTAATATCATTGATGTAAATTGAGAACAGAATAGGCCCTAAAATTGAGCCTTGTGGCACACCTTTTGCTAATTGGACATATTCAGATTTAACATCACCAATAGCAACACACTGCTGCCTGTCGCTAAGGTAACTCTTAAACCATTTAAAAGATAAGTCATCAAATCCAAGACTCTGAAGCCTTTTTAAGAGCAATGTATGATCCACTGTATCAAATGCTTTGGAAAGATCAATAAAAAGAGCTGCACAGTGTTTTTTTTTGTCTAAAGCTGTTAAAATATCATTTAAAACAAGAGTGACGGCAGTAATAGTGCTGTGTCTTTCCCTAAAACCTGACTGATGCCTACTGAGAATGTCATGTGTTGAGAGGAATGATTTTAGCTGCGTGTTAACAAGAGATTCCAATATTTTTGCTAAACATGATAGTTTAGAAATAGGTCTGTAATTATTACAGTTGTCTGTTCCACCACCTTTATGTAATGGTGTTACACGAGCGACCTTCCAAACCTTAGGGACCATGCCATTTAAAACTGTGAGGTTAAAAATATGTGCAATGTAGCTGGCCACAATTGGTGCGGCAAGCTTTAAAAAGTAGGGGTCAAGTTTATCCTCACCCAGAGACTTTTTAGAATCTATAGACAGAAGTGCATTGGCCACTTCACCAATAGAGAAGGGCCGCAATGAGAAACAAGGAGTTGGCATGACATGGGTGATGGAATCGACAGCAGACAGTGGGGGTCCTGTATAAGTTTCATCAAACAGGTTAGCAGCTGATGCAAAATGTTCATTAAAAGCCATACAAATCTCCTTGTGGTCTGATATAGAAGAACCATTTTCAGTGGTTAAAGGAGGAAACAAGATGGAGGACTTGCGGTTCAGGAAATTCACTGCCTTCCAGAAATTCGCTGGATTCAAATATGATTTTGGAATGAGATTTATATAGTAGTCAGATTTAGCCTTTCTTATCATAGACGTACATTTGTTTCTAAGCCTTCTAAAAGCCAGTAGGTGACCAGGGTCCTCAGTACGTCTGGCCAGAGTCCAAGCTTTGTTTCTCTCTTTAATCAAAGAAGAAATTTGTGATAAAAAGCAGGGGCTTGACCTATTCTGTATTCTAAATAAACTATGCGAAGCGTACACTGCAGCCTCCCAGTTTAATTTATCAAATCGGATGAAAAAACCACCCACACATTCAAATTTTCCATAACTCTTCGGTACCACCTTGATCAATCAGTACTGTTTCCGTAACCAATTCCTTCTTAATCAGTCCCCGACTGATTTTACAGGTCCCATACCCAACCAGTCCCACTGGATTTTCAGCTGACCAGTCTCCCTGCTGGATTTCCCTAACAAACCTCGGCCGTTCTCTCCATCAGTCCCCGACTGATTCCACTAGTGCACTCTCCCTTCAACAAATTCTATTCATTCCCAGAATGACTCTAGTCCCCGACTAGAAATTTCAAGGCCTGGAAGGTCCCCGACCATCCCTTATAGTACTGTTTTAGGTCCCTGACCTAATTCTCAGCTGCCAGTCCCATACTAGTTTTCGTGCGCAATACCAGCTCCCAGACCCGGTATTTAAATATTGTGCATGGCCCAAAAATTACACAAATGTATATGATTTTTATCAAACTATAGTTGTTACATAAATCATTCATAAATTTATGAACGTGAGGAAGATCCTGTCAGAGAACCAATTCAATTTCAATACTGAATTTGCAGAGGTTTTCTATTCAGTCGAAAGCGGTTTCTGCTCACCGTTTACTGGCCAGCATTGGCTGTCCCGGACCTCCAGCGTTCTGTCATAAAATCTCATAACCAGAGACTTTAAAGACGACCAGATCCGGCGTCGGGGTCACCAAATTGTAAAATCTGTCTCTCTGTGTTCTTTTTATCTGGTGCCTAAATGACAAATCTAGAAGCAAAGATCAATCAAGAATTTAATACAATCATGTATACAAAGAATTATTATGCCATGCAGAATATTTTAATCGGCCGATGGTACACTTCTTGACACCACAAAAAGATGCCAGGAAATGCACCCCAAAATCAAATTCTGTCCCTCCTTTAAGGATCCCAAGAAGGCCGGTCCTGCTCTCCCGGGTTGTATGATCCTTTGTCTCCGAAAGTCCAGATGGTCCAGTCACACAGTCCTGGTAAATCAACAACTGTTTTTCAAACAGTTTCAAACTGGTGATGGGGGTCGAGTGGATGTTGTCTATTAAGATCCAGATGTCCAGTCCAAACAAAGGTGGTGTGTTTGCTCCAGGAAAGGGGGTGTAACTAAATACGTTGACCTATGCCATCGCATAGTCCTTTGAAGACAGCAGGTCAGGAGGTCAAGCAGCAACTCTGAGCACTCACCCTCATATAAACAACCAACCCACAGGCAATAAAGTTTTAGTTCTACAGTTTAAAGTTCTAACTAAGAATTCTAAATCCTAACAATACTTTTTTAAATATATGTTACAGTTAAGGTATTGAGGTTATGAGGGCTCAATTGCATGAAGGTCAAGCAGGGAGGAGGCAGGAATAATGTTCACTGTCTGAAGAGTCCTCAAAAATCTTCTCCAGTGCCTCCTGGACACTAAAACGTGTTTTTGACTTACTTTGAGCCATTTAACCGTGAAGTAAGTTATCTTATTTTACGCGAGTTATCTTGCTGCCTGCACCGCTGAGCGCTCTGCGTAAATGCGCATAGGCAGGACTGGAGGAGCGCACCGTTACGCGCAGGCATAAAATGGCTCAGATACAGTCGAATTACACATGCAATATGTCATTGGAAAGGTTGATCTACGCTCTAAAAGGCAGAAATGACGAATCTAAGGTCCGCCTTGTAGCTGTCAATCAAATGCATTGCAAAGAGAGTCACCGGAAATTCAAACAAAGCCATCTTTGTTATGGGAAGATGATTCCTCTGCTTGAAAAACTACGATCGGAAATCAAACAAAACTTTTTTACACTTCTAATATGGTACTGAATTGCAAAAAAATTGCTTTAGTTATAAGTAATAACATTTATTGACACTAAATCTCAATAAATGACCACGAGAATTCAACCGTACATGAAGAACCAAGCTTGTTCAGGGCATTTCTCAGCAACCAAAAATCGCTCGAGTGAGCATCTTTCCGTTTATAGACAAGCTAAGCCTCTGTCAACAAACAGGGACCGGATTCAAACCGTTTCTCCGTGTTTTCTGGGACTTTTTACCGACGAAAACCGGTAAGTAAGTACTGACTTTCACGACTTTCGGCTTTTATGTCTTTAGGCACCTCTTGTGCAAGATATATAAGAGATGAAAGAAAAACAGTATTATCTTTGCAAAGAGGAGACTCTGCAGAGTTCAATGATACCAAACACAGCTATAACAGATGAAGTGATCCTTCTGTATGAGTCATTTTTAGACAAAATTATTACACAATGAGGACGCCGGCGTCCTCGTCGGGTTTATCAGGTTAAAGGAATAATTCACCCCCTAAATTACTTTCGCTATATGGTTTACCTGCCCTTTGATTTTAGGATGAGCTGTTTTGTTGTTGTTGTTGTTGTTGTTGAAATCATCCTTTGCAGATAAGTCCAGGATTCAAGTTACGGCAGTAAAAATGATATTAAAAATTTGTCCATTTAAAAAAGAAACTGCTCCTGTTGTTCGACGTCTACTCGACTGTTCTATGTTAAGACTGCTTCAAATTTCCTTCTGTTGAAGAAGAAATGACCTTGCGGCACAACAACCACATGCCTGCAACTAGAGTGCATTTGACAAACCCACGTGGTTTGCCAAATGCGTTCCAGTTTTGGTCATACGTTTTGTTATTTTCAATGGGGATTTTTTTTCTTCTACAGACATTTGTAGAATGAATTTGTACTTGACAGCCTGGGTGAATTTCCTTCACCTGACAAACATGTCCAAACCATGTTTGACTCGGGCTCAAAACCACTGGCTGGTTCAGAACCAAGAGAGGTCTCTGACCTGGAGGGGGCCAGTCCAATCAAACTGGTCTCCAAACCAGCAGAGGTCTCTCAACAACAGATGGAGTAAAAAATCAAGAAAGAAATGCAAGAACAAGAAAAAGCCAAAAAGAGCAAAAAAGCGTAGACATGGGAAGAAGAAGACAACAGAAGCCTCCGTGAAAACACAGGAAGTCATCCCAGAAGAGGATTGGATTCTTCAGGAAAAGCTGGCTGAGTTGATGGGAGACTCAGAACCAGGAGAGGTCTCTGACCTGGTGGGGACCAGTAGAGTCAAACTGGTCTCCAAACCAAAAAAGGTCTCTCAACAACAAAAGAGCAAAAAATCCCAAAAGAACCGCAAAAACAAGAAGGAAAAATCGGGACACCCTGAGAAGGCTAAGCAAAGAGATGAAGTTATTCCAACCTAGGACTTGATTTTTCCAGATGAGGTGGGACCAACAACAGCCACTTCAGAACCAGAAGCCATTTCTCTCTTGGTGGAGGCCAGGGATGAACAAAAGCCAAAGCAACTTAAGAAAAAGAAAAAGAAGAAGCCTGGTCTCCCTGTGAATTGTAACCGAGGTGAAGCAACCAAAGAAACTTCTCCACCACAGGAAGTTAGTCCACCAAAGGACCTCATTAGTCCACATCAGGTTGGAGAAACAACAACAAACTCAAAACCATAAGAGGTCTCTGAGGACAAGGAGACCAGTGAAGCTGAGCTGGTCCCCAAACCAGGAGAAGTCTCTCAACTGGTGGAGACCAAGGAAATTGAACTGGTCTCCAAACCAGGAGAAGTCTCTCAACTGGTGGAGGCCAATAAAAAATTGAACTGGTCTCCAAACCAGTAGAAGTCTCTCAACTGGTGGAGGCCAAGGAAATTGAGCTGGTCTCCAAACCAGTAGTTCATTTCAAGTTGCTCTATATTTTTTATTCCTAATAATTGTTTGTATATTTTGACCTACTATGGTCACTAAGTATTCATTTAAACTTGCACCAGACAAAATAGCTTTATTCCTGTAATTTATTTTGTTCAATTAAAATAAAATCTCTTTTTGTGCTGTTTGAGTATGACAAGAAAATCACAAGATTTTGTGAAATTATTTTAATGAATATGTTTTTGGACATTTGTACAACAATTAAGAATACTGCAATGATATTTTAAACCGTGATAATTTGGTCACTATAATCGAGATATCAAATTTACCATATTGTTACATCCTTATACATATGCATATATACTGCCAAATTGCTTAATTACTGAATTATCTTTGATATTTTAATTTATTTTAACTTGCAGTACTTATTATGAAAAGCTCCCTTCACTCTGAATGTTGTAAGCTACTTAAATACAGTGTGTCTGCTTGAGTACATGCAAGAACAAACTGTGTTAGGACACTTTTGTGTGGTGCTTTTCCACCGATTTACATTTGGAGTGCAAATTAAATTAGTTTTCCTTTGTTTTTGACCAGGGAATCAGTTGAAAATGAAGTTGCCCCTCTAAAAGCCAATTAAATCCATTCTAAACCTCAGTAATTATTTAACACTGCCACTCAAACAAATGTGTCATAAAAAATTCAGCTACTGTCACCTGGAGTTATAGTGGATGACTGTTAGAATGTTATGTGGGGAATGATTGTTTGTGTCTGAAATACAGTATATTTACTCTTCATTCATCCAAAATGTATTGTGTGGTGTTCAGTGCAAGGTAACTTATTTGTTCATTGACACAGTGGAAAATCAAGGCTCACTGTAGGAATTGGGGAAATGTCATAATCCATTTGCCTGGCAAGTGTATGAATGCAGTCCACGTTCATTGTGGAGTACTTCTATCATATAATAAACTATTTTAATTGGACTGTTTTTATCTTTTATGCAGGTGGGTAAGGGTGCAAGATTAGAGAGAGACGTAAGAAATTTCATCTGTTTTAATGTGGTGATGGTGCATTTCAATGTGTGCACATTTATATTCCCATTGAGATGCAAGTTTTGGCTCAATGGTGGAATAAAATTACTTTGCCTTCTGGTGAATACACATACTTTGCCTTAGGGAGGGTGGCAGACATGTGGCTGAAAATGTCTTGATTTAATCTGGGAGAAGAAATCTGGAGTTTAACTCTGTGATACCATATGGAACTACAGTAATGGTACAGGATGATACCACTTGGAGTAGACATTTTGGAGCAAAAACCAGTGAGCCTCTGTCAGAAATTTTCAAGACTTCCCGACTGAATGAAATGATGAAACTCAACTTTGAAAGGCTATCATTTCATATCCATTTTCTACAGGCAACGTTTTGCTCCCAGAGGTAATCTGACTCATTCAGAGATAACTTATAAATTCAGGTCCATTTGGACCAACAAACTTTTGCATCTCTCCTGTCCATCAACATCAGCATGAAGCTGGCACACTGTGGAGGCATTCTTTGAAATTAAAGGATTACAGAAGCTGCTCCAATTGCATCAATATGCAGCTACAAATAAAACAAGAGAATGAGAGAAAAAAAGGGAGAGATGGAAAATATCACCCCTGTGTCACACCTCAAATTACAATAGGAAAATTTATCACATATTTTATTTCCCAGGCTATGTTTCTTCTAAATTAGATGGGCATTGTTACTCCATAGTTAACATGAGTTAAATATTTAAACTCTGTCATTTATCTTCGCCTCTGTCTCATCCCTGAGTTGCACCAAGATTAAAAGCAACACAGTTTGGCTGTGCCGTGGTTTGGTTTGGGCTCCATTCTGACTTCAAGTCTGACTCGGAATGCTTCAGACATGGAGCACTTTGCAGCACTGACTGTACAGCTGGATTTTTTAGATTATGTGTTTACCTAATTGTTTCAAGATCACAAGAGAATCACACACTAAACTGCTAAGTTAAAGATATAGAGTAGAGTAGGTTATGGAGTAAGTACTCACCTTTTCACTCAAGGAACTGTTGCAATTCGATGCCTTGTCTTTTACTATCTGTTATTATCCTTATTAAAAAAAAAAAAAGGATGGGTCGTGTTGAGCAAAAAATCCTTTGGACTTCTAAAGTGAATTTTGTCTTGGTTGGTTGAAATTTCATCAGAGAAATTTGGATTTGGATTTGTTGACCCACGGCCTCTACAGGTTAGTACAGGGTCAATGTACACCACTCGGTGTCCATAATGTTTTCATTTTTGTAAATGACCAGATTCTCTGTGTTATTCTTGTGTCTAACTTCCTGATGACTCAGTATACCTTGTTAAAATTGACACGTCTCAGTTGTAGGCTAATGCCAAAATTGGTCTGTGAAACATAAGCCTGAGCCAAAGTGTAAGGTCACATCTAGGACACTTCTGAAACACACCACAGTGCTTCTGATGGGCCCACCGTCATTAACTAGAGTGGCTATGATTCACAATGCCTGGCGAGTTGCAGCTGGCCTATGGAGCTGTCTCACCATGTATCCAGGGGTTAAAGTATCTAATTATCCACGCACCTCTTTCTTTTACTCAAAAAAAAAAAAGATTTTATGTTCCCCTTCCCGACTGTTTTATCAAAAATATTTAACTAATGACACTATTGAGATGATTAGTGCTTCAAAAGGGAGGACTTTAAAGGTGTCTCACTGTGTTGTCATGCTTAAAATCTGGGTTCTGCAAAGCATTTTCTGAATGTATTAATGATGATTGTAATCAGATTCAGTAAGTTGAGTATGAACATTTCAAAGTGTTATGCATTTTTAATGATGTTCAGGACCCATACACACCTTTCTGCTACTGAAGAAATGGAAACCGGCTGAAATTCAAGGGCAGTATCATATGACAGGAAACAGGATTGGAACAGAACAGCCAGATGGAAGGGAAAGACAAAACAAAACATAGGCACAGGGACTGAAGAGATGTAAATGCAAACAATCAGGAGAGATGGGACCAAAGGAGGTCAAACAGAACTCATCAAGCCAGGAATAGACCTTCAAAATAAAACAGGAAGACCAAAAAGGATAGAGGGAAAACAATGAAGCAAGACAAAACTAAAAAAGAACTGAGAAGAACCCCCCCCCCCCCAAAAAAAAAGAAAAAACAAAATACAAAAAACAAAAGCAAACTCTTCCATGTAACATACTGTGCAAAATAGCCATAGCATAATGGATGACAATAACAATTAACACAGTTAAAATGCCATTCATTTGAGACCCTCATGAAGTAACTGCTTAACTGCACCAATTAAACTTTCTCTTCAGCTGCCCCTGTTAGGAACTACTGCAGTGGCTCACTGTGTTTCTAATGACTGATTTGGCATGAGTTATATACCAGATGCCCCACCTGTTGCAACAGGGAATTAAACCCAGGCCTCCCATGTGGTAGGTGAGTGATCCACCACTGATTCACCAGGGAGGCACTGCTACTGTTTAATGTGCAATAATCACTCCAATGAGAAGGTTATTATGATTATTATTATGATTATTATTTTTAATGAGGGCTTTAGATATAATTTAAAAAGCATCAGAGTGCTCAAACCCTGAGCAATGACCTTGTAAAATAAAATTCCCTAGCAAATAATGGTACCTGGTCAAGGACACAGATGCTAAGAAAGTATCATTAAGTACCATAAACTCTGTAGTTTAACTCCAGTAATATTCTGTTTTCTGGCCAGTAGAGAGTGAGTTGCATCACAAGTGACACCACAGCCTTAATAGTATACTCTAGAATCTCCTCTAGAATTTCAACTATAGTGAATTTGCTGTGTGGCATGAATTATTTTGGAGGCTGAAGGGTTTGGAAGAGCAACAGTAGTGGGTGCTATTAAATTTCTGCTTGAGGATAATTTATCCTGAAGCAGATATCCTCCCTCGTGGAGTTTGTCATGAGGGAGCCCAGCTGGGCTGAAATGCAGGAGGTCGTAAAGGGAGCCAGAACAGCATCAGCCCCAGGCCCCAGCAGTGTTCCCTACACTGTGTATAAACATTGTCCACAATTACTGCGGCATCTGTGGAAGCTGTTGAGGGTGATCTGGCGCAGGGGACAAGTGGCAGGCCAATGGCGATGTGCAGAGGATGTGTGGATCCCAAAGGAAGAGGACTCAAATAACATCAGGCAGTTTAGGACAATCTCGCTGCTAGGCATCAAAGGCAAGATTTTTTCAGCATCTTGTCAAGAAGACTGAGTTCCTTATGAAGAACAACTATATTGACACCTCTGTTCAGAAGGGTGGGATTCCTGGAGTGCCTGGATGCCTGGAACATACAGGAGAGGTAACGCAACTCATCAGGGAGGCTCATGAAGGGAAAGGAGATTTGGCCGTACTGTGGCTGGACCTAGCCAATGCGTACTGCTCCATGCCTCACAAGCTTGTTGATGTTGCCCTCCTGCAACATTATGTTCCCACAAAAATCACAGACTATTATGGACTATTACAGCAACTTCAGGCTAAGAGTCACCACTGGGTCGGACACGTCAGACTGCCATCGACTTGAGAAGGGAATAATAACAGGCTGCACAATCTCAGTCATCCTGTTAGCGCTCGCCATGAATATGATTGCCAAGTCAGCAAAGGTGGAGTGTAGGGGACCCCTTACTAAATCGGGAGTACGCCAGCCCCCTATAAGAGCATTCATGGATGACCTAACTATTACCACCGCCACATCTGTCCCAGGCAGTAGATGGATTCTGCAAGGATTAGAGAAGCTCATCGCATGGGCAAGGATGAGCTTTAAGTCAACAAAATCAAGATCTCTGGTGCTCAAGAAGGGAAAGGTGACAGACAGATACCGTTTATCTATAGCTGGAGCCACTATCCTGTCCATTACAGAACAGCCAGTCAAGAGCCTCAGGAAGATCTTTGATTGCAGCCTCAAAGACTCTTTATCCATCCAGAGAACCAGCAAGGAGCTTGAGGGCTGGCTGAGATGTGTCGACAGATCTGGCTTGCCAGGGAGATTCAAGGCCAGGATTTACCAGCATTCCATTCTGCTCCGCATCCTGTGGCCTCTGCTAGTGTACGCAGTACCAATCACAACTGTAGAGGTCATGGAGAGAAAGATCAGCAGCTACTTGCGAAGATGGCTTGGCCTACCACGAAGCCTGAGCAGTGCTGCCCTGTAGGGCAGTAGTAACACCTTGCAGCTTCCATTCAGTGGGCTCACTGAAGAGTTCATGGTGAGCAGAACTCGGGAAGCCCTGCAGTACAGGGAATCCATGGATGAAAAGGTGGCATCGGCTGGCATCCAGGTGTGGACAGGCCGGAGATGGAGGGCCGACGAGGCTTTGGAAGTGGCAGAGTCGCGACTGAGGCAGAAGGTACTGGTCGGGTCCATAGCCTCAGGGCGCGCAGGAATTAGCTACAGTGATCCCTTATTTTTTGCGGTTAATGGGGACCGGCAACCCCCCCACGACAATCAAAATCCGTGATCTGGAGCCGGAGCCCCCCGAGCCTCAATAATGTGTTTAAAATATGTTTAAAAACCCCCAAAAAGTAGCGAGGCACTGCAACAAAACAAGACAAAGGCTCAACTGTGGTCTTTCTGTTACCTTCACAGCCTCTGGTCTCTGAACCGTAGTAAACAAACTGCTGGTATTGTGCTATTTTTGGCTCATAATTAGCGGCTAACATGCTAACAAGAACAAAACAAAAAGTCCATTTTTATCTGCATGGAACGAGCAGTTTATTCTGGCACTGCAGGAACTTGTAATATTACACAGGTTGTATTGTTCGGCTCCTTGTTGTGTGCTCAGCCCTGCACTCTTCACCCTCTTCACACAGGACTGCTCTGCCATCCACTCCACAAACATGGTTGTGAAGTTCGCGGATGACACCACCGTGGTGGGTCTTATATCCAACAACGACGAGACCCACTACAGAGAGGAGGTCCAGAGGCTCACACAGTGGTATGGCAGGAATAACCTCATCCTGAACACCAGCAAGACCAGGGAGGTCATCGTGGATTACAGGAGGTCCAGGAAGACTGAACACACTCCTCTCTGCATACATGGAGAGGCAGTGGAGCGTGTAGACAGCATCAAGTTCCTGGGCATCCATATTTCCTCTGACCTCTCCTGGTCTGTGAACACTTCGCACCTGGTGAGGAAGGCCCAACAACGGCTCTTCTTCCTCAGGAAGCTGAAGCGCTCTGGACTCTCTTCACAGGTGCTCACGAACTTCTACAGAGCAACCATTGAAAGCATCCTGTGTCTCAGTGTGACGGTGTGGTACGGCAGCTGCACGTCACACAGACACAAAAGGACCTAGCCCGGGTGGTGAGAACAGCACAGGGGATTGTGGGCTGCCGTCTACCAGATCTGGACTCGGTCTACACTGCACGAGTCCAGAGGAGGGCCAGACGCATGGCAGCCGATCCCACCCACCCGGGCAATGCACTGTTTGTGCCGCTTCCATCAGGGAAGCGGTACAGAAACATCAAAGCCACAACAAAAAGACTCAGAGACAGCTTCTTCCCCAGAGCTGTGAAAGCCATAGCCCCCCTGCAGTGAACCACCATACCCCACCCCCCCACAGAACTCTAAACATGGTCCCTCCCCCCACAGCCACACAATCACCCCCTCAAACACACACACCTACCTCCATCACAGATTCACACCTCTGTGTCACAATCAGGACTTGCACCAAGTTGCACTTTATCTCCCCATTTTCATTCCCACCCACCTCTCCCACCAACCCCTGCACAGCCAGTTCTCTGTAAATAAACATGTACAATCTGTAAATACCATCTACAAAGAATGTTGTTTTTTATCTTGTATATGTATATATTTTCTTTTATTTATCTGAGTGATTTATTTATGTGTGTATTTTATGTGTATATTTATGTGTATGCCTGCCGGGAGTCGTGCAAAATTTCGTTATGCCTGCATAATGACAATAAAGAGACTTGAATCTTGAATCTTGAATCTCCTGTCGGTTAACAGAGAATGCAAATCTATACATGCTGGGCTGCTGTTTATGCTCACTCCACTTTTCATCTAACCCCATTTTCTTCCTGCCGTCCCACAACACACACACTCCATTATCCACAAGCCCACACCATTACCCATAGAGCCACCTTCTTAAAAGGGCCAGGCTGGCTCACAGCATTTCTTCACTGTGGTTCTTCACCTTGGCCGAGACGCATTTACTACAATGTGGAGACCAGAGGCTGTAAGGGAGACTTGTCCCTGCGGCGCTGAACGCTGGATGCTGGACGCTCCGGTTTGTGCCTGGTGTGTGGTGGTTTAGCGGTCGGGTGTTGGCATGCTGTCTGCACGTGTGGATCGGTCCTCTTGTGGCTGGTGGAGGCGTGTCCACCGCTGGTTCCAGTCTGCGGCGTCGGCTGGGCCGGGGCGGGGGCCCTGGCGTGGCAGCGGCGGCTAACTGGTGGGCGAATGCTGCCTCTGTCCAGTGGTCTGCAGGCCGGGGTGGGTCGTCTGGCCTGGCGGGGGGCGTCTGGAGACCTGGTGGGGCCTGGCGCCGCCGGGGGAGACGCCAACAACCTGGTCCTCATGATGAGCCTGGCTCTGGGATGGTCGGCTCCATCACTCACCGGACTGAGGGAGCTCAGTCTTCCCAGAAGAGAGGTTTGGTTCATCGGTGTTTCCTCCTCTGACCTGGAGATATCTCACCTGATTCATCATTATGGAGATATACTGGTTTTAATGGCTGTTAACTGGTTTGAACGGCAGTTAACTGGAGTTAGCACTTGGACCACAGGACCGAGACATGAAAAGGAGTGCTGGACGCCGGCAGCTCCTCAAGTACACCAGACTGGACTGTACTGAAACCTGAATTTTCCCCTTGGGGGATCAATAAAGTATATTTGAATTTGAATTTGAAACAGAAATACCACAGTTTAGCCTTTGTCTTGGGTCACTGCAGTGTCTCCCTACTTTTTTGCGGTGTTTAAACATATTTTAAACACATTATTTAGGCTCGAGGGGGCTACGGCTCCAGTTGGCGGATTTTGATTGTCGCGGGGGGGCGCCGTTCCCCATTAACCGCGAAAACTAAGGGATCACTGTAACCAGTAAGAGAATAGCATAAGAGTGAACACATGGAACAGATTTGATGTAACATGGAGGAAGGAGGCAAAAGTTTTGTTGCAGTCCAGAATTATTTTTTTTTAGAAAGGATTGTTAATATTGCTACCTGAGTTGCTACGCGAACTGTAAAGTTCACGGACTTTTACCGTTCTCTATGTCTGTTTTAGCTTTTTCTTATGTTTACCTGCCAATTGTCTTCCGGTTCTGCAGCAGGCAGTAACAGACATTTCAAAACAAAAGCATATGAGCAACATGCGTTAACGTGCGATAAAATAAATGTCGGTGTTAATAAATTAATGCATTAACGCGATAATAACGCCCAGCCCTAATTATAACGCATGACTTTAACATTCTGACCCTAACCAAGTAGTTTTACTGTGAAATGAGGTAGTATATCAGTTGGGCTAAGGAGTCTGTGGTCGCATTGTCTATTCCTTCTCCAATGTTCTTGCACAACCCGTGTTGCTATACTGTTTTTTTTTTTTTTTTATTGGCACAACCAACAGTACTGTTCAAGAAATTTAACATGCAATATGAAGCAAAAGAAAAGTTAACCTGGTTGTCTTATAATGGACATAAGGGAGGTACCCGGATGAATGTCAGCACGTGAAAAGTTTGGAATAAGAATACTTGGCTGAAATATACATTCAGGAATTCTTTTCAATGGGATTTTCCGAAATATTTAATCTTTTCATCTTGACCTTGACAGAAAGAATCATGAATTCAATTAAAAAAAATTAAATTAAATTAAATATGAATAAAATAAAAATGCATGCTCCCCCTCTCTGCAAAAGATACTTATTCATGATAGACTTCCAAAGGACCAAAAGGGCACTTATGCTTATGAGGACTGACTGACTGGCTTGTCATGATGTGGAATGACACGAGTAGAGATTGAGAACATCTGTGTCCCAGTGGCCAGGACCTTAATGATCTCAGCCAACGACAAGACTTCCACAGAAAACAATAATAATTAGTGGTGGGCAACAGATTGATAACATTCCTTTTGTGTGTATGTGAGTGTGTGCATTATGTTTTACTTGCTTTTGTTGTGCTGGGACCGTTAGCCCCAGGGGACATAAATCAATGTGTCATGTAATTGCTTCAGTGACCTTTGCTGATAAGAAACGGTAGCCTTTTGAAATCTCTATCTGTCTCTGTCACTTTGGCCATCTTCACCTCGCAAACATTGCTCTCTCTCTGTCATATTCTCTCACATCATTATATTCACACACACAAACTCTTTAGGAATCTCTTTGTGTGAGAAGGCTTTGCATTGATTTGCTTGTTATTAACCCATGCACAACTTAATTCCAGTTCTGCCCACTGATCCAATCATCTATCCAAACTTTTCAATTTTTGCCTAATAACAAACATAAAAAAAAAGTTTATTGAAGATATTGTCATGATGCTCATAATCTAAGATGACATGCTGTGTCATTAATCAAGCAGAGCTTCCATTAACTAATCCTAATCCTGCCTATGATTTCTCTGAATAAATCCCTGAACAACTTTTTTTTTCTTTTTTCTTTTTTTGGGGTTCTACCTCTCCACTGTCAACTCTCCTTAGTATCTTCTTTATTAGATATTCTCATCTTTCTCTCAGAGCACTTTTTTTCTTTCTCCAAGCGGTTACACTTTGTAAATTTGTCAAGTTTTTTTTCAAGTGGTTCTTGGGTCGGTTTTTGATATGTATTACCTCTGCCAAGTAGGTTGTGTTTATCGTTTATCGGTCTGTCTGTCTGTCTGTGTTCAAGATAACTCAAAAAGTTATGGATGGATTTTGATGAAATTATCAGGAGTTGTCAGAAATGTGAAAAGGAAGAATTGATTTCATGTTGGGTGTGATCTGGAAGAAATCCTGGATTTTGGATAACTTAAAAATTTTGATAACATTGCAGTCAATGGGTCCGAAAATTTTGTTTCTCAATATCTCCGTTTATTATTGCCCAAAACTCATGAAATTACACTCAGGGATTGACAATGGAAACAAATTTCAAAGGCTGAACCAGCTCTGATCCAGAACGCGGATTTTATCACAATCTGTAAATTGCTATATGGGGGATTTGTTGCACTTGGGGGAGGTCTGCGCTCTCAGAGTGCTTTTCTAGTTCATATTTTTTTCTCGCTGACTTAATTTCATTTGTCAGTATAAATCTGTTTATGCATTTCAGGCAACAGCAACATATTCCAAAACAGTTGTGACAGTACTACTTTTACCGTTTTGTAATGCTTTCAATGCTTCTCACAACACTGAAAAGGTTTCTCTATTCAGGATACCAAGCAATTAAAAGTTTGAATTGCAATTTTGTCCCATTCTTCCAGCAAACATGTTTAAAAGATGTACCACAGAGAGGGTCTTTTGTTGTCAACTTTTTTTCCCCCCTCCAAATGTACCTCAAATAATATATGGGGAACAGATCAGCCACGCAGGGAGACCAGCATCTATACATTGTTTTTCTGAAGCCGTGCCTTTGTAATTTATTTGCAGAGTGTGCTTTTCACTTAGGAAAATGCATGGATGTCCCTGGAAAAGATATCATCTTAAAGGTAACACGTGTTCCTTTAAAACCTTCAAGTAGTTTCTGAATTCATCCTGATTTTTCAGAAGTGTAAAAAGGCTTTAACTCGGGCACTGATACAATCCAATAACATCACAGACTCTGGCTTTCTGTCACACTGCCAATAACAGGCTGGATGGATGTTTACGTCACTGGTCCTGAGAAAATGATGAAGGAAACAAACAGACAAACAAACAAACAAACTAGACTACGGATTTGTGTAACCTAAATGTACAGTTTCAACATGTGAAAGTCCACCTCATATGCCCCCTGTACTTAAGGAACAGAAAAGGTTTGTGGCATTTGTTCATGTAGCTCCATATTGCTATGCTCGACAAAGGTTTCCCAAAGTGATCCCTCATCCGTGTGATAATATAAAATGTAGATAAATGATTTTTAATGTTTTCAATCCAGGATCCTCTGAGAGATCAGGTATATGCAGATTTGTCCTTTACACGCCAAAATTCCTGAACAATACTCAAATCTTTTATTAATACACTAAGAAATACGTTTTATGTATTACATAGTGAGAAATACGCTAATCCTTTCCCATCTTCCTTGATGGACATTGTTTTTGCACTCATCAGTGATCCTCTCACATATTTGTTGATAAATATTTATTTTGTCTTCTTCTGTTTCATGCAGTATATTTCATCCATGTCTCTCTCTAATCTAGCAAAACATCCAGAACCTCTCTACAGTTTGCTTTTCCCATCTGCCTTTCCTCCAGTTTGTTCCACCGAGGTGACTGATGTTCCTGTCACATACAACGGTGTGTCATGTTAAATCTCTCCCCTGCTGTGGCAGGAGCATGTAGGGAAAGAAAGAAAAAAAGAGGCAAAGCAACAGAAATGAACAGAAGAGTGATTTGTCGTTTCAGGTAGTTGCCCCTTAGGGAAGTGTAATGGCCGACGGCTCCTCAAAGTGTCTCTCATCCATCATAAATGTTCACTTCAAATGGACACACAGCAGCTCGTTTCCAGGCTGGGCTGCAGCTACGTGACAAAGATTGGATGAGCTACAGGTTTTCCATGTTTCCAAGTGTTCTAGGTGCTTGCAAAACAACATGTAGTGGACTTTGATTGCAGATTATAAGACGAATACAATAATTATTGTATCAACTGTGGACTCTCTTATTTAAGGGAAAAAAATATCTCCAGTCAAATTTATGTCAGAACAATTATTTCATTCATTTATTTCTTTTCTTTTCAAGAAGAAGTTATTTTGGTGTGTCAGAGTTAACATTTTTGATGAATTACAAAATGCATGCTTATCTCTTGCAATCCAATTAACAGATTAACCAACAATATCTCATTTAGCTTCATAACTGGGTAGATGAGGAAATATCTGGGAAATCACTTTGCACTTTCTGTGGAATGTGCTCCCAGACAAAAATTTACTTAAAAGTATCTTCATTAACCATATCTGACCAACAGTAACTGAAATATGAAGCACTGACTTTGATATTAACCTCCATTGCTGTTGTAAAATCCCCCAGTTTTGGTTCAGTCTCTGACTAGCAGAGTCTATCACCGGGACCAGCTCTCCATCCTACGGGTAAGAAGTTGCGGTCTAGGAGAGGTTCCTCACTAGATTTCCTCAACTTATTTAAGCTGGTGTCGAGAAGATACGCCTAGCTCTCACTGCCTACTTCCAAACGTATGCCCCACTCACTCCAATAACTGTCCTTCAGAGGAATAGCCGGGTGGCTCGAAGTCCAGCTATCGGTCACGTCTGTTAACGGCAGCTCTTCTCTCACGATCTGGGCTCTTGTTACAGGCTAGGAAAACTTTAGTGGCTCGGACAGCGAGCCTCAGGGACAATTTGACAAAAAGGTGGCTAAAATAACCCATAAGAACCTGTGTGTTAGTGCAGAGGCATAAACAAGTCTTCAAACTTCTGGATACAGATGTAATGTCCACAACGACGTCTTATGATAGTTTTTATATTTATTAAAGCAGATAAGCAAGGTTAAGCAACAGCATTGATTGGTTATACAATTTATAATTCTAAAAAGGCAAATTAAAGCTGTGGCTTACTGATCAGTTCATCTGGTTGGTCAAGGACAGGCTGGGAGACGCATGTGGCCACTATGCGGGTTCAAGGCCGCTGGCAGGGAGGGAGAGAGAGAGCTCAAACGATCAGGCCTGCAGGTATGCTGATCCGGCCCCTCCTCCTTGCTAGCGGTGAGCTAGGCTAACCAAAAAGGCTCCAATTATTCCTTCAAGAATTGGGAAAAATTCGTAGATCCTGTTCCAAGCGTCTTTCTGTCTTCTTTTCTTGAAGTAATTCCTTCCAGTTAATCCTCCAGATGGGGGTTGCTCGTCCAGGTCCTAGCTAGTCCTTCTTCGTATGAAATCGCTCCAGGAATCCACCCAGAGTCCTTCTGCCTTCTCTTTTTATGCGCTCTCTCTCTCCTTGCTCGCCCTGCACCAGCCTTCATCTGATTGGTTCTCTCACCTTTGCATATGCATACATAATTTCCCTCAAACTTCACATGACACTTCTGATTGGTTATTCACATATACAGAGGCGTGCATAATTTTACATAATCATGCATAACACACATCCCACAATGACTTCATATGTTTACAGATTTGGCAGGGGCGTTCACATTAATCATCATGACATCATGGCTATCACCAGTCCAAGGCCACCTTGTTTACTTGGCTATACAGCCCGTAAAGCTAAAGCTTATCAGCTAACGCTAACCCTTTTTCTAACGATCTACTTATCAATGTATGTTCCAACGTTACATTAACTGATTGATTCATTGGTTCGTGTTTAATAACAGAATTCAGTAAATGATCTGCCGTCTGCAGCCCTCCACTCTGCCACTTCGCCAAGGCCACTTCTGAGCTGAGCGGATGACATCGTCATTTGACCCAGACACCTGGCCCCAGTGTTGTGTATGGCGAAGTAACTTATGTTTACACTTACGCCCTCTCTCCTGCCCTGTTGACATTCCAGAGAGGAACATGCGCTCCGCTCTGTCTCTGTCCGTTTTTGACCCAACAAAAATAAGTTTTCCCTTTTAACATACACTAACTAACACAGATCTATTACCCAAAATTACTAATACATTTTGTTTCTGATCCTTGACTAATCACACCCACATTTCATACCTTTCATTGATTAGGAATTGCTTACAAATCACGTAAATCACCTCTTCTTCTGTTACTTCTGTTTACATTACATCACCCAGCTGCTGCAAGATCTCTCCCCCTTGTTTTGATAAACATATCAGTTGTTTTACATTCCATAGCACACAGTGACTCCACTCAGCCGCTGGGCAGCAGAGACTCACAGTCCTGATCCAAATCATACCGAATACATCTACAATACATCTTTCTGATCAATCATCGGTTCTGATCATTGAATTATTGAATCACCCATGTCATTGCTTATAGATTGATTCCAAATCACATCAATTACCACTTTTTCTGTTACTCCACTCTGGCCTATGTACCTCCTCATGTCACATCCGTCTCTCCTTTAACACACAGAGTTAATAGTGATTATTGATTAGAAGCTGAGCTGATTCCAACGATCTCTCCGAGTCATTTGACACTGTTTGAATAAGACAAGGATAAGTCCTGCTCTTGCTGTGATGCTGCCAGCCGGCTCTGTCACTAACATCATTTTGGCACTTGCTGTCTTGTCTTATCATTCAATCCACTAGAATTTATTTTTATGTCTTTCTAGTCCTTATCTTCTTGACTTCTTCTGTCTATCTCCTAGTTTTCACTTTCACTCGAATCAACCTGACTGCTGTACCTGTTGATTTAAAAAAAAAAAGGATAATAACGTTTTTGTATTTATTTTAATAATTATTTATTTGGCTACAGGATACATAGAACTCTTGAATCTGAAATCATACACTGGACATAAAAGATGGTTGACATCACTTTACATCACTTTACTTAAGCCTTAACTTAACTCTAGAACAGCCACAGCCTATGGAAAATCTTTTCATAGTTAATAGGCTGTGCACATACAAACTGCTTCCATTGTGCACCAGTCACAAGGCTACTGAAAAAAATTTTCAAGACTTGGTCATCTGGTATTTACTCCACTTTTTTTTTTTTTTCCAACCTCAGGTCCAAAAAAAAGCTGAGATGCTGTGTAGAATGGGAATGAAAACAATGCAATGATTTACAAGTCTTATAAACCCACATTTTATTTCCAATATAACTTAAAAGAACATATCAGATTTTAAAACTGAGGCATTTTACCATTTCATGGAAAAACATTAGCTCGTTTTGACTTTAATGGCAACAAGACATCTCAAAAATGTTGGAACAGAGGGAAACAAAAAGGCAGGAAAAGTAATAAAAGTGTCTCTGTTTCAACATTTGATATGTTGTTTATGTTCTTTTGGGAAAAAAATATGGGTTTTTTAGATTTGAAAATCATCAGATTCAGTTTTTATTTTACATTTACACGGCGTCCCAACTATTTTAGCATTGGGAATGTAACAGCAGACTCCGATGCACAATGCATCTTTCTATGTGTCACCGAACAAAACAGTGGCTTTAGATGTATTTATGAAGAGGAGGACATAAGCTGGAAGGGTTTAGGTCCGTTGTATCCTCAAATGAAGACTGGAGTTGGGAGAGTTTAGGCTTATCAGTGTATTCTTAGTTAGGGCTGTGACAATTACAAGCTACTTTCACTGTCCAAAGCAACACTAATAAAGGACAGAAACCCAGTGAATTAAATATTTTCAAAATTTGAATTTAGAGTGATGCCATTGAGATATCAGATAACAACCATATCGTAGCTAAAAGTGTTGTTTAAAGTCTTTAAACAACACTATCCTTTTCCCCCCTGTAGTTAAACAAGGTGATAAAGCAATTGTCCTTCATTGATTTCTGCAACCCCACATTAGATAATCAACAGTGTAACTGTACAGCACAGTGACTTCGGACACTCAAGGAGAAAAGAGTCTGTGAGATTGTTTTTGAAAGTAAAATATTTTTCATGCTTTATTTTATACGAATCCAGGATATTAAACAAATACAGATTCAAAGGATTATGAAATTTTTTGTTTGTTTTAGATTCTGTGGCTCTAGTGACCTTTAATTACAGTGTAATGACAGGAAAGTGGGGAAAAGGGGGGGGGGGGGGGGCATGCAGCAAAATATTGCAGGCTAGGAGTTGAACCTGCAACTACCCAGATGCCCGGGATTATGCAGTATTACTATATCAACCCACTTTTCATTTCAAATCACAAAGTCTGCGGTGTGTGCGTGTTTTCTGTAAATAGTGGATGAAGTTTGTAATTGGTGTAAATATTTTATAGATAGATAAATATACAGCGGAACAAGGACTGACAGCCAGGAACACGACCCGCTTTCTTCTCCTTCCAGAGATGCACACACATATTTACGCTTGGTCCCTTGCAAATGTACCACGGAAATGACAATCTCACTCTATAACAAGAGCAAAGACGGAAATACACACAAACACATTTACTCCAAGGATGTGCTCTAAATAGAGCCAATTAAGTGCGTTTTTGTAGAAGTATGATGTTATATTGGTAATCTGCCATGGGATTTGAATGCTGATGGTTTCAGACATGGGGGTGCATTATATTCATATAAGACTATAATTTTAGTCTTATTTAACAAACATTCTACTTTCAACAGTAGGGGTTTATGAAAAGTCACACAGCATAGTCTTTGTATGTATGCCTGATTAAAGAGTATTTTTGAAGTATACTTTCTTATTTTGATTTATTTAGGCTCATGTTTCCTGAGAATGGGCATTTTGTTAAGATCTTGAGCCTTACAGATATGTGCAAAAGTAAGTAACCCCTCTTTTATTATGTTTTTTTTTTTTTGTGTAAAAATATAAAACATAATAATATATTACAAAATCTGAGCTCAGTGGGTCTTTGCATTGGACAAAAACAACCTCTAATTAACGAATATACAGCCTTTTTCTCTGTTCTCTCTGTTATTTATTTAACAAGAATAAAGCCAAAAAGAAGGAAAATAAATCTTGTAGGGAACGTTAAGTAATCTTTTCCTGCTTCTAAAGAACTTAGAAAGGTAGGTTGAAGACAGTCATCTGTATCGTCAGTGCAAGCTTCCAAGTGTGTGTGTTAATACAATGCCAAAAGGGGAAGATATAAAAAATGTTATTCGAGAAACAAGACCACGCATCAGTCTCTGAAGTATTTTAAAACTATATCCCAAATATTTGAGCTTCAGTGTTCTACAGTGAGAAGAAAACATTCAAGACAGTTGTCAGTCTTTCCTGCAGTTGATGCCCCAGCAAATTTACCCAAAGATCAGACTGTGCAATGCTTAGAGAAATACAGAAAACTCAAGAGCTACAAGACATCTGGAACAATATCCTATGGACAGATGAGACCGAGCTGGTCTTGTTTGGCATTGCAAAAACCAAGCACTATATTTCAGTAGAAAAACCCCATACTTTCTGTCAGACATGGTGGTGGAAAGGTGATGATTTGCAGTTGTTTTTCAGCCACTGTCATTAAGTCAACTATGGATTTTTCTGTACAACAATGTATTCTAGAAGCTAATGTGAGGCTGTCTATATGATAGCTAAAGCTTGTCAAAATTGGGTCATGCAGCAGAACAACGATCCAAAACACATTAGCAAACCTGCATCTGAGTGGCTGAATATTGAACAAAGTATTAGAACCAAATAATCAAAGTTTGGACCACAAGCTAATTTAAATACTAATGGAAGTGCTTAGGAGTGCTGCACATAAGTGAATGACCCAATGACTGAACTGAAGGGAGACTGTAAAGAAGAATGGGACAAAAATTTACAATGATGGTACAGACTGATACCAAATCATCATTATGATCATCCTATTAGATCACATTTTTTTTAAAATAAACATTTATGTTTTTCTTATCGTATTTCTTTGGAATGTGTTGCAGGCTTGAAATGCAAAAATCTATTTATATTAACTAATGAACTGATAATTAAATATCCTGGTATACTATGAACTATTGTAGGTTCATAATGTTTAATATAAAAGTTGAAGTAAATATAAGAATTATTGTACTTACTGGGCTGCTTGTGCATTAGCAGTGATCCAGAATGATAGTTTAACTTTTTCTTTTTCTGAGGTTAAATCTCCAGTGGTCCTTTCTCAGTCAGCCATATTGATCTGTTGTTAAATACAGCTTTCTCCTTCACTTCACATCTTGCCATGCCTTTCCGCTTCCTCCACAGATCTCGTTTTCTGGTTTTGTAGTTTTCCTTAACTGTATTTTCAAACAGTGTATCTTGTAGCAACAGGTAAGGTGTGACCATGTCAGATTTTTTTTTGTCTACAATTACCCCTCTCCTTTCCTCATATTTCATCAACATGAACATTTTTCCAGTCATTATCAGATTCCACATGAAATGTATCATCATCTGCATATCAGCATATTAAAGAGTTAAAGTGGGAAAATGCAGTTAAATTGAGTCAGCAGTAGGCTGACTAATGCAGACCATGCAGACTCATGCAGGGATTTCTATGTCTCCATCGGCTCGTGTCCTCTAAAACTCTGATCTTTATCAAGTTTTACTTCATTTTAGGATACAACCTTCTTATCAATGATTATTTTAAGTTCTTTATTTGACTGGAATAGAGACTTTTGTTTGCCGGATATGTGATTTAATCACTTTTTGTGACAAGCCCTGCACTGACAGCTAGGGAAAATGTGATCAGCTGATATACTGTAAACAAGGCCCAGACCACTGCTAGCCACTGCTAGCCTCCAGCGATCAAAAAATGGGTCCACTTACCTCTCCCTCCCCGTCTGACTGTCTCGACTGTGCTCGTCTGGCTGAAAAAATATTCGAACAGGAGAGGAGAATATCCACTCTGCATCAGATCTGGGAGGCCGAGGACCTGATGGATACCATCATCTTTGGTGCTGCACAACCAGACCCTCAGGTGCCTGATGTCACCGCTCCATGTCTTGCAGAGTCCTGGTTCCTTGTTGGTCCTTGTGGGGGGGAAAGGGCTGGATCACTCCAACGCTCCTCCACCCAAAGAGATCCAGCTACAGAACAAGCCGGAGTTTTTTCAAGAAAATATATAATTTTGATATCAAGATTTCAAAAGGCTATAACTTGAAAGCAGTTTGAGATAAAGATATACTGTCAATGAGAAAATTGTTCAGTATGACTCAAAGTCTGTGATGAGAGTGAAATTAATCATATAATTTGCATATTATGATGTCACAAGGTGGTGGCCATATTGGAAAATGTTCAGTTTTGATATCAAGGTTTCAAAAGGCTATAACTTTAAAGTTGTTTGAGATAAAGGCATACTGTAATGAGAAATATATTCAGTATAAACCAAAATTTGGAATGGAAGTAGATTTATCATCTAATTTGAAACCATACTCCAGATTTCATGACTTAATAAAGTTATTGTCCCTGAAATGAAAGCTTTCATTGTGCATGGGGCTTGAGGAAAAATCTGAAATGTAGGACTACTGGGCAGGTTTGGGCAGGTGATGTCACAATAATCAAATTAGATGACAAATCTACTTCCATTCCAAATTTTGGTTCAAACTGAAGATATTTCTCATTTACAGTATGCTTTTATCTCAAACCAACTTTAAAAGTTATAGCCTTTTGAAACCTTGATATTAAAATTGAACATTTTACAATATGGCCACCACCTTGTGATGTTATAATATGCAAATTATATGAATAATTTCATTCCCATCACAGACTTTGAGTCATACTGAACAATTTTCTCATTGACAGTATATCTTTATCTCAAACTGCTTTCAAGTTATAGCCTTTTGAAATCTTGATATCAAAATTGTATATTTTCTTAAAAAAAAACTCCAGTGCCTAAAGAGTTAATATATATACCTACATTTAGGTCCATGCAGTCTGAACATCTAATACAAATAAAAATAAATACATACAAACTGTTTTGTAGGCTGTAGGCTAAACTTTATTTTAGGCTGTACTGACTCCAAAAGCTAAATCTCAAAACTGTGGCACACTATGAATTAGAAGCTACAAATCAGTAGCAAACTTCAGCACATTCAGTCAGCTGAATGTGTATTTTTTAAACTTAAAATTGTGCTGCTTAGGTGTTATTAATCAGTTAGCCAATGCTAACTGACAGATAGTTGTTCCAGTCCTTTTTTCACACTCAGAACTACACAGCACCACAGAAGAGAAGGGTCAGGATCTTTATGCTCTTACACTTCTAAATGTAAAAGACTGCTGTAATTGAACACTTATAAACACATTTAAAACCACCCACACAAACACACACACCTACACATACCTAAACACACACACACACAAAAACGCAAATAAAAACAGACACACCACATGATTATCGATCCTGGAGTTTTGTCAGAGCAGTGATGGGCTATGAGGGATGTGGCTGTCCCACTAGCCTGCCAGCCAAAGCCCATCCATCACCCAAACAGTCTTACCAGCACAAACAAGCATGCTTTCAAATCTTAGTTTTATTTCTTTTGAAGCAAGAACACAGATGTCGATAGTTGCGCAATTTAAATGAGCCGTATGTAAGAGATCTAATAAAACGAATCATAAAATGACCCCGATATGTCAACAGACATTTAAAAATCATGGTCATTTGAAATACTTATGTCACTGACAACAGCACTCAAGCCAGGATATTCCTGTTTAAAAAGAGGAGTTGCAGCCCTCAACTGATGTTGATGTTGTCATTTTTTGTTTTGGCCTGAAGCGCCACCCTCCACCTATCTCCCAATCACGAAGTCCGTAGTGTTTCGGTATCCGGGTTGCCAGCTCGGCTCTAATTATCGCAGCAGCCGCTACGAACGTGTTGGATGAAAAAATGTCTAGCTTTCCAAAACCTAAAAGACCTCGTTATGAATCCGAGTTACGTCGTGACAAGGTCCGAAATAAAACAAGGATTTGTATAGGAGATGCTTTTGATAGATGGAGACGGCTGAAAGCGGAGAAGAATTTGAAGACAGACGCCAACGTTGCTGATTTTCTCCTGGACAGGTAAGATTCATAGCTAAATGTTTGGCTAACGCTAATTTACTTGGACAAGGTAACAGTGGTACCTCTACTTACGAACGCCTCTACTTACGAAACTTTCAGGTTACGAAACGCCTCAACGGGAAAATATTTCCTCTAGTTACGAAAGATCAAAGAAAGAAAAGATCTTTCATAAAGCATTAAATATAATTAACAGAAAATAAACTTACTGTGTAGGACTCGTCGCTTGCCATGGCAGCCTACGTTCCTGCTGCATTCTGCAGCCGACCTGGCAACCTCTGGTCGGGGAGGAGGGGGAGGGTACACGCCGCTCAACAGTAATTTGAAAGTGACTGCAGTACCAGTTTTGGCCATAATCTTACAAACGGCTCCTTTAAGGCTTTCACAAAGTTAAATAACAACAACAGACATCTTTTTTTTTTTCAGTAGTGAATGTTAAAGTTCATTCAACTGCAATACAAATCTTTGGGGCTAAACACATACTGGAAAAATCTCCAAGCTATTTTTCCAACACCCTTCTCTCATTCACTCCTTTTCTGTCTTAAAACTCCTTTTTTCTATCTTGGTGATATTTATCTTTAACTAAAGGCAGCATGGACACAAGAAGTGGTAGAGTTATGGGTTATAGATGAATAAGAGGTTAGGTTGGAGGCAAAGGAGGTCACATGAGAATAAATGGAGGGAGATGACAAGGGATACAGTGAGGTCAAAGTGGGACTATGGCTGAAATGAATCAGGGAGCCATTCCTCACATTCAGCAACCTGATGCACACGAGTGAATGAAAAAGCACATTTCTGGAAAAACCAACCATTTATCATCTACATTTACCTTGATTTGTTTTTTATAACCCTTTAACTCTGTCAGACTCTCACTGTCTTGTAATGAGGCTCTTCTTTTTCTGTGCTTGGATGCATGATGGAATATGTGTGCCACATTTTATGTAGGTTTGAGAAAGTTGATGATAAAAACATCTTTCACAATTTTACTCAATAATGGCAAAGGTCAACTGGTATTGAAATTTCAGAGTTGGCACTGATGCTTCTTTTCAGCCAGAGCAAAAAATGAATTGGAAAATCACAGCCCACTCATCAGGTTTAGTTAAACAGTTTACACTAGAGGTCTTCACCGGTCCACTTAATGGACCCGAATCCGAATGGACCCGTGAAAAATTGACCCTGAAACCTGACCCGACCCGAGGTCTTATCATAAGTCCGGGGGTCAGAACCCAAATGGACCCGCAATATTTGGACCCGGAACCGACCCAACCCCAGTCTTTAGTTTCCGACCACGAATCAATCCGAACCGAGACAATACAGCCCATAGTTGCTCATGTTAAAACTTGATTTTCTTACCTAAAGTTGTCTTCTTCTACCCGGTTCAGTTGCTACATAGGTTACGTGATGTAAACAACAATAAATCCACGTCATTATTTTCTGTGTGGATACATATGCTTTTGGTAGCAACTGCTAACGCTAATAGCCTACACCGGTCAGGACGTGTCATGAATATGTTCTCTCATCCAATGTTATCATGTTGGTGATCCGTTGTGCTTTACAGCTGCCAGGCAAACCGCTAATAATACGCTACGTCAACATGATTGTTTTATGACAAACATGCCACGTTAATGAAAAATCATTTAACTGCCCCGAGTCCTGACATTGGCTGCCACCGCTAATATCTTTACCTATCTCGAGTAAACGCGTACCCAGCCTGTCAGAGAGCACCGACCGGACCCGAGACTAACTGTACCAATTCTGACCCGAACCCAGAGTCACGTCTTTTGAAAGAATATGAGACCAGATTCGGGTCGGGTCGGAACCTCTGGTTTTCGGGTTGTTCTGAAGACCTCTAGTTTACAGTTTTTCATGGACATATTTGAGAAAGCAAACAAGAAAATTAAATAAATAAATCCATCTAATTGTCTATATGTGCACTCAAGTTTTGCTTGGAAAGCCTTCCGCCATATTGAGTGGTTATGCTTGGCTGCAGTTTTACTACATAGTTTCAAGTACAATCCCTGCTGGGGACACCAGGCAGGTGTGCATGTTCATGTGTTTGTCAGTTTCTGTGAGCATGAGTGAGCTTTGGAGGGAGGAAAGGAAACTGACTCAGAGGATTGATTTTTCTATGAATGTGGGGATTGATTTGTGTGCCTGTGTTTATAATGCATCTGTGATAAGAGTGTCTGCAAATGCAAACCCAGATTTTCCAAACATGATATTGTATGTGTGGCCGGGTGTTTAAGTCGAGTGTGTTTGTCTTTCTGTGAGCTTCGGTGTCCCTTGGACTCATTAGCCACCAATCGTGAGCCAGCTTATTCTAGCCAATGCTTTCCTTATTCTCTCTCTTTCTCTGCTGTCCTCTCTGTGTCCCACATTGGATGATTAGACACAAACACACACTGAAGAAACACACACACAAAACAACTGTGCAGACACACAAAGTCTCCAGAGCAGAATGCCAACAGACCTGTAACCGTCGGCAAATGCTCTTGTTTACGCAGGAGATGAATGAGACAGATCGTTGCTCAACTTGCCTAAATCGTTCCCCAAACACCCAGACAGGTGGTGTGTATGTCTGTTTTTTGATTTGTGTGTGTTTCAGTATTGTGTGCAGGTGTATGCGTGTGGATACTGGTTGGGTGCAGAGTGTGTGATTGCATGTATGCTTCGTGGATCTAGTGGCAGGTGGCATCATTTTGTTTGTTTGCTTCTACTCCAGTCCCTCTCCACTCTCCTCTTCTCAACTCTGCTCATTTTTGTATCTCATTTCATCTCTCTTTGACTTTTCTATTTTCCTCTCTTCCTATCCTTGTCTTTTCTTTATGCTAAAGAAATGTTTTTTGAGAACAAACCTGAGCAGTGTCATACTTGGCTGTTTTTCAGAAGAGGTTGCAATTTCCCATGATAGCCTGTTTAACATTTAGAGTTAAGAAAAAAAAAAGATGCTGTATGGCCCCAGTCAATTTAAATCAAATCAAACTTTATCCATATAGCACTTTTCATACATAGAAAATCCAACACAAAGTGCTTTACAAAATGAAA
The DNA here is from genome assembly GCA_018398805.1 of Hirundichthys speculiger. Lineage (NCBI taxonomy): Eukaryota > Metazoa > Chordata > Actinopteri > Beloniformes > Exocoetidae > Hirundichthys > Hirundichthys speculiger. The sequence continues at coordinate 314,180 of JAGFBZ010000619.1, read as the reverse complement.
CATAAAACAGGAACACAACAAATTAAAAAAAACCCCGTCCCTCTCACCTCCCATAAAACCGCACTCACATACACAAAGCACACACACGCAACCTCACAGCACAAAGTAAAGAGTAGTTTAGTAACATGGCAGGGCACTGAGGATCCAGGTGAGGAAATACCAACTGTGTGAGGCCATCCACACCAAGAGGCACCACAGCCCGCGGCCACAGAGAGTGCCGTCACAGAGATTACCTCAACCTTGATAGACCAGGATAGGATGTACACGTTGTGCAGACCCAGCCCCCAGTCCTCCAGGTTCAAGGGATCTGCAAGACCACGCCCCCGTGGACAGACCAGACACAACTCCTAGTGTGGGAGCCCCCATGAGAAAACACTGGAGCTAAAAACAAAAAAAAAATTAAAAGAGAGTAAAACAGGAAAAAACAGACAATAGATACAGCAATGATAAAATGTAAAAATATGTGAAAATTTGAAAAGTTAAAAGTTTGAGATTTAAAAACTTCAGAAGTTGGGTAGCATTTTTCTCACTGTTCTCACCAGAGGCCTCCTGGTGGCTAAAACTGGTGATGTTAAAATACACACAGTAGTGGTCAGACACAGCCAGGTCAACAACAGAGGACACACCAGCGGACAGACCATAAGTTATGATCAGGTCCAGGGTGTGTCCTCTGTGCTGTTTAAAATGCATGCAGGTTGAGAGGTTCAAAAATTCTCTGGAAATTGGATTAGAAATATTATCAACATGCAAATTAAAATCACCAGTTATCAAAATTCTGTTATAGGTGGAGTGTATGATTGATAATAATTCTTAGAATTCACTGATAAAAGAGGTGAAATGATGGTGTGGTCTTTAAACTGTAATACAAACAACCGGAGAACTGCTAAAAACAAAGGCATGATATTCAAATGAAGAGTAACTGCTAAAGGAAGCCTCATTTGAGTTCAGTGATATCAGGATGAATAATGCAGTTCCGCCTCCTTTTTTACCTCCCCTAGTCGAAAATAAAAAATTAAAATTCGGTCGGCAGCCCTCGGTGAAAAACTGGTGCATCGGTGCCAAGCCATGTCTGTTAACATTCTGAGTAAAATTAGCTTGGCGAGTATGAAAAAAAAATACCACATGACACTTAAGATCAAGTCCCACAGAATGCCAAACCAACATGGAACAGCAGCGCTGTGCCAACCACTTTGAATCGTGGCTATTCAAGTCACTGAGAGTAGCTGCACCAAAAATGCTCTGCAGCAGCCCAGAAACAAATGTCAGCATTGCTCCGCTAGAGATATGCAATAAGTCTATCAGCAGGCTCTGACTCATACATCAGCATTACATTAACCTGTAGAGGCTTTGGGTACACAATAAGAGGACTTTAGAAGAGATTCAGACCAGGTTTTAGGAAGGTCGGAAATTTAAATTTTATTTGGCAGAACCCAGCCATTTTAAATGTATGATTCTAAAAAGAGCAAGCCAAAATGAGCAGACTCCCATGCAAATGTTAGATGATCTCAAAACCTGCAGATAAATCTTGGAACATTTCATGAATCCAAGGAAAACAGGCAGCACTTACCCATGCTTCACTCTGAATCCCTGTCTGATATACTCGGTGCAAAGCCACTTCAAAATTCCCACCACAGTAAATTACTGTACAAAATATAACAGTGTTTTTTTTGTTTTTTTGTTTTTTTTTTTTTTGACTCCTTTGCTGTTTATCATTATAATCTTACAGTTAGCATCAACACTCTCTCTCATTTGTTTCCACACTCTCTCTACTTTTGATCTTCCTTGTTCAGGACCATCTTTCTACATCTTTTAAATCCCCTGGCACTATTATAATGATTATAATGTTATAATCCAGTTTTAACTGGGAGATAATTTGCTTTGGATGTAATGGACTAGGTGTCAAAGTCTAGACCCTGAATATAGGACGACCTGAACTTTTTCAAACATATTCACAGGGGAGGAATAAAAGAAAAATAAAAAAAGTGTCTTGGGTCACATTGAACCATATCATTGTCAAGTTTAAGTAAATGTTATAGCAAAAATGTAGGAATACTATTTTGCCTGTAAGGATTATGGTTCTGCTGAGAGGCAGTTTAAAACAGTTAAATAAAGAGACTTGGCTGCGACTGAAGTACAAATGAATTTAATTCAGTTTGTAAAAAGGGAAATGGTCATTATTCACACCAATGAAGCAGTTAATGCCGAATGACAACGAGACATCAAGACACAGTGGTTTTTAACAATGTCTGAAATCAAATGAACCTTGAGATAAAATCCTAATGGAGATGTGTCATAACTCCAGACGAGTATGGAGACTACAATATCAGAGGTGGCGATATCCCCACATTCTCAAGGTAAGTATCAGAACAGATGAAACTCACATATTCAGGCCATAAAAGGTCTTGCTGACCTCATGAACCTTGAAGTAACCCTTGTAGCATAACAGTAAATATGCATAAAAACATACCTGCAGGTGGCTGATGTGAAGCCTTCAGCTGCAAGTCAAACCTCTGGTACAAATAAAACTGGGGTCCAAGAGGTCACGTGATTTTCTTTCAGAACATAAAGGTTTGATATGAAGTTTAACTCTAAACCTCAGCTAAGCTTGTGACAGGGCAATTAACATAGTTAAGACATGCTGAGAGGTGGAAATCACAGAAAGGTCTGCCACTTTAAATGGTACAAAGGACAGACTGCACATGATGATGGCCATTGCTGCCTGGTAACCATGTCTTCCTCAGTATTTGAAATTGATTTTCTTTTTCAATTCATACCAAAAAGGTAAGATGGAGTTTACACCCATTCTCAAAGAACAGGTCCTGACACCAAGGCTGGTTCCCAGGCAGCTTGAAGAGATGCCCAAGTGGTGCTGGACCCACTGGCCTTGGGAGACCTGCATGGCATTCACAGAAGGAGAGATAAAAGACTGAGGCACTGTAACAGTAGATTAACAAACACCCAATCCAGGATTACTGAAAAAAAAAAAAAAAAAAGTGAAATCTGCTGGGCTCACAGGACTTTTACTTCCTTAAGACAGATCTTTACCAAATGCTATTTTATGTCATCTAGACACAAACCTGAATAAATTATCAAAACTAAACAATGAATTTTGGTTTCCAAAATGGAGCTACACCACTGTGAAGAAAAAGTCAAGTGTTTTAGCTATCGTTCCATTTCCTTCCACAAGCAGTAGTTGGAATTCACAGCACATCCTTCGTTTTACTTCATCCAGTTTAATTTGTGTTCTTGCTCATTTGGATAAAATAACATACATACTCATCTTACTAACAAAAATTGGGGTTTTGGATCCTCTTTTTAACAAGGCAGCCAGCAGAAGCCTCTTTCAGTCACCTTTCCTCTCAAAGATGATGCTAACAAGGCAACTGATTCTAAGTTAACAAGAAGCTGTTATTTTCCTTCAGCCCTGCCAAATCATCTCCTGTATGATCCACACACACCCACCCACACATACACCACACACACACACACATGTGTCAGTCACTGTGGTCTTCAGAATGTCTCCACCAGAAGCAGAGCTGCATACCTGCTGCTTAAACATGCAAACCTTTCATCTTCAAAAAACATGTTCACACACAAAGAACAGAACAAAAGCTTTTATTCATTTTATTCAACCATGCTGGAGGTTCTGAGTTGAGGACGAAAGCTTGTTTGCTGGCTAGATCGCTAAATGTCTGCATGCAGTTTTAACAAAGCAAGCACGCCAACATTCACACCATTATTTTCATAAGTGGCTTTCATAGCATCCACTATGGATTCGGCAACAATCACGCACGCATGCCCACAGTAACAAACCACAGGACAATCCCTTAATATACACAGAAAAACATGCAAATACACAAACAAATATACTGGCCCCACCAGCCCCAGTGGAAGAGATGATACCAACAAAGTCCGCTTTGTTCTGAGTGACCGCTTTAATCTTTAATGCGTTGGTTGCTGGTGGCGGCTAATGTTTGGGCCATTGGATTACCTCAGAGTGTACAGTTGTCACACTACAGAGGTCAGTCCAATAACTTCCCTGCCCTGGGCTGAAATATATAAACCCCTATAGCCCAATTATAGAGATTGACTCGCAAACACACTAACATGGACAAAATAACACGGACACTCACAGGAAGGTTGGCAGAGTTGCACACCCGAGCGCTCACGCAGAAATAACCCCCTCCCACTAAAACACACACACACACACACTTTGTTTCTTTATTTACACAGCTAATCTGCATTTATTTGAGTGTCTCTAATGTGTTCCCCTTTCAGTTTAGATCAATTAGTAATGCTTTGCATAAAAGTATATGTGCTGACCTTTCATAGTGAAATCAAATTGAAAAAAAAAAAAAAACCCTGAGGCATATTCCTTCCTTGAGTATGCAATAATTGTATTGCTTTTATATTAAGGGAAAGGTCCTTTTTATAATTAAAATAAAATAAAATAAAAAAATCCTCACAAGTCTTGACACATCTTCATCATACCCAGTGGCAGACGCAGTCCCACACCCATGTCTAATTTCAGAGCTTAGCTGAGTAGCTGCCATTTGATTGGCTGCTGCGTATGACGATGCCTGACAAGTTGAACTTTTCTCAATGTCTGACATGAGCAATGGTTCCACTGCTATGCAGTATGACGCACATACACATTTGCACTGATATATACATGGGGTATACTTTTAATATTCAGAAAGAACATTTTAAAAATGTGATTGTTTGTACAGGCACCTCCTTCTGGTCGCCTACTACTCCTGTAATATAAATGTCAGCACACAAAACTAAGTTACATTCATTAATAAAAGAAAATGGCATTTTTTCCACCCACTCATTCCAAGTTTGATCTTCACAGAATCAATCTAAGTTGAAGAAATATGTGAATGAATATCATGAAACAAAGGGGATGTGAGATGGAAGTATGAGAGATAAAAGAACTTTCAGCATTGAGTTCTACCAGGAAGTAGGTTTTGTTGCAGCTCCTCAAGTGACCAAGTGCTGGTTCTAAAACAAAGCAAATAGTCTCTGACTCACATGTTCAATTGTCCAACTTTGCCTAAGTGATAAACACACTTACTATATAAGTAAGTATATAACATAAATACTATATAAAGCATCACAATTCATGTTGAAAGAATAAAAGTGACATCCAGTTACTGATTCAGTTCTACAGAAGCAGAAGCCATAAATCCTCCTTTTGCATCTGCTGACAGCACTTTGCGTGGCGTTCTGGGGCCATTTGGGCCATTCTGGATCCTGACTTGTGGGGACTAACAAGTTGAGAAAGTGAGGTTGAGAGTCCAGTTTCTCTGGATGTGGTTTCCAATTTTTCCAGTTCAGTCAAACTGTAAGTAACAAAAAATGACATGCTGTGAAGAAATAAAATGAGCTCTGAATGTCGCAACGATAAAGAAAGTGAGCAGTTCTTATAATCAGCATTTGAAGTTGTGTTGTTCTGATATGTCCATCAAATTTATTGACAATTCATATCACCATTTTTTCCGCATATTTTCATTACTTGTAATTTTAATTTACAAGCATGAGTATCATTTTCACTTTCTGGTCACTTTCCAGTTATTGTTACATTCATCCTTGAGACCTCTTCCATGAGATGATTAATGGCAGCTTTGTGTTGCGAACGATGAGAAGGTGATTGTATGACAGGGGAAATGATAAATTATGGCTTTTGATCATGTCACCGCTGCTTCAATCAAATCACTTTTAAATGTGTAAAATCACTTGATAATTTATCATTCCCATTTTTCAGTTCACCTGCATATCACATACATTTTCATCACCTCTGTTACGTGTGAAAGTAACAAAAATGAAATAATCAAAATAAAGTTCAGATTATATTTTATAGTACATCTCAGAACACAGAAAAAAAAAACAGTTACTGCCATTGGTTCACACACTTTTTGTTGCCAAAGTTTTCATTTTCTATACCCATTTCATCTTTAGGGATTGAGCTGGCTTTGTCTCTCAGCCAAAGGCAGCTGGGCTTGGCTCCAGCAGACCTCTGTGATCCTGAAAAGGAAAAAGTGAGTATAGGTATTGAATGGATGGGTGTTTAGGGATGTGGAGGGGTGGACTCTATCACAGCTATGATTGAGCAAGAGGTGTGGTACAGCCAGTCCATCAGACAGAGACAAATAATCATCCAAGACTAAACTCACCTATAGTCAACTTTGAATAAAAATGCCATTCCCCACTTACCTTTCGTTGAAATTCATTTCTTAAAACATTTCTGCATTAAAACAACCTTGAATCACTGCCTGGTAGTTATTCAGTCATAATAGAAAGAGTGTACACTCTGCCTCAAGCACATTTTCATGACATCCTCTACCATTTTGTTATTGTTTTTTTCATCCACAGTTCTGTACCCTAATAATCAAGTGTGTTATTGAATTAGTTATTAACAAGATTCCATTCCAATGAGAAAATGGGTTGTGAGAAAATTAAAAGGACAATTAAAAAAAAAAAAAAAAAAAAAACAGTGATAACCAAACCACTCCTCCCCATCCCATAATTTTCCTGTTACATGGGAAGGCCTCTCCAGCCAGTCCAGTCAGCAGTAAAGTAATAAATGCTCAAACACAACACCTTAGAGATTCAGGATGAAATGGGGACTATTTAACATTGTGCAGTCTGGATATTTGAGTGACATCTGGTGTAAAGGAACTCCTCCATTTATAAAACTAGGGGGAAGAAAATAAGACTTTAATAACACCCTCAGCATCAGTGCCAGCAGTTGTTAAAGTAAATTGTTTCACAGCATTCAAAATAAAAAAAAAAGGAGGACAACTGCATCCTGAGTAAAAACTGCATTGGTTTCTCCCACAAAACAGCATTAATATGTTAGTTATGGGTTGTTTTTAAAGGGAGGCTTAGTACACAATCAGGGATCACCTATCATCTTTGCCACTTCTCCTTTTTAAAAATAATGTTTTGATGAGTCGATTTTTGCCACTAACTCCTACTTAACTAACTACTTGTAAAAGTAAGTGTATGTTTGCAGCTTGTGCTCACCTTGTTAAGCCTAAATCTGCAATGTCCTAATAGGTTTACTCACTGGCTGTGTAATCTATTGTGACATATTCTCCCTAATGTGCTAAAATCTTTTACCTTATGAAGATCTGGAACAATGTTGATGCTACCCTATTTAATGAATTGATTCACTTGGTAACAATGGTGAATAAAAATCTTCAATATAAGTTAACAAGTATAACCTGGTTACAATCCTCTTTTTTTCTTGTTTCTTTCAGCATTATCAGAGTGTTCTCAGTGAACTGAAACTGACATGTACCCCATTCATATCATTCCAGAACATACAATGTCTAGGCACATCACAGCAGAGGTTATTAATCCCTTAAGTGCCAAAGTCGCAAAATTGCGACAAGCAACATTACTGAATAAAACAGGCTGTATCTATAAATGTGGTATTGAATCTTGTTACTGCTTTTCACCAGGATATATATGACATGTGTGCCTTAATCTGAGAATAATTTGTGGACGTGGTGCTATTCAGAGTTTTAAAGTTAAAAGTTTTGTAAAACACCCTCAGGCACAGAGACACGCAGCGAAGTAGTGGTAGTAATGCTGAGCGTAGGGAGAGCAGAGGAGAGCAAAAGAGTGTTTTTTGTTTACGCACGATGCCAAGAGGCCAGTTTACCGTCGATGAAGTACTTTGTAAGGTTCTGGCTAACTCTGAATTCCGAGGAGGAGGAAGAGATGCAGTTGTCCTAGTGAAGCAGAAACTGGCATTAGTACTGACAGCAAGTCCGCGCATCATAGTCCACAATCAGCACATGCTATAGCGGATGCATCACCTCAGCGAGGCCAAGCAGGGGACATGGTCGAGGTATCAGGTGGCTCATAACACCACAAATATGAAAGAATGTAGCGGGGATGAAAGCAAGTGCAGTTGTCCTGGCAGATGTGGGAGAAGCCGCGGGAAAAAAAAAAACACACCGCTAATGGCGCACCGGAAATCACAGCGATGATGATAATGATGGCTGGCAGTTATTGAGAGAAGAGGAAGAATATCAAAAGTGGATCTGAAATTTTGATGACCCTGTTGGTTATAGTGGAAATGATCTGATGCCCATTGATTTCATCTCTATTTTTCTGAATGATGAATTCTGGAGCCTCATCACCAATGAAAAACACATGTACCCCAACCAGTTCTTTAAAAGGGAAATTTTGAAACCAAACTCCAGATTTCATGACTGGTATGATGTGATTGTCCCTGAAAATGAAAGCTTTCATGTCACTTCACTGGACTACTGGACAGGTTTTGGCAGGTGATGTCAAAATAATCAAATTAGATGACAAATCTACTTTCATCCCAAATTTTGGTTCACACTGAAGATATTTCTCATTTACATTGAGGCCTTTATCTGAAACCACTTTAAAGTTATAAGCCTTTTGAAACCTTGATATCAAAATTGAACATTTTCCAATATGACCTGCCACCTTGTGACATCATAATATAGAAATTAGATGTATAGATTTCACTTCTATCAAAGCCCTTGAGTCATACTGAACAATTTTCTCATTGACAGTATACCATTTATCTCAAACTACTTTCAAGTTATAGCCTTTTGAAATTTTGACATCAAAATTGTATATTTTCATGAAAACACTCCAGCGCACCTAAAGGGTTACACTTGGTTATACAAAGTGCATTTTAGTAACTGCTTTGTGATATTGAGGCTGGTAATAATGTACCACCTTTTCTATATGTGAACTGCAATGGTAGTCAAAGGTCGAGTGAAATTTACAGGATATACAGCATAAACTCTCATTTTAAGATAACACATTAGAATAAACCTATTGTATTCGCAAACAGAAAATAATTACATCGAGCAAATTTGTGTCATTTTTTCCTTTTACTTCGGATTTTTAGAGTGATTTATCATTTTTGCCTGTAATTAACACAGTCATATGCATCATCAGCAGAGTCTCAATAGCAGCACCATGTTAGGTGCTTCCCTGCCATCAGGACCAATTCATGATTCGTGCCTGACCTGGGGACATTTATGCAAGTGAGAGCTTGAACTGCAGACCTTGCGATTAGTAGACAACCCCTTCCAGCAGTGACATACCAGCTGCCCAACTGTCATGATCACCCTGACCCACTTTTGGGAACTCCTGTGCAATAAACGTACACGTTTAACAAATGAGTAATTGCAAAAATGATTAAATGGCACTTTTCATTGAGAAGGGTGAATAGAAGAAATGTTATAAAGAAAGGCAAGACTTTCTGCTAAACTTGTGTTGTTGTTGATCTTAGCTATTCCACTGGAATTAAATATAAACTCAACCCTGCATGTAATAATATTGCAGTCAAAAATCATTAATGCAGATCATTACGTGGAATCAGCTGTACCATCAAAGCAGATATCAACCTGACACTAGCTGCATATATGGCACTTAATTTCCTAATATTATAAAAGTCAAACAACAGGTTTATGAGTCTGTGTTTTAGCAAGAATTAATATGTGAGATAATATTTAATGTGACTGTGGCAAAAAAAATAAATTAATTAAATCAAACAAAAAAAACCAAACAAACAACAAGTAAAAAACAAAACATATGTTACAAGTTAAGATAATTAATGAAGCGTAAGTTGCTTAAACTGAGGCCTATTAAAGTTAGTACCCTCCTCTCTTAACCCTATGCTTATATATTTATTTCTAGCAAAATCATAATGAGTTGTCAATCAATCCAACAATATAGACATTTTTTCAACATGCCAGCCATACAGTACGTGCCTCAGAGAAAGTTTATCCATTATGTTCCACTTTTCTGTTTTTGGTTGCAGGGGCAGCCACCTCCTCCAGCTCCTCTGGGAGGACACCAAGGCATTCCCAGGCCAGCTAAGAGATGTCATCTCTCCAGTATGTCCTGGATGTGCCTCGTGGTCTTCGCACGGTTGGGGATGTTCAACACACCTCTCCAGGAAGATGTCGAGGAGGCATCTTGACCAGATGCCTGAACCACTTAAAATGACTCCTCTCAATGTGGAAGAGCAGCGACTCTACTCTGAGTCTCTACTAGATGACTCAGCTTCTTTGTGAGGCAAATGGGCAATGAAAGTATGTACACCAGCAAATCACCATCAGAATGGCTGAAAAATAAAATAATCAAGGTTTTGGAAGGGCCTCTGAAAAGTTTAGCCTTCGACCCAATCCAGCTGTGGACTTCAAGAAAGTTGTCCATAAGCTTCACTTCACCCCTATTTAGAGGAAAAGGACGGCAACCTTGAGATTATTTCTGCCAAGTGGGAGCACTATCTTTCACACAAGACTGTAAATTAGCCACTTAGCCACTTGGCTGGCATTATATATATAAAAATCCACAGTCATGTTTAAATGTAAAGGAAGAAACTACAATGGAGGTGTCTCAGACTTCACCTCAGGTCATCTTGATAGACCTTTTGAATAATAAAGCTGCATAGGACACTGAAGGAGAGAGAAAGGGGAAAAAAGATGATACAAGCAGAATATGACCTCTTTAAAGTTGAGTTTATTCAAATGGCTGCTTTACAGCCAACGTGGGGACATCTTTGGTCTTATTGACCTTATTTATTATGTAACTGGATAATTTTGGGTTGACCTTAAACTGTGTTTTGCCAGCAGTTATTTGTAGCAAAGTAAACTGTCCTAACTATAATTTGACTTCACAACATTAATGAAAAGCCACAGTAAAGGATAACACTGAAGTGAATTGTTGTTTAGGTACATGCATCTAAACCAGATTTGAAAGCCGATGGCAACAGATGTAGGTTCCATCAAACAAAGATGCCTGGCAGATGGAGCATGCAAATTGACTAAATAGTCAAATTCAACTGATGCATGATGAATAGATAATGAAATCTGCCAATGTAATTTACAGAGCAGTGAACATTTACTAGGCATAAACCCCATCTATCTGTCTCCTTTGATTTTTCACAGAGCTATACACGTGCCGAACTTGTACACACAGCTTACTTATCCATTACATCAAATGTCAGAGTTTTGTATGCTAGGAATGCCAAAGTTTATCAGCTTTAACATATACTCCTTGGTGGTATGAACCATTCTGACTAGATGCATCATAGGTATGTAACTCTCTTTCAGACCTGCAGCGGCATTTGTGCCTTTCAAGCTTGATGCAATGTCAACTTGTCAGCATTTTCAAAACATATGAACAATGAAGCTTTAACCTCTCAAATGGCTTTTATATCATATTTTTACTTTCCCAGGGGACTGAAAAATAAATGTTCTACCAGGCAGTTAAAATTCTGCATTCACCCCCCACCCCCACCCTTTTTTTTCAGGAAACCATGGTGTGGGTTATCAAATAATACATAGGGTTTTGACATTTTGTTTTTCCAACCAAAGTTTTCTTCCGCTTTGGCAAAAATGCTCTGGACCAATGCTTACATTGCTTATATGTACAATATAATTAATATTTTACTGTGAACAGGTGGATACATTTATACAGAAATATACAGGTGAAACTTGAAAATAAATGACTGATGATAAATATTGATGCTGTGTTATCAACGTGTACTATTTCTTTAAACAAATACTCCACTTTGTTGAGTAATGAAATCCCACTTTTATTCATCCAGGTGAAGTTCTTCCACATAAACGTGGGATTGTGTTTCTGTTATCAAAATGTTACCATTTCTTTCTTTTTTCCACATAAGGTCCCGTTGAAGCAGTAATTTCCATACGTTTGATGTGTTTGGTTCTCCCTGTCTACCTCCCACGTCTTGCACCTCCTTTCCATATTAACAGTCTTTCTTTTAGTCTAGCTAGCTACCTAGCAAGTTCCTCCTGAGGGAAAGCATGTGTTCCAAGCAACACTCTTGTGCTTTCAAAGTTAAAAATAGTTCTCTTCAGCAAAAGTAAAGGTTATCCAATTAAAAGTAATTGCATGAGAAGAGGAATGGATGAATAGTTCTTCCAGGAAAGTAAATATATAAAAAATACCAATAAAAAAATGATGGTTTCTGTTGTTGCATTATTCAGTGGGATGTCCCCTCAATCTACACACCTGTAGTTCTTTACCATCCTTTTTAAGTCATATTTAAGCATACAGCTGAACACAAGGACAGATGACTCTTTGAAATAGAGCTGTAGAACACAGGTAAATAAACGAAGGCAAACATGTATATATAAATATATATATATATATATATATATATATATATATATATATATATATATATATATATATACATATACATACATACATACATTAGGGCTCTAAGTCAATAAAAATTTCTTTAATCACAATTAATCGAATGATTTTCATAGTTAACTCGCGATTAATCGCACATTAATTACATTTTTTTTATGTTTTGTTTAGCCATCCATCCATCCATCCATTATCTATACCCATCTTGTCCTATCCTATACAGGGTAATGAGGATCTGCTTTTTTTTTTTTTTTAAGCCTATAGTTGTATAAGCCAGAAGCCCCCAATACTCTTTGGGGGCTTCATTTATCATGCTTCTTTGGGTATTTTGTTGGGTTGCTGCTTTACCGCAGTAATTTGCTGACGGTCCCTAAACTCCACGGCAGCAGCGAGGTACTCAGAAGGACATTTGGTGCTGCTTCTTGGAGTTTTTGCCAAACTCACTGAGCTTGGAGGGTTGATGACACTTGTGAAATGTCTGGCATACTTATATCTACAAAATGATACCAACCTGGATGAAATTAGTGCCTTTTTCATGACGCTATTAAAGTTTAAAGAGAAAAAAAACAAGCAAATGTTGGATGTGAAACTAACTTTACTGCTTCCTGCATTGTTAACTCAGTTCACAGTGACAAAAACAAATAACCTTTTGCTTGTCAACAAACCCATCTGGCAGCACCTAAAAGTTAAATGTGCCGTTCATAATACCCTTTTCTGTCGCCATGTCTGTTCCACACCTTGACTGTAAATACACTTATTGGCCAAGGGTCATATTTACAGAAACATATGTGTGTTAATTCGAGCATTATAAAAAAATAGTAGCGTTATCTCAGAATCTGCGTTAACGCGTTATTATTGCGTTAACCTGACAGCCCTTTATATATATATATATATATATATATATATATATATATATATATATATATATATATATATATATATATATTCAGCGGATGCTGAATGCTGAAGCCCATAGTGCAATGAGGTCACCAACTTTCTGCAGTCAATCACTACAGACCTCCAAACTTCATGTGGCCTTCAGATTAGCTCAACAACAGTGCACAGAGAGCTTCATGGATGGATTTCCATGGTCGAGGAGCTGCATCCAAGCCATACATACGGTGGCCCTGAAGGGCAAACGACACCAACAAAAAGGAAAACACAACGACAAAAAGGAAAACACAATGACATTTACAAAAACACAACGACAACAAAAAAAAACACAAAAACGACATTAACAAAAAACAAACACACAAACAAAAACACAACGACATTAACAAAAACACAACGACAAAAAGGAAAACACAAACGACATTAACAAAAACACAACGACATTAACAAAAAACACAACGACAAAAAGGAAAACACAACGACATTAACAAAAACACAACGACAAAAAGGAAAACACAATGACGAAAAAAAGAAAACACAACGACATTAACAAAAACACAACGACAAAAAGGAAAACAAAACGACATTAACAAAAACACAACAACATTAACAAAAACACAACGACATTAACAAAAACACAACGACAACGACATTAACAAAAACACAACGACATTAACAAAAACACAACGACAAAAAGGAAAACACAACGACTAAAAGGAAAACACAACGACATTAACAAAAACACAACGACATTAACTTCTAACAGAAAGGGTGGGTACCTGCTATGACAAGGATCATTGCTAATTGGACGAAAGCACGTCGGTCTGTTTAAAAGGTGGGGAAGGGCCCTGCCCACATCTGTGGTCTACAGTCAGGTTTATTTGGAGATGGCTACTACAGAAGAAGTTATTTGGCATTATTTTGATGCAGGGCATACATATGAGGTGATAGTTGAAATGCTGTCCACCTTTCACAACATCACGATCAGGGTTTCCGTTGTCTGGTAATTGCTGGACTTTGTCTGGTAAAATATGCGGAAGTCCGGGACTTTATAATCTCTCCGGTCAAAATGTCCGGTGAAAATACTCCTCCCAAGCACAATTTCAGTTGTAATAAAATGGGTTATTTCCACATGATTTTATGAAAAACGCCTCGGGATTCTCCCAGAGGAGCTGGTGGAAGCGGCCGGGGGGAGGAAGGTCTGGACCTCTCTGCTGAAGCTGCTGCCCCCACGACCCGACTTCGGATAAGCGGAAGCTAATGGATGGATGGATGGATGGATTTTATGAAAAAACATATACTTTTTTTACAAATGAGTAGTGTGTGAGGACGAGTGGGCTCCAGCCACAGCTCCACTCATTGATGCCACAGGTGCGCGCAGAGACGCATCTCCGTAATGACAGCGCTCCGCGGTTATGGAGGCTTGAACTTCTCAACGTCCTGTGAAGTTCTCATCGGGGATTTAAGTGAAATCTACCCCGAGTGGGCTCAACTGGCCCAGATAGCCTGCTGATCCCTGTCTCCAGTGTGCCAGCAGAGAGAGGTTTCTCTCTGCAGAACCGCATTAAAACAGCGCAGCGGAGTCAGAAGAGCGCAAGCTTCTGCAATATTTATTTATTTATTTTTTAAAGTTACGCTCGTGAGTCAATTGATGGGACTTATTTTATTTGAAATAGCCTGTTTTTCAATAAAAACACTATTAAATGACTTGCATTGATATCGTACTACTGCATATGATTTATTTTTAACCTCAATAAATTCATAAAGCCTATGTGACCGGAATTTCAATCATTTGTCCGGTAAATTGAAAACCTGCCGGTCACATTGTCTGGTGCCAATTTTTTCTAGCGGAAACACTGATCACGATGAGTGTTCGCACTCTTAAAACACGGTTAAGAGAAGCAGGGTTGTATAGGAGAAAGAATTATTCCCCACTTGCTCAGGTGAGACGAGCCATACTGACAGAGCTGCGTGGACCCGGGCAAATGTTGGGCTATCGGACTATGTGGCAAGTACTAAAGGGCCGAGCCATAAACAAGGTGTTATGGCGTAAAGCAGCCTTAAAAACCGTTCTCTTAATAAATCCATGAAAAAAACCCACTCAAAAAGACTGACATGCTTTCATCCAATCAGCAATGATCCTTGTCATAGCAGTTACCTACCCTTTCCGTTAGAAGTTAATGTTGTTGTGTTTTTGTTAATGTCGTTGTGTTTTCCTATTTGTCGTTGTGTTTTTGTTAATGTCGTTGTGTTTTTGTTAATGTCGTTGTGTTTTCCTTTTAGTCGTTGTGTTTTTGTTAATGTCGTTGTGTTTTTGTTAATGTCATTGTGTTTTCCTTTTTGTTGGTGTTGTTTGCCTTTCAGGGCCACCGTACATACATCACCAAGTGCAACACAAAGCATCAGATGCAGTGGTGTAAAGCACGCCCCCACTGGACTCTAAAGTAGGGTTTCTCAATGGGGGCGATAGGTTCAGAATGCCCCAGGGGGCGTTCTGAACTTTAAGGGGGGCACTGGAGATGTCAGGGCTAAGAGGGGTGCGTTTAGGCACAAATGAGGGGCGCCACACCTTGACAACTATTTCAAAATTTAATGGTTTCCCAAGGTTTTTTTTATACTGCAAATCTATTTATGTTTCAGTAAAATGTTGTACTCAGATTTCCATTCAAAAAAATAAAGCTGCTGTCTGAGACCAAAACCCTGAGTCTGCTGCTTTCATGACCCGGTAAAATTTCCTTTTCTCTCTACGTTACAATCAAACGAGCTGAGGGGGTTTGGTCGCCATAGTAATGCCTATAAACACACAGAGAAACCCCTTTTCAACACATTTTGTGGAACGATACTTGTCTGACTGCATTATACCAAGTGTAGGGGTTTCTCACTTAATTTATTAATAATTCAGTGATACCAGGGTGCCACCGACTTTTTAATAAAAAGGCAGAAAAATTTATTAATGAATAACTGTAGTGAGAATTGCTACATGTGGGTTCTTGTACCACGCCAATACTGGGAAAAATCAATCATCAGAGTCCGACGAAGTTTAACAACATTTATTTAGACACAGACAATAAACACAAGCATATAAGGCAATTATATCATAAGGTATATATACCAGACAAATTATAAATGCAGAATTGTAACTCTGAACTTCTGATTGGCTAGAACACAGGAAGAGGCTACGGCAAGCGGAAGAAGGAAGAGAGGGAAAATCAAAATAACAGTCAGGCAGGACCGCCTGTGATTTTACCGGCTAAAAGAACTCTTGATCGTGAACTGGAAGAGGTTTCTAAACTCCGAACCAAATAAAGAAAAATAAAACAAAGTTCTAGGCTTAACTAACTGTGGAATAATGATCGCTAGGTCGAGTCAGCTACTATAGATACTAACACCGTAAAACACACAATCCCGCCCGTTCGCCTACCAGATCTGGGCTTGACTCCCGTGTTGGTCGGGTCGACGTCCAACGGTTAGCAGTGGTCTCCCGGTAGCCGTTGAGGTCGATCGGTTGGAACAATTCTGCCCGCAGAATTGTGGGGAACGTCACGGCGGAGTTCTGCCTTCTCGTCTGGTGGCCGTGGGTCGGCTCGGGTCCGGTGCTGGACCGCTGGAGATGGTCCTCTGTTGACTGGCACGTAGCCTGACAAAGTTCGTTGTAGCAACGAACTTTCGACTCTCGGCCCAAAAGATTGGTGGACTTAATACTTTCCGGAGAAAGTTATTGCGGCAAAAGAAAGTTACAGCCGCTGGAAGTGGCTGTGTTGTTGAACAGAGTTCGATAGGTAAAACTGGATTGTTGAGCTTTGAATTTCTAAGTACTTCAAACGCTAGCCGCTGCCGTAAAAAGTTGCAAAAGTGTTCAAAAATCAAATGGAGATCAGCGTGACAAATCTGATCACCGGATGAGTTTGCTATGAAACTCTTTAACCAGCGTTCGGCGTTGCTGTGGGAACGCTAGACAACAAATGTTGGTTGACGAAAACTTAACAAAGAGACTAAGAGTAGCGTAAAAACTCTAAGTCCTAACAAAAAAAAAATGGCCAAAGTACAAAACAAAGAGATAAAGCGAGGTATAAGCATACAAGAGCATAAGAGAAGACAACGAGCAAAGAAAACAAAACTAAACAAAACCAAAACTGAGAAACAAAGCCGTGCTGCCTCTTTTATAACCCTGAATAATCATGGGTTAGGGATGTACCAGCTAGCCATAGCCACACAGAACATCTCCACCTTATTTAAATTCCAGGGGTACATTTTGACCAGCCAGAACTTACGGTTGGCTTCTGTTATACTGCAATGACAAATGGTAACAAATACAATTGTTCATACATACACATTTTGCTAGATTAGGATGACGTAGCATGATACTAATATACCTCACAACAGTTCGTTTTATTTTAGAAACGTAAATGGATAAAGTTGATTCCTTTTTCTTTTTATACAGTTCATCGCCATCCGTCTGCAGTACACGTTTTGGCCCGGTAGATGGCAGTGTTGTTCCAGGGATTCCAGTCCTGGGCTGTCCTTTCCTCAGTCAAAAGAATTCTTTCTAGAGATAAGACAGTCGTAAAGAACTGAGATCTGGCACACAAGTGTCTTTTCCTGCGTTTCAGGGGAGAATTTACACCTGGTCTGTCCTTGTTCCTGTGGGATTTACATTCAGTGAGTCAAAACCGAGATTTGCATCAGAAGGAGTTAACCAGCTTCACACACAGAGGCCATTGTTTAAGGGCAACACAGATTCAAAACAGGCAATCCATTTTAGTTTATTGCACCAGAAAAGGATGTGTTATCTTCTTCGTGTGGGGGATTGTGATCCAGTTAGCGTGTCTGGTTCCAGCACCTGGCCCAAGAATGCGTATTCCTGAGGATAGGGGTGCCTGGAGATGTCTCTGTGTTTTCCCAGGTCAGAGAGGCCAGGAGGAAGGGAAAGATTCTGTTGTTATTTCCTTCTCTATTTTAATAGCAGAGTAATAAACCGAAAGAGGGAATCCTACACAAGTGTAAAGTTTGGTGGAGGGGGGATTATGGTGTGGGGTTGTTTTTCAGGAGGTGGAATTGGCCTCTTAGTTCCAGTGAAAGGAACTCTGAATTCTTCAGCATACCAAGACATGTCACATCGAAACATTCGGGGCTAGAGAAAAAACATCCGGGGCTGAAGCCTTGGATGCCCAGGCCAGGTGACGCCTCTGGTGGCAACTACAGAAAAATAAAGTTGATGAACTACACAATAAAGTTATGAGAAAGAGTACTAGAAGCTAGACTAATAGAGGAAGTGAGAAGTATGGTTTTGTGCCAAGAAAGGGTTCGACAGATGCAATATTTGCTTCGAGGATGTTGGTACAGACAGGGTCAGAGGGAGCTACATTGTGTCTTGTAGACCTTAAGAAAGCATATTACAGGGTGCCAAGAGAGGGACTCTAGTATTGTATGAGGAAGTCTGGAGAAGCAGAGAAGCATGTGAGAGCATGTGGGACTGCATCAAGGATCAACTCCTAACCCGTTTCTGTTTGCTATCATAATGGATAGGCTGAGAGACAAGGTTAGACAGGAATTATAACGGACTATGATGTTTGGAGATGATGTGATCTGGAGCAAGAGCAGGTGGAAGAAAAACCGAGAATGATGGAGGTATGCCCTGAAAAGAAGAGGAATGAAAGTGAGCCACAGCAAGACAGAGTACATGTATGAATGAGAGGAACCCAAGTGGAACAGTGAGACCACAGGGAACAGAGATAAAGAAGGTGGAGAATTTTAAGTACGTAGGGTCAACAGACCAGAGCAATGGAGAGTGTGGGAAAGAGGTGAAGAAGCGTTTTCAAGCAGGTTGGAAAACAGTGTCAGGTGTGATGTGTGTTGAAAGAGTATCAGCAAGAATGACAACAAAGGTGTAACAGACAGTGATGAGATCAGCGATGTTGTATGGAGACTGGCACTGAGGAAAAGAGAGGTGGCAGAGTTGGCAGAAGCAGAGGTAAAAATGTTAAGGTTCTCTTTGGGAGTGACGAGGATGAATAGGATCAGGGAAAAATTTGTCATTAGGTGTTTTGGAGAGAAAGTCAGAGAAGCCAGATGGAGTTGGTTTGGACATGTACAGTGAACAGTGGATATATTGGTAGAAGGATGATGAGGCTGGAGCTGCCAGGAAGAACAAAGAGAAGATCTATGGATTTAATGAGAGAGACTGGAAAGGATGGAAAAAAAATAGAAAAGAAAGTACATTGGTAATACTTTGTAAGACATTAGTAATACTCTGCCTTTATGGTTTTTTTTTCACTTGTATTTACACCCAAGTGTTTCCTATTCTCCATCTCTTACTTTTCTCATAAGTTGCCAGCTTCATCACTGCATTAACTGGTTGATTCAGGTAATCCAACTGCCAGCTGTTATCTGTTTACTTTCACAGGCTGCTTAATGCAATATACATACTTCCAAGCATACCTGAATAATTCGACACCAGCTGGCAGTTATTTTTTTTTTATTTTTAGACACTTTAAATGGAAAGAAGTACGGTTTGATTCACAGTAAAATTATAAAATGGCATGGACTACTCCGTGGTTTGTGTCAACTAAGATTCAGCCCAACTTTATTCAGTATGGGGTTTTAATAGTCATTGCAAGTACCAAAAGTTATTGCACATGTCATATAATGACAGTTTTAAAAGTGCCCCTTAGACAACCAAATGCTGGTGCTAAGTGGGACTGAGCAACTCAATTTAACAGAAAAAAAGAACTTTTGTCATTTTTATGTCTGTGCTTCAAGTGCTCAGCGCAATGGACTCCCGCCTCCCCCCAGAGTTGTGGAGGTTGGAGCCCATTGCGAGTGTGTGTGTGTTGGGCAGGCATGAAAATGGGTCAGGGGTTAAAAAGGTGAGAAGTGTGGGCATGGGGGGGGGGGGGGGGGGGGGGGGGGGGGATGGGTGGTCCGAGTTACTACTGCAGGTGGGCCGTAAGAGGTCATTAAAGTTAAACAAATACATTTTAAATCCTCGATCTTTTTTAAATATGTTCTTAATAATTTGTTGATCCCTCACATTAATATCAGAAAATAGCTTCTAGTCCTGTCTGGAAGGTTTGGGTGGACCACGTATACTACCCATGGTAATACCCTTGGTAATCTGAAGTTTGTGAACGGCTGCTGTAGAGAGAAGCTGAAACAGAAATTACAGTTTTACATGAGCTGTTCCTTAAATGCTAATGTGAACCTGGTTGATAAAGATTCTGAATTGGACACATAGTTTTCGACAGATAAAATGGATAAAATAATTGCTGTTTGTGGTGGGGTAGTATATGGGCAGTGGTAATCATTTTGACAAATTATGGCTCGCAGCAACATTAAAAAAGAATAAAAAAAAATTAAAAAAGAACTATTTAGTTCATTTTTTTTTTTAAATGATGAACTGAACTACTTCATTTTAATTTCTGTGAACTATGAGCTGAACTAGTTCGTGTAGAAAGTGAACTTTCCCAACACTGCGGCTACCTGAAAGTCCCAGATAGTCGTTGTTCTCCCAGTAAACACTCTGGTCGTCTATGGTTTAACTGGTGAGGAAGCCGTTTAAGATGATCTCTGCTATTTTCTCAGGGGTTCAACTGAGGCCAAATCACGCTTTTTATACAAGAGTTAATTCCAGAGGTAGAGACGTTTGTGCACGTCCACATGTGACCAGGTGGACGCACATCGATGCTATTTGGACGCGCTCTTGTACGCGCAGAGATGCAGGTTGCGTTTGAAGAAAAGTTTGCGGGTTTACGCAAATTCCCTTTCAGTTCTGTCATATTGCGGATTTAGAGTGAATTCCGTTTTTAATCTTCAATTCCGCGATTCCGTGATCACGGATTCCATAGGGCCCTATTCAACGTTAGCTGTAGCGAACAGCAGTAACTTTGTTTTACCGCAAAGTATGAAAACGACTGAAACCATAACTCACCAAATTCAATCCACTGGTAAATGTAGGTAGGAAATGTGAACGTACGCTCGTCTGCCTCATCCCCGGCGTGGACATCACTAGGTCCTGCTTCTAGTCCCGCTTAGCAATGTATCCTCCGAGTACTCCAAGTACACATGAATAAAGAATGTTCGTATGACTGGAATAATGGAACAATCTGACCTGATTGGTTCTGGACAGGATTCACTGACCGTCCAAGTGTCATTTAAAGGGCTGATTTCTGAAGTGCTCAGTTTGCTTATTAGGGCAATTATATGATAATTAAAAAAAAAAAAAAAATCTCCCGACTCCGACACCCCCCCTCCCCCTCAAAAAAGAAACTCTTCGGATCTACACGAATCACGTAGGTCACCCTTTTTGACTTCAAAACGGCGAATTTCACCGAAAGGTGAGGGATTTTCATGCCTGGTTGGGGGGCGGGGGTGTTTGCATTCACAACCATTTGGTGTGTCAAAAGCACCATTTCTTCTAGTTGTACTTTCAGGCCACCCTGGGTGATTTTGGGATTACATGATGGATGTTTTAAAACAACAACAACCAAAAAACAGCACCATGAAGACCAAAGAATGAATATGTATATGTGTGTTCGTGTGTGTGTATATATGTATATATATATATATATATATATATATATATATATATATATATATATATATATATATATATATATATATATATATATAGTGTGTGTGTGTACACACATACATAAATACACACACACTACCTGGCCAAAAGAAAAGTTGCCACCTGGATTTGACTAAGCAGATAGGTAGGAGCCTTCTATTGGATTATCTTTCGGCTGGTAACAAGTTATTTAACCCCAACTGGTGCGATGAGTTGCTTCTCATTTCCTAAACAACCATTTCGAAAGACATCTCATGGCCATAGAAAAGATGTTAGTCTGTTTAAGAAGGGTCAAATCATTCGCATGCATCAATCAGAGAAAACATCTAAGGAGATTGCAGAAACTATGCAGAAACTACCAAAATGGGGTTAAGAACTGTCCAACGCATTAATAAAAACTGGAAAGATAGTGGGGACCTATTGTCTCCGAAGAGGAAATGTGGCTGGAAAAAAATCCTCATTGATCATGATCGGCAATTACTTAAATGTTTGGTGAGATCAAATCGAAGAAAAACAACAGTAGAACTCAGGGCTATGTTTAATAGTGAAAGTAAGAGCATTTCCACACGCACAATGCGAAGGGAACTCAAGGGATTGGGACTGAACAGCTGTGTAGCCTTAAGAAAACCACTAATCAGTGAGGCTAACCAGAAAAAAAGGTGTCAATTTGTTAGGGAGCATAAAAATTGGACTCCGGAAGAAGGTCATGTGGTCTGATGAGTCGAGATTTATCCTGTTCCAGAGTGATGGTAAATGGACTGCACTTATATAATGCTTTCTCCACACCATCGAGATCCCCTCAATGTGGTTTACAATGGCCTCTCATTCACCCATTCACACACCAGTGGACGGCTGCTGCCATGTAAGGTGCTGCCAGACCCACTGGGGGCAAGTTAGGGTTCAGTGTCTTGCCCAAGGACACTTTGGTATATTGACAGTTGGAGCCGGGATTAAACCACCAACCTTTCAGTGACTGGACGACCTGCTCTACCAACCGAGCTACAGCCACCCATGGGCACATCAGGGTAAAAAGGGAGGCAGATGGAGTGATGCACCCATCATGCCTAGTGCTGACTGTACAAGCCTGTGGGGGGAATGTTCTGATCTGGGTTTGCTGCAGTTGGTCAGGTCTAGGTTCAGCAACAGTATGTGCTCAAAGAATGAGGTCAGCAGACTACCTGAATATACTTAATGATCAGGTTATTTCATGAATGGATTTTTTTCTTCCCTGATTGCACAGGCATATTCCAAGATGACAATGCCAGGATTCATTGGGCTCATATTCTCCACAGAGTCCAGACCTTAACCCCATTGAGAATCTTTGGGATGTGCTGGAGAAGGCTTTGTGCAGCGGTCAAACTCTACCATCATCAATGCAAGATCTTGGTGAAAAATTAATGGAACACTGGATCGAAATAAATCTTGTGATATTGCAGAAGCTTATCGAAACAATGCTGCAAGGAATCAGAGCTCTAACGGAATATTATAATATTAATCTATGACCTTTTTTTTTTTTCTGCGATGGACTGGCGACCTGTCCAGGGTGTACCCCTGCCTTTCGCCCGTAGACGGCTGGGATAGGCTCCAGCAGATCCCCGTGACCCTTCAAGGATGAAACGGGTATAGAAAATGGATGGATGGACCTTTTTTTTAGTAGCAACTTTTTTTTGGCCAGGCAGTATGTACATGTGTATATGTTTATGTATGTATGTATGTGTATATGTTTATGTATATATATATATATATATATATATATATATATATATATATATATATATATAGTCAGACAGACGCGAGCCGTTTAAACCGACCCTGACAGACGCAGGCGCAGAATCTCCATTCTGGTAGGTCAGCGGGTTGAGATTTGGTGTCTCCGGCGGAGAATTTCTAGCATCTATTGTAGCTGACCCTGCCCGGCGATCATTCTAGACCTTTTCTTTTTATTTACTTTTATTTGTTTCATTGCTTTATAAGCACCTCTCAGTCTACGATAAAGAGATTCTTTTGAGCTCACGTAGAATCTAGCATCCTGGGTTGTTTTGATTTTTTTTCCTTCCTCTTCTGCTGTCGTAACCTGGTCTGTGCATTCCAGCCAATCACAGAGTTTCAATTCATAAGTGATGCAATAACTATCTTTCGATATATATGATATGACTGCCTTATATGCTTTTGTGTTTCATGTCTGTGTCTAAATAACTGTTGTTAAAACTTATTGGCGACTCCGATATTAATTTTCCCAGCCAATGTACGTGGTAAAAGGACCTGCAGTAGCAAAGTCTCACCCCAAACTCCTCCTACACTAGACCAACCTGACAATTTTCTAATTTTCCTTCTTTTAATAAAATAAGGCGTTATTAAATTGTTAATAAATTATTTGAGTCGCGTTACACACATATGCATACACAGTGGTACCTCTTCTTACGAAAGTCTCTACATACGAAATTTTCAGGTTACGAAACGGCTCAATGGGAAAATATTGCCTCTTTTGTGAGGTTGATATGACCGGGCAGGGGAAGGTTAAGAAAAGTAAAAAGTAAATCACAGTAAATTCAAGGCATTTATCGTTTCAAATTCTGCCTGCTATTATGTGGCTTTCAAATTCTTTTTGTGAATGTCAGTGTGTTTGAGGGGAACTATTTGAGCTACCAAAATCTGTAATCACTGGCTTACTCTAATGGCAAGCTACTTGGTACAAAAGCAGCAATGTAGACGCTGCCGAGAGGCATTCAAGCTCACTTTTTCACTTTAGCACCAATGCCAGTGGCAGCTTCAGTAAAACCGCCAACACGGAGTGAAGAGCTTAGCTCTCAGCTCCCTGGACTTGGACCCAAAAGCTTACAGGGCAAGTGCATGTTTGTGTATGTGTGGCTGCACAGATATGTGGGACCACACAATTTTCTTATAAGCTGCTGTGACAGACCTGTATAAGAAAATTCAAACTCTAGACCCAGCAATACATGCTGCCCTTCTGCTGCATTCTGATGACTGTTAGGCTGAAGCTTAATTCAAAGAGTAAAAAAAAAAAGGGAATTCCCTTACACAGTAAGAAGTCAAAATTTGAAATATAAGCAATTTATTTAGATCACACAATCTACATGTGTGGAAATATGCCTTTCCTGGGTGTGCTCAGTTAATACCATTAAGACTTCCTCCCCATCTAACCAAAATTATTTTTCTGTTTTTTTGCCATAATCATTTGATGCACAACTTTCTTCTCTCCTCTATAGCTCTTTTCATATAATGATTTTGTTGTGCTGTAGTTTAGATTTTCAACAACATATTCAAAAATCCTAACCAAGCATCAATCATTCTCAACAATTAGAAAGCATGTATTCAGTCATGAGTAGTTTTAATCTCACTAATAGGAGTTCTTTACAGAGCTTTATTAGGTTTCTGCAAAATCAAATTGTACAATGCCCACTGTCACAGCCTTAAATTGAATGTGTCCAACTAATAAAACTACTAAAAAAGCTCCAAAAATGTTAGTCTCAGCAGTTAATGCTAACCATTGACCATTTTCTGCATTGTTCATCAGTAGTCTCAGTTTTCCTTTTTTCGTGTAAAGTAGTAGCATAATAAGAGACAGTATGAGCCACAATGAGCTGCTGAGGAGCAGCAGGAGAAGGCTTGAGCACCTCTGAAATCATGGCAAGGTAATCATCTTTACTCTTTCCTGCTGCTGCGTTGAAGCTGCTAAGCTTTGCACAGCATGGAATCAGACTGTGCTTGCAAATTGTTTTTGACTGAATTTTTTATTAAGTAAAGAGGAAAGAGGCTCACCAGTTCCTCTGCTGCTGTTTTTTTGACAAAGCTGCGTATTTGCTGCAGTGTTACATTTGCTACTAGGGTATTTCTGTTATTTCATTTCCAGATTAACTAGGACTGAAATCTTATGGAGCAAATATAGCTTTGGTGCTGACTTCACCATCAACAATCTGGGGGTGGGGGATGGTGTCTTAGGAAAGTCCCTCTCTCCCCAGTCATCACATACTGTATAATAAAGAAAGCTTTTTGCTTAAAAATGGGAAATACTTACAGCACAGACTTGAAATTATTCGATGATTACTGATGCTAATGATGAATATTAAATTATGTGTGTGTTAAATAGATTTGTTCCAGTAGAGACCTGTCTGACAGTGCTAAATCTCTGCTTTGCTTAGACACTTGACACCTATCTATGCTGCCATGGACAGCCTTGAGAGTCTTACTCCTTCATGCATTGATGGTCTTGTTGATGGTTCAACTGATCTCCTGAACTTAACTCTGTCTTTTCTGTGAAAAAAATGTGCTTTTCTACTCATTAAAACAATTCCATATAGTCTAGAAAGAAAGTCTGATAATGTATTAAAAAAAGTCTTTATGAATCTAGGACAAATTTTTGTTCATCATTAATTAGAAAAAAGAAGAATAATCTTGCATTTCTTTTCAACTCTGTAGCCAGGCAAACTCAGAGACACAGCTCCAGAGTCATGCATTCCATTATATTTAACTGGTGATTAATAAAATAGTAAATATTTTTAGTAAATAGTAAATATTAAAAACCAAATCTATCATCACCTTCCAACTATGGGGATTGCATTGAAAAGCACAGCAAATTTCAAGTTGCTTATATCATCTGGTACCTAGACTGCTTCTTTCCCACTGATATTTGAGAATTAACCACAGTTGTATCCCACCTTAAAGCCATCTATGTGCTAACAGGATCCTATTATTTCTAATCTATTTAAAGAGGTTATTCCCATAATTGGTTCTATAATCTTGGATCTTGTCATTGCATCCATTTTAACTGGATTAGTACCAATGACTTTTAAGATTGCAGGAATTAAACCTTTACTGAAAATACATCTTTGGATCCTGATGATCTAGCCAGTTACAAGCCTATTTCCAACCTAACTTTTATTTCCAAAAATGTTAAGAAAGTTGTTTTAAATCAACTAAATGACTGTCTTTGTCAAAACAAAATAAATGATAAGCTTCAATCAGGATTCCAATCATATCATAGGAGAGAAAGTCAGAGTCACCAATGACTTAATGTCTTCTGACAGTGTTTCTGTCTCTGTTCTTGTTCTCTTGGATCTCAGAGCAGCATCTGACACCACTCACCAAACGTTCTTATTGAGAGACTGAAACAGTTTTTGGAATTACAAGAATAGCATTAAAATGGTTCGAGTCATATGTGTTGGATCAATTTCAGTTTGTCCAAGTAAATAATAATTTTTCCAGTTGTACTCGGGTCAGTTGTGGAATACCACAGGGTTCTGTTCTTGGACTGATACTCTTCCCCTTATATATGCTGCCTTTTTAGGAAACACAATATCAACTTTTAATGTTATGCAGATGATATTCAACTGTGTTTGTTCTTGTGACTAAATGAAGTTAATCAAATAGCCTTATTGGATGTGTGCATTAAAGGTGTGAAGACCTGGATGACTGTTAATTTCCTGCTTCTTAATTCAGATAAAAATGAATGATTGTAATTGGTCCCAAACAGCTCAGGGAGGCACCCTTCAGCTGAACAGTTAATTTAGATCACATTTTCTTAGCCTCTAGCTCAACTGTTTGGTGTTACTTGTATTTTATCTCTCATATAAAGCAGGTCACAAAGTTAGCTTTCTTTCATTTGTGTAATATTGGCAAAATTAGAAACATCCTAACTCAAGAGGATGCAGAAAATTTAATCGATGCCTTTGTTATCCCAAGGATGGATTATTGTAATGCAGTGTTTCCTTGCAGTACAAACAACAGTATTAAAAACCTTCAACCGGTCAAATATGCTGCAGCATGCGTATTAACCAAAACTGGGAACAGAGATCACATTTCACCAGTTCTAGCTCCATTACACTGACTCCCTTTAAAGTCAAGAATAAATTTAAAAATTTTAGTTCTTACTTACAAAGCCTTGAACAATAAGCTCCAACATATCTAAAAAAAAACAAAACAAAACAAAAAAAACCCCTCATAATTCCATTCTATCGTAGTAGATTTACTTGCTGTTATAACTTCCGGCTTTAGTCCGGGAGGTCGACTCTTTATATACATTTAAGGTCAGGCTTAAAACCAACCCTTATTTAACTCTGTAGTCTCTCAAACTGTCTCTTAGCCATGCTACTATAGGCTTAGGCTACTTGGGGGATGGGGAGGGGATCTTCATCGTGTCTCTCTCATCTCAGTTCAAGATTGTCTCAGATCATTTCATAACATTAACATTGTATGTCTTGTGCAGTCTCACTCCCTTCTCCTTCTGCAGGTCCTACCATGGTGTGGATGTTTCCTGTGGCAGCTGCTGCTTGGTTCCTTCTTCACTTCCTATGACAGACAATACAGTAGTGCAGTGGTTAGCACTGACACTTCACAGCAAGAAGGTTCAGTTGGATCTCGGATCATCTGGGTCTTTCTATGTGGAGTTTGCATGTTCTTCCTGCGTATGTATGGCTTTACCCTAGGTTTCCTCTCACCCCCAAAACCTGATGTTTAGGCTTATCAGTAACAATAAATCCCACCTAGGTCCATATAGATCAGCCATAGTGTTACTTCATTATAATAATAATAATTAATTATAGGAAGAATAGGAGTAATTACAGTGATACTTTAGTCTATTAAATAAATTCATCTTATTATGTGTGTGTGTGTGTGTGTGTGTGTGTGTGTGTGTGTGTGTGTGTGTGTGTGTGAGAGAAAGCTGCTTGCATTGTTAAAGTGCCATGAGTGGTAAATGGATTAGAGAGGCACCATATAAGCATATTGCTGTTGTTGTTAGATCCAGGGATGTTTGGACAATGACAAAGTTTCACCATTTTACATTTATGCACCACCACAGTGTGTTTGAAATAAATAAAAAAATCTAAATAAATAAAGATATGGTCAAAGTGCTAACTTTCAGCTTTTTTTAAGTGTTACAAAAATATGGCACCACCAAACACTAAATTACAGTTATTTTGAGGGGCTCATAAATATAGAGAGATTTGAATTTTGCGATCACCTGCTTTAGTTACCTTCTGTTGTCTTCTTTGCCACCAATGCTTTATTTCTTTGTCAGAATGTACCAAACTGTTGGCTATACCTAAGGTTTTGCTATTTCTCTTACTGACTTAAATTGTTTAGCCAGTCTAGTGATGACCTCCTTTACTTCCACTGAGGTCTCCCTGGACTTCATATTCGTAGCTCCAGTTAAAGAGCTACCAAATGTCAACTCAATACTTGATATAAACTTCAGAGCTTTTATTTACATCATTTGTATTAAAGTGACAAAGGACTGAAACACAGCTGGCCAATTAAGTTCTTTTCAGTCAATTGACCAGACACACTTGAGCCGCTGAAAATTCTAATATTTTGCTTAAAATGGCTCTCATCTTGATTGTTTTATTTCAAATCCATTGTGGTAATGTATCCAGGCAAACTCAAACTGAGTGTCCAAATACTTCTGAACTAAACTTTACATACCCTCACCCTTGATGTGGTATACAAACAAAGCAAAATCCAGTCACATACATCACAATTTTCCAGCATTCTATTATTCACGGATGATGAAAATTTGGATTTCCTTTTGCTGTTTACTTCCCAGCTCCTCTTCCAGATAAACCACACTTGAATGCATGACCACATTTAGGCTGCATGTGTCACATTCACTCTGATTCCTCATGCTTAATGCACACGAACAATTTGTCACCATGTTGCCAGTGAATGTTCCCTACCAGTAAACCATTTGATTACAAGCCATAAAGATACAACCAAAAGCTTCCCTCATTTGGAGTGTAAGTGCTGTAACATCTGCTCACAATTCTTGTCACATTAACACACAAATGCTCACCACCACTTTCATACCTTACACCATATGAATGCTCTATGTAGCAAAACAATAAAACGTGCGGCTATGTGAGCTCACTGGATTGTCACACTTTGTTTGCACCAGCAGACATCAAGAATGTTGGGCAGATGGCAAAGGCATTAAAAGTCGTATTGGCATCAGACATGTAAACAAAAGAAAATTGTTTTGATGTTTATAGTATGACAGGTGGCAAGTCAGAGAAATAAAATGCTATCATGAGTTAATTATAAATCTATAATATTTGCATACATTGACACAAGGAGATAAATAATCAAAGTCTCAGAACCAGGAAAAAAAGTCCTATCCACTGTTTACTTTTATGTTTGTATTTACTTGTATTTGAATCGTGTATATGATGTTGAGAGACTCATCATTTTATTAATGGTTATGGTCCTAATGGGAAGTTAGGCTGCACACCAAGCAGCATCTTGGAATTATCTTCCTGTTCTCGAGTTTTTTTTTTTTTTTTACATAGATATAATCTTACTGGCTTGTCTTTGCAAATGTGGAATGAAAGATTTTGTTTGGATTTCACCAAAAAGAGTCATTTTGCAATCATATGGGATATATTCTATTATTCTATTATTGTGAATTATAGGTGGCGTTTTCATCCATCTATGATGTTTGGAGAATTTGATGTGCTCACCTGTCGCTACTTTTTATTGAAGATGACCTCTGACTGTAAAAAGAAAACTTATAGTAGCAGAATTTGTTTCGCAAGTTTACATTCATTCATATTCTTTCACACCTGATTTAAGTAAAAAAAAAAAGTTTTAAACTAGTTTATAGACACTTGAAATGATATCTTTCATCTTACTTGGGGTTTGAATTTACCCAATGCGAGGTAGCATTCTTTAGTTATAACACCCCATTATTCAATATTAAAAAAGAGTAACGGAAGTTGTGGCTTTAAGATAGACTGGGATATCTGTTTGCAGAAAAATGGCAATCAATGTTAGCTCTTGGGGCAATCGACCTACGTCAAAATAAACTGCTATTTTGAGCCTCTCACAAAAACTCAATGGAAATAACTCAAAAATGTAATTTCACTAAATTGATAATGTGGATAGTGTCTCTACAGAGAAACAGAAGTAAATTTTAATTTGTAATTGCACAGAAAGTGTATGAGGAAGACTGTGTCCTTCCAGAAGGACTGTGTCCTTCCAGATGCCACCACCTTGTTATAATTTTTTTGTTCTAAGTACCGATCCAGTTCTATGGAAGCAAAGGCCATTAACGCTCTTCATTTCATATCCAGAGACAGTAGTTTGTCTGTATGACATATGAGAAGGTAATGGTTATCAGAAGAAGATATCAGGTAAGGCGTTGCCTGTAAAAATAGTCCTTATACACTTTCTGTACACTTAAAAGTTAAAATTACTTGTCTGTGTGGATAGGGACCCTATCCAGACTGGCACTTAACACTAGAACCACCGAGGGATTAAGTGGATATGTTTGTTTAAACAAATTCTACAGGTCTGTCACTCCATGACTTTTCTGACTGATGTACACTTCAACACCATAATAAAGAAGGCTCAGCAGCACCTAGACTTCCTGAGAGTCCTCAGGAAGAACAACCTGGACCAGAAGCTGCTGCTGGCCTTCTACCGCTCCTCCATTGAGAGCCTACTGACCTACTGTCTGACCACCTGGTACGGGAACTGCACTGCCGCAGACAGAGGGAGGCTTCAGAGGACAGTCAAAACAGTGCAGAGGATTGTCGGCTGCCCTCTCCCCTCCCTGACGGACATTTACAACACCTGGTGCGTCAGCAGAGCTCTGAACATTAACAAGGACAATCTCACATCCCGCCTCCCAGCTGTTTGAGCCCTTCTCCCTTCTGGGAGGCACTACAGATGTTTAAGAGCACAGACAAATACAGTCATGGAAAAAATTATTAGACCACCATTTTTTCTTCACTTTCTTGTTCATTTTAATACCTGGTACCACTAAACGTCATCATGTGACTAAAACAGACAGAAAAGAAAACACTGAATGCATAAAAGCAGTGTTTTTGGCAGCACAACGCCATAGCTATTGATGTAAAAACTTAAGTGATTTAGGTTATAATCAAGAAAACCATGGAAAATGGTAAGATATCAGCTCTTAAATAAAATTCTTATGAGCAATCTTTGTGGTTATCTTTATGTTTGTCCAAACAAATGTACCTTTAGTTGTACCAGGCATTAAAATGAACAAGAAACTGAAGAAAACAAGGGTGGTCTAATAATTTTTTCCATGACTGTAGAATGGAGAACAGTTTCTTCCCAAGAACCATCACCACACTGAATAAAATCTCTTCCTGACCCTGTGCATTACAATCATCATGTGCAATATAAACCACACTGTGCAATAAATTATTTATATTTATACTTCTATTTATTCTAAAAAATATATATTTTTATATATATTTATATATTATATTTTAATATTTACACCTCTGTACTCTACATTGCACTGCTCACCCTATTTATTGTACGTATGTATATATGAGACTCTTTGACCTTTTTTTGTTTATAGATTGTTTTTTTTGCACTGACATGGGAGAAGCTCTCCAATTTCGTTGTACATTGATGTTTAAGGACAATAAAGGGCATTCTGATCTTCTGATCTGATTCTGATCTTTCTGACATCATCACAGGTAGAATGATAAAAAGATCTCTGAAGATTACTATCCCAAACACTAAACAAGTAACCAATGATGACAACAACAACAACAATAAGAAAAAATTACTGCAGTAAATCTCAAACAGAACTGACTGACACAGTAGGGTAGAGAGCTTTTATCCCAGCTGTGTGCAATAGGTTTGGTCTAGTTGAACCAGGCAAACCTATGTTATTTCATAGTATTATTCAGTGAGTTTGTTAAAATATGTTCTGATTGATGTGTTTTATATATCTTGAATCTATCTTGAAACCCCCACATATGTATGGGCAAAATATGAAGGAGAAGAAACGTTTACACAAATTTTCCACTTCAACAACTGCTTTCAGTACCCAATGCAAACAAATTATATCTGACTGTTTGTAGGGGGTGCTAAAATCTAATGGTTCTAGTATTAAGTGGGATACTATTTTTGAGTCTTGTCAGAGGCTTAAAATAGCAGTTTATCTTACATAGGTCAACTGCCCTAAGTGCGAACATCAATTGCCATTTTTCTGAAAATGCATATTCTGTTTTAACTAAGACCTTTGATTCATGACATTTTGGTCCTAAACAAAGGTTTACAGTCAGTACCATCTAGTGTACCTCAGGTTGTTTTAACTCTGGAATGTTTCTTTAAGTGGTGCTTGTTGCCGGCAGAGAAGCAGTCAACTAGACACACACACATTAAGAATTTCCATTGCCTTGAATTATGTATTGAACAGTCTTCACACATCAGTTTACTTCTTAGGCTCAAACACTGTTCTTGTTGTGTGGTGTGCTGCATAATCTTACTACTTTCTAGTTTATATGCAATTTATATCATTCAGTAATACAACTTCTGGGCTTTTTTTTAACCCTTTAGGCGCCGGAGGTTTTTCAAGAAAATATTAACATTTTGATATCAAGATTTCAAAAGGCTATAACTTGAAAGCAGTTTGAGATAGAGGTATACTGTCAATGAGAAAATTGTTCAGTATGACTCAAAGTTTGTGATAGGAGTGAAATTATTCAAATAATTTGCATATTATGATGTCACAAGGTGGCGGCCACATTGGGAAATGTTCAATTTTGATATCAAGGTTTCAAAAGGCTATAACTTTAAAGTGGTTTGAGATAAAGGCATACTGTAAATGAGAAATATCTTCAGTATGAACCAAAATTTGGAATGGAAGTAGACTTGTCATCTAATTTGATTATTGTGACATCACCAGGTGGCAGGCATAGAAAACATCCATTTTTGTTTTCAAGATTTCAAAATGGCTGCAATTTGAAAGTGGTTTGAGATAAGGGCATTCTATAATTGAGGAATATTGTTGAAGCAAAATTTGGGCTGTAAGTAAATTGTCAACTAATTTGCATATTGTGACATCAACAGGTGGCGGCCATATTGGAAAATGTCAATTTTCTTAGATTTCAAAAGGCTATAATTTGAGCGGTTTGAGATAAGGGAATACTTTCAACACTCAATGTAAAAAATATTCAGTATGAAACAAAATTTTTGATAGAAATAAATTCACTGATCCAATTTGTATAATCTTTAGGCACTGTTTGGGGGCCATATGGAATTGTATTATTTTCAAAGACCTTCAATGATCAAGATGGCACTGCTTGTAGTTTTTCAGTGTGTGGTATCTTTCATTACAAGGCACAGCACAAAGACCTACTCCACACTGACGGATGTTTCACGGGTGATGAGGCTCCAGAGTTCATCATTCAGAAAAAGAGAGATGAAATCAAGTGGCTCAAAATTTGTCAGATCGTCTCCACAATAACCAACAGGCTCATCAAAATTTGGGATCCGCTTTAGATATTCTTCCTCTCCTCTCAAGAATTCCCAGCCATCATCATTATTATCATTGCCGCCGTGATTTGTGGAGCGGTGGTGAACTCCAACTCCACCACCACCGCCATTTGCGGTGTGTTTTCTCCCGCGACTTCTCCCGCGGCTTCCCCCGCGGCTTCCACAACCGCGGCTGTTTTCATCCCCGCTACATTCACCGATATTTGCGGTGATATGAGACCCTCTGACATCCCGACCACGTCCTCTGCTTGGTTTTAGCAAGCCACACGAGGTGAAGCACCTGCTATACTGTGTGATGGTTGTGGACTTTGACGCGCGGACCCGCCGTCACTACTCATGTCAGTTTCATCGTCACTGAATAACTCTACGTTTTCCTCCTCGGAATCGGAGTCAGCCAGTAATTGATGAAGTACTTCGTCGATGGTAAACCGACCTCTCGGCATCGTAAGTAAATGAAAAAAACAGTCTTTCGCTCTGTTCTGCTCTCGCTCCGCTGAGCACTACCGCCACTACTGCGCCGCCCCATCTCTGCGACGGAGGGTGCTTTGCAAACTCTTTTTTCTCTGAAACTTTGAATGGTACCACCCCCAAAAAATCAACTGAGATTACAGGCACACATGTCTCCTATCTCCTGGTGAAAAGTAGTGACACGATTCGGCACCACATTTATAGATACAGCCTGTTTTATTCAGCAATGTTGCTTGTCGCAATATTGCGACTTTGGCGCTTAAAGGGTTAAGTTATCAGTATTGTTTCATTAGGATCAGCTTTACCTTTTCAATTTCTTTTTTTTCTCATTTTAACAGAGACCATCTCTTGCCCCTTTTATCTTCTCATTTTGGCTCCTCCTTTTATCACCAGCTGTCTCCAGTATGATGCTAACACAGGAGTTCTCTCATCTCTCATTGTTAACAGGTTCTCAGATGCTGACTGAAATAGCAGGGAGAAATCGTGTGACATGACTGCATCAGTTGTGAAGTATGCAAGGGTGGGGAACATGTCACAGATCCCTTGACTGATGCGACCATGCCAGAGTTCAAGTTTTTGTGCATCCACTCTGACTGCGAGGAAAGAAATGTGAGTGTTGCAGCCTTGCAAAGACACATTAAGGCCATTCAAGTCAAATACATCAATGAAATAGGAGAGAAACGCAAGCCACATCATCAGGGTGCTTTGCCAGATCTGATTTGATTTCTGTCAAAAACAACTTCACCTCCCCTTGCGGCTCATAGGACCGCTGTAACACTCTCCCCCTGGAGAGCCAGCAAACAATGTGCAGGAGCAGCTGTTTGTGCCCTGACCCCATCTCCTGGCAGAGGACCCCAAACAAGCGCAAGTTTAGTGGCTGTGATTTGATATGATTTACAATTTTTATGGCTTGGTTAAGCATGGAGTCAAAAGAAGCGGCATAATTTAGCAGCTAGTGCTTTGCGATGCACCATGCAATGTGTCCATTTCACAAGTGAAGCTACTTGCTAAACGCGAGCAGCTCCGTGAACAGGCGTTGTTCCACCGTGAGCAGGCACTTGATCTCCATGAGCAGTCTCTTGAATGCTGGGAGCGTTCACAACAGAGCTCTCCAAAAATGGAGCAGAGCTGGGAAGAAAGCCAGTAGGTGAATAGCAGTTCACCGCTGGAACCTGGTAATGTAGCTGATCAACTTCCCAATGTCCATTTCCTTGGTAAGCAGGTGCAGGAGTGTGATGAGAGGCAAGTTGGCGTCTTTCCTTGTCTTTAGTGGTTCTTGTTTTACTTTGAAAAGTCTGATTTGTCTTCATTGTTTTCTGCTTTGCTTCCTCCCTCTTGTTACCTTGATACCCTGCACCTGCCCCTCATTCAGTCCTCTGTGTATTTAAGTCTTGTCTTCTACCTTGTCTGTGTGGGTCCATTAATTTTTGTGGTGTGTTATGTGTTTTGCAGTTCTGTCTGTCCCGCCTGGTCATCATACTCCTCACCCTGTCTCCGGGGGTTCAGTTAAGTTGGTACTTTTGTATTTTTGTGTTTCTTGGACTTTTGGATTTTTGGCATTTGTGGATTTTGGATTCCTGTTTTTTGTGGTTTTGTTAATAAACCCCTCTTGTTTTATACTCCTGCTCCTGGGCCCTCCCTCCTAACACCTGCACACCATGACAAGGTTCATGAAAACCCTCCTCTCTAGAGACCAGAGACTGCTACTCAGCAGTCTGTCAGGCTCTGCAGGAAGAGTATTCTGCCTATACAGACCCAACCTCTGCTACTTTGACTTCTTGTGCTTAATGGCAAAAGCAGCCAGAGTCACCCAGGAAATATTATTGGTGCTGGTGAGGTGCATATTTCCACGGACGAACCACACCAGGCTTGGAGGAGGACTGTAATTTTAAGTCTTTGTTCCTCCATGAGAGCATGCAGATCTATGTCAGAGTGCACTGGAGAATGAGGAACTTCAGAATGAAGGAAATCTGCAGATATGCACAATTTGCATAGGAGATTCACAACCGCCAAAGTACAGGTGCTGAGAGTGGCTCAAAAAGTAACAGCTTGGCATTCAAGGACAGAGAAATGCCCTACTCCACTGCCGGCACTAATTTGAGACGCTGCAGAGGATCAGAACCAGGGGGGTGGAGCCTGGCACCAACCACCATATAGACCCCAGAATGTCTGCCAAAGAAGAAGGCACCGACCCAGAAGGGAAAAGTGCAGGACAAGAAATGGAAGACATGGTCTCCAGGTTATAGACAAACTGATGAGCTGACTCTCTAGTCCTGCAGGTCTGACAAGTGTGTCTTATCCGTCAGATGATCAAGAAGCCAAATGTCCAGACCTGCCCACTTTTCCAGCGTCTACTGCAACCTTTCTGTCGGACACCTTATCAGTAAAATCCAAACATGGTTCCCTTTTCCTTTGGTGTTCTCCTTAAAATTAACCTCCATAACTGGTCTCTCATCAATCAGTTGAGTCAGAGACTTCCTCACTCAGCAGTGGAAACCAGTTCCACACTTGGAAGGGGGGTGGAGTAACTTGCAGTGTTAGGGAAGTGGATGCTTGTCCAAACTTGCTCAATTTGCATCCCTTAACACCTAATACATATTTTTAATCAGGCAGTTCTCACAAGGCAGTCTAGTTAATGACACAAGTCTGGATTGAACTATTTTATTTTCTTTTCTATCCAATTTTTATTTTTGGTTGGTTTTGACGGACAACACATGTGCATCCCAAAACATCACGCCTGTCAATTCCAGAACACCACTGGAATCAAACTAACCTTAGTGAATTATTTTCTACTTTCTCTTTCCACACTTGCGGTCTGCTGCAGAAAATTACAAAGACATTTTCTTGTGAAGTATACCTAGGCATGTGAACAGATAAGTAGGTTTGATTTACCCTCTGCCCAGATATTGCCTCTACTCTGCCCAGATGCTAAGCCTCCATGAACTGTTTAATCATGAACGTTGTGTTTTTCCACTCCCTGGCATAACCGGATGATGTAACACATGGACTGTTCGACCTGTGGGTAAGTCCAAAGACTACAACCAGCATCCTAGTCTTCAGACCTAAGGGGGATGTTGGGCCACATGCCAAGGACCACTGAAATGTCTGCAACCCCCAACATGCTTTGCAATGTTTTGTTTTACGACAAGGTGTGATAGTGATGTCACACTCTCTGACTGGCTAAACACCCCCACAGCACAGCAGGGGTCCCCGGCAAAGGCGGATCGCGTCCCCTCACATAAATACTGGCTCTCTCCCTTCTCGCTCTCTCTCTCTGACCACCTCCAAAGCAAAAGGTTCACCTCTCTCGGGCCTGCTCCAGCAATTAGCTGAAGGTCTGCATTTCCTTGGCATCTGCAGGAGATCCCTCTGGTTGTCCAATGACAATCACATGGCTTGTCCAATCGTGACCCCCCTACAGAGTGATCTGCAATGTAAGGAAGAAACGACGTGTAGGAATCACCCATCTGCCTTGGATGTGTGACCAGCCTCAGACAAACTGGGAAGGAAGAGAACCTAGCTGTTAATAAATTCTAATATATTCTAATGAGAGAAGTTGTTTGTAGTTATTTTATGCAGTTTTGTAACATTTGCTGATTGAAGAGGTTTGTGCTCGGATTCACACCTTCTCTGTTGCTCTATAGCGCCACACTTGGCACGCATAGAACAACAGGTATTTAGACTGATTGTGCCATTTTGTCTTTGTTTTTTGATTTATCAGGTGGTGCCTGGCTTCATTTTATTAACTTTGTAATACCTTTCTGGTTATCAACAGCTATCGCTTAAGACAGTTGGTAATTACCCCCGCCATAACTAAATGAGAACATTATATGCACAACATAATTGGTGCACCGTGAGAGGCTTTAAGATACCAATTATGTTGAGCACCTTATAGGCACAGAACAAGAGAATCCGTGTTATGTCGTGATCGTTTCCACCTTCACATTCTGCGCCTGCGCACCCCTGGTTGAGAACCACTGTTCTAACACATTTGAAAGGAGGCTCTTGCTGTGCTAAATAATCCTTCAATGAAGCCCCTGCTCCCTCAGTACTGTCTAGCTCCCAAGATTCCACCAAGAGCAATTTACATTAAGTTTGTTGTAAAGACAGCAGCCCCCAATGTTAAACCATGGTTACACACAGTACATATTTATACATACAATAGCACAGTCATTCCATACACATATAAAATGAGTCTGTTTTTTTAAGCCAGTTACTGTATTTGCTTTTTGCCTTAAAAAAAAAAAGAAAAAAATATTGGAATAATAACTATTTGTTGCTGTTCAGTAATATAATGCAGAAAAATATATTGATTGATGTTGCCAATCAATGAATCCATGTTTAGGAAACTGAATGAGTATAGCGCAAAAGATAAAATATATTGAATATAAAATGGTGATTCAGCTTACTGGTGAAGTATCATTTAAGTGAAAAGTTAGTTTTATAGATGGTTGTAAGATACAATTTCAATTAAATTTTAAACTTTTCAAAGTTTAAAAGGAAGAATGATCAGTCTGTAAATATAAGCAACCATCTTGTCCTCTTATACAATCACTGGGGTTCCCCTACCTTGCAAGTTTTTTCATGCCCTTGAGCAATGATTTAATGACCATACTGAATATTTCTCTTTGCCTTTAGTGCTTAATTTAGTGTATAAATACTCTGAGTTTGGGCTTCTTCAGAACACTGTAGACATTCAAGGCAGAAAATGTTATAAATTGGAACTCTCTTCATTTGAGAATTTTATTTTTTCCTTGCTTTTCTTTTTCTTTTTTTTAATTTATTATTATTTTTTTTTTTTTGTCTTGGCTTGCTTTGCTTCCTGTCCAAGACAGTTTCCAGCAAAGACACAAACCAACAGCCCTCTTGAGATGCTAACTGCACCACCATTCAACTCCATCTGACTACATTATAAATTACAAACATCCAAAACTTTTCATCAGCACTAAAGTGCTTCTGCCACTTCTTTAATGCTAACAGGATTCTAGGGAAGACATGCAATAATAATGTGATAGTTTTAAAATATGGTTTGTCTTTTGCAGTTTCATTGATGACTAAATTTTACAGCTATAATTGTGTGTATGCTGCATTCTTATGCTTAATATATTATTATAGCATTTTCTGTGAGTTACTTGGCAGAAGCTTCTATAAACTGCCAGTTAGCTCTTTGTATCAAGAAGGTGCTAATATTTCCAGGGGTTAAAAGATTTCCTTTTTTTTTTTTTTTTTGACCAGTCCATGTGAGTCTTCTCCCAACCTAAGCACTAAGCACTCACCACAGCTGGCTTTGACAAGTGGTGAAAAGCTGGTGATGTTTTCAAGAAGTCTTTACAGGCTACATCATTTAGTTTGGTCTTCTAAAGGGATGCCTTTTCAGTCTGCATTCTTTGAAGGATATCATTTCTGACTTCTGACACAGTTTAATCTCTTCCTTCTGCTAAACAGTAGTATCACATTTTGTATCAAAGATAATCAGCTGTTAGTATAGCTACAGGAAAATGTAAAACATCATTAATTGTCTGAGTCCTACATACTTTATCATTTTCTTCCTTTTTTTTCTGACTGCTCTATTTTATCTTTCCATCTGTACAGGGTGTTTATTTAATTTTTTTTACTTAAAGGATGGGATTTACACAGAAGATCTTTTGGCTATCTGATAAACAGTCTCCAGTCTTGATTTTATCTCAGTTTTAATCCCTGTACACTTCAACGGGGAAAAAAAGAAACATTTTTTATTCACTAATTACTTCTGTTTTCCTCAACATCTAGCAAACTGTATTTGTCTGCCATCTGGAGCTATGTGGAAAATGATTCATGGTTGAAATATGTTTCTGAAAATATTTTGAATAAGATAAGTTCATATGTTAAAAATTTAATTTCAATTTAATTTTATTTGTATACCGTCTGTTACAATTTCAGTTGTCTCTGGGTGCTTTACAGAGACCCAGAGCATGACCTTGGAGAAAATATCATTAACTAAAATTATAATATAAAATTAAAATCAAGGATAATGGCAAGTAAAAAAAACTCACAAAGCAGGAGAAAAAAAATCTTTAAGCCAAACAGTGGCAAGGAGAAACTCCACATTAAGAGGAATAAACCTTGAGCAGGACCTGGTTCATATGGGGGGACCTTCCTGCTGTAGCGTTCTTACTTAATTTATTAATTTCTAATATTGGGGCACCACCCTTTTTTTCTAGATAAAAAGGGAAACTATAAATTATCAGTGTCTTATCTGAATCTCAGAATTCTTCTTATCTGGATTGGCCGGGTAAATCAATCAAGGATTCACAAATATTTTTACAAACATTTATTTAGACATAAACACAAAGCAAAGACTAACATAATGGAGTTATATATAGGTATCGTATCAGTCTGGATTGTTATTACCTAGAGGGTGGGCTGGAGAGCAGAAAAATTAACTGAAAAAGAACGAAAAAGGAAGGAAAGAAAAAAAAAACAAGATACCAGATATTGATTGAAGCTTAAAGCAAAAAGAACTCTTTATCATGGAATGGGATTTGCTTATAAATTAAAAAAAAAAAGGGGGAAAGTCTGAAACAAAAATTATCTGCTTAACAATGAACGGTGCACAGGCCGTGGTGTAGCTGCATAGTGCTTGACTAAACTGGAGACTGGAGACACCAAAATGAACAATAGACCTTACCAGACTGGGGCGGTAAAGAAGCTATTCGCGGTGGAAGTTCTGTAAACCGCCTTGGGATCCGATCAGGCTGAAGAACGATTCTGCCAGCAGCACCTTGGAATGTCTCGCGTTGTCCGGGGGTCGGGTGGCCTTTTCTTCCGTCTGGTAGTCCGATCGAATCTAATGTCTCAGATTTCAACCAGCCAGTCTCACGTTGGTGAAAGTTGGCTCTGTGCTACAAAGACTTAGCACTGGCCGTTAGAAATAGTGAATAAAAGTTTGATGAAAAATTTTTATGATTTCAAGCCCCTCAAGGATTGACGTGAGCAAAACACAAATTTCAAGAAAAAGTTGAATGCAGTTAATTGAGTCAAAAGGAAAAGGGGGAAAAATGAATCGGGGTATGACATGAGGACAGGAGCCAACAAATTACTCCGAAATCTCTTGTCCAAAATGGAGCATTTAAAATTTTGAATAAAACATTTGGTACCCAAAGATACCAAAGCGCAAAAGTAAAAAATAAAAAGGGAGAAAAAGGGAAAGCCAAAGAAGAGTCAAAAATAAAAAGAAAGCAAGAGAGAGTTAAAAAGGAAAAAGCAAGAAAGCAAGACAAAGGAACATCTCCTGTTTTATATGTTTGAATATTCCAAGATTCTTTATGCAGACAGGGTTTGGCCAAGAGATGACTAGCCACAACTGGTGACTGTCCCCACGCAGCACGAATTCAACATCCTTGATTGGTAGAGAAGTTTATCCCTTGTTCCCAATATACCTTTCTTAGGCACCTTTAAAACATTCATCCACGATAGCTTGATTCCACAATTTCAATTGCGGTTAAAGAGTAAAAGAAATTAATATCAAAACGTTTTAACCATGGTTAGACAAAATATTCTCACACACATGTTATGTCATGTTAGCATTTCACTCATCAAACACATTAACACCTCACGCAAACTGCAAGTTGTCCTTTGGTACTCTTCTGGCCACATGGTGGAGCTGTTGGTCCATCTCAAGTCTGGGTTTTTGGGGTTATTTGTTAGGAATGCAGTTTTTTTTTCTTGTTTATTGCTCAAGCAGATAACAGGCCACCTGGAACATAAAACCGGGTGAACTGCTAGCTGCTGTCTGGACCCAGGACAATTTACATAGCTTTTGCTTGGTCTGTGAAATTGAAATCTGAGTTTCTGTTGGGGTAATTCACATCGATGCAATTCGGCTTTTATCCTTTTGGTCAAAACCTCCATTAGTTTAGGGTTCTTGATGGCCGAGGATTTAACACCTCTATTTCACATCTGCTTGTGTTCAGACATTGATTACCCCCCTCTTAGTCTTGATAGAGGAGAGGTCACTTTCTGAAAGGAATGTTATTTCTGAGAAGAAGCAGAGGCCTCTACAATTGGAGAGAGATGTGGATCCCTACACTGCTGAAGGCCAGCCGGATAAAGAAAGAAAAAGAGAGCGGAGACAGGACAGAGAGAGGATGTAGGACAGAGAGAGGAGAGCACACAAATGACCAAAGGAAATGGCTACATAAACAGATGCAGGAAGCAGCACTGAGGTGAGATGGTCAGAGGACTAGGTCCCCGGTCACCATGCCAGCTGGCACCCCGAACATCATCTACACACACAGGTGGAGGTAAACGCTGGAATGGCCGGTGGATGGAACTTTCATTCATTTCACATTTGCAGGCCATATAGGTTACCTGCCAATCGCTGACACATTTGGATTTCCTATGCCACCTTTTTGTTTGATGTTGTTGATTTGGTCCTTTTGCATTGATCTTCGGTTGATCTGCACATTATCACACTTAACTTATTGAGTGGTATCATGGAAAGGAACGAACGAATGGATTTGCTGTTGCTGTTGCGGCCGGACTTCCTGTTGATGGTTTCCTGTTGGTGGTGAATGCTAAACGGTGTTTGATTCCTTTAACCTTTTTATAATTTAAATTTAAACTCAATTCGGTGATAACTCTACACTGCTGGTGTAAATGGTAATCTGAGCACTCGCACGTAGTTTCCGTTTCGCACATTTTCCTTGAGATTCTCACTGCCGTTAATCGCCGGCTCTTTAGCCTAGTAGCTTCTTAGCATGGCTTCTTCTCCCTCTGTTTCCCCCTCCCGCTGCTCAGTGTGTGAAATGTTTAGTTATTCCTCTGCCTCCTTTAGCGAGAGTGGTAAATGTATAAAATGTAGTTTATTCATAGCTTTGGAGGCGAGGCTCAGTGAGCTAGAGGCGCGTGTCCGCCAATTAGATCATAGTCCGTCAGAGGCGATAGGCAGTGAGGCTAATGTAGCGGCGGAGCGGCCTAGAGTAGCTGCTGCTAGCAGTCCTCCTGTAGCACCCGAGCAGCCGGCCAGTCAGGGCAGCTGGGTGACGGTTCGAAGGAAGCGTTGCCCAAAGCAAAGGCGCATGGAACACCATCACTCGCTTCACGTATCGAATCGTTTTTCCCCACTCAGCGACACACCCGCTGAGAAACCCACCCTGCTGATTGGCGACTCTATAGTCCGGTATGTGAGGCCGGCAGCCACGACTATAGTTAGATGTGTCCCGGGAGCCAGAGCGGGCGACATCGAGGCAAATTTGAAGCTGCTGGCAAAGAGTAACCGTAAGTACAGTAAAGTTATTATACATGTCGGCACTAATGACACCCAGCTACGCCAGTCAGAGGTCACTAAAGTTAACATTGAGTCGGTGTGTAATGTTGCAAAGAGCATGTCGGACTCCGTAGTTTTCTCTGGTCCCCTTCCTAATTTGACCAGTGATGATATGTTTAGCCGCATGTCATCGCTCCGCCGCTGGTTGTCGTGGTGGTGTCCAGAAAACAACGTGGCCTTTATTGACAACTGGCCGGATTTCTGGGGAAAGCCTGGTCTGATTAGAAGAGACGGCATTCATTCCACCCGGGATGGTGCAGCTCTTATTTCTAGTAATCTGGCCGATTCTCTTAGACGCTCCACCTGACAATCCAGGGTGGAGACCAGGATGCAGGATGCAGTCTTACACGCTTCTCTGCTGCTTCTCGAGGACCGTCCCCGTCCACTAAAGATAGAGAAATCAACTTTATAGCTG
The DNA here is from genome assembly GCA_018398805.1 of Hirundichthys speculiger. Classification (NCBI taxonomy): domain Eukaryota; kingdom Metazoa; phylum Chordata; class Actinopteri; order Beloniformes; family Exocoetidae; genus Hirundichthys; species Hirundichthys speculiger. The sequence goes on along the minus strand of JAGFBZ010000619.1, from coordinate 270,065 downwards.
CTAGTGCTAACATGGTGCCGAACAAAAACAAAAACAAAAACATGGAATTGGTGTCAATTCCCCGTCCTCCAAAAGTCTGCTTAGCGCGCTGTGATAGAGGCGTTAACCAAAATAATTTGATAAAAATAAAAACTGTCAGACATGTGGAGCCAAGAGAACTTGTAATTAGATGTGGACTACTGAATGTGAGGTCTCTTGGCTCTAAGTCTCTGTTAATCAATGATCTTATTACTGAGACTCGTTGCGATGTCTTCTGCTTATCAGAAACATGGCTACAAGAGGGAGAGTATGTGAGCTTAAATGAGGCTACGCCACCAGGTTATAATAATTATCATATTCCCCGGAGTACGGGTCGAGGTGGAGGAGTAGCAGCTGTCTACAACTCCAGCCTGCAAGTAAAAACAAAACCCAAATGTAATTATAATACATTCGAAAGCCTCACGCTTAGTCTAACTTTTCCAAATCGGAGGTCAGAAAAGTCAGTCTTGTTGGTAGTGGTGTACCGGCCACCTGCTGGTGCTTATCTGGAGTTCCTGTCTGAGTTCTCTGATTTTTTTAGCTGGTTTAGTGCTCAGCTCAGACAAAGTCATCATAGTGGGTGACTTTAACATCCACATGGATGTTGACATTGACAGCTTTAAATTAGCCTTTACATCTCTCTTAGATTCATTTGGCGTCTCACAAAAAGTGAAAGAACCGACTCACTGCTTTAATCATATCCTGGATCTGGTCCTCACCTATGGTATAGATACTCATCACTTGTTAGTGTCGCCGCTGAATTTTCTTCTCTCGGACCACTTTTTAGTTACATTCGAGTTCAGCATTTGTGGCATTAAAACAGGAAATTAAACGTGTCATTACAGCAGATGTCTTTCTGAAGATGCTGTGAATAATTTTAAGGTACAAAATTCTGTCATTTAAGCAGCATATTAATCAGGTTTGCAAGACTGCCTTTTTTCATCTCCGAAATATTGCCAAGATTAAGAGCATCCTCTCCCAGGGTGATGCCGAAAAATTAATCCACGCGTTTGTTAGCTCTAGACTGGATTACTGTAATGCGTTGTTAGCAGGATGTCCGAAAAGCTCGCTAAATAGCCTTCAATTGATCCAGAACGCAGCAGCGAGGGTGTTGACAGGAATCCGCAAGCGAGATCACATCTCTCCCGTGTTAGCCTCCCTCCATTGGCTTCCCGTGAAATTTAGAATTGAGTTTAAAATTCTGCTTCTCGCATACAAGGCCCGTAATGGCCTAGCTCCGCGCTATTTACAAGACTTGATAGCATGATATGCTCCCAATAGAGCTCTCCGCTCTCAGAGTGCAGGATTACTCGTCGTTCCTAGAATATCTAAAAGTAGGTTTGGAGGACGGGCCTTCTGCTATCAGGCACCTTTTTTATGGAACCAGCTACCAGTTTGGGTTAAGGAGGCTGATACCATCTCCATTTTTAAAACTAAATTGAAAACATTTCTGTTCAGTAAAGCCTTCAATTAGTCTAAACTATAGTGTGTAGGGGCTAATAGTTATAACTATAGTTGTAGTAGTAAGACTTGAGTAGCTCGTCTTAATCACAGCTTTGTCATAGCTATGCTGCTATAGGCCTACGCTACAGGGGGACACCAACATGACCTGCTGAGTGGTGTCTCCACTGCTCTTCTCCTTTTCTTCCCTTTCTTCCTCCCTTCCTCCTCCTCCAGCTCATTTATAATTATTTGGGAGCACCCTATTACTGAAACTGTGCTCCATTTTCTTTGCTTTCCTGTGTTTGTTGTGCTGTTTCTGCCCCCCTTTTTCTTTCTGTGTATTTGCAGGCCAGAGTTGTCCTGGGTTTCATGCTGACTTGCAGTTCCATCCTCTGTCCATCCCGGGGTTCTCCTCCACTTGTGTTTGGGTGCCGACTGGCGTGGTGATCGGCGACCTGGTCCTCTGGCCATCTCATCCCAGTGCTGCTGCCTCCATCTGTTTATGTTTATATATCGCATCCTTTTGCTTGAAATTCTACCCTTCTCTTTTCTTAAACCCAAACCCCCTCCTCCCCCTTTTCTCTCACACACCTCACCTACACCCCACCCGCACATTATTGATACTCAAGAGCCTATCATGGCTCATTACGCTGACCACACGCCCAAGGGCCCTCCATAGCCCGCTTGCATTCACCCTACAACAATTCCACTACTTCTTTTATTATTTTTTTTTATTTTTTACTTTTTCTATGCTCTCCTATCTCTGTCCTACATCCTCTTTCTGTCCTCCATCTTCTCTCTGTCCTACATCCTCTCTCTGTCCTGTCTCCCCTCTTTTCTTTCTCTACCCGGCTGGCCTTCGGCAGGAAGGTCCCCCCATATAAGCCAGGTCCTGCTCAAGGTTTCTTCCTCTTAAAGTGGAGTTTTTCCTTGCCACTGTTTGGTATAAAGGTTTTTTTTCTCCCTACGTGGGAGTTTTTTTACCTGCCATTATCATTGATTGGATTTAATGATATAATCTTAGTTGATGATATTTGCTCGGGGGTCATGCTCTGGGTCTCTGTAAAGCGCCTAGAGACAATTGTCATTGTAACAGACGCTATATAAATAAAATTGAATTGAATTGAATTGAATCATGCTACTGACTAATTAAACTGTCAAAATGTGTAATTCAATTTAGGTAGTACATGCTGGCAACTTTGACCATTACACACATGTTTGTGTGTGAGCTTGTCATCTTTTACAATTCTCTGACATTTTTCCATTTGGATTACAGATGTCATGCCTTAGCTATTTGATTTTCGTTGGAATTGTGTGTCGACACGACTGGTAGATTGCTCAGTTGGCCATTGTCCAATGCATGGCTATGTGTAATGGACAATGGTGGCCTATGACCCATTGTCGGATCATCCATGACTGCACGATGGGCATCTCCCTGCTCCACTAAATGGAACCAGTTGTATTGGCAAATTTGTTTGATTACCTCCTTTAGCCACGCCAACCTCCGCAGGCTTCTGTATATGCTCTCAGGGAAAAGCGTGGAGGTGTCGAGGTCCTCTGTCTAGTGAGGATCTGCACTGCAGCCTGCCCTCCTCCCGTGGATAGCCGTTGTCGCCGGTTAGCGGCAGCCTAGATTGGAATGTATATTTTATTGACAATCTCGAGGTATAGCAGTGGCCTATATGTAATGGTGGAGTTCCATCAGATTCATCGCCATAGCCTACCTTACGTTTCCCCGTTTGCTTTGTGGAATCAAAATGTTTTTTGCACTGGTCCACTGTTCTCCTGATGCCTGAGAATGTGGATACTGCCTCCGCTACCTCGGCCCACTCTTGCTGGGCACCATCCCTCCTGGGAGGGCCTGCGGGGGTGCCAAATATTCTCCCCTGTCTAGTTTTACCTCATGTACAAGCTGCTTAATTTCATCCTTGGTGAAGCGCTGTGCCCATCCTCCGTCCATGCCGGTTTGTGAATGGCTGTTTGCGGGTAGGGCAACCTGCTCTTAAAAGCAATGACTACTGACGCACTGAGTGGTTAAACAGGTGGAACACCCTAACCACTCCCATGCATAATGTATGCATAATATAGTGGTTAGCGCAGGTAATATTGCGGGTTTAGGGAGGTAGAAGATTGTGATCTGGCCCATTCATGGGGCCATATCTCTCACTAACACTCACCATAAGGTGGTGATCAGTTGACAGCTTAGCTCCTCTCTTTACCCGAGTGCCCAAATCTTGTAGTTGCAGATCCAATGATGACTACAGAATCAATGGTCAACCTGCTGTCTACAGTATCCTGGTGATGAGTGCACTTACTGAAAAACCATATGATTAAAAATTGTGTTTCTTGTTTTGTTTTGCTTTTTTGATGGACCGTGACTGGCAGAGCTGTCCAAAACCATAACAAAACGTAACAAGTTGCTCCCAAGCACAGGCCCTCCTCCAGGCTTCACCTTCTTTGACTATTTCAATGACTATTACTTCACAACCTAACCCCAGAGAGTTGGCAGGAATTGGATTGATGGGTTTGTAGCAATGTAAAATAACTACTCTGGAAAATTGTTAAATAACCACTTTCAAGGGACATTGGTATATGACTGAGCTTTGACAGAGTGTAAGGAATAATGTACCTTCTCCCTGCTTGCCTGTTTGGGGTTACCTTCCCCTTTTTTGCCATTATTGTGCTTTTTGGCACAAGTTATTTTTCATTCTCATAGATCCCTCACTATACATAATGATGAGGCCGTTTGTGAGTTGTGTTTACTCTGTTTACTTTCTCTCCTCATTTCATATTCGTAGGACTCCTTCCTTTTTTTGTTTCAGTCTAGCTTTGTCTCTAATGCAGCACTTCTTTATTTTTTTTCTTCTTGCCCTCACTGAGGATATGCCCCCTCTACACATTTTTTTTTTTACCACAATAGTTGGCTTGTATATTTCTGTGTCTATCCAGAGACATTTTTTTTTTCTTCTTCTTTCTCTCTCTCTTTCTCTCCTTGATGAGGACAGGCCTTTCGTGGTGATGAGGCCGACAGAGGGTGATTAAAGTGCTGTCTCATCTGGTAGGAAAACTGACCTCAATCAGAAATATTCCAGCAAGAAGACATTCCCATCCACTTCGTGTCCTTCCATCCAACCCCTCTACTCAGTACAGTCCCTGACTCTCATCCTTGGTTCTTTATTCTTTCTGACCCGCTCCTCAAAATGTCATTGTTCCCCATCTCTCATCTTTCCTTCTACCCCTCTTGATGTACCATCCTCTCTCTTCCTTACTAAATTCTGTCCAAACTCAGTATTACTTGCCCTAAATATGTAAACACTGCCAACCTTTGAAAAAAAATGGCAAAAATATTAACATAAACAATAGACATGTGGTAAATACCATTTACCTGAGTGTATGTACATAAAGACATACACATAAATGGGAAGAAAAAAAAAACAGTTTTTTCACTTTCAGCTCAAATAGATTGATTTGATTTGCAATTGATTTGCAAATCTCATTAACACATTTTATTTTGAATATAAACATCAAGAACATATCAGGGATTGAAAGATAAAGAGAGCCCTAATAAAAATGTCCCTTATAAATGCCAGTCAGGTAATGTGTGTTGTCGTGGCAACATTTACCCGCAAAATAAAATAAAGTGCTTTCCTGATTTAAGCTTTGTTATTACTATATTAGTATATAAGTATTGTGACTGTCAGCCTTTGCTACATAGTTCTATTTGAGCTGAAAGTGAAAATTTTTTCTACTACAAACATGAGTTAGCATTAGCCCACATGAGTGTGTAAAGGTTAAGCCGTGAATGAGTCATATTTGTGTCAGTAACCTGGAGGGGGATGATTAGAATTTACAGCCAAGCAGGAGGTGGATTCTCTAGCTCCTTTACACCTCTCTAGGTGCTGCAATATAAAAAGATGTGAAGTAGATCCAAAAATTACAGATTATATAGATATTCCATGGCTCTTTGAGTTTGTAATGAGCTGGGATTATTCATTCATTCACTTATTTATTGGTCCTTTTTTCCCCCTTGATAGGCTTGCAGCTATAGGGAGCAGCTGCCACATTTTTTCATTTCCATTCAGATGAGGCAAACTTTGTAACAAAACTATAATTTATAATTTAAAGGGGATATAATAAAAACAAAAATCTTGAAATAAAAATATGTTTGAACACCTGAGTGACTAAGATTAATCTGATTAGAATATAACCAGTTTGCATGTGTAAGTACAGGTGAGTGTATATGGGCATGGACATGTGCGTGCATACGTGCGTGTGTAGGTGTATGTATAGGCACATGTGCAGACACCTGTGTGTTTTGTGCTAGCACAGGTGGTTAAAGTGTGTACATGTGTGAATACATGTATGTTTATATGTGGTTGATATATGGCCATACCTGAATAAGCTTAAGCAGTTGTGAGTGTATACATTTACATTTGTTTAACATTCTTCATGTTACTGTTACTGATTAAACTAATTTGGAGATGAGCTGATTACCACTACTACACCAGAATGACTAAGAACACTTGACTAAGTGACTTCATTGCTTGCATGGAGGCATGTTCCTTATTATGGTTACATAAGTATAGATTAATATGTTTGTATTTGTATGTATGTGTACGTGTATGTTTATCTTAAGTAATAAGTACTGTATTTTTGTGCATTCAGATGTCTACCCAAAAAGTCTAGCTTATATACATTTAAGTTTTACGCCCCTCCCCTAACACCCCTCCTCTTCTATCACCACAATCAATCCATAATGTTTACATGAATTCTACACGTGCGCACAGGCCTTTTGCTTGGTAGAAGCTGTTCATCCAGTTTTTTTTCATTAGTAGTTTTCTCTACTTTCTATATATCATATTTTCAGTTTGTCCTGTATCACAACACAATCCACTACAACACCTCTCACACTTTACAGCTCAGCACACACCACACCCTCACTGGCGTGTCTCTTGAATTGTCTTGTATTTAACCCACGTGTATTTAATTGTTAATGTCCCTGATCATTTAATACAACCCAAATATTCAAAGGCAGGCTGTATGAAGTATAACGACATCCTCTACAACACTACTGAGTGAAACTTTGAATCTCCTGGAGACCATACACACAAGGTGATTTGTGACATTAGTGCATAGTATCTGCAATATTGAATTATTTAGCCATCTGAGGCATTTGACTTGTTCTGCTGAACTGGGAGTGATGCAATCATTGTGGGCCAATTTCCAGTGATATTTAAATCCTTCTCTGCATGAATGGTCAGGCCAATTGGCAAATCTTTTCTCCATTTTTTATTTAATGTGTGAATATGTATTTGTGTGTGTGTGTGTGTGTGTGTGTGTGTGTGTGTGTGTGTGTCTCTCTCTCTTAGTGTGTGAGTGTCCCACTGTGCCCTTTGATGAGGTTTGTGAATTTGTGGTGCATGTGTGACCACTGTTTGGTGCTTAATAAATATTGCCTAAAAAATACTTTGTTGAATGGAATGCCTTCTTTTCCTGGGAGGGAAACAAAAACAAAACAAAACAAAAAAAAAACAACTAAGCTTTGCTTGCAGGGACTCCTAAGTAACCTTACAGGTTCATTCCACCTTAACTCCCATTAACATGGATTTTGTTCAGGTTTGTTACTATGTCTAGCGGCTGAAAGACAGACCAACAACCAGTCATGTATGAAAGTTGGGGTGAATTCCAATTCCTCCCTGAACCTTCAATCTCAAAAATGTGCGCTCCTGCAAAGTGCAAGTGCTGTCCCGATCCTCAGAACGTCAAGTTGAGGGACAAGTTTAAGGGCTGTATCACACTCAATACTGAGATTCTCCGGCAGCACCCTTTGGAGTAAGGGCTACCCAGAAGGCATTGCGTATTTCTGCCAAGACATCTTTCGAAAAGAATGGCGATGAAAAAAGATGGCAATAAATGTAAGTATTTTTGTAGTTAATTGTAATATTAAAACTGCATTTTGGGGCCTTTATATAATGTGGTTCATAAGTCCATGACTTATGCTTTAGATTCTGGTCTGTTGAAGGACACAATTTCTGTTATCGTTGTGGCTCCACCAAGTCTGGTAACTTTTGACAAGTAGGCGTCTAGAGAAGTTATCCAAGGTCCTGATGTCTTCATGTGATGTTTTAAAGATGGCTGTTTCCTATTGACAATTTGTCATTTATGATCATCCTTTGTTCTGTGATGCGAGTTAACGACCTCTCAATTTTGTAGAAAAACTGGAGTTTAAAACCACTTGCACCCTCTGTCCAATTGTCCAGTCAAGTGTTTAAGTGTTTTATTATTGCCTCACCAGAACTCACTAATATTTGCTAAACTATACCTTAGTAGTGAAAATTTAACCAACATTAATAAAGATATAAATAAAAAGAACTAGTATAAATGCCTCTTATTCTACTTCCTTTCTTTGTTGTCGTTGTCTTCTTGACAGAATGGAGGTAGCTTTGGCATAACACTTAAGGGGTGTCTAAGTCACAAGATAGCCCTTACACTAACTTTCAAGGGCCAAAGATTGTGGTTTAAGGGAGGAACTGGAATTCACCCTTTACTCTAAACCAAGGGGCGTCAGACTCATTTTCTCTTGAGGGCCACATCAACAACATGGTTTCCGTCGAAGGGCCAGATTAAAAGCATAAATGTAACAAAATGCAATCTAAATCAAAATAAATTAAACTGCACCTTATTATATTGTTAAATAACTGTTTCTGTATTTATTATCTATTAAAGTTTCAAATATTTAACTCATTATTATATTGAACTCTCGCACAGGTGATGTTTACAAAGTCTGTTGCTATGGTAACAGACTCTGTAAACATCATCAGAGTATCCATTATCTTGGTTTCAGAAGTGGAAGCGATTCTTTGGTTTTTTTGTGGGCTAAATTTAGCATACTTAGCTCCGTGTTTGTCAAAATGCCGACTTATACTCTTTCACGACTGACTCCGCCTCATAATACAAAAGACATACTGTTTTTTCACCTTGAGGTACAAACTTGTATTCGTTTTCCATCATTCATGAAACTGCATTCCTTGTACATCAATTTCTCTTTTCTTGGACATATTGGGGTTAGTTTGTAGATGTTTTTCTGAAGTCCATCAGTTCTCTAAATAGTCTTGATGTCTTGCTTATGGTGAGATACTGTTATCGTTGTAGGTGATGACGAAATGCAATTGTCGGATATGTTTACTGTCAATATGCGCTTTAGAGCAGCGTAAGCTTATTTTCAAGTCTTAAAATATTGGTTTAAAATTTAAGTCAATTATGCACAAGCTCTCGAGGGCCACATAAAATGACGTGGTGGGCCACATTTTGCCCACGGGCCTTGTGTTTGACACATGTGCTATAAAACTTTTGTGGAGTGAACTGGGGGAACAGACCCAATGAAAGGAAGAAAAAAAAAAGAAAAAGCAATATGATCAAGACTTACTAGAAATAAGAACCAAGAAGGAATTATTTATTAAGAGCTGTAAGAAATGGTTATTTTGGTAGGAAACTAAGTAGTCAATTCACCACAGTGGTGCTGTGAAATGATGCTTTATATGCTTTTCACTTCTTTCACTGGCTTGTTTTCTCTAATGGCTTGTGTTTCCCAGTTTTTACCCTCATTATCTGTGATCTCTTTCCGCTTTGTTACCATTGATATTTTTTTTCGTCTTTAGTGGAATACTTGCAGTTATTGTGGAAGACAATGGCAAACCTTCACTCAGCTCTCTTGTGGTGCATCACAGTTATAAAATAGCATGTATCACTGATCTGGAAAAACCTGAGATTGTCTGTGATATTTATGCCAATTTATACCAAATGCCATTGCTAAATTCTGTTTTGTTGCATTTTCATAATCATTGTATTTGTTTAAGTCAGCTCATTAGAAATCTTCACACCATCCACGAAACTCCATCCAAACCCTGTCTTTTATTATTTTTTAGGATAAATACACCTCCTTTTATGCATTCCTTTCACTAAACATTGCTGCAAAAGGTAATGGGAAAAATGGTTAATTCGGAGAGACTACAAGTGATATTGTATTTTTATTTTACACTTTCATTCCCATTAAAGCTTTTGTCATTCACACTGCACAGAAACACACAAGTGTTAGAAGAATGAGAAAAGAAATTAGCTTGGCATTGTGACAGAAAATTACTATCTGCATGTGTGACCTTTAAAAGGCCATGACTTCTCATCCATGAGATAGAAATGAAGCTCCTGTGATAACCATCTGCTGACAGATAAGTCACCTATGCCCTAACCCAGTTTCAAGTGTGCAGTTTTCTTGTAAAGAATGCTTTTTCACTAAATGTAGGGGTTTCTGCTTGTTACAATATACTGTCATTTTATGACTTGAGGATATGGCAACTCCTGCGCTGTGTAGAGAAGCTGTGTAAGTTACTCAATGATTTACCCTATCGTTTTGCTGTTTTAATTCAAATATAAGTCATAAGGTTACTCTGAAATAATTTTAAAGGTCTCATTATTTAAATACTTTAGAGATACTTCACAGTACTGTGAACTTTCAGCAGGTGGATTTATGAAAAAAAAATCCTTTCCTTTTTGGGTCTTATTTTTTACATTTCTCATGTAAAATCAGACTTTTTTTATTAAATAAATAAATTGATAAATGGAGTATAGACCCAAGGCTGAGTCACTTAAATGGATGAATGGATGAATGAATGAATGAATGAATGAATGCTTCTGGCAAAACTTACCAATATTCAGGGTTAATGTTTATCAGAATTTTTGAAAGGTCTTGTAAAGACATTTTCTTTTTTGTGTGACTCAGATGAGGTAAATAACTCCTTTGTTGTTGAGTGAAATATATCAAGAAGGATCTGCCTGTAAATAATAATAATGATGATGATGACAGCAATGGTGGTAATTATGGTTGCCATGGCACCTGAGGTGGCATTGCATGTTTTGACAAATGTGTTTTGATGGCAATCATTAATTGCAGTCTTTCATTCAAAGCTGCCTACGGTGTTCTTTGCTGTTTTTTTTAATGCTCATCTTCTGATTATCTGAAAGTCATTAACTGTAGCACTGCCATATTTTAATATTTATCTCATTTTAAAACATCTGCTAAGACGGTTCACTCAAGAATTTTAGCTCTTTTCTCCACAACAGAGAAATGTCTTTTTTTTTTTTTTTTTTTTGTGGGAGAGAGAACAGGGAAGACATGTAGCAAAGAGTTGACCCCGTGACTGCTGCGTCGAGGACTGTGGCCTCTGTACGTGGGCCGCCTGCCCTAACCACCACGCCACCGGGTGGCCTGAGAGAGCAATGTCTTTTTGATGCCTGCCCTCTCTTGCCGCACTTCAAAATTCATTTCGAGACCCACAAGCAAACAAAATCAATGAATGCTATTTTACTGTTCCCAGTTTATATTAGCAATCACGGCATAAGTGTTGCATTGATCTTCTAATGAAAATAATTTATTTCTTATACTTTTGCAACCTCCTTGGCAGACTGTCCATGTGAAACACTATTAATCTCAATGAGACATAACTAGACTCAATTTAGGCTGTGGAGATGACCAAGTGGAAATAAAAGCGATGTGGATGTGATGATTCTGTCATCAGCTTTGCTTTACAGAAACTCCATTTCTAACTTGACTTTTTTTTTTTTTTTCTTTTAATATTATTAAAAGGGAAAAGAGGCCATGTTTATAATGTCACAGAGAGGGTAAAAAATATTATTCTGACAAGTCATGATTAAATATGAGACAATGGGGTGACAATGGCAAGAAATGATCAGACCGGACATGCATCTATGACTACTACTACTACTACTACTACTACTACTACTACTACTACTACTACTACTACTACTACTATAATAATAATAATTCAAAGTAAATATTTATTTATTTATTTATTACGGTTGTATGTGAGGACAGGTGCTAAAATAAAGCACTACACAGTAACATCCTCCATAAATTGGGTATATGTGTAAGTCATGTGTGAGGAACAAAATCACCTCACAATCTCCATTTTTGGTTTGTTCACATTTGATGAGTGTGGGCTACCATAGAAGCCATGTGGATTAAGGAACATCAGACAAGGACAGACGTAGGTCAGATCTGAACACTTGTTAAATTTATAATGTAAACCTTTAGTTGGGAAGATGGGATTCAGATTTGGGTGGAAATTTTAAACAAAGCCTTATACAGAAACCAAAAAAAAAAAGATTGTTATTGATATGTATATTTCTATATTTTTCAATTCTAGAATTTGACCAGTCAAGGTTTGATTTTTTTTTTTTTTTTTTTTTTAATGATGGGAAAAAAAAAACAAACAAAAAAATACAAAACTTGGCTCTGTATGTAGCCAATTTCATCTGTTGCCTGAAAGAATATATCAATCATCAAAATACATCATAGCTCAGAAACAACACTGGTTAGAGTCACTAGCAACTTCCTCATGCCCTCAGACAATAGATTGGTGTCTATACCAGTTCTGCTGGACCTCAGTGCTGCTTATGATTCCATTGATCATAGAATTTTACTGCACAGATTAGAGAACATTCAGGAATCAGAGTGATGCTGAAAAATGAATCTTTCATTTGTCACATCTAGACTTGATTATTGTAATGCATAATTAGCCGGATGTCCAAGTAATATGCTGAAAAGCCCCTAGCTAATCCGAAGTGCAGCAGCACGAATGCTGACAGGAATCAGCAAGAGAGTCTCTCCTGTGTCAGCCTCCCTCCACGGGCTTCCTCTTTATTTACAAGACCTGGTAACATCTTATGCTACTAACAGAGCCCTCTGCTCTCAGAGTCCAGGTTTACTTGTAGTTCATAGAATATCCAAAAGGTAGATCTGGCTGACTGGCGTTCTTCTATCAGGCACCTTCACTATGGAACCAGTTACCAGTTTGGGTTAAGGAGGTTGACACCACCTCCACCTTTAAAACTAAACTGAAAACATTTCTGTTTAGTTAAGCCTATAGTTAATCTAAACCAGTCATTCTCAAATAGTGGGGCATGACCCCTTGGGGGGGGGCATGTTTGTGAGCAAGGTTTTCACTGTGAAATCAATACATGTAGCAGTTGCACATAGTTTGCTGATAAAGTGGGTTGAAATGTACAAAATATTGTACTGAAATCCATCTTTAAAACTAAATTGAAATCATTTCTGTTTAGTAAAGCCTATAGTTAGTCTTAACAATACTGTGTTAGGGCTATTAGTTAAAGCCATAGTTATTGGAGCTAAGAGTAGAGGAGGCTCGTCTTAATCATAGCCTCGTCATAGCTATGCTGCTATAGACCTACGCTGCAGGGAGACGTCAACATGATCTGGGTGGCTGTAGCTCAGTTGGTAGAGCAGGTTGTCCAGTCACTGGAAGGTTGGCATGTGGCTCCAAGTGTCCACATGCCAAAGTGTGCTTGGGCCAGACACTGAACCCTAACTTGCATTCACTCACAGCACCTTGCATGGTAGCAGCTGCCCACTGGTGTGTGTGTGTGAATGTAAGTGTGAATGGGCGAATGAGAGGCTGTTGTAAACTGCTTTGAGAGCACCATGGTGAAAGTGGTATATAAGTGCAGTTCATTTACCATCTGCTGAGCAGTGTCTCCACCACACTTCTCCCTTTCCTCCTCCAGCTCAACCCATTGTTAATTAGGAGCACCTTGTTACTATAACTGTGCTCCATATTCTTTCTTGTAGTTTGTTGTGCTGTTTTGCACCCCACCCCTCTTTTTTTTCTCTTTTCTTTCTGTATGTTTGCAGGCAAGAGTTTCATGATCTGCATGCTGACTGGCTGTTCCCTCCTCTGGCCATCCCAACCTTTACCTCCACTTGTTTGTGTAGATGTGTCCAGGGTGCCGGCTGGCGTGGTGACTGGCGACCTATTCCTCTGACCATCTCACTTCAGTGCTGTTACCTGCTCCTGTTTATGTAGCCATTTCATTCAGTCATTTGTGTGCTCTCCTCTCTCTGTCCTGTCTCCCCTCTCTTTTTCTGTCTTTACCTGACTGGCCTTCAGCAGGAAGGTCCCCCCTATGAGCCAGGATCCTGCTTCAAGGTTTCTTCTTCTTAAAGGTGGAGTTTTTCCTAGCCACCTGTTTGGCTTGAAGGTTTTTTTTTTCCCTCTGTGGGAGTTTTTTTACTTGCCATTATCCTTGATTAGGATTTAATATTATAATTTTAGTTTTTGATATTTGTTCAGGGGGTCATGCTCTGGGTCTCTGTAAAGCGTCTAGAGACAGTTGGTATTTCAACAGATGCTATACAAATAAAATTGAATTGAATTAAAATGCAGGACTAACTGAGGTGCACAGTAGTGAGGATGAAAAAAATGTGCAGCTGGACCACAGTGCTGAACATATGAAATCACTCACAGCATACATGAGAGAATGTTTCACTGTATGGGCAAGGGTGTCAAACTCCAGTCCTCGAGCGCCACTGTCTTTCACATCTTAGATATCCAGCTTCAGCACACCTAATTCAAATGATTGGATCACCATCAGCTTGCCATCCAGGTCAGCGCAGGTCTGTTAACAACCCATTCATTTGAATCAGGTGAGCTGAAGCAGAGAAATTAAGATATGCAGGACAGTGGCCCATGAGGACTGGAGTTTGACACGTTTTAGTGGGAGTGGGTATGTGCTCAGTGGAGACAGACACTGTGAGGACAAGCTCAGGTATGAAAGTTGATATGTTGAGCACATAAATCTGCTCTTGTTTATCATGAGGATAGACTGCATCACTACTGGACACTCTGTTACTTCGGCCAGGGCAGAAAGAGCAGCACTGAAAAGCAGATTTGTTTGCAGATTCCTCGCAGCAGCAGATTTGAGAGGTTGTGATCATGTACTCATGATTGCAGTTTTTTTCTCCAGTCTCATTTTTTTGTCTTCAACTTCCAATTAAGTTCATGTTAGGGATTTATTTTTTATACAAGTAAAAATGTTAACATAAATTGTACCAAGTTCTCATGTCACACAATTCACATCTCCTCTCCATGTTTGTGCATTTTTGAACATATTTAATGTCATACTCACGTAGGCTGCTTTTATATTCACTACACTCTTTTTAATATTTTAAAAGAAGGCAAATGTTGCATTCAGTGGGCCTAATTCATGAAATCTTTGCTAATGTGTGTGTAGATTTGCACGTAATTTACCTCCTAACTAAAAATGTCATGCACATTCTTGAACACTTTTTTTTTTCTTCCATATGAACATGTATAACATCATAAATTCCAGTTGATAGCAGGTGGGGCGCACTCACAAAACCCATCAGTTAACATAAAGTGAGGGATTACCAAACAAGGAGATGCAAGGGTACAGGCTAAAATGTGATCAACAGACCTTCAGGTAAAGTCATAATTGAACAAATCCTGATGAGGAGGCAGTGCTGGAAAGTGCTGCTGGTAAGACCCAAGGTCAGATGAAAAAAAAAAAAGACCACGGATCTTCTGCCCCCTTAGTGCAGATATTTAATTCTGTCATTTCTGTCCAATAATGTAAATATTTAAGAGTTGAAGTGAAAGAGGTTTTGATATGATTTTTGGTGGAGAAGAAGAAAACGCATTTTTTTAATATCAGCAAAACCATCTTGTGCAGACAACTGCATCACCTCTACTATCTGACAAACCACTATCCACTATGTCTTCATGAAACCATTATTCATGTCCTCTATGTTGGCCCAAGTTGCTATGTGGGTGTCTGTCAGCAGATCAAGTCCATTAAAAAAAAAAAAAAAAAAAGAACCCATTGGCACTTCCAGAAATCTAATCTGAAGCTTGAATATGCAAAATAACCATTGACGAGGACCAATGTGACAATATAAAGGCAATAATGTTGGAAAGTCTGAAACTGACATCAAAAATTTATTTTCACAAGTGCTACACATGGTTGGAGGTGGGAGTACATTTTGTTCATAGCAACGAAAAGCTTGAAATTACGAACATTTTCATGAATGGTAAAACAAGCATAATTTTGCTCAGTTTATGCACTAATCTGTTCTGCTCATTAAGATACTATGTTTGTTAGCAACTGTATGAAGTGACTGCAATTTTTAAAAATACATGAGAAAAAATAGGCATATCTCATTTGGAATATTGTTCTATGTAATGACTCACATTTTTGAGATTAAACGTATTATTTATTAACAAGTCACATTGTACATCTGTTTTATAAGACCACACACAGATGCACAGATTTATCCTTTTTTTTTTTTATCTCTGTATTAGTAGCCTTTAAAGATTACTTTAATTTTACAAATCTCTTCAAAGCTGTAATTAAGAACACAGGCAGAAAACCATGAAAGAACTCATTCACACCAACTTGCACAGGAACAAAAGAAGCGTACCAACATATTGACAACACGTGTTTATCCACCCACACAACTGTCATGACTGACAACCTTTGCTGTTGTCAAAGGTTGTTTTTCCTCTCTCTTTCATGTTGTTTTAAGTTTTTTCTTTCTTTTTTTTTTATTGTGAGACACTGGTATCAGCCAGTCACCCACCTACAAAGATGCATTGTTTCAAGTTTCTCATTTGGGAGCATGTTGTCTGGAAAGATGATCTCCTTCAGAAAAACAGTGTAACATACATTGATCAACAAATAATAAAAGTTAGACTCTCTGTGAAGTGTTGGGCCATCATTTTACTGATCAGAGAGAATGGAGCAATGCATGAAAGAATGTTGAAAATAATCACAATCAGTTTTGCAAAACTGAAAGGCAGCATTTTTAATGCAAAAATTGCATTTTTAAATCTGGTAGGTACAAACCTAGATAAAGAACAACCCCCTGCTACACGCATCCCTTTGTTGATTTAGATAATTCATGATAATGATCTAGAAACTATAACTTGTCAATTTTTTTTCTGTAAGGCACTGTTACTGTTACTTGAATTACCTGAAGTTTGCAGGTATTTGTTTGTGCACACCTCTTTTAAAGGCTCTACCACAACATCCATGTTGCGGAACATTTGGTGACTGCAACACCTTGAGTCTTTCTTTCTGACATAATTTTGCAGATTGCTTGACCCAAAGCTTTCCAGACTATAGCTGTCAGGCAAACTCACATTTAATGCTAAAACAAAATTTAAAATTAATTAAATAATTTTAAATAAATAAAAAAGGGGAGGTGTTTATGCTTGAGTGAGTTATTGCAGGGTGTCTGGGTCTTTTGGCAGCTAAAAGCTCTTTTTTTTTGCTATCAAAATATTGAGTTCATACAGATTTCAATTTTCCAAAGACTTCTAGGTGCTTGATCCCTCTCACTGTGGAATGATGGACTCCAATTTGTTTGGAAACGGGCCAATATCACTTCCCAGATTAAAGAATAGCAGGAATTGCTTCTCTGAAATAATTACTGATGTCTTTCCTTCTTTGTGTTGTCTTAATATACTCGAATGCTTCAGACCAACAAATTGGTAAAACATCTGCTTTAGTTGCCCACACCTGATTAATAAAGTTTTTGACCTGCTTCCTACCTACTTAATTCTCACAGAAGCAGTAAGAGTGTCCTCAGTGATTTAGTTTTCCCACACTTTTTTTTAGCATTTCAGCTGAGATAAAGCTGTGGAAAGTGACCTTCAATCAGCTCTGAGAAGATTGAGGGCTACACTTTCTCTTAGAGATAGCATAAGATGTTCAGTCACCCAGGGAAAATTTGGAATAGAGTTGCTTCTCTTCCACATCAATTGGAAGCTAGGTTTTAAAATAAGGTAACACAGCCTCAGAATGACAATTATAATATCCCACTGTACACACTATTGCCATATCATGATTACACAAAAAACTTCACAAAAGCACATATGTTGTGTGTTAAAAAGATAAGTAGACCCCTTCTCATCTACATCAAGAGGAGCCGATGCCATCTGGATAACCCTCCAGGAGGTGTTTCCGGCTTATCCACCCAGGAGGACCAACGAAGGCAGACCCAGGAGAGATTATATATCCTGGCTGGCCTGGAAAACACCTCACTATTCTTCCAAAATAGCTGGGGGGAGATTCCGGAGCGAGGGACCCGGGCCTGGGCTGCTGCTGTCGTGACCCAAACGTGACAAAAAGAAAATTAACTGAAAAATGGACAAATAATTACATAACAATTCAGGGGCTTTGTAATTAACAATTCACGATAAATGAGGTTATTATCAAATAACATTTGATAAAATAAGTCAAGTTTTTTAGTTCAAATAAATATTTGTTGACAGCTGAATCAATGAATAGACATTTGAACATAAACAACAAAAATGTCTTTTCATCTCTATTTCTGTGTATTTTTCAGCTGTCCGCTATGTTCACAGATTAGTGCAAACTCAGAGTGCCATTATAGCTAATATATTCAATGTTTGAAGACTAAACTCAATTAACTTTCGCACTGTTTGCAGTCTGGATGCAGATGGATGAACATCCGCTCTGACTATAGCTGAGAGGGACAGTCTCCTGTGCTTTTGAGATGGGGGAGTGGCCCATCTTAGCACCTGCTGCTTTTAGAAGAGTAACGATATGTGCTTTCACTTACAAAGTCTTTAAAAGTTTGATATTACCAAAAAAAAGTTCACTAGATTTGTCACTAGTCACTTTTTTGAAAAAAAAAAAAAAAAATTGCTAGAGGGGTCTGAAAACTCGTTAAATATGATGACAAAGTTGCTAAATTGGCAGCAATGCTTCTTTGTAGCTGACAAATGAACATTAGGTGAACTGTCACCACCTACTGGGCTGGAGTGTATACATAGTTAGGGATTTATCTAAATTAACTTGTTAAAGTCCCAGTCCTAATTATTTTATAATGTTGTGATACACCCATGCATAAACCAACAAACAGGTCAAACTTTGAAATAGAAAAATGTGGATCTGTGGATATTAGGTTGAAATACAATCATAAAAAGGTGGGATCTGTTGATATTTTCATATAACATCAACTAAACAAGGAGAGCAAGTTCACCCTGCAGCTCCCTGAGAAAACATGTCCCATCAATGATGGGACATGGGCCATCATGAACTATCCCAAAACTCTCCTCCATGTTAAGTGCACAAGCATTATTCTTTCTTCTTTGGTGGCTGGCAGGAGCAATGTTTGGTATGGTAACAAAGTCAGCTAATACTATAACAATCATTATGAAGCCAGGGCTGCGTATGAAGACTGTTGCAACATAATTGCAACTAATTGTTTGGACGTTTTGCCTTTATTATAGCAAGTCTTTGTGAATAGGTTTCTCTCAATTTCAGGCGAAAAATGTCTCACTTTTATGATCTCACTCTTCTTTGTGAAAAAGTTCAAGTTCCTTAATTATGAGGAGTTATCCAATGTAAGGCTCTTTTAATGTTATTCCATAGGTTTTTAGTGGGACTAAGATCCGGCCTGTGACTGAGCCATTCCAGAACTTTTCTCTTCCTTTTCTAAAGCCATCACTCGGTTTATTTCAACGTGTGCTTTGAATCAGTGCCATCTTGGAATGTAAAATTCCTCATTATTTTCAGCTTTTTGACAGACGACACAAGGTTTGCGCCAATATCTTAGCAATTGGATCTACATATGTATCTTGACAAATGTCCCTGATCTGAAAAAAAAAAAAAATTACAAACAAAGATTAGGATGACCCTTGATATGTCTGTGGTGTTACATTTTCTCTATTTGCAGATGATAGTTTCAACAGTTTTCATTGGGAGATTCGGTACTTCCAATATTCTTTTATATCCCACTCCTGATTGGCAGTTTTACACAGTTAAGTCTCACAGTTCCCTCGGCAGCTTTTTGTAGCTCACGACTCTCAGCAGAATGCAGTCCCAAACATTTAAGCAAAACTACAGCAACAGCTGACTTTTAGCTGGTTTTAATTAGAATCACTTTAATTAATGGCAGGTGTTTGCCATTTATCCTCAGGCCTAGTTTTGAATGTGATAGTTAACTCTAAGGACAGTCACAGCTCCTGTTATAAAAAGGCTCTGCAGCCTTCTGCAATCAAGTCTGGTAAGTTTATTCAGTTGAAATTTCCCTGATTACAATGTATGTGTATGTGTATGTGTGTGTGTGTATACATATATATATATATATATATATATATATATATATATATATATATATATATATATATATATATACACACACACACATATACATACGTACATACATACATTGTAATCAATGGAAGGCCACATTAAAGATCTGACAATTCAGACATTTATGTTGTCATATTTTAAAAACCCACAATTTTGCATCGGTGTGTAGACTTTTTATGTCCACTGTTGTTTTTTTTTTTTTTTTTTTTTTTACAGAAAACATGTTAAACATTTATGATGGTAATATTAGGAGGTAAAAAGAAAAAAAAATTCCACACAAAATGAAATGATAAAGCCATAGCTTGTTTCAAAGCCTGCCGTGTTCATTTTTTTTCACTAAAAGCACTAACAGTTGTTTAAGTATGAATCCAGGCAGAATGCAATGTTCTCTGACCTACTAAATGAGTCTGCTACCATGCATGAGTTTGGGCTTTGTTATAAACGTCTGAACTTTTCTATTCAACTTAAAGACATACCGTTGGGATCATTTGTAACAAACTTGCAGTATTGGGGACTCAATCACAGTAAAACATGGATGCAGATCCACCATTCTGAAGACACTATGAACATGTGTATGTATGTATAAATCAATATTTTAATTGTTTTTTTTTCATACAGTGGCAATTAAAGTGGATATTACAGTGCCCAAGGCCAAATTGATATAATCTACCAGAGGGTGATTAATAACTTCACTACAGGTGCTATCTAAAAGTCTGATAAAGTGCATGGAAGACTTAGCTGATTCACTTTATAGTGTTTGCTTAAACCAATATTAATTTTTGTGCTTTAAGTTGATGTCAATGGCAAAAATCTGTCCTTCCTGTGACTCTGCTCTGTTTGTTCACTTGGGTGGCTGCATCAGAAATACAGTTTCACCAAACTCGGTGTGCCTATTTCTGTCTGCTGCAGATAACAACTATTCATAAGTATCTTAAGAACAAAACAAACAAAAAAATCCCCTATGTGACTAGAGATAGAAATGTCACTTAAACTAGAAACATTTTCAGAATCTTGCATTAAGCCTAAAGCTGAAATGTTTATATTAAAAGAACAACATGCAGAAACAGGCACATGCAGCCTGGGGATTACACATGGAATTTTATGACTTATTAAAACTTTACTACTAGCATGAACATGAAGACTCAGATACATAGACAGAGTTTTAATTTTCATTAGTGCTGTCAAATTATTAATTACAAAATCAATTACACCATTATGGTATTTCTCTGAAAGCGAAAACACAATTACTTAACAATTATTTCATTCATAATAAATCCAGACATTCATCGCTATTTATACAGCACAACAACCTTTTAGATGACACATCTGTTTTGATCACAGCGACTATGTTATTGCATATTGTGAATCTTAAAGTTTAGCTTACAACCACAGCAGTGTTAAAAATGACTATTATATTTAATTGGGAGGTTCACCAAAGGCGGTGTAAAATTTACCATGTTAGGTTTCATTTGTCAACTTCAGTAGTCATCCATTTACATAAAAATGAATCTTAATTCCCTATTATGTACAGCTATATTTATTATTTACCAGAAAAAACATGTACACTGCATTCAGATGCCAGTGCTCCACTTTATGGAAGAGAGGGTATGCACTGGAACAGATGCTGACGTAGCATCTACAATCAGCTCCTATGGTAAAAAGGAGAAAAAACAAAGATGACTTAATTATTGTGTTTATTTAACATCAGCTTTAGATTTCCTTTATTCAGTTTTGCTAAAGTGGACTATATTAAGCTCGAGCCAGGGCAGCTACTTTCCCATCGTCACTTCTAGTGCTTAACAGAGCCTGTCCAGGCTGCCTTGACCCCCAATTTAAGGCCTCACCTTTCTGAGCAAGCAAGGCTGAATGGGGCCTGAGGCAGCATCAAGGTAGGAGGAAGAGTTTACCAATTCTTCCTCTATCATCAACATGTCTCGAGATTTTTTGACCAAATTATTTAGTACTTGTTGGGATCTCTGACTGCATATCGGACTGACTGAACTGAAACACGCTTGACCTGTTTGTGACATGGCTTAGGAGTTTTCAACACTGTCTTTAACTGTACTACATTTTGGAAATGCTCTTGGACTTGCTGAGCCTTAATCTGGCAATTTGGGCAGCTGATTATCACTCAAGACTCATGTTTATTGTTAATGATTAGTATGTTTTAAATATATGCATTTTGGTAAATTTTCAGTAAATGGAGCACTAATCCTGACAAAGCTGCAGCTGCACTCAAGACTGAAGTTAATGGATAGCTTTAGCCATTGATTTGGTTCAAATATTTTACCCCAAAGATTTTTCTTTTTGTCATTTTCCACACTGATACAACTTTATGGGCAGATCAGAGGAGCTGTAAACTGGAGCTATCAGCACAGAGGGAACAAAGTGTGAATTGAGGCTCAGTAGGAGAATGGTTGCTGGTTTAGAATTCTCCAGATGACTTCATGTGTAAAAGTAATGATTCAAATTGCAATCCCTAACCCTATGCTTTGCATATTATTCAAATCTTCCAGGACAAAGCACAGTGCTGTATTGATTGGACAAATGGTGAGAAGCGGCTTCATGAAATAACTTAATTGAAAGGTACATTTAAAGGAAAGCAACAAAAGAAAACACACACACTTCTTTCCTCATGTTCTCATCTATTTGTTGACTTTCATTTAATGGGCAGCAATCTAGTTTCATTTACAGCACAGCACTTATGTCTTTGGTAAAATCCCAAAACCTCTCCATGTATTTACTCTCCATGTGAAAAGACAGTGAGAACAGATTTATATGTTCTCAGGATAAAGCATCTTGTTTTCCACTGGGCAGAATTAGCTCTCCTACTGCACTGCTTACTGATTCTTTGAAGTTGTTACCCTTCCAGACAATACTTAAGGAGAAGAATGGATTGTCTCAGACTTAAAAGCCATTTATTACCGTACGTGCACTGTGTCATCTTTATTCCCGTTCTCTTGTTCCTCTCTGCCCTTTTTGTTCAACACATCTGTCTTTTCTCCCTTCTTACCTTTCTCTTATTTCCTCCCTCTTCCCATCTGTGATGGATCCTCTGTCCCTCCAACACATTCCTATATTCCTGTGTCTATAAGACACAGACAAACTATCTGCCCTCTCATCTTACTTCCCTTATTCTATTTTGTAGAACAGTATAAAACTAAAGATTTTCGCCTGTGATTATTTGTAGAATTGCAAGGATTATCATTTTCATTATTCTGATAAATTTGCTGAGTGTACCACACAACCTTGATAGGAATATTTTATCAAAGGCTAAATGGAAAGAAGGAAAGCATGCTATCCACTATTGTCATTCAGTTTTGTTTATCTCTTCTCCAACTCAAATATACATGTATTTTCTTACTTTTTTTTTTTTGTCTAGCCTTGTCACCAAAAATAATCCAGATAGTTTCTGCTTTTAGAGAATGTTGTTAGGCAGAATTTTCAGTCACTCACAAACCTGTTGCTCAACTGATGCTCTGATTGCTAATACCAAGCCCACTTAAATGTCCTTGTGTTAAACTTTGGATTTTTTTCATTTCTAGGTGAACCGTGTTGACCGTGACACTTTGGCTTCACAGAGGACTGTTAAAAGGAGAGTTCATACAGAACTAAATTCATTTGAGAACCATAAGAAAACTGCATGGATATGTCACTTTTTAACTCACAGTGTCTCTAACTGTGAATCGGGAAACAAGTGTGGATGGTTCATTCTTTGAAAACTTAAAATGTCTGTGAATTTTTGTATCAAGCCCCTTCTGACTGAAGTTCCAGTAACTGTTTGACACACAGCTAAACAGACATAGCGATCCTCCTTAGAGGTGAACGCTGTAGCAGAGGCATGTGATCACCTTGGTAACTAAATACTCCAAAACTTCTCTGACCTGAGTCTCCAGGTTGTGCTGCGGAGTCAGTGGATGCGTTTCTCCATGTGAGTCTTCTAAGGTGACCTCTGTGATGGGAACGGCGCCTGCGCCCCAAACCTTCACCACTCCCAGTATCAGCTGATCAGCAGCAGCCAGGGCATCGTGGATAACTTGGCTGGTCAGAGTATTCTATAAGAATTGGAGAATAAAGACAGATAAAATATGAGATTTTCATTTAAAAAAAAAGAATCGGTACAAAACAAACAATTTTTTCATGGATTTGCATAAATGGATCCTAAAATATTATTTTATTTCTTTTTTTTTTTCATTTTGGACAGCAGAACTTGGACAGTCTTAGATTGCATGTTCAGTACCCGTATTATTTCCAGTTCCACTTTGTGGCTCATTTTTTAATGAGTAAGATTTAGCTTTCAAATGTCTTTCTGCTAAGGATTAGTTTTACATACACCTTTTAATTTTATATTTCACTCTTTGCCAAAATTTTCCTCTGCAATGTTCTGCAGTGACATCTGACTCACGCTGTCTTCAGTAAATGACAAATATGTGCTTCACTAATTTAAACTATATATACACACGTTAAAGGTCCCTGTTTACAAATAAATACATGTTATCTGCAGTCTCTATACTTCTGCTTTAAAACGGTGACCTTAAGTCACCCGTCACTCACTCAGGAGTGCATACACTCGTTGTGTGTGCACACAAACTGCTAACCTGCCAGGCAGTCATGGCCTCGTTGCACCTTTTATTCCCTGTTTTCTCACATCTGCCTGTTCACACATAAATTCACAAGAACAGACACAGGAAACAACAACATACACTCTAATATGTTGAGTGACTCTCTTCCTCGCTCATTGCCTCTTGCTTATGCTGCCAAATGCTGTGTCTGTTTTATCGCTGTGTGAAATTGCATTGGATTGATCCTCATGGTAGGCAGAGGACGGCCACAGATGTTTGGCCATGCTGACTGGATGTGTATAGTGTAGCTGCGTGCATACATGCATGTGTATGATTGTGTATTTATGATTAAATGTGTGCTCATGGGTTTGTGGTTCTTTGCGAATGCAGCTGGTTTAACTCCCATAAGTCCCAGTGATTAGAGAGTTTTTGACATGTCTCAAACTCTGGACTGGTAAACATTTCCATTCTTCAGCTTAGATTTTAGCCATTAATCTTTAAGCACTGTGCATACTGTGTGTAGCTACAGTACTGACTCCAAGAGCTCCATTTTTGTAGACGGCAAAGAGAAAAAAAAAATATTTTCCTTTTTGTTTTTTTTTTTTTTTTTGTTTTTTGAGGGGGGGGGGGGGGGGGGGGGGGGGGGGGGGGGGGGTTTATATTGATGTTTTTACACAGCCAATGTTGCATTGATCAGTTTACAGGGTTGAACTTCAGTGCTCCATTTTGTCATTCCAGTTCACCATAATCTGTACCAGCCGGACTATCTCAGAGCAAGTGAAAGCAAATGAGGACAGCTGTGAAAATAGTTAAATTGTAACTTCCCCTCACGGCCCTTTTAAATACATCTTTTTTCTACTGATGACAGAATGTTTCAGAGCAAGTAAATATGAAATTCATTACTTGTCATTGTGTAAACATTTTGTACGAATTATACTTTATCGTCTCAAAGACATATCTCCTGATAAATAGATCCAATAAGAATTATTAGACGGTATCTGTGAACAATGTATCGGTTGTTATATTATTCCTGAATGGTTGTCATGCTGATAAACTTGCTTTGATAAATGTCTGCTTAATAAAGTTTGATTATGAATAATTCCGCAGACTAATGGTTCATTAGTATTTGAACATTTGTGGACTGTGACTTATCTCTTTGTCCTTTTGAATATTAATGAAATGGAATTTTTGAGATTAAATTTGAAAGCACACTCATTTTACTTTCAGTGCCAAAAACATTTGACCAATACAGTACATTTCTTCTCCCTCCATCAAAATGCACTTTGAGTTGTTTTTTTTTTGTTTGTTTTTTTGTTTTTACAATCATTGACACGACTAGGTTACTGTTACATTTTGTCATGAGAAATTGTTTTACCACAAAAATTGAAATGCACATGTAACTTTATTAACAAATATCACTATAGTCATTGGCAGAAACTCAATGTTCTCTACATGAACTCAACTCCAGCTGCTCCACTCCAGTCCCCTCTGAGTGACCATGGTATTTATGAGCCACATCAACACTAAACAGCTGTATGCCAGTAAAAGCTCAACACTCATTTACATTGTCACTTTATCAGGACTGCTGGCATGCAGAGACCACGTAGTCTCATGACTATGATGTAATACTTTATACCTAATACAACATCTTTTACATCTATAAAATGACAAACCAGTACCCTAAATTACCTAAAGTGATAAGAAAAAAGTGTCACCTAAGTCACAAAAAACAAAATGTGCTTAAGCTGATAACACAGTTATAATTCTCTGTGCCTTTTATTGAACGCACCCATTAAATATTCAGTGTGCTCCAGGAAGAAAAATGTAGACTAATTACTTCAAAAGCTATTTGGAGTCAGTGGTTTGCACACCACTGACTCCAATTTCATTAATTTGACTCCAATTAATGAAATGAGGTTGGAGGTGTGCTACTTTGATTGATAAAAGACACTCAGATGTTTTTAAGTTTCCTGTTAATATGAAAGATCCGCTGATGGGGGCGTCTGAAGACGTGATCCACAATTGTTGATTTGCATATGCAATACAAAGTAATCTCAAAGACTTAAGACATCCATCAGTCCACAGTTAGACAAGTAGTTACAAATAGAAGATTGTTTATTTCTTTGTCTACGCTTTCTAAAAGTGGTAATCCAGCCAGGATGACTCCAAGATAAAGAAGAATCTAAGAGCAACAGCTAAAGGGTCGAGGCTATCACTGGCAGTGGCAAACATCTTTATTATGTGTTTGGTATACTTAAGTCATTGAATAGACAGGGTGTCCATGGCAGAGTCAGCTGCTTTCCAGAACAAAAAATTGCTACATACCTAAAGTTTGTCAAGGAGAACCTTAGCAGTCTACAATACAACTGAGAAAACTGTTGCATAATGAGGATTTTGTTTCAGGAAGATCACTCAGCGCTATGTCTGGTGCAAAAAGGGCACATCTTGCCAATATCAAAACGTCATTGCAATGGCGAAATTTGGTGGAGGTAGTATCATGACTTGGTCTCTCCGAGATGTTTCAAGGTCTGGACAACTTGTTATCAGCGAGGTGAAAATCAATTCTGGGTGCCTGGCAGCTAGGGCTCAGTGGAAGTTGGGTGATGCACCAGGACAATGATGCTAAGATATCAAAGTAAATCCATCGCAGAATGGATTCAGAAAAAATAATAAACAAAATAAATAATAATAATAAAATAGTAATAAAAAACGAAAATCTCACTTTTGGAGTCACTCAATAAGAAGAAATACGTTAACCCCACAGAGATGCTGTGGAATGATCTCAGGAGAGCCGTTCACACCAGACATTCTTCAAATGATCTCAAGTCAGTTTTGGTCAAAAATACCTCCTGGATGTTGTGCAGGCCTGATCCCGAGCTGCTGAAAGTTCGTGATGGAAGCCACTGTTTAGCCAGCTATAAACTCAAAAGGTTTTTATTTATTTATTTTTTCATGCTGCACGTTGATTAACAGATGAGTTCAGTATAGACATAAGGAATTATTTAATCTATTACCATATGTCTATTATGTGTGTGTTTTATCATCTTAAGCACATTGTTTTTGTCTTTTATTGTGACTTTGAGGAAGATCAGATTACATTTTATGGGAAATTAATGGAGAAAACTGTTGTTTCCTTTTTTTTTTCTTTTTTGGTCACTGTAAATTAATAATTTTTTTTTGAGTCTTTCAAATCATTTTCCATTATTACACATGCGAAATGTGCTGCTAAATTGTGCAGTGGATATCCGGGTTGGGGGGGTTGGGGGGGGGGGGGGGGTGGCACACCCCCCCATGTAAATGTTGCTTTTACATTTACATTACAATTAGAATTAAAATGAATGTACCCGAAGATTTTAAATGTCATGGTTCCAATTTAATTATTAAAATTGATCTTAGCTTACACTGTTATAATGCGATTTCACTATTAACACATTTTGCATGTCATTATTGTGGTGGGATTTTTTTAAAAGGACATTATCTCAGCCAAGACTGAAATGGTAAATGCAAATCTTCAGCCCCAAAGTTAGGCAGTCATTGGTTATGTTTTCCAGGAGTTCGACTTGCAAAGCTGCCCCCCAAAAAGTATGTTGAATGATTGAATCTTGATTTTTGCTATGCTGTTAATCTTCATTGTCTACATAACTAAATCATGATAAAGAAAAGGAAGCAGTGGCATTTAGTTGGCCCTTGAACTCACCGATTGAGCAGTAAAGTTGATCTCAAGGTGTTGGCCACGCTCCACAGTGTCTGATGGGAGAAAACAAGGTTAATGTCCATATAGAGCAGAGATGTGGAGAGAGAAAATAAGCATGCAACTGCTTTAATAAATGACAGTGTAAAGATGGAAATACAGGGAAAAGGCTTGAGAAAGAATTTATCTGACTGAATGGACAGAAAAAAATGGCCACCTGGTTTGGTATATT
Organism: Hirundichthys speculiger; assembly: GCA_018398805.1. Classification (NCBI taxonomy): domain Eukaryota; kingdom Metazoa; phylum Chordata; class Actinopteri; order Beloniformes; family Exocoetidae; genus Hirundichthys; species Hirundichthys speculiger. The sequence continues at coordinate 242,104 of JAGFBZ010000619.1, read as the reverse complement.
AGTGTATAAAGTAATAGAGCACATTATTGATTCAGAGGCAAGTTGACTCACAGCTGATAAAAGTGAGCAAATAAGTCAAATTGCAAAATGACTCAAATTAATTTTAGAAATAAAATATGAAAAAAAAAAAACTGAGGTGCCCCTTAACTGTATGAAGTAATTATCTGACTGCATGACTGAATAAACACACAACTGAGTGAATGTGGGAGGGAATAACCATTGATTGAGTGAGACTGAATTAAGATCAATTGGCCTGAATGACAGCAGAGTGAATGTCTAGTTCTGAAATGAAAATTAAACACCCAAAACTCAAAAAAAAGGGGGAAAAAAAAAAAAGAAATACAAGTAACCATTCACTAATCAAACAAGAAATACATAAGAAGGGTGCATGGGAAATGGACGAGGAGATGCAAGAATACAAGAGAGTAGAGCGAGGGACCAGATAAAAGACGAGAGCTGGGAAAGATATCTTCAGACAGTGACACAGGGAATTACTGTAATAGTTTCTGTCACTCCCCCTCTTTGAATTCCTCATTCATTCTCCTTCTCTTTGCTTTGTCCCAGCATAAACATGCCATTCACAGAGGAGTATATCTTCTCACAGAAGCACTTCAGAGACTGAATCGGTCTGACAAATGTGTGTTGTGTGTGTGTTTGTGTGTGTGAGTGAGAGAAAGTCAGTATGAGTGAGTGAGTGAGTGTATCTATGTATCCAAAAATGAAAGAGAAAGTGAAAAAAGACTGCATTGTCATGCACTGAGCTGATGTTCATTCTTTATATCCTTCAAACCCTTTTAATGCCATTTTTTTTTAACCAGGTTGATCATCAACCTTATCAACCTTGATCATCATCCTTATTTTTATTATTTTTTTTATATTATTATTATTGTTCTGCCATATTTTACCACACTGTCACAAATTTATTTTGTGTTTAATAAACATACTTAATTTTTACACTTTTATTATAATGAATATGAGTGTGCAGGATAAGTGTTTATGCACAGGAAACAGCCTTTCACTCTAATACCATGCAGAAATAAAGGGAGTTGCAACCGCTTTGGTTGGAACTCCTAGGACTTCATGATTTAGGACTCCTATATGCTGCACGATTTCTGGAGTTGTATAAGATCATGAACACCTCACACTGCACGATTGACGTATGTTAGGGTCTTTTGGACCCATTTTAAATCTTTGCTAAAATAAAAATCATATAAGTAATAGGGGCATGGAGGATAACTTTTTTGGGGGGAGCTCCCACTCTACACACCCTCTTCACATTTACATCACACAGAGGGTGTTTGGGTCCAAAGGACCCCAATGTAAAACAATAGGGCAGTAGTCTACTCTACAGCTTTAGTGTGAACATTGGAATAGGACCATATAGATTGTTGCATACCTTTACTTGCCTTCCTTCTACCAGAGACTAGAATACCTGAACAGGGGGTGGAGTGGCGGATATATTTTTCCCAATCAAACTTGGCCCAAGGGGGCGGGGCTTCGCTACCACGCCATTATGCAACAGGAATCCTACATCCCAGCCCCTGTGTGTGCTAGAGACATGATGCATGCACCAGGGGGTCAACAGGGACAGCCCTGAGTGCACCTTACTGTCCCACAACCACCCTTGATCAAAGGGGGTGGGGTTAGGGTTAGGGTTAGGGTTAGGGTTAGGGTCCCACAATCAAGCCCTGTGTGAAATCAATTCCATGCAATAAATATCAATAGTACTGAAGGCCTGCTTTCCTTTATTTATAAGCAAGTTGACTGCAGTATTGATCATAACTGTTTTACTGTATGTGATGTATTTATAGATAATATAGAAGAGGTCAAGGTACATGGTATCTGATATGGTCTAACAATAGTATCAATAGTGGCATGGAGGTCAGACTCCATCCCCTTGGACCAATGTAGATTGGGGACTGGTCAGAAACCACCCACAAGCAACACCCTGGTGAAAACAGTGTGTCTTTGGTCCTCACAAGGGCTAATTTGTGGGATTCGTTGCATGCATGATGGCAAAACTCCGCCCCCAAAGGTGACAGTCAGTACAGGGAAGGTCAGTGAGATCACAGCAATGCACCAGTAATCCTCCAGTGAAGACAGCGTGTCTCTAGCCCACACAGAGGCTGAGAAGTGGGATTTGTGGCTTGCGTGATGGAGAAAATCCACCCTTAAAGGTCGAGTTCATCATAGGGAGGGTCAGTGATGTCACAGCTACCCACCAGTAACCCTCCAGTGAAGACAGTGTGTCTCTAGCCCACACAGAGGCTGAGAAGTGGGGCTGGTGGCGTGGAAAAAAGCGTTTCAAATAGGCTCCGCCCCCTCAGTTTGGAGAAACCTAGTGGTAGGTCAGTGACCTAAAGGGCATCCTCAAGTTTCCTCCGGTGAAAACAGAATGTCTCTAGCCTGCACAGGGGCTGAGTTATGGTATGAAACCCCAAGGGGTCCAAGGGGTCCAAAGGACCCCTTAACACCCCAAGAATACAGAAAATCCTAACACCACACAAGGGTTAATCTTGAGTATGACACTTACTTATTCCCTCTCCATCATCCCAAAAGAATGATCCATGAGCAGTTCCACTGTCACTCAGGGCAACAATCAGTCCAAGAGGATTCTTTCGACTGAAACAGAAGACACAGTGAGGGTTAGAACAGATTGCCAAAGGACAGTGTGTATTTACACCTGCTGCTGAGAGGACATGAATTAGCATTCCTGCTGTGAGGATCCACCTGATCACACTGCTGTTGGAACAGTCTCTCAATCTCACTGTCACTTTTATAACCCACACCAACAGACACAGCTTCCATTGTAATGAGTAGAGAACCTGGAAGTCTATCTACCCACCTTGTACATCCATGACTGTTATACTATTGTGCATGTCCCAGTGCAATTATAGGACTGATAAATGTACCCTGACACAGAAATATTCTGGTCTCAGTAAGTAGAGAGGTTGTTTTGATTAGGTTGAATTAAACTTTAAAAATAGCCTTGAAATCTAATTTGGACATACTGGTAGTTTTTTAAGATTAAGGTGATTTACAGGACATCAGGATTCTCACAAGTGTCTGTTGTAAAAAATATAGAATAAATAGGGTCTGGACCCCGGTTCAGATCCGGACTGCTAGGCACGTCAGTCTTGAGTTGAAAATTGCCTTTATACAAATATGTTGATGAATTATTTGTAATGTTAAATACAGTGTCATAGGATATAATTCACAGCGATCCAGGGACTACCCCTCCTATATTCACCAGCCGTCTTAGCCCTGCTGGTGTGTGTTTTACTCTGAACATCTGTGACAGCTGTCAGTGAACCACGGGGAGGGGGTGCAGAAAGCCCATATAAATGACAGGGACAAGTAGCCTATCAGGACACAGGAGTTTAGGATTTAAAGCAAATCAGAAGCAAAATAGGTCAGGTCTGAAAAAAATTCAGCCTGGAAACCATTTTTTTTCTTTTTGCTTAAAAACAAAACAACAATGTCAAAACTAGCAAAGCTAACCAAAACATTAAAACTTTAAATGAAAAATTAGTGGTCCGGTGTTCATGTTTATGCTGACCACGTTGTCTTTCATATTTGTCATTCTGAATTTTCTACAGTGAATGCAGTGAATTTAATTTAAAATAAGCTATTTATTTAATTTTGTTGTTGTTGTTGTTGTTAATGTCATTATTGTTGTCATATCTTGTTTTTACACGATATACTTCCCAGTGAAAAAGCAAATTAATTGTTATGTTGTTGCAAATGTTCCTAGACCTCTGGCTTTCAATGGAGCATAGATATGGACCTTTTAAAAAATAAGTTTGAGAACCCCTGGTCAAGGGCTTAATAGGTTAGACTTATGGAAAATGGTGATGGGTTTAACTGATAAGTTATGATGACTACCCAGTGGGTATGCACAGCATCCTGGGTTTATCAATCAGATTCATCCCTTTTGGGTCACTTCTGGGCTGAAGAATCCAAAATGGTGACAGCCAAATAAAAAACTTACACAAAGTGCTTCTTTTACAGAGACTATAAGTGTATATACTTAACAGTAGCTTCAGTGTGTGCTGTCATGTTGTGTCAGTGATGGAGCACACTTACCTGAAAAATGTATTATTCTCTGCTTTCTGCCAAGGCAAGATGTATCCTCCTCTTACATGAAGGTTAATATGGGTCAGTGGTGTTGGCATAAGATGCCATTGTCCACCACTCCAATATCCCTGGCCTAATGAGAGCAGAGGCATTTACTCAGGCACTACAGGTTGTTCACTTTGATTCATTTCGTACAGTGGAAACCTAACTCTTCTGGTATTTTCTACTTTGTCTTTGTCAAAGTTACTAGTAAAAAGTTATTTCAACAGCTTTTATTCCATGGGGTTAATTTGAACAAGGGCTATTGTATGGCAGTAGTTCATACAACATACATCTAGTATGTAGTTAGTATGGTTTGCATATAACATATATTTACTTATAATATTTTTGTTGTATGTTTCAGACATGTGTCAGATTACAAGACAAGACTTCAGGAATGGTGGTCTGTCCCTCTACCTTTGTAGTTACTTTTTAGCGGTCACTTACCGTGTGGTAGTCATACCAGCGTGCATCAGGAAAGTAGCCATTCACCTCTGTAACTCCCTGTTAGTAAGAAAATCAGTTAAAAGTCCCAGAAAAATATAGGTATGAAGTTATATACATGATGCCTTTGTCACATAATAATAAATAACTGATAACAACAAAAAAAACTTACCTGATCTAGGGCGGGGCTGATAAGTAGAGCAGGTCCCCAGAGGAACTGTGTGTGGATGTCCCATGTAGTTTTGTCAGTCACAAACCTGTGACACAGAGAGCACAGAAGCCATTAAATCAGGCTGAAAAAGCACGTTACCAGCGCTCACTCATGCATCCTTAGCCCTCATGGCTGTTCAAGCACTCATTCAGAATTCAGTGGTTTGATGCAAGCCAAATAACCCTGCCAGACTCGTCTTGGCACCCCCTTAAAATACCATCTGTGACTTTCTCAGAACTCTCAAAATAAATATATGCATTTCTACTTTTTTTTTTCATACAGCTTCACCCATTGTCCCTTGGGAGTTTCCAAGTTCAGCCACAGTGCTCTGTATGATTGGACTCTACATAGTCTCACTAGAAATGAAGTACATTGCTCAAGGAGGCTTTCGCTGGCAACTCTTATAGCAGGGAAGACTTCACTTTTTCAAGTTATTGTCAAGAGAAGAAAAAAAAAGTGCCTCTGACTCTGACATGCTGATCTTGTGAGAAGTGCTGAAGTATATTAAAAAACAAACAAACAACAAAAATAACTTCTTCTGTACTGCAGCAACAGCTTACCCTGTCATGGCTCACAAACACAAGACCTGTGCTAGTAATAACTAAATGACTTGATTACGTGACTGCAAAGCCATGACATCAGCAAAGACGAGGAGAGTGAGTGTGTTGCGTGTCTGTCCTTACTCATGCAAAAGCGGTCTGACCACTGTGCTTCCTTTAGTATGTGCCTCAAACATTAGTGTGTACAGGTATGGCAGGAGAGTATAACGGATGTTCATGACGTCCCGGGACGCAGCGGCGAATGTGGCATTCCAAGAAACAGGATCTTGCCTCTGACAGAAAAAAAAAAGAAATACAAAAACAGCCAAAATGAGTATCAATGAAAATGTGTCAGTTTATTCAAATAACAAGTGTTAAAGGTCTTTTGACATTTTGGGCTTGTAAATTAGCTTTTTTTTTCTCCTTGGTTCAGTAGTTTTCAATATTATGGACTAATACAGATTTTCTATAAGAAGTCTACTGGCAGGCAGCACGGTGGCTTGGTGGTCAGCACTGTTGCCTCACAGCTAGAAGGTTCCTGGTTTGAACCTCAGCAGGGGTCTTTCTGTGTGGAGTTTGTTCTCCCCGTGCTTGCGTGGGTTTCCTCCGGATACTTTGGCTTCCTCCCACAGTCCAAAGACATGCATGTTAGGATAATTGGTGGTTCTAAGTTACCCGTAGGAGTGATTGTGAGTGTTCATGGTTGTTCGTCTATATGTGGCCCTGTGATGGACTAGTGACCTGTCCAGGGTGTACCCCTGCCTTTCACTCAAAGAGATCTGGGATAGGCTCCAGCAGATCCCTGTGCCTCTGCAGAGGATTAAGCGGGTATAGATAATGGATGGATGGAAGTCTACTGGCATGCATGTAGGAGAGTTGAGGTAGTCAAGGTAAGTGTAGAAGAGGTGGAGGTTATTCCTAACTTCCCACTGGACAGATAGGCGGATTTATTCTGAGATCTGTTTGATAGAAATTGTTTTTCTTACCAGTCACAAAGACAGAACACAGCTACACTAGGTCATTTCAACATGCCACAAGTACAGAAGTGGCCTGTACAGTCTGTACATTTACATGCACTGTTTAGTCGGGCTACAGCTAGAGCTCAAATGGGCTGTTGAGTTGGACACCTTTCTTCTCCCATTCCATGTGAAGGGAATCGATTTATGGACCAAAGCATGTCACGTTACACCATGATATGTGGCGATCACACTCACTTTCACCTTGTTGGGTTTTTCTGGTTGACCTATAGTGCCACACACCGAAACTAGAGATACATGTTTGGCTTAGCTTTTGGCAGAAAATTGGAAAAATGGGAAATAGTAAACTGGACAAATGAAGGGCCCAATCTCATGCTCTAGTGGTGTTCCAATTCTCCTTTGGGTGAAGGGAAGGACTAAGGCAAAGACTGCTGAAGACTGCTGTACACTTCAAATGGAGCGGTATGGGAAAAACAAATGAGTACAGGGCAACACAGCTACATAACCAAGCTAAGAAAGACACACATAAGTATTTTCTACATTAAGGATTTGACATTTGGAAATTACAGTCACTCACAAACTCTCTGACTGATAGATTGTAGTATCTTTTAGATTGCAGTAGCTTGTACAATGTATAAACAAAGTTGTAGGTGTCCAATGTCTAAGGGAATATTTTTAGCCTGACAGCTCTAAACATTTATTACATCTTTTACACTTTAGTTTTTATTTTATTCTCTGCTTCAGCTTCATCCAGATCTTCCAGGTCAAAGATCTAGGTTAGAAATGTGAAAGCAGAGCTCGTAGGCCAGTTCCAGTCTAGTTTAAACTTTTACTTTCAGGGATTATTTCAATTTTGAAATCATTATCTGGATGTGTTATTTCAACTATGAGACGTTTTGTCTAGTTTGATTTTAGTCGGTGTAAGATGTTTACATGCATTTTAAAGCTACAATTTCAGGTGGATGAAGACAATAATTTTTTTTTTTTCTAATGCCATTTCAACACACTTTGTGATTGATACTGATAACTGACATCCAAGCTATACAGCCACATGCTTTAATGAGACATACTGAATGTCAGGTATCAACATGCCAAACATCTCCATACGAGAAAAGGACAGAAAACGAGGACATGATGTACTGTCACGTTTATGAATATGGGCCTGAAAGTTTGTTTTCATTTTCAGGGACTGCAGTGAGCACTAAAATCAATCCAGTCAAGTTCACTCTTGTGCCGTACACAAATAAAGGCTCATGAAGATTTTTCATTGAAGGCATTTCAACACCACATATTCCTCTATATCAGGGGTGTCCAAACTCGGTCCTGGAGGGCCGCTGTCCTGCAAGTCTTTGATGTTTCCCTGCTTCAGCGCACCTTATTCAAATGAATGGGTCGTTAACAGACTTGCGCAGACCTGAATGACAAGCTGGTGCTGATCTATTCAACTGAATCAGGTGTGTTGTGCCTTGGAAACATTTAAAACATGCAGGACAGCGGCCCTCCAGGACCGAGTTTGGACACCCCTGCTCTATATGAAGCTGTGTATGTGTTTGTGTCTTTGTGATGCATTCAGGAAAATCCTCAAAGTTACTTATAATATGAATAACATGATAATATTTCTCCACAACTGCAGTTCAACTTTATCATATTTGATCTTGAATATTAACTGTTGCACCCTGGTTACTGAGTATAGGCCTAGCAGCACATGACTGAATGTAGAACATTTCTATTATTTTATGACCCAATGAGTTTACGAGGTTATCGTTTAATTCTCCAAGGAAAATTACAAGGAAATTATCTGGAGACCCAGAAGCTCTACCCAAGTGACTTTTCAGTTATCCTCTTTTGTATCCTCATGCCACACAATCAAACACGAACATTGAAAAGTAATTAACATACTGACCTGTGAGTGTGTTTGCAAGAAAAAGGCAGATAGACAAACACTGCAATTGAATCTGGACTAATGGTTGTGTATTCATTCAACAGTTAAAATGATGTCCTATTTAGGTAATGTCCACCAGTGCATTAAAGAGAACATCACATTAGGAAACAGCTTAGTGAATGACAGCAGTGTAAATACTAGAAAAATGCTCAAGCACACTGGACACAGTTACTGTTGTCTGAAGCTACTGATCACAGACAGAAAGCATCTCATCTACCACTGTGCTGCAATGTTATATTTATTTTATTATTATTATTATTATTATTATTATTATTATTATTATTATTATTATTATTATTATTTTATTTAAAGCTCAGAAGGTCTCCCTATAGGCGTGGAGGTAACTGCTTTTTAGGATTGTCTTATTCGCTGTTGCCTTTTCTTCTATTGTTGCTTTCTGGGACAATTAATAAAATGTCTTTAAAAAAAGTGTTAAAAAAAACATTACGCACCTGCACCATTATTAGAAATTAATGAGGAATGTATACATTATATGTCAAAGGGTTTTTCATAAATGAGAAATAGTTTAAAAATTCTGGGCTCAGTGTTATTTGATGCAATTTAAAAAAAAAAAAAATCAAAAACAAACATAACTGTTTTAAGTACAAGGGGTGGAATAATCAAAAGCTGGATTTGTACAAACCAAAAACTGGGTTTGTACTTTTTAACTTTCAGTCACACAAATCTCATATGGCAGTCATGCCACTGCCTGCTGAACCCTGAAGGTAGACTTTTGATCTGTGTAAAACCAGAGAAGCAACTGATGAAGAGAAGCGGGAAGAAGGAGAAGCTGACAGGGTATCCGTCTTTTGAATTTGCCCAATTTATGGCCACATTTTTAGTTGCAAGGAGCTATGTGACAATCTGTGTGTGCTCATACTTAGAGCCTTGAAGGAAAAATGTGGCTATGTCAGCCCTTTATTTTTTTTGGTTCATTTTCTGGTTATTCTTTTCATTTATTTGTCCAGAATGTACCCCCTCACCCCATCCAATAAACCTTTTGACTTTCGGTTTTGTGTTGCAGAGCTCAAACGAGTACAGGGAAAGATAGTGGGATGAACAATAACATGTACTGTATCTCTAGATGAACAACAATATACATGACTCCGATATGACTGCGCAGCTGAAACAGGGCTTGGTGCAGAATACATCTGGTTTAATGAATTCTGCTCTGATATGACTGTGGATCATGAAGTATATTGGTAGTGCAGTGAAATTATTTGGAGGTCAACACTGAAAGTTGTGTGAGGCATGACGGAGCGCTGGGAATGACTCTGCAAAAACTCTGCTCTCTATTTCTCTCATCATTGAATCTGACCTTGTGTAGCCTTCTGCCTGGTTTGTTGTACTTGTATTTGTTGTGTGTTATACATGACTGTCATATGTTAAGCACAGCTGAGGTTACAGTCTACATGGGGGAAACATTTGGTTTTTATACTACTCATATACATATATACAGTGAAGGAAATAAGTATTTGATCCCCGCTGATTTTGGCAGTTGTCTTACTAAGAGATAAATTAACAGTCTCAGATTTTTATGGCAGCTTTATTTTAACAGTTTTAGAAAGAGTATTGAAAAAAAAAAAAATTATATATATATATATAAAGTACCCCTGCCTTTCGCCCGTAGATGGCTGGGATAGGCTCCGGCAGAGATCCCCGTGACCCTTCAAGGATGAAACGGGTATAGAAAATGGATGGATGGATGGATATATATATATATATATATATATATATATATATATATGTTACATATTTTTATTTTTTTTGGCTCTAGTGGCTCTTTTATTGAAAGTATAGAGACAGGACAGGGGGTGCCCTAGAGAGATATGGGGAAGACTATGTGGGATATAGATAGTCATCCGAGCTGGGAATTGAACTCATGACCAGCCACATGAGGACTGTAGCCTCTGTATATGGCCGCCTGCCCTAACCACTGCGCCAACGGAGCGGCCTCTTGCTACATACTTTTTTACAATATAGGCAACATAGTTTTTCTTAATATTCTTTTTCTCTCACCTCCCAGTCTTGGTTTGTGAGTTTTGTTTTCTAAGCAACCAGTGACACGTCCCAGTCATATCACCAAAGTCAACATAATAAGCTCATTTTCAGCTCAAAATCCTCACAACTTAATCTTCAGCACCGAACCAGCATTGTTGCTATCTTGTAGTAGGGAGCTCTATGGCATAATCTAAGCTGAACCCTGACATGCGTCTCTCTCAAAATATAACTATGCCTCATGTCGACATGGACTGCAACAAATGCGATTAGTTCTCTTGGTACGCTATTCTTCCTCATGTTTTCTACTGCGACTTCTTATTTGTCATTTTCAGATCAGATAGAAAGATAGATCGCTGCAATGTCAGTGAAAATGACTGATGCAAAACATTTATCAGCTCCAACTCATATAGATATGCTTTATTTATCTGGTGCTGCCTATGCTTCATATAAGAAGTAAAGGAAGAGAGGTTCAGCATTACAACTACATCACTGCTGATAAGATCCTGCATCACCACCTAGTGTTCGATAGTGTAATTACAGAGTGAGACAAATAACGATGTACAGCATAAATTCCATTAATGTTGTACAATCTTGCTACGTAGAAGCATAAATCAGACAAATCTAATTTCTTGTGTATTCTGTAAAGAGACTTTTGCTAAAATATATAGTATATTGCCAAAAGTATTTGCTCACTCATCCAAATGATCAGAATCAGGTGTTCCAATCACGTCCATGGCCACAGGTGTATAAAATCAAGCACTGAGGCATGCAGACTGTTTCTACAAACATTTATGAAAGAATGGGTCGCTCTCAGGAGCTCAGTGAATTCCAGCGTGGAACTGTGATAGGATGATACCTTCTGCAACAAATACAGTTGTGAAATGTCTTCGCTCCTAAATATTCCACAGTCAACTGTCAGCTGTATTATAAGGAAATGGAAGTGTTTGGGAACGACAGCAACTCAGCCATGAAGTGGTAGGACATGTAAACTGATGTAGCGAGGTCAGAGGATGCTGAAGCACATAATGCGAAGAGGTCACCAACTTTCTGCAGAATCACTACAGACCTCCAAACTTCATGTGGTATTTAGATTAACTCAACAACAGTGCACAGAGATCTTCATGAATGGGTTTCCATGGTGGAGCAGCTGCATCCAAGCCATACATCACCAAGTGCAAAGCGTTGGATGCAGTGGTGTAAAGCTCTTGGCACTGGACTCTAGAACAGTGGAGGAACGTTCTTTGAAGTGATGAATCACACTTCTCTATCTAGCAATCTGATGGAAGAGTCTGGGTTTGGTGGTTGCCAGGAGAATGGTACTGGTCTGACTGTGTCAAGTGTCAGTGGAGGGGGGATTATGGTGTGGGGTTGTTTTTCAGGAGCTGGGCTTGGCCCCTTAGTTCCAGTGAAAGGAACTCTGAATGCTTCAGCAGACCAAGATATTTAGGACAATTCCATGCTCCCAACTTTGTGGGAACCGTTTGGAGCTGGCCCCTTCCTCTTCCAACATGACTGTGCACAAAGAAAGGTCCATAAAGACATGGATAGCAGAGTCTGGTGTGGATGATCTTGACTGGCCTGCACAGAGTTCTGACCTCAACCCGATAAAAGGACCTTTGGGATAATTTAGAGCGAAGACTGAGAGCCAGGCCTTCTCAGTCAACATCACTGTTTGACATCACAAATGCACTTCTGGAAGTGTTCCTAGAAGTGTTGAAGCTGTTCCAGCTGCAAAGGGTGGACCCATGTCATATTGATTAGGAATTGGATGTCATTAAAGCTTGTACGTGAGTCAAGGCAGGTGGGCAAATATTTCTGGCAATCTAGTGTATCTACACCTCATTTTTTGAAACTTTGGTCACATGTGAATTGATAATTCATTATTATAACTATAAAAAAGTCAGAAAATAATACAGTAATATGGCCCCTCCAAGCTTTGTATGAACTCTTGTATTATCTCTTCCATGTATAAGTCTTTTACTATGGAGCGATAGGAGTGCCACATTAATAAATAATAAATAAATAAACATTTTTTGAAGCATGTGGAAATATAAAGAAAATAAATAAATGTGGAAATCATCTTTAATTCGTATTGCATGCTTTGACCTTTTTGGCACTCCTGTGACACAAGGATAAAGCAATGACAAAACGCTTGGTGGACTAGCTGTCAATCAAATGGCTCTGGGCGGGGCTTCCTGTCCAGGATGGATAGTCGTTTTGGAAGTGATTCCAGCCTGTCAGCTGCTTCTCTGAGCAACTCAGATACCGACTTCATCATAACGCGGCTTTTCTGACCCGCGAAAAGCGTCACGTTCACGTCCTCCTCAGCACTGGTGACGTCAGGCTAAACGCTAGCATACATATCTATGAGTTGCCCCATTACCGCCAGGCAGAAATCCAGTGATCAGGGAACGACTATCCATCCTGGACAGGAAGCCCCGCCCAGAGCCATTTGATTGACAGCTCAGTCCACCAAGTGTTTTGTCATTGCTTTATCCTTGTGTCACAGGAGTGCCAAAAAGAAAAGCAAATGCAATACGAAAATTAAAGTGATTTTCCTTTTCATTTATTTATTTCTCTTTATATTTCCACATTTATTTATTTATTTCCTTTTATATTTCCACATATATTTATTTATTTCTCTTTATATTTCCACATATTTTATTTATATATTTATTTCTCTTTTATTTCCACTATATTTATTTATTTATTTATTTATTTCTCTTTATATTTCCACATTTATTTATTTATTTCTCTTTTTATTTCCACATTTATTTATTTATTTATTTATTTATTAATGTGGCACTCCTATCGCTCCATATTTTACATGCTAAATCTGTCTTTTTTTTATTCAGTTTAAAATTATGCTTTTTTTTTTTCCTCCACAACCTAGTCCCCATTTATGTTTAGCTGCTTCTCATTACTTTTGTATTCTTTAACCTTATTGCTCTTATTTGGTATTAATGTCTAAACTTTTCTTTCATCAACTCTCACTCCCTTTTATACTTTTTGCCTCCATGACTTCAACTCATTCTCTCACAGTCATTTAGCTCCATCCTCTGCATCCGTGAGTCTGTTTATTTTAACTTTTTTTTTCTTTATCCATCTTTAAACACCCATTTGCAACTCATTATAAAAATGATCAGAATAAAGTGTGTGTGTGTGTGCGTGTGTGTTCGTAGCAGAGGTTAGGTGGTAAGCAGTGGTGCCCGGATCACCTTGAGAATTCAATTTTATCTCCGCTTTGTGTCATTAAAAAGGACAAGCACAGGCACGAGAGTAAACCCACTCACCCATCCACATGCACACACGCACACACAAAACTGTCCTGTCTTGAATTGCAGACTCCTGCGTGGAGAAATTTCGCCTGGTGGTATTGATCTCTGGACGAGCATTATTGGATTTCTCAGCTGTGTTGCAATGCTCTTAAAGGTCACCACTAGAGTGAATGCCACCGACACCACACCACAGAACAGATCTGTCTTTTTCTGTGTTAGTATGGGTTCATATGTATCGTATCTGAGACACAAATTAAGAAAGACATGAGTAAGGAAGCAGAGCGGAGTTTTCTTTTTTTTTTTTTTTTCATTTAACAAACAGATCAAATTGAGAGCTGGTGGCCAGTGTTTAAACTGTGCTTGTAAAACTTAACCCCCAGAGTCTAAAACAAGTTTGAGATGAAGTGAGCACCACAGTATGGTGTCATTTAAGGTCAACTGAATCAGCTCTTATTCCTTCTGAGACCATGCAGCTCCTGTTTTCAGAGTTGTAGATGTAGTCTAAATGAACAGAGCATGCTTACAGGGTCAGCTTGGGTTTAATGAGTTCCCCAGAGATTGAAATTATTACTGGGGAACACACTATATCGTAACACCACTTTTAAGTGTAATTTCTTTTTTTTTTTCTTCTGGATTTGAACTGATATTAACCTCTTTTTCTCTGCAGTCCCCCATTCTGGATGTGGCATAGTTGTTACAAAAGGTATCCAAATATGGAACATTCCCTAAAAAAAGGCACTCAGTACTACTTCAACTAAATGGATGTTGAATTTTCTGTACACAACAAATCTACAGCTGAGAACCACTGAGAGAGTGAGTTATTACTGACAAAATCAACACTACAAGTGGGGCTTTTTGTGTAAGAGGGAGAAAACACTGCAGCTACAAAGGCACAAGAATATACACTGTATGTGAAGGCAGTACGGTGAATGGTGTTTCTGTAGTCACTCACAGGGTTACCCTTGCCGTTGTGGTTGCGTGAGTATGGATAGAAGGCACCCAGCTGCATCCAGCGCAGACACATCTCATACTCCGCTGTGTTAAAGAACCCACATATGTCTGCCCCAGTCTGAAAGACAGTGACAGGCCACGAGTGAGAGTAAGTATGTGTTGAGACATGAGCATTAGGAAGCAAGCGTGACTACAAATGTACCTTCCAACCACAGGGACTGGTGTCACGGCAAGCACTGTGTTTTTTCAAGTGTCCTTGTGTGTTGTGCATCTGACATAGGCTGAGGGCATGCAAATGATTTTCCAAATAGAGATCAATAAGGTGTCGGATTCTAGTTATTGTTTCGTACATTGAGAAGGGGAGAAGTGAAAGAAAACATTGATCCAACAGAGAGGACATGCAAATACAAGCAGAGAATGTTTATAAGCAGAGAAGATTTACAGGTCAATTAATATTCAGCTTTATAAATGTTAAGTTATGGCAGACTAGCACAGTTGTTTGGGGTCGGGCATGTAAAAGCATGCTTCACACAGGATTTCAAGATGTCCGTTTGATCAGCAGGTCAAGCAAACCAAATAACATCATGCAAACTGCTGTAATCCTTTTAGAAAGGACAAGGTTGCATCAATAAAATTATGTCTGGTCAAAGCCAAGATCAGATATTGATACTTACGTAAGATATGCCAAACAGACTGAACTCCATCATACCTGCAGAACAAAAGAAAATAGAAAGTTTTGGACCTTTTTTTTCACAAGATCCTGAGGCAGACACGATACAGCCTACAAAATGGAATCAGCAAAGAATAGCAAACTAGACTTTATAAAGCATGTATACATCTATAAATACCTATAATCGATTTGTACAGCTGGTTCCAGCTTGAATCGTTGTCACCTAGCCAATGTCCAGCCCATTTTCCACTGGAGGGGTAAGTTGATCTGGTCACCACTATACCTCTTTTCTCCGTCACATCCAGCAGGGCACTACACAAAGAGGAATTTCTCTTACATTTCAATACCAGACAAACACATACACCAGAATAGTGCCATATCATCTTGGATTCAAAGTATTTCTTATGGAAATTATAAGGTTAAAAAATTAAATTAGATCCAAACAGGAATCATTTAAAGCCAAATTAAATCAAACTAAAAGGGTCAAAAGTTATTAAATAGAGCTCAGGACCTGAGTATCCCCAGGATTTTCTGGAGCTAGTTCCAGTGTGTAGCCTTCTTGTAGAGAAAAAGTACATTTTGCTGCAGGTACCAATGCCCTTCCACTTTAGTAATTATTATCATAAAGATTTGATGGGACCAGATTTCTGGCAGAATTATACCAATTATTGGTCTCCAGGGGCGATATTTTGCTTGAAATAACTGTAATTACAGTTATCGGTTCTCCTCTTTAGATAATGTGGGACTTACAGTGCTTTATCACCCTGTGTGTGTCTTCAAAAAATTCTTTAGTACTTTGAGAAAATCGACAACTCAATTGGGGGAAAAAAAAAACAAAACACAAATCACATATCGACTCACTCATAGGTGGGTTTGGTATGGGACCATCCATAGAGGCTGTGCACGTTGTAATGGCTGACAGCCTTCCCATCACTGAGTATCTGTTCGCTGTTCATGCAGAGAGTCTTGTGGTTTAAACCAAGCTCTTGGGATTCCAGGGCTTAAGGTTGGACAGAAACGCAGATGCATGCACAAAAACAGTACACAAAATCCTTTAAGAACATGCTCCCTGTTTTCCTATTTTACCTTAAGAACACAAGGAAAACCAATTGTTTCTTACGTGGCATGTATGGTGGGTTCTCCAGAAGGGGATTACCAAGACAGTTCCCTCCAACTGTGCCGTGGACAAAGCTGGCAGGTTCATTCATGTCCTTCAGATGAAGAGAGAGTGCAGGTTATGAAAGTCAAAGGGAAAGCAGGCACAGTGAGTGGAAAATGTCTATATGATCCCATTAAGTGAATATCCTCCATCAGCGCAAGCACTCACAATCCAAAGGCCATCAAATTTTGTTACATTCACGTAGAAATCCTTGATTTCTTGGTGCCACCATGTTGCTGTCTGATTGCGGAAGAAGTCTGGAAATGCAGCATATGCCCTGTAGATCTGGAATTGGAACCATCAAAAGATATGGAAATGAAATGTTGAAAACTGAAAGACTTCTTGTATGAAAGAAAAACTGATAGATTCTGTAATGCGTTGATAAGCAAGGGAAAAAGAACGGGTGAATGTTGAAAAGACCATACCTCTACTTGGGTTTCCCAGTCAAGAGATTCATTTACTGTGACATTGGGGATAATCAGGCCAGACCTGGTGGTAAAAAAAAGGTTAAAAATCCCATCACTACACTGTAAAAAAATGTTGTCTTGTTTAATATCTCTTCGTCAACAGATCATTTTTACCTTTCCCCATACAATGTCATCACTGAGATCTTTGGGCCATTTGATGAAGACGTCTGCTGCCTGTCCTCTCTCAAAAGCAGGATAATAATTAGTCTCATTGCCCTGAAATGGCTGGATCCTGGAATTAAAAGCACACAAATAAGCACATATAAATATATCTAAAATACTGTTTCAGCCAATTAACATGTACACCTTGCTGTAGACATTTCATTATTTTGCTGTAGGATTTAATTCCTAATTCCAAAACCTTTTCTGGCCAGGTAAGAACTGCTATGTCCATTTATTAACTCACACTTTCAGTTTTAATGTGTAGAGAGGCGCAGTACAGGTATCACATTTTACAAGCTTTTGTGTATACAAAAGCTTGTAAAATGTATCGAGACCCATAGCACAGAGTTATAAATCAATACACTTAATATATGGACATACAAGGTTCCTATCCAAAAATATTTGCACATGCACATACAGTTTAAGACTTGATTACAATATAATGATATTACCAGAATGAAGATGAAGCGCATGCCTTCTGCTCTCATTTCATCAACCAATTTGGGGAGTCCTTCAAACTCTGGGTCCAGAACAAAATCCAGCTGACGCTCCATGTAGTCAATGTCTGCATACTGCACATCCTGTAGCAGACACCAGATAAACCTCAATTTAACTGCACAATCTGCTACACACTCACCACCCAAATACTAACAGTTGAGCATATATAATCAACATCAATGAATAAATGCTGAAAATCATATCAAAAAGCTATTTATGTCATTTTGTCATTGGTCAAGAAAAAAAATGTATGTATAAGGATGCAGTTATTATGCATTAATATTCATGCATCATATGGCATTTTACACATGCTTATATGGGCAAAGTATGAGTATTATTTGTGTTTGTTGTTTCTTATTTCTTTATATGAGAACAACAATTTGTCTACTTTGGTTGCCTGTCTTGTTTGAGAGTTTTTATGGTTGGTAAGCTTAGAAAGCTTGTGGATGTTTAGTCCTTTTAAATAGATTTCTATCAACTTTTTATTCCAATTAATGATGTACTGTTATTTCAGTCAGATGCTTGGCAAGTTAGCGTTTTTAGAAACCATATTCTGGGGATCATTTCATTGTCGACTGAGTTTACTGTGTTCTGTTTCTGACTTTTCTGCTCGAAGTTTCTTTGGTTTTGATATACAAATTGCCAGTTTGTTACCGGATAGTTGTAATGACTATGAAGTTTACATTGCATTGGATTTTCAATTAAATTATAGGTCACATTTGATTAGTTTAAATTGGATGTACACAAGGTAAACTACCAAGTCAATCTTCCTCCATCTCAATAACTACTGACAAGGTCACATCATCACATCTAATATAGTGCACATTCAGTAATTATATTAAATCTCAGTTGTTGGTTTTAGTTCAGTCTATTGCAGTGAGTGCATGTCTGTGCTGTACAACCTGCAGTAGACAAGAAGAAGCTTTCAGATCGGATTTGTTCAGACAAGGACAATGAAATGATCCCCTGTGCATTATCTGAATGAAATCAGTGTCTCTGCAAATACAGGCAAATATAGTGAAATGAAATTGGACCATCTGTTTGTAGGGACTATCAGTACTGTATCGAGTAAAATGTTGATGTAGATACTGGGTAGGTTATTTTCTTATAACACAGAGTCTAAAAGTGGAAGAATACATTCATAATCATATTTTTTCATGTGAAAATGAAAATAATCAGAAAGGCATTGGAGGGTTTGTGGTATTAAATAGTGCTTGTTAACTGTTTTGTAGCAGGTGTTAACAGGACATTCTGGTGGATTTACATGAAAATCAGAGGAAGTAAGCAAATCACCAAAAATAGGTGATACCTAATATATACAAAATATTGCTTAGTGTCAGAGAGGAAATCATGGTTTTAGAGGTTAAGATGTTCTACACAAAATCAATATTTTTGTCTGGAAGACTTAAAAACAACTTCACAAATCCTGCATTTCTTGAACAAAAACAACAACAAAAAAAAAAAAAATGCAGGACAGAATTTGTGTTAAAACTGAGCTTTCTAGCTGTGATCGTAAAGGACATGTAGTATGTCTAAACTTCTTCTTTCAGCCTCTTTATGTAGCAATACCACCTCTGACCATATGGGGGCATACAGAACCTGCTGTACTGGCAAAAGAGCTACTGTTGATACAGTGCTAATGAATGG
The DNA here is from genome assembly GCA_018398805.1 of Hirundichthys speculiger. Taxonomy (NCBI): domain Eukaryota; kingdom Metazoa; phylum Chordata; class Actinopteri; order Beloniformes; family Exocoetidae; genus Hirundichthys; species Hirundichthys speculiger. The sequence goes on along the minus strand of JAGFBZ010000619.1, from coordinate 223,042 downwards.
GGATGGTCCAGCGTGTTTTGTAATACCACTTTCTCCATCTAGAAGTGCCCTTCATTGTGTGATGCCCCCATGTGCTAAGAAATGGTACTGCTACATAGATCAGCTTTAAGAGGGGAAACAAGGCAAAAATTATTTTGTTGGGCTTGAATATACAAGCATTTCAACATGGATGAGAGGAAACGGCACTAAATACTGATGACTCAAAGTATGAGCCAGTTACACCTACGAGAGATGGTTGCTGGTAAGGAGAGAGAGATAAGTATTTTCTGAAAAGTGTTTTAAAGTGTTTTGCCTTCACTGGAGCTGGATGCTGAATAAGTCTACCCTGACCAAGGAGAAGTAGCAGCGCTCCCCTTTATTTTGTATATTTATGAAGAAAAAACTCATACTGCAGGATGATGGTGCTAAGCGCACCTCAAGAAAAAAAAAAAGGAAGAAAAAACTTTCAAAGATTTCTCTCCAGTCTTGCAAACCCAACTCCAATGTGTTGTCATTATCATCCTTTTCTTTTGCTAAATAAAGACCATCTACATAAAATGTTTGGAACTTACATAGGGTATACCAGCTGCCTTCATGTCTGTGTATAGATTTTCAATTTCTGAATCATTGGCATAACCATAGCGACAGAGTTGGAATCCAAGGGACCAGTAAGCAGGTAGAACAGGTCGTCCTATCAGCTGTTAAGAAAAAAAAAGAAACAAAAAATGAAGTTAAAACAGTTCAAAACAGAAAAAAAGGTTGTTTTGCAGAAAATGGAATAGCCTGCAAAAAGTGTTTGTTTTTCTTGTTTTTTGTTTGTGTGTGCATGTGTGTTTAGATTGGCCAAATGAGATAAGGCAATGAAGCGAGGAATTCCCAGCTGCTGCAGTCCATCAACAGCGGCCTGGGCCAGAAACGAAACACATGTGGACACATGTGCAAGGACACACAACTCAAACAAACCAGAAGTCCAAGAAGACTTACTGCAGTGTACTGCTGCACAACCATTTCAGGTGTCGGGCCGAGGATCATGTAGAAATCCAAAATGCCTCCAATGGTTCGGTAGGTTAAAGCTGGAGTTGGCAGGAAAGTCACATCTGGACACAATGCATATAAGACATTTATTTAAAAAAACATTTATGAGGCCAAGTAGGTTGTTAAGTATTTCTTATTTTTACATGTGTCTTTAGTGTTTCATATTTGTATGGTCAAAAATACATAAAAAAAGCAAAAAAAACAAAATAAAACAGGATCCCTAAAGACTGATGAGGTCCAACAGTTTTTTGTTGTTGTTGTTGTTGTTGTTTGTTGTTGTTTGTTTTTTTTTTTTTTTTTTTTTTTTTTTAAACCAAAAGCTTATATTCCTCAAGTTTGAATGTTAGAGCTGTTTGAGGATCAAAATGATGGGAATAAGTCAAGGCTGGGGAAAGAGGCTATGAAATGAAGCACGACAGTTGAACCTCTAACATTTTACATTTTAAAGACTAAAAGCAGTGCAGAAAGGGAGAAAAATGGGAAAACAATAAGCAGTTAAAAAAAAAAAACACTTTTTAATCGCTTGGGAATTAATAATAGCAATCGCCACAGCTTTGTTAAAAGCATCTGTGCGTGTTCTTACTGAACACCAGATTGCTCAATGGCCCGTGATCTTTTCACTGATTCTTCACTGGTGAAGAATTAAACTGATTTTCATTCCATTTTAAGAAACTTCCAGGTTTTTGTGGTTAAGGGGTTTTCATTAAATTGTTTGGAAATGGGCAGTGAGAGCTGGTTTAAGAGAAATAAAAAAAGGCATAGGCTTTTTTTCACAAGGGTGCATTCATTCATGGGTTATGACATGATGCCTAATCTGGTGGTGAAACAGCTTACATCCACAGTGGCACACAATGAGCAACCTAGATCTTTGTGTTTTAAAATGAGAGATTAAATAAAATGAAACCTCTTTGTTTATGTGTTTGCAAGCAAGTATCACTGTTCAGTAAGCTCACACACAAAACTGGGGATGAGTGCAAAGCCCCCATTGTGTTCTGTAGGCTTTACATAAGGCCCCCTGAAAAAAGACATGTGCTAAAAACATAGAAGATGGCTTCACTGATTAACTCATAAATACTCACTGAACAAGTAATTGAGTGGGATTATCTCTACATGTGATGATGGCTGGTTGAATTTGTTTGTGTGGTAATGTGCTGCCAGTGTGTGTATGTGCAAATAGTTGCATTCCTCTCTAAGTGTGTGTGTGTGTGTGTGTGTGTGTCTTACCCATGGCATTGCTGTTCAGCAACAGAACGCCATGAGCATCATTTGTATTCTCAAGGCCCATGTAGAAAGGATGAACTCCATAGCAATTCTGCTTGTACTACAGACGAAAGACAAAGATGAAAAAAATGAGCATCAAGCGTGTAAAATTATTGAATGTTGGTTAAAATCAAGACTTGTGCGATTTGTGTAGTTTACACTAAGACTGCCTTGTGCGCCAACATCTTGAGCATCTTTTATTTACCTCTGACAGTACATGTGTCATTATATTTACATCAGTGAATCTGCCATGGTGGGTTTGCTCCCAGCAACAGATTCCCCTAAAAAGAAACCCTGGTCCTTCAGCTGTATTCTGAGCACAAATTCATGTTTTATAGATAAACTCTCTGTGTTAGTTAAAGAAACCAGTTGTGCTCTCAAATTTCCCTTGACTAGTCTTTAGAGTTTCATGAAAGTAATTATAAATTTGGAACAGTATTTTGCTCTGGCATGAATGAGTAATGGTGTCGAGTGAGTAGCGAGATGGCGATGCATTTTTCAGCTTTTAGACGAACACGGAACCAGACAGTGGTTGAAGAAGAGTAGATAGAAAGGTGGCAGTGGAGGGGAAATCTGCCACTTGCAGATGTCACCATCGTGTGACGATAACTCAAGGGACACGTCACACTCTATCAGCCACTTGCACTTCTGGTACATACGAAGCTGTTAAACTGCTATTCAGCGGCTCTGAGGACTGCCTCTGTCAGTATGTCACTTTCATTTAGACGTGTGCTTTTCTTGTGTGTGTGTGAGTGTTGCAGACTTGCTATGAGGTGTGATGGCCCTGGCTTGAGAAGGACAAAAGTCATTAGCTCATCCACCTACAACAGGTGGCTGTCTGTGTGAGTGTTGGCACCTTTATTTTATTTTCAGCTTAATATAAGAAATCACTGAAGATGCCCTCTCCATAGTAAACGGCACAGCATGATCTTCATCGAGGTCTTATCATCATCCCTCCCATGCAGTGTAATTAAATACGGCTTATGATTATGTAAGATGTTATGTAATATCAAACACGATAAATTCCGTCCATATATTGCTGTTTCCTGCATGTCCTCTGTCTCTTTTTGTTTTTTCACCACTAGCTATAATTCATTAGTTCTTGGAAGGTTCCCATAGCATTTGTATTAAATCCATGGAGCTTTCTTGACAGATCAGCAATTATCTCCGATAATGCTGATGCAAGTTGGAAACCGCATCCCGTCTGGCCTTGACACTGTTATGGAAACATGACGACACTGCAAGTATGACTCATATCAGCAGAAACTGCATCAAAGTGACGTGAAGAGAGAAAGACAAGTTTACACACTGTGCAAGAAGGTTGCTTACAAGTCACATCTGCAGTCTCCAGAGAGTAAATATATTCAGTACCGAGTTGCATTCATACATATGTGATAGCAAGCAAAAATCTGGCTGAGATGCAACGCTGTGAAACCGAAAAAACAAATGGGAGGTGGGAGAATAACATCATACTTCAGGTCAAATAGGGTCAAGGCCTATTGAGTGTTCGATCTGTCGGAATACAGTACAGACAATAACGAAGTAATGTTTCTGGAACAGGTGATCAGACTTTTGACTTGCTTATGAATTGTGCTGTTAGTGACTGTGATATGCGACTGCTATGTTATGACTGCTATGGAAGGTAACCAGCTACATTTGTCAGTATTGATGGTAAACTGCAGCAAATTCTAACCATAAAATATGTCTGCACATCAAGATTTGACCTTACAACCATTTACTCCTTCTGTAATTGGTATTAATAAAATTTATAAAAGCAGAGCTTCGACTCATTCACACAGGGTGCAGCAATCTTTGATTTGGAGATCAAAATGAACTGGCACCTCTTGATCATGTCTGAGATATTTTCTGAGACCCATTGACACTTGCTGGCTCTGGGTGGCATCCCAAAAACCAAATCTATAAAGAGCTCATTTTATCCCTGAAGAAATTCGAATCGGTTGCCATGTCAAACATTGCAAGTTTGAAAAATATGCCAAAAGAAATATTTAAAGACTATGCAAAAAAAAAAAACAAAAATACAGAAATACTAACTAAATAATGTGTGTGTGTGTTTTGTAGAGGCAATCCTGTGGTCTAGTGTGATACTTACACCAGGAGGCTGGTCCTTGGTAAACATACCCCAGGTGTGGTAGTTAAGATCATGTTTATAGGTGGGATGTTCTGTTTCTCCAAAGCCATAGACAAACTCAGATGAAAGTTTAGTTGATATTTGGATGAACATGTCTGAGAAAGTAAAACCTGGCATGGAGGAGTCCCAGCTGAGAGAAGTGACAGAGGATCGCATCAGTGACAAAGAAGGTATTCATTATCAATTATTGTCAAAGGAAATTTATTTCAAATATGTCCCATGTGTACAAAATGTATGCATTCACAGGAACCGCAGGCTTCCCACCAGCATGTATTTTAGTTTATTGTGTTTTTTTTTTTAAATAGAAAACTTCAAATGACACTTAAAAGAAGAAGAAAAATATATGGCGTTTGGAGGGCTTAACAACATAATAATGTCACTGAAAAAAGGGAACTATTGCAGACAACGGAATACAAAGTTTTCTTGTTCATATCTGATTTGGTATAAAAAAAAAAGACTTAAGTTGACCTAGCACAGATACTTTAATCTCACAGGGAGAAAGAAAAAGAGAAATGTACACCACTTAAATGATGGAAATACTCACATCTTAGTTCCTGTACTTTTCCTTACAACTTGGATGCCGAATGGGTTGTTGGTAACAGAGACCGCATAAAGGCGCCTGTTCTCATCAGTCTCAGGAGATTCAGGAGTTGTCAGCGGTACTGGTACCTCATAGCGATCAGTGGCTAGATCCCAAATCTGGACATGGATGAATTGTCACAGGTGGAAAAAAAAAACACTAGGACCAAATGAAAGTGAACAGAGTGACCAAATAATGATCAAAGACAGACCTTGAACTGGAGCATGTCCGCAGTATGATAACGAATCTCCACACGGAGGTTATCAATGTCTGGTGAATCTGGACGGCCACTACTCCTGTATCTCATGTTACGACTGATATTAAGTGTAATGCCTGAATTGGTATTTTGGACATCTGTCAAGCTGTAGCCATAGTCTTGTGGATAGTAGCACCATGGGACACGATCAGTGTTACTTGGCTAGACGAGGATATAAAGAGAAGAATCGTGAGCTTTTTCAGATCATGATCACTAACTTTAATGAATGAGTCACTCCTCACCCTCCAGATGCAGCCCCTCTCCTTGCATATGGCTTCGGTTGCATCCTTTTCTGGATGGCAGTCAAATCGTTGCTGTTCATTATTCACCTCATCCCACTGCAAAACGTAGGTCTTTCCCAGGCTTAAGGAGAGATTACTCAAGAACAGCACCTGGAAGAAAGTCCAGGGAAAGAACCATTATCAAACATTGTTTTGTTAAAGAAGGCAAGGGAACCTTTGTTAAAACCTTCACCCCAAGAACTACCTCTGCATGGAAATAAACACAGATATGTCTCCTCAAGACTGGACCAGGGCTTGATATTTCATGTTCTGATGGACTAAGACTGTCTTCAGACTACACAACTGTGCAGATTAAATGACTCACTGTTTTGTAATCAGGTCTTTAAGTCGTTTTACAATTCCCTTTGCATGACCCATTACCATTCAAGAGCCACACACTTCATGATCTGACTATGACTTTCAGTGACTGTCAGATATGGGATCTGAAACCACATTTTATCAACAAAACACATGGAAAATGAGATGTAAAAATGCACAAAATATGTTGATTCTTTGAAATTGGTCTGAGGGAGGAAAAAATGGTGCAACTTGTGTGTGCTATGATTTGTTCAGAATGCAGTTATCTCTTGTGACAACCGTGAATCTCTTACAGCACTGCAATGATGAATTCAGGCCACAGTGCACATCAATTAAAAAACTTGATTAGGAGACTCAAGAAAGTAATAACAGAAGAGAAAATGAGAGTGTGACTGAGTAAGGGACCAAAGAAGAGCAACACTGGACAATGTTGAAAAAGAGACTTAACCTATGTGCCTATGGGGTACACGGAGCTAAGATAACAAAAGCTCCTTTGTGCTCCTTTAAGAGTAGATTTTTGTTTTAGAATAATTAACAATTAACCAAATCACGTAGTTCACAGCCTTTTATGATTAATGCACATAACCTCCTGTGCAATTTTGCTGTCCATCTTCAGTGACTCCAGTGCATCAGAATGTATCTGTTAATCCCTGGCTACACTTCCCTGTCAAACTGAAGTACTCAGCGAGAGTGATGAATACAAGTACTATATAAATCACCAAGGCAACAACCAATCTACACATGTTGGCCATGTTATATTACAAGTGCACAGTCCACTTGTATACTCCTCAACACGGGATCTTCTTCCTGTTCATTTTTTTATTCTTGCGACAGACGCATCTGGCCAACATACAATAGACACCAAATACGTCTTGGGACCATGCCCACCCTTTTGTGTAAAAACAAATGCCATAAGACTTCTGGCAGCGAGTTGGAAACACAAGTTAAAAAACCACTGCATTTTGCTCATCAAATGAAAAAATAAATAAAACTGAATAAATAAATAATTCCCAGTTTGTGTTTTTGTGTACTTTTTAAAAAGAGGACATTATAAAGAAAGGTTTGTGTCTTCAGTCAATCCCCACAAATGTAACTGGCCAGCTGTTACTTAATCACTTTTTCACAGTTAAGTAGAAAATGCAAATGGTTCTGATGTTAAAATCGCAGTAGTCAAATACCATGCCTCGTTGAACTGATGGTGTTTGAAATACATCAAAAACGTATTTACAGATATCAGGATATGACAACTCTGACCATTTGGTGCCATCTCAGGCCAATGTTCAATTGAAAGGATATTCCCTCATCACAATAAATGGAGGTTGTTCTACGACTGAGGTTCGTGGCTTGGCAATGGCAAGGCTTTATGATTTATGCACCAAATAGCTACAGAGCAACACTGTGGTCTTATTTGAAAGCTTTAAAATGGCAGAAGTGACTTTGCACAACGTTCCTGCCCCTTGTTGGATGAAAACAAGCCACTGAATGTGACTGGTGGTCAAAGACAAAGTGCCAGTATATTACTCATCTATAAGCAGTGAGGACATTATCAGGTGGTTTGAAGTGACAGATTAAGTATGCTTTGACTTTTCTATATTTGAAAAGAAAGTGATTCACCCAGGGCGAAAAAGTACCAAGATTACAAATTAATCAAGTGATTCGGACCAGAGCAAACACAGCCATGAACCCTTCACCCCAAGGAAATTATTCCCTCAGACTGGCATTTGATAAACACATACTCACGTGTGAGTGACCAAAGAGACCTTGGGGATCTATACAAGAGCATCTGTAGCTATGGACACATGAGCATGTGTGCACACGCATGAATACACGAGTCCACAAAATATTATCATCCATCGTTGTTTCACTTTACAGACCCTTGCATTTTGCTCATAACCATGAGAAACAGGGTCTTACGCTTCTGTTTCAGTCTTTTTTTTTGCTTTCCCTTCAATGTAATACAAATTGCTATCATTTCTTACACTTAACTCAGAGGCCAACCTTGAAATGTACAGCTAGTTTCATTCCAACCCTTATTAAAACAAATGACAGAAGCAGGGCTGCAGGAGAATTCATCCACCCTCGATTCCCCCGCAAGACTACATAGTAGTTTCCATGACAGGATGTTTGTAATATGCTTTTTTTTCTGTGCAGTAGATTTTATTAAATTTAGGTGTTCACTCAGTTCTAAGCTGTGATCATAGTTTGCTTTTACTGAAGTAAATTGACATTAATCTGAAAGGAGAGGTCTGAAACTGATACAGAATACCATGTTATCAAGTTAATATGTAAAATTTGTTATCAAACAGAAGCCAGTTACACGTTGTGTAAGCACCAATTTAGAATTTATTCTAAATCAATTTCCTGGGTGAATATTGAGGGAAGATCCGACTCCATCAACTCCTGAGGGGAATATCTGAGTCCTCTTGCTGATGAACATCTAACATGTTTCTGAGCTGGCTGTCAAGTTTGTATGCAGGTTTGGTCCTTGTGAATGTGAAATGGGTTCGTCATTGCTTTTACACACACACACACACACACACACACACACACACACACACAAAGAGCTCTGTTGGAAAACGCTGTCAGAGAGGCTGAACTGTAGCATTATTTCAGTACAAATGACCAAACAAAAGCGTTTCAAGACAATAGAACAGTTGTACAGTTTAGGAAAAGAGATGAATAAAGTGATGATTCTCTATTGTTTCACCAGAGAACAAAAACAAATTACGGGGGCTAATTACTTTTCACCTGAGAGAAAGAAGTAACTGCTTGGTATATATCATCTTTTTTTTTTTTTTTTTTTTCCATATGTTTGTTTACCTCCTTGACCCCATCATGCCGTATCTGGTCACTTCTCAAGTTGCTGGTAACGTTTGGCTCACTTCCAGTACCAACTTGAGTCAGGGAGACAGTTGAGGTGGGATTTCGCACCCCGAGAACGGTAATGTCGTCAAAGTTAAGGTTATTTGGGTCAATATAGCCATCATGGGTCACCTGCATCGTCAGTACTCCCTACAAAGAGAAAGCGAAAACAAAAATAGAACGCATTATTATTTTTTGAAGACATTTATGACACTTTAAGCTCTCAAACTGACTTCTATTAAAATAAAATCCATTATGCATTCTGCATAATTATAATAACAAATAGATTCAATTCCAATACACAACTGTCCCCACTAACATCAAATATAGTGAGAAATGCTAATTTCCATAACTGTTGCATAACTGCTGCAATAGATTCCCTATGAGCAATGCTACAAGAGAAAGATTCTCCTCATACATTAAACATGCAAGACAATCCTTATTCCAGTCAGTCATCGCAGGAACAATTGAGCCAACAAGCTTCAGGAGTGGAACATGGATCAATGAAGCTAGGTGATCTGGACTGGGAGGGTCAAATGCCCCCTGTGATTTTTCAAGTTGAGATCAGATCAGAGGGAATATGAGGGTTTGATTTGAGGAGATGGATCAGATGCATGTTCGAGAGACTTACATTTGCATAAGAGAAACTGTAGTGGAGGTAGTCTCCACTTTCAAATGTCTCTGTAAAAAATCAAGAACACACAGATGTTAACATTTGTCATGGAATCACACAGACGAGTGTCTGAACCTCATTTGTTATTCAATGTGGGCTGAATCACACTGTTTGAATATTTCTATTGACAATTCTTTTACCTTTTAACAGATAATTTCTTCCATTACATGATCATAATGGGATGCTTGTGATGAGTAGGAACAACGCAATTCTATCTCTCATACAAACATGTTTACACAAATGGGAAAGCAGCAATACCTCGGGAATCTCCATCATCCCAGAATAGTTCTCCTGCCGCCTGGTTGTTGTCATCAAGAGCAACAATCAAACCCATGGGGTGGAGCCGACTAATAGTGTAGATAAAAAACAAAAAACAAAATATATCTGTATATGTAATTACAGTTCAATGGGTCATATGACTACTAAAAATATCACTGCAAGTGAATGCACATAAATGAAATGCAAGGTAAAATATCACAGATTTAGGATTATATACTTGGTCATACATCGCGTATTAGCTGTATGAATGTACCTGTATGTGGTGGTGACATCAGGTCTCTGTGTGGGGAGAATTCCACCTCCTCTGATGTGTAAACCAAGCTTGTCACCTGGTAGATGCAATTCAACAAGTGTCTTGCGGTCTGCCAGCCGTTCCATCTGATTGGCCAGACAATAAAACATATTTACTCACTGAAGCCTCCAGGCCTTTTGTCAAGACAATCTCTGTGATACATCTCAAGTTGAGGTGAGTAGCCATAACTTTGTACAAGCCTGAACAGGCAAAGGTAGGCTTTGAGCTTGCGTTAAATTGCAGGCTATACATCAGTTTCCCTTTTCCTGAGACACCTTTAACACAAGCTGAAACACAGGAAATACCTGTGTTTGCCACTACTGTCGTATATAAATCTGGGTCTGTTGGTTCTGCAGACTTACGTCGTTTCCAAAATGGCTATGCAAAAAAAAAAAAAAAAAAAAAAAAAAAAACTTAATAGTAGTTATAGTACTACCAGCTTTATCTGGTAGTACGACAATTATAACCTTGGCCAATACACTCTTTTTATAGGGAAAACAATACCACTATCCTTATCCTTTTGCTTTATACCAAAGAGGACTTCCTTCAAATTATATTTGATGCGCAGAATTAGGCTGAATTAAAGCTAACCCAGTTTGTTTTAACAGAGATTTAACATAACCAATTTAAAGCCATAATGCCCATGTATACACAAAAGGCAGCGCTGAGAATCAAAATCTGCTCTCTGTCTCTCTCCATGTCATTCACAGGTGTAACTTTAAGGAAGAACTGTAGTAATATTAGATATCAAAAGTGCAGAACAGCAGTCAGGTTTGTGAGATTATTGTATAGACAAGACTAAGTGAGCCCAGCTTGTTACCCATCCATAAAAAAGAGAAGATGGCTGGTCATATTATTTTTCTTTTCTTTTCTTTATCTTTTTTTTATTTTGAGGAAAATATTCAGGGAATAAACTGAAGTGACTGAGTCCCCTGATGAGTATAGTTAATGTTATCTTTATGCGATAATGATGGAAACTATGACTGTGCCACTTTAGCAGAAACATTTTCCCCGTCTTTCCCTCAATGTCCCTCCCTCTCAGTGCCTCACCATTTATTTCTCCAAGGATCCCAACAGTGCACAGTTAATTTCTGATCCCCTGAGGACTGAATCCTCAGACCCGTCTGAAACAATTTAAAACTCTCTTTCTTCTATCTTCTCTCATTCGCCTTCTCCCTACTACCTTCTCCACATCCTGTTATTCTCTCTTGTTGTGCTCTAATTCTTTTTTTATCCCATTTTCATCCATTCCCACTGAGGGTGTGCGTGCGTGTGTGTGTTTCTGTGTGTGAATCATTTTATACTGTACAGTATGTGTGTGTGTGTGTGTGTGTGTGTGGGCTAAAGTTAGTGGAGCGTCTACAAGCAATTTCAGATCCTATCTTCCCCTCATTGTCTGCCTTAAGGAGGTCTTCTCAAGGCGTGCCTTCTCTTCCTCTCCTTAAACTTGCTGTTTAATCCTCTCATCTTCCCACCTCTTTACAATCTGCAATTTTCATCCTCCTCTTTTTCTCATTTTCTCTTTTCTTCCAGGTTTTCCTTTCTCATCATGTCAGGTTTTCCACCATTTTTTTAATCTGTCTTTTTTTTTTTTTCACTGTTTTCAGTTTAACTTGCGTTGCACCATCATTTTCACAACTATTAATACTCCCTGCCCCACTCCCCCACCCTTCTACCCAGATTATCACAGGGGACCAACCAGGACAAGGAGCCAGCAACATAAAAGTCAATCTAATCGTTCATCTGATCAGTGGCCGCTTTACATCGCCACAGTGCCGCCCAAATAAGGTCCCAAAGGAGCTCAGGACCTCTTTTATCTCTCTGTCAGGGAGATAGTCCCTTTTGCCTGTTCCCTGTTCGCTCTCCCTTTGTCCTCACGCTCACTTTGCCTTATCACCTCTCTCTCTTAATCTCAAACAAAGAACTTGAGGCAAAGATTTTCATGTGAAACATGCTCTTTGTATATGTAGTACTGGGACAAGCCCTCTTGTAATGCATCAGTGTTAACATTTAATTTGGCACACATGCATTATGTAAGGCGTTAAATATATATAATATATATATATATATATATATATATATATATATATATATATATATATATATATATATATATATATATATATATATATATATATATTAGGTTCTAGAGAGCACAACATTCAGGGTCTGACATGACTTCCTAAAAACAAACAAAACAAACAAAATAAAAACCCTCTGACAACCCTATCTCAGTTTGGGGCCATCTAGGACTGAATATATGTCATAAAGTAGGTCATTCATATTTGGCAGCTACTGTGACATCACAGAACTAGACCAGAATAGAATTATCCAGCCTCCCCATCTTTATATACATCCAGCATCACATTAAGCTGGATTTGCTCTACTTCAAAAATGGGTAGTGCAAAGTCAGAACACCCTTTTTAAAAGAGACACACCCTGAGATAGAGGGGTGAGAATTGGAGTCAAATAACTAGCCTCTTAAAGACAGGGTATGTGATTTCTTGATGATATCAAAAAATGAAAAAAAAACAACTCTCTCTCCAGGACTCCTCAACAAAACATGCTCCATCATGCTCTCCGAGCCAACGCCTTCACTTAGTGTAACAGAACTGCGGAGACATAGCTGAGAAGAGGCCTGGTGTACTGTATCACTGTGGTATTTTAACCAAATCATATAGACATTTCGCTATAACCTCAGGAAACTGAAACTTTTGGAAAACCAAATAAATAAATAAAAATGAGGAGCACAATGTGTCTCCTTTAATATTATTTCACCATAGGACAGGGAGAGAAAAATAATAAATGTTCATTCTCACCTTCAATGACACTTAGAAATCAACTTTTCTTGTATTATCTTTCCCAAACTGTTGTTTGACCATTATAACAGAAAATATTACCAATAATTAAAACTGAGAGAGATGTTGCAGTGGCTGCTATAAATGTTACATTTAATGTGTACAAGTAACTAAGAATTGGTGGAGAATGCAAAACTTTCTTACCGTCTCATAGTCATACCATACGGCATCTGGGATATATGCTGACACTCTTTCCACACCCTGCAGAAATTAAGGACGCAAAAAAATATCAGTATATTATTATTATTATTATTATAACATTTAATCAAAGTGCCTGTTTTGTAATGTAGACAAAAATAGTTTGTTTATTTGTATAAAAATATGCATGTGATAGATTTGTGTTGTACAGTTGGTACTACATGCTGCTGTCCACTGCTCCAATCCTGACAGTTTAATCTTACAAGGCTAAACATGAGGAGAGAGGCTGTAATACTCAACAAAGGAAGTCTAGATAGTTCTTGCTGCTATAAATCACTGCAACCTCACGTTAAAGAAGAAGATAAAATGCCCCCATCTAGAAATGCTATTTCAAAACCGCCTATAATCTAACACAAAGTTTTCTACAAAGCCCTCATGACATTTCATCTACAGTGCTATGATGCAACAGATGATGGAAAAGATGGCACCAAGAGACAATTGATGGGTGACAGCATTTGATGGCTTAAGGTGGTGGACCGACAGGGGCAATCAATAGATGCGCGCCCAGACTTTGATAGCATTGTCACTTCCTTGTGCTCTCTGACGGTGAAGAACAGAGGGAAAGAGGGATATAAACACAGAGGATACAGCAGAAGAAAGGGCAAACTACGTGTCCTTCTCAAAAAAATACCATACAGTGATCCCTTGCCAATATGCGTTATAGGTTCCGCGGTTTTAGTTATTCGCCGATTTTGCAGAAATATTCAATATAATTTTTAAAAAATTTAAAAATTTGCGGAAACATCACAGGATGTTGTGCACGTTCTCTCACAGTGAAGAAATGTTGTGAGCCAGCCTGGCCCCTTTAAGAAGGTAGCCTTATGGGTAATGGAGTGTGTGTGTCGTGGGACGGCAGAAGAAAACGGGGTTAGATGAAAAGTGGAGTGAGCATAAACAGCAGGTCAACGTGTATAGATTTACAATCTCTGTTAACCGACAGGAGCCGAACAATACAACCTGTGTGATGTTACAAGTTCCTGCAGCGCCAGAATAAAGTATCATTCCATGCAGAGAAAACCGGACTTTTTCTTTTGTTGTTGTTAGTGTGTTAGCCGTTAATTATGAGCCAAAAATAACACAATACCAGCAGTTTGTTTACTATGGGGGGGGGGGGGGGGGGGGGGGGGGGGTCACCATTAACCGCGAAAAACAAGGGATCACTGTATTGTGAAATACTGTGTGAGCTACATAGGCCAAGGCCTGTCTGTCAGAGGCACTGGTGGAACCAGCATCTCCCTTCAGCTAGTTGTCCAGTTTTGACCTCTTTGGGGACTTGTCAAAGAAAAAGGGTTGAGGGGGCCGAGTAAATAGGATTAGATCCAGAAGTGTTTAAATGATGACTGATGTTTGTTTTGTTTTGTTTTTCACTTTATGCAACACTGCAAGTGGATTACAAATGAATACATAAATGGAAAGCCAAAGATATGATTGAGGTGTAGACCATTCAGGAATCATTGCCATTTTGACAAAAGTACTTGCATTACTGAGGGGTCTAAAGTATTTTGACAGAGAAAGAAACTGTAAATATACTAAAATTATTGTCCAAGAGGGAATTCTTTGCCTTACAGCTGTCAAACTCACCCACAGGAACACATTATGCATAGATTATATAGGAATATATATAATCTATATAAAAGAAAAAAAAGACTTGACTCCAAACTAGGTCTTTAAGGATTTTCATTAACAGTGATAAAACAAACTCTTTTGGTCTTTGTATCTTAACATAAGAATGTGTGCAAATCTGATAAGAAAAAAGGGAATGTAAAGTATGATTAAGACATATAGGTATAATTTCCTTCTAACTAAATTAAATGACCTAATGTCCCCTTTGGGTATCCACATTTCCAGTTTGATGCAGATCACCTGTCACCCCCATGGCATGGCCCGCGGGATGACAGCCCAGGGATATGAATTCTCCCTCTACACCTCGTTTTCTGGTGTCTGATTTGCTAGTGGTGCCTATCATTCACTCAGGTGACTGATGGGGAGGGTCTGTGGGACGTAGCATAGCTGCTAAATATAATTGAGATGGACAATCTATAAGCCTGAATCCTCATATAGGGCTCTGAAGCTCAGTTAGTCATAAAGTAAGACTTATAAAACTCAATGGCAGCTGAAGTAGATGGAGGGGGAGGGGAGGGGGGAGCCACAGATAGAAAACGTTAGAGAGTGTTAGAGAGAGATTTGATGCAATGGAACGTGATCACAAGGGTGAACTGAGAGCAACTGATTAAGAGAACTCAGATGGGAGTTAAGGTTTGATGAAAGGATGAGCTAAAATGAAAAGGGAGTGATCGGCATGAGGACAGAGTACGGCTGAAGACCAGAGGGGACAGCAGACAGGGAGCGCATCAGGGAGATCCTCTTAGTTTATCGCAGAGATCAAGGTAAAAGCATCGACTGATCTGAATGATATAGAAAGAGCATCATTAAAGAAATGCAGAGGCAGGCAGACAGTGACATAAACAGAGAGAGAGAGAGAGAGAGAAAGAGAGATGAAACAACCAAAAAGCCTGGCGCATCTGTTACATAGAGTAGGCACTTTGTTCTCATTCTGGATTAAACCACAACACCACAGCTGAGTGGTTCTCTCACTGACAGTGTGCAAGATGCTTACATCCATTCCTATATCACATATTGTTTTGTGGACCTCCATTTTGAGTTTTTGCCTTTTGGGTACCAGATGTTGCAAGCAAGCAGTAACACAGTAACATGCAGACAAACATAATAACAATTAGAAAATTAAAAAACAAAAACTTCAGAACAATTGTTAGTGTGTATAAATAGAAGAATCATGTTTTTAATTATCATTTATTATTTAAATATATAATTTTTTTTTTTTTTTATTAAATCAAGGTTATTTATTTTGCTTGCATATTTTCTAGCCAAAAATCTCAAGTGTGTACAGTTCCAGCTCGGGTTCTTAGTGACATACTGACTGAGCTGTAAAACAAATAAAGCATATTAATAGTCCAACGATATATGTGGTTGCAGTAGGAATATTTTCGATCACAGAGCTGCGACGTAGTGCCAGGATGAGGTAGAATTGTACAGTTTTAATTCATCACATGTGCTCATCAGTGAATACCTCTTCTATATCCAAAATGTCTCTGTAGCTGTCACCCTCACACAAGGGTAAATGTGGTGAGCTAATATTTAATCCATTTCTTGAATAAGATTTTATGATGTTCTAGAAATCATTCACCACATTTCCTTAACTTCACAAATAAGGTCGTCATGGAGTTCTATGGCTGATAATCTTTATTATTTAATTATAAGGGCATCTTTATAGCTTAGTTCTACAGTTTAGTTTTTAAACCGCTTAAAAAGAAATACCTTCTTCCTAGTCAAATTATAGCCGTTTGCGTTCCATAAACTCAGTGTGGTTCAAACTCAAAAGCATTACAAGCAAAGGGAAAAATACAAAAAAACCCTACCTAAAACTTTTCCACAATTACACTGATTAAAGTTATTCTATTCCCGGCACGCGATGAATCCAGTTCACGTTCCATTGTTTTATTATTCACAAGAGGCCATGCTAATTTATTATTCAAGCCACTCTGTCATGACTGTAATCACTGCATATGCATGTACGTATATATATAAGCATGTAAGGGCACACACATTTCCATATGTACACGCACACAGACAAACATACACAAACACAAGCATGCACACTTCTAACTCCACTTCTAATCTACCAGTAATGAGGTCAGTGCTCTCATTAGAAGTTAGAGAAAAGAGGGAGGATTTGAAAGAGAGAAGAAAGAGGGATGAGAGAAGGGGAGGGCAACAAAGAAAATCCCATGTCATGTTTTCCCAGTGGAGGTCAGGGTGTGTGTGTACGAATAGCTGATCATCTCGTCTCGAGCTCGACACGTTTCTTTTTGAGCTCCAACCACATTTCTGCGTGGCAGATTCTTCATATAGATATGATGCACAGCATGCATGAGCACAGGTGAGTGAGCATGTGGAGCAAAATGTGCGTGCACCTGCATCCACATTGTGAGATTGTATTGGTTTTCCATTGAATGTGATCAGTTTATGGGTGTTTTCTTACTGGATCCAGAACAGGTGTGATGAGCAGGTATTTTCCCCAGAGGAACTGGCGATCCACTTCCCAAGTAGAACTATCAGTGTAGAATCTTTGGAGTCACAAATATGAGAATAGAAAAAAAATTAACATATTCATATATGTACTCTCTTTGGTAATGCTAATTACATTAGGCAGGGAGCCATAATGTTGATGTGGGGGATTAGCTCCCTCAGCTCAATCCTCATTGTTGCTCAGTTTCTTTGAGAGCTTCCTCAAAGTCTCCACTGCCAAACTCCATATCTGTTTGATAGAAACCCTCAATTCCCTATACATGTCTCATTCTGATATAAAGTGCATCATCATCTCCATGAGAGAACTGGCATTGCCTAAGTTAGATCAGCTGTGTGCAATATGCTTTGCAATGATTAGCTCAATCAGAGCCAAGTGGGTGATAACAATCAATCACTATGCAGGTGTACTAAACAGTCTAGCTTGAGATGTGCCAGTGACACGTGCTGCCACGGGTCCCTCCACGGTGCCAACATCCTCTTATTTTGTACTTTAACTTGTTTATTAAACTAAGACTGATAGGTGCTTATTACAACTGAGATTTTTCCCTCATTGTAAAACAATATGTACCTGTTACAGGTATTTATTTTATACTGTATTTATGTTTTTAGCAGCCATTAAGTTATATTTTACAGTAAATCTTTGTTTGTTGTAGTTGTGGTCCCTTTGTGTTTACTGCTGTTCTCTCAGACAGAAGATAGGGGTCTAAAAAAATAAATATATAAAAAAGTATTGGTGAGTAATTGAAGGATCGACACAATACAACTGTGCTTACTTACATGTCTACATACTTATTTATTTAGTATAATTTTCTTCTTCCACTTGTATTAATTTATAAATTCAAAGCAGCACAAAGGAACTTTTCTATCGGCGTGGTCATTAAGTTGATTTTATGACATCTCATACTGCTTTCAGACACAAACCTGTTTATTTACCAGCAGGAGATGAAAAATATGTAACTATTGAGACAGACCTTCAAATACCATTTAATTAATATAAGCCAACATTCTGATTAATTTGTGCAGAAAAAGATATTTAAGAACATGTAGCCTCTTCTTCATCCTAAAGCTGACTGGCTACTGTTGTCACCTGTTTCTTCAGTGCTGATTCTTTATCTGAACTCCTCACAGAGCTGCGGGACTGTGAGCAGGATCTGGAACTGGTCAGAAAGTCCTGATTGATTTGGTACTGAACTTAAAAAAATATCTCCATAAGTAGAGATGATTCACTTATGTCATAGCTTTTGTCGTTTCAATCCTTTAATCATTTGTGGTTTGGCTTCTGCAGACAACTCTTTCATGTTCCGTGTTTTAACAGTGTTAAAGCAGATGACTTCGTTGTCACTAATCTGCAGGCAAATTTCTTCCTCAGCAGCAGGAGTAGAAGCCAGCAGTTCCTTGACTTCATTTTCAATTTATGCGCCCGCGTTCTGTGCAGTCACAGCATGCTGAACGCGCTGCTGTGTTTCAGACTCGACGCCTTTCAAAGAATTACTGCTAATCATAGTTGGGGAGGGGGGGTTGTAAGATGTACCCACTTTATGTTTTTGGACATAATCAGATAGACCACCTTAGCAGTAGTAGTAGTAGTAGTATTGTTAGCACTGCAGTATTATTCAACTGA
The DNA here is from genome assembly GCA_018398805.1 of Hirundichthys speculiger. Lineage (NCBI taxonomy): Eukaryota > Metazoa > Chordata > Actinopteri > Beloniformes > Exocoetidae > Hirundichthys > Hirundichthys speculiger. The sequence goes on along the minus strand of JAGFBZ010000619.1, from coordinate 204,294 downwards.
GTTGTACACTCACACACAACACACAATCTCTTCAATGAATTTCTGTTCTTAAACCTATAAGTTGTTTGGTTGTTACGATGCCACTTTTCATTCTTATCTGTTTTGTTCTATTATGATGCCTATCTCTCTTATGATTATTATAAGTGACTTACTCATGCAGGACAGGCCGTACAACGGTGTCTCCATCTTTGTGGGCTTTGTAGAAGAGTGTGTAGAGGTAAGGCAGGAGCGTGTATCGGATCATCAGGTAGTGTCTGGAGCTGTTCACCAGTAGTGAGTCTTGGCCATATGCAGCTGGATCCTGGGGCTGGGGGACACAAAAACTGATTAAAGGGACGGGGTTCATGAATGAGAGAATGACAAAAAGAAACAAAGATTTGTCTTTTATCTACCAGGAAACAAATGGGAAATGGATGGAAGCACAAAAGGAACAACTTATTTTAAAAAGGGAAAAGAATGAAACCAAGGAGAGACTTTAAAAAAAGGAATTTTTAAAAAAGAATATTGTTTCTTTAAGATGATTAATTTTGTTTAGATGAATAAGGGACGCTAAATGCATTCACTGTAGATATAATAGACATTAACTTTAGATGGGAGTCATCTCCTTTTTCTATCAAAAGTCTTAGAAAGGGTAGTTTTTAATCAGTTACAGACAAACATTGACTTAAATGGGTTCTCCGATAAGTTCCAGTCTGGTTTTAAGTTTTACAAACACACAGAAACAGCCCTATTAGGAGTTTTAAATGACCTGCTTTTAACTGTTAATTCAGGCAAATCTCTTGTCCTGCTGCTGTTGGCCATATCAGCTACCTTTGACACAGTAGATCAAAGCATTCTGGTATCATGTCTTGAGCTGTGTGTCAGTATTACAGGTATAGTTCTAAAATGGTTCCAGTCTTATCTGTCACACAGAAACCTTTTTGTTAATTTAAGCCAGTATTCCCCAGTTGTGTCCGCACTAAGTTATAAAGTTCCTCAAGACTCCATATCGCACCCTGCTATTTTACATCATTCCTTTGATGTTCATTTTTAAAAAGCACAACATCTCTTCATTGTTTTAAAGACAATCTTCAGATCTATCTTGTTACCACTCAGACTGATAAACTGTCTCAGAGATGTGCAGTCGTGGTTGAAAGCCAACCCTCCTAGCGTGTTACAACACTGTTGGTGGCTGGTTAGACTCTTACTGTCACTCAGCTGTGAAGAACCTTGGTGTAATTTTGGATGATGCGTTCAATTTTGATAAATAGATTAGCTCAGTGGTCAAGATGTTTTTTTTTTTTTTAAATTAAGACTCCTCAGTGAGGTAATGGCCTGCGTTCCCTTCACTTTGAGAGTTTGAGAAAGTTTGTTATGCTTTTTATTACATCTCATTTAGATTAGATTAGCAATTGTTTGTGTATTGCTCTTGATAAGCCATCTTCCCTTCCGACAACAACATGATCAGATCACTTCTGTACACCATCTTCCTGCCCATTTCCAGGATCCAGGACAAAATGTTACTTGTTTTTGAATGTCTCAGAAGCATAGCATCACCTTCCTTGTGCGATCTCTTGAAGCCTCACACTGAGGTATGAAAAACATAACTGAAAAACCGAGGTGACTGAGCATTCCCGGTGGCAGCTCACAGACTGTGGAACAGTTTACCTTTTAATATTAGAGCTGCTAACACACTTGATCACTTCAAAGTCCTCCAGGAATTTTTTTTTTCCCAGTTGAGTGAAAGGCCTGAGTTCATCATCCAAGCACTATAATGTTTATTAACTTTATTTATTGATTTTACTCTTTTATTGCCTCATGTTTTATTGTCCTCAGTTTCCACTTTATTGCTGGTTTGTTATGAATTTATTGTTTGGTTTGTTTTATCTGTGCATTTTGTACTGTACTTTGGTCAGCTTTTATTGTTTTTTAATGTGCTGGATAAATAAACTTTGGCTCGACTTTACTAATGTAAAAATAGATTTGGCAAAGAAAGAAAGACAGAAAGAGCAGTAGGATTTAATTTTCATGATAGCGGCAACTGAGAAGGTGATTAGCTGCTAACAGGCCATGCTTCGCTCATCTAGCTAATCATTTATGCCCTCGGCACCTCTGAGAGTCTGATGAGAACTTGTGTGAGTGTGTCTGTGTGTGCTTGGTCTTGGATGCGTGGGCATTTGATGAGTGCCATGATTAGGGCAAAGCAAAGGTCATACGATAGCCTTCTTGTTTAGCAGAAATCTTACATCAAATTCATCATCATCTTGCTCCTGTCCTCCAGCAAGTGCCTCCCCTCCCATCTTTCTTCAACACACGCCACATTGAAACCCCATTCCCCCTACCTTGCCAGTGCAATTTTGGGCAGCAGTGATTAGTATGCAAATGTCACTTGAAGAATCTAGTGAGAGCATCCATTTTGATGCAGCTTGGTGCTTGAGACCGATTTTACTCCCAAATTAGTTGTGTCATTTTCAAAAATAGTACAATTTAAAGATAAGGCCTACTTAAGTCTCAGCAGATGCTTTTCCTGTGTTTCTCAGTGACATAAAGACACTAATCTGACATGTTTCTATTGTAATCACATAAATACATAAAAAATATTCTTCCTTTTATTAAAGTTTTACCCAGTGAGATTAGTCCTCATTGCAACCTAAATACCTAATGTATTCAGTTGCTTGTTTATTTCTTTCTGTGGTTAGTGATTGTTCAATTGTAGCTTTGCAACTTTAACTTTGGTTTCTTGGCATTTTGAAACTGCATTCATAGACTAAACTGTTTCATGCTCTCAAGACTGATCTAAAAGATGGCCACTGTAAAGCAAAGAACAATTCATTAGTATTCACTTGGAATGCATTTGTAAGCATGAAATAGACTTTCCTATAACATAGCCTATGTTAATAATAATAAAAGCTTATGATCTTTCTGTTCCTCTTCTCCTTTCAACTGTCAAATGTCAAATATAATCAATGTGTAACGGTGCTGTACACCACTGACAATGCATTCTTCTTTGACATTGACAATTTTCTGTTGGGGTTTTTACTTCATCATATTCTGAAATTAAAAACAAATCAAAACACCAGATTTTGCACAATGGCAAAGGGAGTTATAATTGTATTTTGCTTTGTGCACAGGATAAAGCAAAACAGAAAATGAACTGAATTAGAATTCCAGGTCCAGTGAGATCTCATTTAGGTCAGATCAGCAATAACAGCTAGTTCCCAAACTCCCAAACTGCTCATCATTTATTTCTAATTCTGGCTTGCACAGTTCTAATTAGTGATTGGTACGGGATATGTGCATATATATTGCTTAAAATATCTAATCTAATTCTGCTAAATTTCAATATTTTCAGATTACCATTATTCTACATTAATTTTTATGGCAAATATTATTATGCTTCTATGCTTTGTCAGTCCTTCAGGCTACCATTTATCTTTGCACCTGATGGTATCATCTCAGTGTTGGGCCACAGAACATATTTTACACAAAGATAGGGGCCTTGCAGCAGGCTTTGCAGGGTTTATTGTTTTACAACCAAGTGTAAACGTGATGTCAAGCCCTCTTAATGGATGCAGACCCCCAAAGCACAGCAGGGGTCCCCTCGGAGGCGGCTAGCACTCCGCAGATATGAATACCAGCGGCGTCCAACCGCTCGTTCTCTCTGACCTCCCCCAGCAAAGGTACAACATTCTCTGTCGGACCTCCTACACAAAAGGTGCAACATCTCTCTGCCCAGCATTACCAGGTGTACGATAATTATCGTATTTGTACGATAATTTGGCCCTCTGTACGATGTACGATCAATAATCCAAAAAAAAGGCCAAATGTACGATAATTTGGCCTTTTTCAAATTATTGCCTGCTGTAACTGTTTGCTGGAGAATGTGTTTTTTTTTTTTTTTTTTTTTTTGTGAATCCTGAAGGCATCTGTTTCCATGTGACATGTTCCCACCCAATCGTGCTTTGCTGAGCATAAGATACGAGCGTTTGTCTCAGAACAACAAGCATGATAGGCTGAATGGTCAGCTGCGCCCGCTACACGAGACGCTCACAGTCAGGACCATATCAGGAAGTCGAGCGAGCGAGATTTTAACAGAAAAAAAAATAGTCTCCAAAATCACCTCCAGGCCTCATAATTTGGCTTTTAGTTCCCACCTCTCATTTGTTTTTGGGGGACACATTAGTCTAACGCAACTGTGAGTTGGGGCTGATGTGGTGGCGTTAACCCATTCCGTACTTACGCCGCAAAGCTGTGAGTGCCGGTGGGATGCTATTTATCACTAGGGTGATATATTTGACAATAGCGTATCATTGGGTTTGTTATTTTGGTTATGACAGATGTACGATAATTTCCCTCAAAATACGATAATTTTGAGTCTCTGGTATGATAATCCTACATTTCCCACCTGGCAACGCTGTCTCTGCCTGAAGGTAACCTTTCCTCCTTTCTAGCCAGCAAAGGCCTTCATTTCTGGCGACCCGTCTAAAGGAGTCTCCTCTGGTTGCCAAGGACAACTGCAGGTCTTGTCCGATTGTGACGCACCCACAGAATGACCTACCGACACGCAGAAAAAGCACCCGTGCGCCACCCTCAACACGTGAACAGCCTCAGACCGACCCGGGAAGGAAGAACACCCAGCTGCTGCTGCGAAACGTTGCATCTCTTCGTCAACCGGACGGAGAGGAGAAAGAGAGAGAGAGGGACGAGAGCTGCTCTGGCTATCAGAAGGAGTGTACATTTAACCCTGCCCTATCCAACCTAGCCTGGATCATCAGAGTGGATTTCCACAGACATTAAACTCAGATCGCCCCAGAGATGAAAAGTAAGAGGCTTGTGTCTGGGTAGAGATAGTCAGCTTAGTCGATATCTTTCTGTTTGTTTGTTACTGCGCTATTACGGTTGAGCCCACCGGCAGTTATCACATGACCTCGCCCGCCATCTTGAAGCTCCTCTCACGAGTTATACAGTTATATTATGTTCTCACACACACGCACATATATACATCCATAGTTTTCCTGGCATACATGTGTATATATATTGACACTCTTTTTCCATTTCTTGTTTATTTGCTTTGTTCATAATACTTGTGTCAATAAATTCTGCTATATTCTAATGAGAAACGTTGTTTGTGGTTATTTTACACAGGTTTGTAATATTTGCTGGTCGAAAAGGTCTGTGCTCTGACTCATTTCTTCTTTGTTGTCTTTCTCTATAGCGCCACACCTGGTCACAGGCTGGCACGCATAAAACAACAGCCATTTTGAGCCGTTTAGTCTTTGTTTATCAGGTGGTTCCATGTTTCGGTGTATTAATTTTGTTAATACATTTCTTGTGTTATTAATAATTATCTTAAGACAGTTATTTATAACCCCGTTCATAACAAAATTAGCACTTTATATGCACAACACCAGTATTTAGTCATATGTGATTGGTTGTATGTGTAGAGGCCAGGAAGTCCAGGGAAAATATCCTCCTGTTATTTCATCTTTTATTAATTGACAACCGAGTTTTAAAAAACTGTCTGTCAGATGGGGGCCAGCTTTTGACAGAGCAGGCCTTAAGAGCCGACTCATTTGTGCTCAACATATCCAGTTAGACTCACAGGTGGAGTAGAGGAGGTGCAGGTAGAACGATAACTCTATCCAGTCCATCTGTTGCTTTGGGGGTTATCTAAGCCATATGAAACATCATACAATGGTAACTTGACATCATTTAACTTTAGTATGATGTTTTACTTACAGTAAGTGTAACATATCCACTTCAAGTATTGGTAAGGCTTTGCACTGCATTTTACTTCAGGCTCAAATGCTTTGGTCTCCACAGCAGCTATTATTTTAAAAGAACTCACATTTACAGTGCGGAACCCAAAATCTGAGGTCCCACTGCTCAAATTTCATAGATCAATTGTTTTAGTGTTTTCACGTTAACAGTCTCTACTTGATAAAGGAATAACTTTATATTCTTAACCATTTAGAGTTAATAGCATCGATACAGATGCTTAAATGGTGGGCATACCCTGCAGAACTGTAGTGGTGGTGGTGTAATACGTAAATCTAAAAGTCACAGTCTATCACAAGAACTGTGGGTCAAAATCCCGTCATATTACCTCGTAGCCCTCAGCGTTGTGGTTCCGACTAAAGGGATAGAAAGCCCCCACTTGCATCCAGCGACGGCATAACTCTTCAGGTGAGTTGTCGAAGAATCCACAGATGTCAGCTCCGATCTGAAACACATGAGGTTGACATTGTTCCAAAACCTGCAGAGTAGGGTAATAAAGAAACTTCTGAGCTTCCGAATGTTTGAATACTGGCACAGTTTCTATGTTGGACTACTGAAAAGGAAATATTGCAAGGTCATAAATGATAAGCCAAACACATTTGAATAAGAAAACATGTAAATGTGACCTGAATGGTAAAACTAAAAGTGTCATAACTGGCATCAACTGGTTCACGTTATAAAATGCATGTCTTGATGTCAAGATTGCACATGTTCAAGAAATAGACTTCAGGTCAGCTTACAGTCATTGCCTACTTTTTTTTTTTTTTTTTTTTTTTTTTTACAGGGGATTTATTTGTCAAGTTCCCATTTCTTGTCCTTTTTCTCTTTGTCTGATGAGGTATAAGAGTGTGCGTATGTTGTGAGGAACCTAAAATCAGCTGAGTCCTACTGAAGTAGCTGGCATTTGTAAGACCACCTGATGTTTGCAGCTGGAAGAGTGTGTGTTGGGTTTGTGTGAGCAATTGACTTCCTGTTGTTTTCTTATTGCTGTTGGCTCTGTGCACAAGAGAAACACACATACACTTGGGGGTAGTAAGTGGCAGTGCATTTCCCCAGTATGTTTCTGAACATGATGGTATTTCCACCAAATGGTAAACTTCTTGACATTTTGATGAATGTTATTCCAGGTACTTTTCCTCACCCGTTCCTCTTTCTGAATGTCAAACTATAGATCTCAGTTAGCAAGGACAGAGAGAGGACTTCTCAGATTTCAGAACAACATGGAAGAAGGGAAAAAAAAACAAACGAAAAAAACATCAACGGCTGATTTGCTCAGAAAGCCTTTTGTATGAAGTAGATGGTCTCTGTAACTAAAACATTTTTAGCTTTAACAAGGAAAATGACAGCAAAAAAATTGATTATTTTTAAAGAATAATTGTAAGATGGGGAAGAATCAAAAGAACAAAAAGTGCGACAGAAGAATGCTCTTAATTTCTAAAATTTGAAATTGTAAATGATAGTAAAAGTGTTAAAGAATACGATAGGATACGAGCTGGATGTGTGGAACTCACGTAGGGAACTCCAAAAAGCCCAAACTCTAGCATGCCGGGTATGGCCCACTTGATGTCATTCCAGTTAGCACCATTGTCACCCAACCAGTGACCTGAATATTTTCCCACACCAGGGAAGGACGAGCGGGTCAGCAGCAGAGAACGATTTGCTCCGAACACATGCTGCAAGGCTCTACAGGGTGGGAAGAAGGCAGAAAAGGAGGGAATTATGGGATGGCCGAGTCATTAATATAAAAAGATGAAAAAGACAGTGACAGAAAACAATAGAACACATGGGAAAAGAAAAAAAAACATATCATAGATATCAAGCACACAGACACTTTAAAAAGAAGAAAAAATATTAGAATGTGCATAGACATTTTTTCATTTTATAGATTAAACCTTTTTTTTTTCCAATTTACGAGTACTATTTTTATTTTCCTGTTGTATAAAATTATTAGCTTGAGGGAAATTTAAGCAGTACTGATCTCCATGACAATACAAAAAAGTTATGTAATAACAGAGCTGTTAACAAGACATTTTAATTACAGAATAGAGGAAGAAACAGAGTTAGTTGAAAAAAGGAACAAATAAAAGATGAACTATCTTTAAATGGATAAAGAAACAACTTAGATCGCTGCTGATGAATTTCCTCTGTGGCAATGTGTTAACACACCCTGTCGAGCTAACTGCATAAACTTCACAGAGGTGTAGCGGTGTTCCCACTTGCTGATGATTTATGAAGTGTATTTGATTCCCAGCAGCTGGCTGCTTCTTCTTTCCATTTCTACACCCACTGCATCCTGTTCCAGGTCACCAGCTGTCAGTGGTCGAAAGGTGGTGTTTAACCTGGACAGGTCGCCAGCCCATCACAGTGACAAGGGTTTCATGTGTGGATTTAATTAATATCAATCAGTCATTCAGTCATTTTCCTAACTGGAATATAAATTGCACAAAAACTTTCTTGCCAACTGCCTTAACAATGCAATATGGAATTATGCATAAGTTGAGAGGAATTTTTTAACATAAGAAATACAATAATATAATAAACTTGCAAGTGTGCTGTCATTTGACAAACATCAGTGATCCACATGAATCTTTAAGTCTCAGTGATTGTACTCTACACTCCTGGTGATCCCCCTTTGTACATTTGTGAACATAATGGGCCATTAAACAGTTCCAGTGTTAGGCCCAAATGAGAAATTCATTCGTGCTCCCTGGGAACTGGGCTCATTAAAACCTATTCAGACACATGGGATCCAAAGTACAATTTCTCTGTAAGAGTCACGGACTTATTATTTGGAGCAGGGCAACAGTGACTGCAAAATTATGAACTTACAGAACTTTTACATGCCGACTCTATGGCTTGTTTTCAGGGCCATTGCTCGATCACCTCTCAGTTTGAGACACTTTTTTAATAGCGTCTGTCTCGCACTGTTTCTGAGTTTGTCAATGCCTCATTGCTCTGAGGGAGTGGCAGCAAGTTGGCTCCCGTACTTCAAGCAGGCCAAACTGCTTCCTGTCACACATTATGGATGCACTCACTTTTCAGAAGCCAGCACCATGGAGTAGCCGTACAGACTATGGACATCATAATGGTTCCCCCAGGCCTGCTTGGCGTCCATACACAGGGTCTTACTGTACATCAGCTCATCTAGAATCTCTGAGGGGGGGAAAAAGATGAAGGAGGTTAGAAAATGGAACAAAGTGAGGGGAAGTATGGATTGAAAGCAAAATATAGAGCAGAGTGAAGGACAGGAAGAAATGGAGGTGAGTGATGTGGCAAATAGAACGAGACAGAGCTCTATATATATATATATATATATATATATATATATATATATTATATATATATATATATATATATATATATATATATATATATATTTATAATAGCATGATTTTCCTGATTAATCACGATTAATCGCATTGTATACGGAAAATCATATAATGAAATAAAAAGTAGTGTAAAGTTCACTTTTATTTAAATGTCCTGCTGCCACATGAACTAAAGCAGCCTTTCTCAATCGGGGTGTCGCGGGGTCACACTGAGGTCTGGTCTGACTGCTTCACGGCTGTCGTCAAAAAAATGACCTATTCTGACATTTCATATACAGTGGTACTACCTCTACTTACGAACGTTTCTACATACGAAATTTTCAGGTTACAAAACGCCTCAAAGGGAAAATATTGCCTCTCGTTACGAAAGAAATTTCAGGATACGAAAGGCAAAAATACATTACATGCTGCTACTCGCAGCTCCCAGAGTTTACCAAACGTAAACATAGCTGTCGGCTCTGTATCTCGGTTTGAAAGCAGTGCGTCCGAGCTGCTCTGCCATTGGCTATTGCTTAGTATCTTCCTGGCATCCCATTGGCTAGGAGGGGCCCTCGTCTGTATGAGCGTAATCCAGTAACCCAGGTAAACGAACAATTTTTATCTCCGCCAAGGAGGTTATGTTTTTGCCAGCGTTTATCTGTCTGTCTGTCTGTGTACAAGATAACTCAAAAGGTTATGGATGGATTTTGATGAAATGTTCAGGAGTTGTCAGAAATGTGAAAAGGAAGAACTGATTTCATTTTGGGTGTGATCCAGAAGAAATCCTGGATTCTGGATCACTTTCAAATTTTCGATAATTGTTGCGTTTAGTTGAGGTCTGCGCTCTCTGAGTGCTTTTCTAGTTCCAACATATATTTCTTACAGGTTTTTATGTAATTTCATGTATTATTTATATTTTATAAAAAAAAAAATAATGTTTGAATTTTGGGGGGCTTGGAACGGGTTAGGGCATTTACATGGAAAACACATCTCTACTTAAGAAATTTCAGGTTATGAAACTTCTTCCAGAACCAATTAATTTTGTAAGTAGAGGTAGCACTGTATAAATATATGAATGCATACATAAATACATACTTTTTGCCTATGAATTAATAAATAAATAAATAAATAAGATACACAATTGGACATGAAATGAATAATAAAAAATATGTCTCACATGTCCATTTCCCAATGTTAACAATGTCAATACGGGGTCAGTGTAAGGTCAACGTGACTGCCCAGTTAGCTTATGTCATAATATCATATAACCACTGGAATTTTATTTCACAGATAGCAAAGAGAACTTTTTAGCAGCATCATTGATCGTTTTCTAAAAAGAAAAGCCCCACAGGAACGGAACATCTCAGATGAACCGACTTCTTCATGCAAGCCTTCATCCACCAGCTCTGAATCTGCACCATAGGTAGCAAAGGTAGTTGCTAGCGATAAGGCTAAAAAGAGGCAATATAAAGATGATGGATGGAAGCAAGCACATCATGGATGAAAAGAAGCTTTCCTGCTGAGGCCTACTCTGGTGCAGTTATCGTGTTGAGGTTATTTAAACTAAATAAACGGGCGATGCAGTTTGTGGCAGTTTGGAATATATTTTACTCTGGAGTGTCGTGAGATTTTATCCATTTTTGAAAGGTGTCGTGACTGAAAAAAGGTTGAGAAAGGCTGGTATAGCTGGTTACTGCAGTGCGGCTCCATCTGGTTTGTGTGTTAAATAAAAAATAAAAAGTCACTTTTTAATTTTTTAAATGTTTGATTGACAATCAAAAATGGAAAAAAACAAATCATAAACAGATAATGATTGATAAAATTACAGAATTTTAACATTTTCATTTTAAAGTTCTTCCAGGGGACGATTCAACAAAAAACAAGGTTATTTCTAACAACTGCCAAGTTGAACTCCCCATCAAAAGTTCCTGCTGTTACCTCAGAAATTACCTATTTTAATGTAATGATTGTGGCCTTTAAATTGTTAGGATTTTGTTGGTAGACTTCTTTTATTTTCCATAGAAAAACAGGATGACATTAATGCCCTGGCAGTGGCAATAAGCTTTAGTTTATTTTACATTTTTTAAGATGAGATTTACTCTAAATATGTGTTACTGACAAGTGCTGATGTTAAAAGTGTTTGAACAACAAATGTTCTGGCACTTTAGTTCATGTGGCAGCAGAACATTTAAATAAAAGTGACTTTTACACTTCTTTGGAATTCATTATTTGATTTTTCATATACAATGCGATTAATCGTGATTAATCAGGGAAATCATGCAATTCTAATCATTGCACAGCCCTAATATATATATATATATATATATATATACTTTGTGTGTATGTGTGTGACTGCAAAGCAAAAACAATGAGGAAATGAGGGGAGAAAGAAGAGAGGATGACTAAGGAATGCAGTAAAAAGCAAAGCATCATAGGAGCATGCCCTTTCCAGTCATGATCAAGCTGTCGGGGACAAAGTTGGAATAAAAGATGTGTCTGAGGGAGCTATTTTCAAAATCTTTCCACCAGGGACCCATTACTTTTGATGAGTTTTTCTCTGGAACTCAACTTACTTTATGAGTTATTGTGTCTAATTTATCAACTTGTGTACATGATTTTGGCCTGTGGGCAACTCGAGTCTTTGCATCTGGGTGATATCAGAGGGCTGTCTTAAAACAGCCATTTTGCAAGCTAGCTCATAAGTTTAAGACTCTTTTTCATTCCAAAAGACACATGTGGATATCAGAAATGCAGGGGAGCAAAGTATATATGTTATTTTGCGACTCAGAACACAGAAAACAATGCGTCTTACTTGGAGTGTAAGGAGGGTAGTTGAGGTTGTTATCAACACAGCCTGCAGACGATCCTTGCTTGAAGTTCGCCACCTCATTCATGTCCTGAAAGCACATATGTTTGAGTATGTGGTCCAAGTTTGATAAAACAGCTGTTTAAAGATAGCTTGTCCCTTTTTATGAGTAATTACAGTTATCTTTGACTTGCTACGCAAATGTTGGGAAATCAGAATCCATCTGCTAAATGATAATGTGATGAAAAGTAGATTATTAACACACAGCAGTTTTTGTTATCTTTCATGATAAGCATTAGTCAAGTGGTAATGGACATTGACTTCTGTGTTAACATATCATGAACAGTACAAATTTCAGTCTGTTTTTGTGTCTTCCATTGCTTGTATAACTTCATTGGCCTCAGTGTTCAACCCACAGTCAAGCAACTGCAACTGTAAATTGCAAATATTTAAGCTCACCGTCCCTCGTGTGTTTGTGTGGAAGTGCATGTGCATGTGCATGTGTGTCTGTGTAATTGGCTGCAGAATAATGCCAGGTTCAGAGTTTTTACAGCTACTGAGCAGCTAATTACTGAGTTCCCTTTATGCTTTGGAATCTGACTTACAATCCAGAGGGCGTCGTGTTTGACCTCCTGGTAGAATCGATGATACTCATCCACCCACCAATCGATGCAGTTTTGGCTTGTGTAGTCTGGAAAGACGGTCTCTCCCGGCCACACCTGTGAGGGAGAGAATATGAAATACTGTTGGTTTAAAAGCATTACAAGTACTTTTAAATGATCTTTGGTAAAACTATGAGAGAGTTAATTCCCCATCGCTGTGAGAGTTTCCCTGCATGAGCCTTCTGAGAAAAGAAAACTAAGCAAGCAATAAAAACTGCTTTTAGGTTTTTCAGACCAGCTAGTTATACTTGTCATGGCTGGACTAGAGGTAATGCATTTATGTAATGAATTATTTGTAAAAAAAAAAAAATAATACTACTGAGAAAAAAACACTTCATAAACATTTTTGTTCAAACTCTTAAAAGCAGATAATGCACTGCTTATTGCAAAAGGCAAATTGCAAACTTTAAACTATTCTACAAACTATTGAACTATTGTTCACCCAATTTTCTTCTTGTGTGTAAGCTATATATTTGAAAAGTCAAATAACTTTGATAGTTTTATTGATGTTTGCGAGTTGTTTCTTCATCATTCAGCGCTTGTTTCACCAGTGTTTTGATCATTAAAAAACTCACTAAACAAGAATCCGTCATCTTCATTGATTTCATTTCCCGAGGCATTATTGATATTTTACAAAACAGTTAAATGTTGTTGTCTTCCATTAGAATTTAATATTAATTAAAAAGTTACTGCACATACATATTTTAGTCTAACATCAAATGCATGTGTTTCAAAGATACAATGAGCGTTATGTCTTCGATTCGCAACTTTTGAATTTAACTGATGCTCCTGGAAGCTAACATGATATTTTGTTTTGATTCAAAGTTTGCATGTTGAGGTTAGTAAAAATAGGTAGATTTGAACGAAGGTTTTCAGGGGTAGATTTTTTCTCTTTCAAATATTATTGTTTTCATTCCATGGTGTCAAAACCAATTATATGGCTTCATTTCTTTTTTTTTTTCTTTTTTCTTTTAGATTTCCTGTTGCTTCAGTTCTGGAAAAATACTTGTCTGACATTTGCCATTTTACCTGGTTCTCTGCCATTCATTCTTTACTATCTTGAGAGCACCACCTTGGTGAATTGCAAACTTTTCCAGTACACAGACAATTAATTTGGAAGTTTATGGCCTCTCCATAAGCTAACTTTAACTTGTTTAACTTTACAAGTTTACCAAGAATTAAATAACTTTTCTAGGAGTAACCTATTTTACTAAAATTGGATTATCAGCCTGAAATGTGAAGAGAGATTATAAATCTCATTCCCATTACATTGTTAAGTGGATATCATCTTTGAGGAAGCAGGTAGGTGAACATCAAAGCCCGAATGTGCTAACAGCTCACAGAGCCGAAATCTAATGTCAACTGATTACAAAGACGTCATTTACGTTGTAAGGCGTTAATATTTTGCTTACAGCTTTGAGATGTGGGAATGAAAAGATGAACTAAAAGGGAATCGTTGGGACTGAGGAGGAAGAAAGGGAAAAGGAGAAGAGGGCTAAAAAGACAGACGAGTTGAGCGGAACACAGGAAGATCATAAATCAGCAATAAAAATCTTGAGACTTGACTGTGTCTTAGGAGTCGTCCTTAATGACATATACTGAGAAAAATTATTAATCAACAGAGAGAAGCTGAAATTTCCAGTGTGTCTGTGTGTGTGTGCACGTGTGTGTGTGCTTGTGCATTTTCTGGGTCTGAATCCTGCTGTTGAGACCAGAGATATTAAAACTCAAGGTTGGCCACAGCAGTGATCTCTTACTCCCTCTGGCACACGTTTTACAGTCTGCTTTGTAGCAGCGGCATGAATCATGCTTATGTATGATCAGCTGATCACATATAGATTTATCGCTGGATGTTTCTGGCAGGTGGTCAGTAATTCCAAGGTCAGGGCTCGATAATAGACTATTGCAGATAGCGTCATTCTTTCTTTCTTTCAGTCATTCCTTCCTTTCACTGCAGAATTTTTAGATTCCTACTAAAACAGACAAACGTGCAAACAATTTTAAAAATCTGCTGCCGTTTGCAGCTTCATATCAGTCTTTTGCTGTTTTTATGCTCTTTTCTCTGTCATTCTCTCTATCTTTCTTTTTTCTCCTTGTCTGTTCCTTTGTTCTGTGGACCTGGTCATATGTCTTTTTGTCTCTTCCATCTCTCTGAGAGTTTTGTTTCCTGCAGATGTCTCAGCTCAGTAACACAGCCACTCTTTCTCCCTTTCCACTTCCCTCTGATCTATAATCTGTCTGTCCGTCTGCCTGCCGTTCAGTCTGCCCATGTCTGTCTGTCATTTTCATCCTAAAACTTACACCCTCCTTTTCTCTTCACTTCCATCACTATTCTACCTCTTTTCTTCTGAAGATAAACATTCACTTGTTTAAGTGAGATTTTATGTTTGTTTTGTAGACATTTGGGCCAAAAGGAAAAGCTTTTATCCTCATTTTGCAAGCAATTAGCCATCCTAGAAACATAATAAATATCGGCCTGTCACTGTAGCTCTTTTTTTTTTTCACTGGAGCAGATAAAGCAGAGGTCATTATTAAAAAGAAGCAAATGTGTTCTGTCAAAAACCAGAACACATTCAGAGAAATAAAAAAAAAAAAAAAAGATAATTTGTAATCACACACGCATCCTCAAATAAACAAATTCTGACCTGTAAAGAATAGCATTTCCTTTAAAATGGATACAGTAGATATTGATACAAATGGATGGTATATTCTTTTGTTTTTCCTTCTGCCTTCCTCTTACACATAAGTGTGTCTGTATAAGTGTGTATTCTTATTTGCACACCTAGGCTGTTATGCATTGACTCAGAACATTTTAACATGAAACACTAATGTGGAATCAATGGATATGACCTGTTCACAAACACCATGAAAAAACGATTAGCGGAGGGATTGAGTTTAATCATGTGTGTAACCAAAAGTACTGGAGGAACATGCCTTTTACTCTTTGCTTTGACATTCTGGAGTGAGAAGCTTTTTAAACTTTGCACTCTGGTTGGTTGGATGGAGACTATGAAACAATCACACACTCAAGCAGAAACTAAATGAGCATTTACTGGTTATTATAATGATTTTTTAATGTAAAACATTCTGGATGGACGCAAGGGTAACAAAAACAATCCCAGACAGCAATAAATAAATAAATAAATAAATAAAGAAAATAGATTTGACAGGAAGACTTGCCTTTACATAAACGGAATAGTTTTGTACCAGAATGTGATTTATTATGGTGAAACACAAAAGAAAGACTAAAATTAGAGTTGGCCTGTAAAAACTGATTTCTTTCTTTTCATTGATCTTTGGCTAGTAGTTCAGTGAGTTTGTAAAGCAAGGCCTTAATCCTTTTTACCTTTGGAAACCATTGGCTTTGCCTGATAAAAGGCAAGTATTTGTAGCATGCAGCAGTTGTACTCTTGTGTTGGCTTTAAGTGGGAAACTGCATTCTGATCTTTTAATGACATGTTTAATTCCAGCTTGGTGGAACTTGTTTTATTTAACTGGAATTCGTTTTTTGATACTTGATCAAAAGTCCTTTGCACTGACATTCAAGGCACTGGATAACTTTATTTTTCTAGAGCAGTGGTCCCCAACCCCCGGGCCATGGAACAATTGGTACTGGGCCGCGCAGGAAAAAGATAGCTATATAAGTTTTATTTATTATATGAGACTGAACGAGCTTTTATTTTGAAAAATCTTTTATTTTGAAAAATGACCGGATTCTCTCGGTTGAACACTTGAGCACCAAAATGTAACCCAGCTAGCAAAATAAGTAAGAAACAGACGTCATTGGTAAGTTTCCTTGTGAAGGGGAAAATGCACAGTGAAGAGAAAGAACAGCCAACGACTTCCAAGAAAAAGAAAGCTTTTAACACACAATACCAGGAGTCCAACTGAAATATGGATTTATCACCACAGGTGATTCTATGTACCAAGCCCACTCTGTGTGTGTGTTTGTGTGTTTTTTTTTTTTTTTTTGTCATTTATTTAATGCTACCAGAGACTTTGATGTTATACTCATGTTATATTATTTTTATGTTAATGTAACGAGTAACGAGGAAGCGCCCCCTGTCCGCGGTAAAAATTGTCAAGCGTTGACCGGTCCGCAGTTACAAAAAGGTTGGGGACCACTGTTCTAGAGCACCAAGTGGTTTTATGGAATAATCTGCCTGCTGAAAACAGACACAGCACACCTAAACTAAATATCAGTTAGTGATGGGTTAGAAGGGAGAATAGGATGGTCTACCTGTGTAGTTACTGTATAATGCATTATTTTGGCTTTTAAGATTAGTGTTGGGATCCCTGGAGTTGTTTTTGGTCAATCTATGTTATTCTTATAAAACACTGGGACTGAATTGGAGTCAATTGAAGTGAACTGGACTGCATTTTATTTGTACTTGTTTGAACTTGACAGCTTCGCTATACCTTTAGATGACTTTTAAACTGAATTGATTTGAATTGATTTTCTTTCAAATGGACTGAATTAAACTGAGTAATATGGTAGTTAATAACGACACCCCTTGGCAGCCATGCTTGACCTGTGCCTCACAACAGTCCTGTGGGATTGAACTTGTCTCATGTGTTGCCTTTGAAAATAAATGTAGCTCACCGCTCCTATCAGAGGAGTTTCTCCATCTGATTCTGTGACCCAAGCATTCACAGCTGTCCCTCGGTCATAGGACTCATACGGAGCATCCCCTACCCTCCTACTGGTGGCTATTGCAGGATCCTAGAGGAAGAAATGCATTCATTAGAATACAGAATGACAGAAATTCAGTTTCAAATTATCTTTTGATGATAAAACAGCATTTGATACAAAGACAGAGCTACAATGCTGCTTGAGTCCCTGCTCTCATTATAGAGGTTCACATTGTCAGTGGGTGAAAAACTGTCATTGGGTCTTTGAAGTTGCTGATTTCAGTTAATGATACAGAATCTTTATTCATTTCAGGTGTTGAGAAATTCTGAGGTTCATGTAATACACAATATACTAATACATAAAAAGCAGCTTTAGACGCCTGACTGAACTGATCATTATGATTCAGAGATTTAAACTGTTCTTTTTTTTGGTTGTCTGTTTAAATGAAGGCAACCTCTAGATAACCTATATTGGTGAAATTTAAAGCATCATTACACTTAATTTAGGTCAACTCCACCTCATGTCTTTAAGAATTAAAGATTGTAGAATTTCTCTAAAGTCTGAAACACAAGGTAAGTTGTCAAAATTAGAATGTGCTTGTAGACAATTCTTTTCTTTTTCTTTTTTTAATTTGCAAAGCAATGCTTCTTACCAGGATAAGAATGTAGCGCTGGCCCTTCTCATGAAGGTAGTCAGAAAATGTGGGCAGGTCTGCAAACTTTACTTTGTCATAGGTGAAGTCTTTCTTGTCCTCCATGTAGTCTATATCAGTGTACTGAATGTCCTGTGTGAGGAAAAACAAACAAAAAAAACACACAAATATGTTAATATGTTTGTTGCATGAACAACCCGGTGAATTGACAGCATACAGGTTGAGTGTCAAACAATAGTCAAAGCTTAATTTGAAATGCTAAATTTCTGGCATGTCTTCCATCCATCCATTATCTATACCTGCCTTACCCTCTGCAGGGTCATGGGGATCTGCTGGAGCCTATCGCAGCTCATTTCAGGCAAAAGGCCACACATGGACAAATTACCACGCACACTCACAATCACAATCACTCCTACGGGCAATTTAGAACCACCAGTTAACCTCACATGCATGTCATGCATGACTATGTGAGGAAGCCGGAGTACCTGGAGGAAACACCTGGAGGAGAACATGCAAACTCCACACAGAAAGGCCACTGCTGAGGTTCAAACCAGGAACCTTCTTGCTGTAAGGCAACAGTGCTGACCACTAAGCCACCATGCTGCCTGGCATGGCTTCCCATTATTTAAAATTACTTTTGTGTTTTGCAGGTTCACATTAATTCACAGTTGCTCCTAATGCCTTCAAAATGTATCCACTTATATTTTCACTTTTCTGCACATCTTGCACAGGTCTGCTAATATGACATTTATATGACATTTTTCCCTCTTTCAGAATAGTCTATAGAACCACTATTAAACATTTACATTGTGATCTTCACAGTTTAAACATTAGCTTTTATTTTGGTCTGCCCTTGCTAAACTTTTGAACATATGATGTGAGTGTAAAAAAAACCTTGCTGATGTGCTGTTGAACCTTGAGAGGACAATGGCAATGCCAACATTTTTCTTTTGCTATCTCTATTATCCTTCTTTTTTTTTTGCCAGGCTGTGAGTTTATGCATGTTCTCCATCATTGCATTGGTTGCCAACATCTACTTCATATCAGTGGAGCAGATGGTTTCCAAGGCTCTGCCAGGTCCTTCCTCTAATAGTAATCATCTCCAGATATATTAGGGAGAATGTGATAATACCCTCTGTGGTTATGTAATGGTTATCAAATATGTTCCTGAGAACAACATGAGAGGAAGCAGCTGAAGCCTGAGGTATTTGGCGACTGCTGAGACTATCAGTAATATATACAGATTGGATGAAAAATTATTTGCATTATTTGTCAGATAAAATTAAGTTCAGAATTTTTTTTTTTTTTTTTACTTGCACAATCGTCGATGAGTTGTGATATCGTCTAATCTTATAAATATAAAGAAATATATAGATTAGAATTTGGAGATTACCCTCGTAAGTGGAAAAAGAAGTACATCAATCACCAGTTCTTTGTATGCAACAGACTTCTTGCATACATTTACTTACCTTCACAGGGCCAAGAGAGATAAGAAGTGAGGTTCATTCCGAAGAAAATGTCAACCAGAACTGATATTTATCAAATGTCTCAGGAGGGATGAGTTTCTGGAATAGTTTTACATTCAAATCGGGATGAACACGTTAATGAAGGAAACTTGGTCCATTGATCTTTGATCAGCGCTAACGTTCAGTGACGCTTGAAAAATGGTGGTTCTGGGACTGAACCTACACAGCACAGCGGACTCTCTGCTACTTGACAGAAAGCTGGATTACCCCATCCAAGCTAAAGGCCATCCCTATCACTCTGACTGTCTGTTGAGCCTCTATCACATCTTCACAGATAGTGTAGCGTTTGAGACTCTTGCCTTTTGAACCAAACAGTGATGCATGTTGGTTCAAATTCAAACAGGGGTGTACAAGATGAAGAATCGATCGCCTCCACATCCCTCCCTGAAGGAATATCACTATGGTAGCAGTTAAAGAAGTATCTCTCTGTGCACATCGTGAATTGGAACTCTTATTTCAGAGTTGGTCTTTATAATGGATGCTTTATTTATTTATTTATTTATTTTTACCTAGTTTACATTTTGTGTGACAAAAGGCAAAAAAAAAGGATCTTACATATGGGAGCCTCGCTGCACGGTTCCTCTCCACCGTTTCCTTGACCACAGTCAAGTTCCCGTAGTTCCACCGAGAAAGCTGGAAACCCAGTGACCAGTAGGCAGGAATGACAGGCCTGCCAATGAGCTGGACAGCATGGTTGGAAATAATCTTAATGCAGCATGCCAAGGTAGTTCACACACAGCACTTTTGTGCACCTTACTTGGACAGAAAATGTGCCCCATGAATAATTTTGAATTTAGGAAATCACCTCAAGAAATTCATGCACGACGTGTTCTGGTGAGTCTCCAAAGAGAATATAGAAGTCCAAGATTCCTCCTATTGTCCTGTAGGTCACAGCTGGGGCAGGCTGCAGAGTCACCTCTGAAAATTAAAAAAATGGTGGAGAAAATGCTCACTGTCTTACATTATTCTTATGATTGCAACACGGGCACATGTCTTCCATGAGATTAAAAATACAAAGCTTTTGTGAGAAAGAAGTATAGACGTAAATGAGAGAAACATGTCATGAGATGTTTCTACTGCTTTCACTCACCTTCTCAGTCATGAAATATTCTCTTTCATTTGTCAGCAAAAGGGTTTGATTGAAGCAACAGATGGTTAGGATGAGGCACAACTGATTCTTTTATAGGTAGGTGAGTCAATTTCTACCATATATAAGATAATGCAATATGCCTTTATTTATTTATTTTTTTACTATCGAGTCCACATTTCGAACATTACTACATTTTCTTGTGATTTTTGAATATGCAAACATCCCAGAGGACAGTTGACATGCATGGAACTGTGTGCATTGTTTCTGTGTGTGTTTGAGTGTTTATCTTTACCCATAGCATTGCTGTTCAGGAGAAAGACCCCAAATGACTTCCCACTTTCATCTTCCAGACAGAGGAAGAAGGGATAGTGTCCATAGAGGTTATGTGTTCCCTGCAGGAAATCAAGAGAGGATAAAGGGATATATATAGAAGAGTTGTGAGTTACAGGAGACTAAGCACAATGGGAGGGGTCAATATGCAGCCTAATCACCTTGTAATAGAGTTATACAAATGTAGGGATCGCATGCAAACATGCCACATATGCATATACACTATGGACATACACATTTCAGAGTTAGTCTTGTTGAGTTGATTTTCAGTATGTAATCAGTGATCCCTTATTTTTTGCAGTTAATGGGGACCGGCGCCCCCCCAGCGAAAATCAAAATCCGCAAACTGGAGCCGGAGCATCCCAAGCCTCAATAATGTGTTTAAAAGATGTTTAAAAAGCCCAAAAAAGTAGCGAGACACTGCAGCGAAACAAGACAAAGGCTCAACTGTGGTCTTTCTGTTACCTTCACAGCCTCTGGTCTCTGAACCGTAGTAAACAAACTGCTGGTATTATGCTATTTGTTTGCTCGTAATTAACGGCTAACATGCTAACAACAACAAAAGAAAAAGTCCGGTTTTCTCTGCATGGAATAAGCACTTTATTCTGGCACAGCAGGAACTTGTAACATCACACAGGTTGTATTGTTGGGCTCCTGTCAGTTAACAGTGAATGTAAATCTATACATGCTGGGCTGCTGTTTATGCTCACTCCACTTTTCATCTAACCCCATTTTCTTCTGCTGTCCCACAACGCACACACACTCCATTACCCATAAGGCCACATCATTACCGATAAGGCTACCTTCTTAAGGGGCCAGGCTGGCTCACAGCATATCTTCACTGTGAGATAACCCACACAACATCCTGTGATGTTTCCGCGATTAAAATTTTTTGTTTTACTTTTCTGAAATATATATATATATTATAATATATTTCCGCAAAATAACTAAACTCGCGGAATTTAAACCGTGAACTGGCAAGGGATTACTGTATGTCTTTCTTACCCCATTGGGAAAAGCATCTCTGGTGAATATGGGCCAGGTTCTCCAGTTGGTGTCGTGGCGATATCGCTGATGGACATGCTCTCCTAAGCCATAGATATTATGGGATGGAAGCTTAGCAGACAGCTGTAGGTACTGGTCTGCAAACACTAGTGGTGCAAATGTGGTGTCAAATCTGAAAGAACAGAAGGTAAAAGAATCACCAGTTAGTGACAAAATGTGCAAAAGTATTGGGGTGAGAAAAACAAAATGTTCAGCAAGGAGAAACAGAAAACGTGAATGAAAGACAAAAGAAAATGAGAAGAGCAAGACAAGGACGTCGAGGAGTTATTGCTGGGAGTAAAACCTGGGAGAAGACAGACTACCCCATCAAGCTCTAATAAGCCCTCTGGGTAGTTTTTTTCTTGTCTTCAAAACAAGACATGCATTGTTAGTTAGAAAATACTGAACCTCCAAACAGCTGTCAAAACATACAAGTAAAGGTTGAAAATGCATTAAATTTACATTGTGATAAATAATAATGGTATCAAATAGCTAAAACAAAGAAACGTTTTTCTTTGAAACCTGCAATGCATTTAACAGTATAACACTGATGGCATTGCACTTTAGCTCTAAACAGCTATGTGGAAATTGAGTGAACACGTCTATGTACATGTAGCTTTTACTACTAGAGATAACACACAGGTCCAAGGACAGAATCATCATTACTACACATTCACAGTCAATATCGGATACTCAGTTAAACACCGCACTGCTGTAGATTACATATTTATTTCTTCTTTTTATGATGTCAAAGATAAATATGTAATCCCTTTTATCATGCTATAAAATTTAATTTTTACTGGTATGGTGTTGTTCATGTTATTGTCATTCAAAAAAATATATATACCAAACTGTTTGCAACATGTTTCCCAATATTTACATAGTTTCCTATATTCATGTTTATCCATAGTCATATTTCGAATAACGCGAGGGGAGTATTATGTTGTTCAAAGTGTAAATGTGTTGTTTACATTTAAGTCAATGCTTTTCAACTTTGAAATAAAGAAGCGGATGAAAAAGAATGATTTTTCTCTTGAATAAACTACAGAGAGGTGATATTGTTTTTTCATAAAAACAACATTATGAGCATGAGTAAAAAAAAGATTATCGTAGTCTAGATTGCTGGGGATCCTCCCCAGCTAATCTCAAGAGCAGTATCCTCCCTGCTGGTTCAAGGACAGGTGGGCTGTTGAGAAACAGCAACGACTGTGATGAGAAAGATCTAAAGTTGTGTTTTTGTACTGAAATAACTTGAGAATTGTTGTTTCCAGCCTGGTTGTAAGTGGAGAGTGTGAAGGCCTTTCACTTTCCCCATTAGAATAGTCTCATTAAGAGTGGTGACAATATTTAGTTCCACAGTAAATCCAACTGAAAACAAAATGGTAAAACTAATGAACAAGGGCAGAAAGGGAAGAACTGTTTTTCCTCAGTTTTTTTTTCCATAGAAATTCTAAGCCACAGCCAGGGGTACAACAAATGATTCTTATTTTAAAACTCAGAGGTAATGACAGTAAGGAGTTCAATTAAGCGAACATCTGCGTTAACCTTTTGCTGTCAAAATGTTCTGAGGAGTTAATTTTTAACTGGCTCTGTTTTCAGATGCTTCAGGACAGTACTACTGATAAACTCAGAAGCCATGAGGGATTGCTACTGTTGACTTTAAAATAAGTTATCACCTGAAAAACCTAAGCTGTAATGTAATTATTTTTTTCTTTAAATCTTGCTGGACAGCATTGAAAAATGCTAATTTGTCTCGCACAACTGCACTTCCATTACTGCCATTAGTGTCATCTGTATGTTAGAAAGCAGCCTGGTAAAGTTCTAGAGTGAAATTATGCTTATTAAGCTGAACTATTAAAAAAATAATAATTTGATAAATGAAAAAATAATAGAATATTCCAACCTTACGCCACTCAAGCTAACAACTGAAACTGTGATCCTTCACGTTTTACCGCAGCGTTATTACTGCACTGTGAACCCATGTGGTTTCTTTCTGCCATGCAGTATTAGAGCCCAGTCAGACCAGCTGTACTCTGCTGTGCCCTCCCAGTTACCTCACTGGCCTGCACTCACAGCACTCCGGTCTCCATTGTGCCTCAGCACGACTGTCACCTTAAATACACATCATCACATTGTCACATTTCCTGTTTCTTTCCTCTCTAAGCATGACGAGTGGCTAGCGGATAACTAACGGCAACAACAGTGCAGTTTTTATACCAAAGAGCCAATAGAAGTATCGTGTTTGTTTTCTCTTTCACTCAACTGGACAACCCCATGAAACGTTCCATTTGCACAAACACAGAGCTTCGTTGCCCCAGGAGACCAGGCAACCATTAACTTTGAGCTTTATGTCATCTGTGATATTTGTCATTTTTGCTTTTGGTTATTTCAGCGTTGAAATGGTTCATCCCATTTCAAAATTTAAAAAAAAAAACACTATTAAATCAAGCACTCATGATGTTAATGGTTAAGGGCGCACAAATTAAGGCAGACTGTCACTGCAATCTCCTCCAGGACCTCTCAAGTGTGCCATGGGTAACGCTAAATATAACAAATCACCTTATATATCAAGAAAGGGAGTCATGTGTCGTTCTGCAGCAACAGCGCATGGCGACAAGGTATTGTGATGTATTGTATTTTCAATTCACAGCTTTCTGAGATGACAATCTCAGAATTCTGGATGGCAATAATTGAGACATGAAATTAAATATTCAGCAACTCAGCTTGTCATATGTTATCTTCTTCCATGGCACCTAACCTGACTCCAGGATCACGCCTCACAGTATTCTGCACATAAACTGGAGAGCTATCCCAATAAAATCCTACACAGAAATCTGCTGTCGCAACATATGGTTCACCTGTGGTGTGTCTTTCTCCCTGACAACAGGTTGTCAGGGAGATTGTA
The DNA here is from genome assembly GCA_018398805.1 of Hirundichthys speculiger. Classification (NCBI taxonomy): domain Eukaryota; kingdom Metazoa; phylum Chordata; class Actinopteri; order Beloniformes; family Exocoetidae; genus Hirundichthys; species Hirundichthys speculiger. The sequence goes on along the minus strand of JAGFBZ010000619.1, from coordinate 179,581 downwards.
TATATGCTGAATAAACAGTATATAAACATAAATACCTAAATCCAACCTTATTTCATTTGGTACCATTTACACAAAATGGATAATCAGGTACTGTTTATATTACCATCTCTGTGACATCATAAGGTCTTATAAACAACACTGTTCTCCATTGAACCAACATAGACAGAGGACATACACATGGTGAACACTCACAGGACTTTTTTGTTCTCTCTTCTGCGCACGATGAGACCAAAGGGACTCTGTGTGATCTCCAGGGTTTCACTGAGAGGGCTGGATGGGTTGTTGGGGACAGTCGGGATGTGCTCATGAGGAACCTCATACCTTTGGTTTTGGGAATCAAAAATCTGAGGAAAAGGAAACAGCCTGAGTATGGTCTCATATCTATTAGTCAAAATCACTCCTTTGGTATATTTCCTTTGTTTTGTTATTTTTGTCCTCTTTCAGGATCTTATGTAGACATGCATTGATCAGCTGTTTCATAAATTAGTTTGACCTGAGTGAATTTATCTCAGACAGAAAGAGAGAGAGAGAACCTTAAATCGAAGTCGATTGTTTGTCTGCATTTCTGCATGGAATGCCAGCTTTTCTATGTCAGCGCCAAATAAAGAAGGAGAGGCCATTCTGCTCAGCTGGGCTGTCATTACTGCAAAATCAAACACATGAAAAAACAAAGTCAGAGAAGAGTGGATATATTTAGTTTAAGAGATACATCTAATTTATTGACTCAATTAAAAAGAAGAACACAAAAAAATAATTCTAATTGGATAACAGTGATACTGTTTGATAATTTGGTTCTAGGTGATAAGGTGAACAATATATGAACTTCTGCTCAGGATGAAACAGGCAGGATGGATGGATGGATGGATGGATGGATGGATGGATGCTGCTGCTTTCACACTACATGATTTTAAGCCCAATCTTCCAGTCGCCAAGCTCACCTTCTGGTTGGAGGCAAATCAACACTCAATTGTAATGTGCAAACAAGTCAAAGATGCACCAGTTATGTGGGCAGAAAGAAAAGGACCTCACAATCTTTTTTTTTCTTCAGTGACTATATGTATGATCACAAAAAAAAAAATCTGACATTTGCATTCACAATTTATCCATTTACATGTATGATTGAAAGATATATGTTTCCCAGTTACCTCTGAGGCAAATGTAAGTACATAATGTTAAGTGTTATTTAAGTAAAGGAAAAAAATGCTGTAATAAAGATTTAATATAAAATGTCCAACATTTATTCTTGCTTTTACATAACAACTAAGGTGACATTAAGCAAAGGGATCAGGAAGAAAATGGAAAAATCCTGGTCATGTTTTAGGATATGGCATCCACTGAAAACAATTCCTTAAGTAGAGGTAGTGAAAAGAGAAAAGTGATGTGAAGAAGGCTCACAGATTGAAGTCATGTGGAGCAGTTTGGCATCAGGAAATAAACCAAACAGAAAGCCAAAGTGTTCCATCAAGATGTAAAAAAGCAGTGTAAAGACAGGGGAAACACAGATTCACCATGAGAATTCTGTCGCTCCACTGATTCCACTGTGTATCCATGATTAGTTGGGAAGAAACACCAGGGAACGTTTGTTGCATCTTGGGGTCTCCAGCAACAGCCACGCTGCTCACATTTCAGCTGTTCAGAAAGATTGATGATGCTCTCATTATCATTATCCATATCACCATTATTGTCATCACTGCTTCTCTTACTCCCACCATTGTTCTAATGATCATCACAACTAATGCAACCATAAACATTATAATCATCAATAATTACTAATGTAGCTGTGCTCAGAAAAGCTATTTGTTAAGTCATTTAGAATCCTCCTTTGATCCTGTTCCAAGATCTTTGACAAAAACTGTTCAAAAACAAAACTGTGGCTTCTTGGAGATGATGATGACTCATACCTTTGAGGCCCCGTGATCTGGGAAACAGTCGACTCTGTCAGACTCTGGAATGCTGGGACACTGAGGAACAAATACTTCAGCAGGGTCTGTCAAAGAGATTAGAGGTTTCTTTAAAGGAGAACAATGAACTCATGCATTTCAAAGTGAAAATCCAATAAATTTTAAATTATAAAAACAACAACAGCGTGCTCAGGAGTTTAAGATTTCATGTGCATGTGAACAATGACACAAAAATGGAAGTCATTTGACAGTTTTTTTGAGATATAGTAATGCCATACATGTGCTGGGTAGACACGTAACTGAATATTTAATCATTTAAAATGTGTACAAAAGAAGAATTGCCAGCTCTGTTCATAATGATCTGGTTGCATAACCACTTTATCATGATCATTAAGGTTGTTCGATCTCCTATAAAACCTAGAGATCATTATTTGTGTTATTTTGAAGGCACCAGTAATGAAATCAGTCTGCATATTGTCTGCAACATCCATTATGAAACATCTTTTAAGTGCCTTCAGAAAGTGATTGCTCCTTTTTGGATTCTTCCTGTAACCTGGAATTAAAATGCTTTTTTTTGTAGGGTGTGTGTCATTTGATTGACACAACATGCCCACCTCTTTGGCAGTGCAACATAATCTTGCCTCCTTGTGCAGGGCACCCCCTAACCAAACCCCCTTTTGCAGAAATTACAACTGCAAGTCTCTTAAGGTATAGGGACTCTTCAGTTTTGGCAAAAACTACAGGTTTGCTACATCAAGCCAATAGGATGTATATCCATTCCTCAAAGCCCAATAGCTTCAACTCAGTAAAATTAGATGGGTTTTGCTGGTGTAGAGCCATCTTTAAGTCATTCCAACTATTCTCATTTGGATTGAGATCTGTTTTAGGACTTAGCCATTCCAAGAAATAACGCCCTCAAATTACTCAAGTGTTGCTTTGGCATTATGCTCAGGGTCACTGTCATTCTTAACAGTGAACATGGATCCCAGTCTCAGTTTTTCTGGAAGATATAAACAGATTTTTTTCTCTCGGATTTGTCTGTATTTAGTAACAATCATTCTTTCATACGAATATGTCAGGCCTTCCTGATAAAAGGCATCCACAAAGCATGATACTGCCATCACAACCATTTACTGTCGTGATAAATGGTGATAACACTCTACTCCTACCCTTCATGTTACAAGTTTAACTGTCAAACTTTATAGTGGTTCAGCATATAAAATCCAAATAAATTTCAGTTTAAATTTGGGCTATAATGCAACTAAAAATGTGAAAATGTGAAAACACAAATACTTTTGCAAGTTGCTGTGTGTGTTGATCTAAAGACCAGTCACAATTTGGGATATTATGATATTCTGTTAATATTTTCTTTGATTTCAGAACAAAGCAAGGTTTTCACAAATACATTTTCTTTGACATGTTGTGTGGCCAACCTACCATCTGTGGAAATGCCAGGTTCTCCTGTGAGAAACAGAGCTATCATTGTGACAGCTATCACAGTCATCAGTAAAAACAGCATCAAGAGGATCACCTCCAGGCTCGAGAACCGCCTTTTCCCCATCTAACATACACGAACAAATGCACAATTTGGAAACATATATCTGACACACATATACAGTATAATGGTTTGAAAAAGAGAAAAAGGGACAAAACAGTCATCTTGACTCTAGCTTTTGCAAAAAAGAACCATCACATCACTTAAGCAACTGATTAATTTGCTCAGTGCACCCCTTTGTACAAAATAAAAAACAAAAAAGAAAAAGAAAGGAAACAATGTGAATGTCTGTGTGTGGGTGTGTGTCTGTTTGGATGTGTAAGAGGCTTATAGCTTTCTTGTGTAATGTACTGTGAAGAACAGGTGAGGGCATAGTGAGAGACAGATCCAAGCATGTGCACATGCCTGTTTTTTTCAGAATCACTCATACATTGTGCAGAGAAACACTGAAAATAAACCTGCTAACATGCGGCGTGACACACAGGCACAGAAAAATACTACAACCCATTGCAAGCTCCCTACTCTTCTTTTAGCTTGCAGTGCGCGCCTTAAAATAGGTTTCACACAACATATCATTTTCCTTCTGCCATGTGCGCACACACACACACACACATACACATGCTACAGCGACAGTCATTGCTTTATTTTGTTTTTCATAAATGTGAAGTTGCATGCGATGTTTTGAAATTTAGATTGGCGTTTTCACTCATTTTGCAGGGAGCCACACATGACCAACTTTAAAGTTGAAGCTTATTCTTTATCTTTTAAAAAAGGATCTTTCTTGTATTGCATTCATTCATCATGATCAATGGAGCTATTAAAATAGTAACTGCCTCTAGCTTTTCAATAATTATTCAGCATCATATTGTAAATCATGCTGAATTATCGTTGAGTGCTATAATCCACAGCACAGAAAATGTTTACTTACTGCAGTACAAGGTAAAGATTATTACTTGTTGAGTTAAAGAGCCTGATGGCCTGCAGCTGAAGTCTTACCTTGGCTCTGTCCAGGGCTCAGAGGAAGGTGAGTCTTGGTTCACGTGAGATAGCTCCTTATAAACCACAGGATGTATTGTGGTCAGAGGGTATCAACACTCCTTATCATGTTTGTTTGTGTGTGTGTGTGTGGGTGTGCGCGCGTCTGTGTGTGTGTCAGTGTGAGTGTTTTACAACCTCAGCATGCAGATCCAAAAGCCATAGAACGTCAGGTGACCATTTAAAGAGACCAACCGTATAAGTTTGTTCCAATCACTCCCACTTTTGTGTTTCCATTTTACAGCGCTAATGAGTGCATGAGGTTGTGTGTCTGTACAGGTCCAGTTGCATGGGAACACAATTAGCCGATAATTTACCTTGGGATGACTGTTTGGATTGTTTTTTTATGAGACTGTTTCTCAGCATGTGTAAACATTAATCCACCAACACGTGTCTGGCATGCACTCAATCGACTGTAGTTAGTTGAATTGTTTTATGTGAAATGTGAATCTCCTGATGGGATGAGTAAAGCTTCTTTCTGCATTAAAAAAGTCAAGATAGGCTTTTGTGTTTTGTTCAATAAGCAACAGGATGACCAGTAAAAGGAAATTTCCTAACCCAGTATTAAACTTTAAAGGTCAGGATTTGTTTTTTAATTCTTCCACTCATATTTTCCTCTAAGAGCACCAGTCCATTCATCATTGCAACCTAATACACAAGCGTCAATGCAAAATTCATGTTCACCGCAGCCAAACAATATTTCACTTAAATTTAATTCAATCCAATAGTACCAATTCAAAACATGAGTAATTTCAAGGTGATTTTTATGAGTTCAAAGCAGTTCAATTAAATTAAATTCAATATTATTTCAATTCAACCAAATTTATTGGAATCCATTTACAACCCAATTCATTCTAGTTGGGTGCAAATTCAAAATTCATACACTTCAAGCTTATTAAAAAAAAGAAAAAGCTATGGAAGTCAACAGATTGCATAAAATCTCCCTATCATGATACTCCTCCGTCTTGAGCAAATAAGAAGTGACAGCAGAGAGGAACAACTCTAACAGGAACAAAAAAAACAACAACAACAACAAAAAAAAATACAATATCAAGATGCAACCAAGGGACTATGTACTTTTTTAGGCAACTTATGTTTTAGTAAATGCATTATGACACAAACTCATGGACAATATCGATCATAGTGAATTTAAAAGACCAGTCACAAACTTGATTTCCAGACATTGCACATTTATACTTTATTCAGGTGGTGCAAATAAGCTGTTTGAGATGAATGGAGATGGCAGGGTCTGAGTTTGCAACCTGTCTGCATTGCACTCTCAATGTGTCTTGACGCATAAAACTCTTCATCAGTTTGATACAACAATTTTAGAGAAAATGTATCAAACAAGAATCACATCTGTACTGGAAGACACTGAAAGTTAACTATGTTGTGAAATTTTTAAATGTGATTTGAAATTCTGAATTTCTAACTGAAAGAATACCTGAAGTTTGATGCCAGCAACCCACCCCCAAAAAAGTTGAGACTGAACCAAAGAAAGAATGGATTTTATAAAGAAGCATTCACCAAAATCACATGTATTTCCATCCATGGGGAGTATTTCAGCACTTTTTGACAAACTTCAACAGAGAATCATAGATTAGTTAAATAAAAATATGTGTCCCAATACAAAGTTGCAAAGATCTTAAAAGACCTTAAGACTTTTGAATTCAAATCCACCTCTAAATGTGCATGACCTTAAGTGATACTGAAAACTATCATGCTACCATGACCAACAGAGCAAGGTTATTTCAATTAACAAAGACCATAAATGCACTCAGAAAGTAAACCCAGAAATTCTTCAGAGTTCTCTTGACATCTCAGTTCCTCAGTGCTAATGAAAGTATGGAGTTGTGTCTGCACATTGCTGTTTGCGTGGGAGTAGAATTAGTCTATAATTTTCCTTTTGATGACTGTGTATTTAGTGGTTTATGTAACTGTGTATCAGCATGTATAATCATTAACCCACCAACACATTTGCCCTATTGTTTTATGAGAAGTAGAACATTTCCAAAACTATATAAGAATAAGTACATTTAGTATATAAGATATCATACATCAGAGAAAAGGGCACATACATTACATATACTGTATATAGTCCAGGACTCAGTGGGCCAACGGTGGGCCAGATTAATTTTAATACTTTTGCAGTATAGACAAGTAAAACAATTAATAGAAAAACAAACAATAAGAAAGACGCATTATAACTGCCTTATTGGGGTACCAGAAGGTACACTTCCTTCGCCCTTCCTATTAAAGAGCTGCTAGAGCTGCTGCCTTGAAATGCCTGGTGACATAACTGTTGTGTTTTAAAGTAAATATACTGCAACTGGTAGCTCAAAAAGGTTAGCTGTGTTTGCTGACACTAAATTTCAATGGACTAATTGTTATTTTGAAATGCTCTATCAATTTGTTCTGATAGCTGCATATTTAAGGTGAATACATGATGTGGATCACTGTGGGCTACTGCAAAGTAAGCTTAACTTCCATAAAGTCTGTTCAGCTATTATGCTGACAAAATATTAACATTCTGCAACTGCAGCTATATTCCTGTGACTTTAGAATCACTAAACCACTTTGTGTAGTTAAATGAACTGCAAGCTTATGATAAGATTTAAGGCAAAACACTGCATTAACATTTTGATGAATGGCTATACATTCAAATTAGTTTTTTCCTCAACAGAGTTCTATTGGCCATGCCAAGGAGGTGGGTGACTGCTGAACCACAGGGCGCTGGATCTGCATCATTTCCGTAATGTGGCGCACATGTCAACAGGAAAGGGGTGGAGATTTACACAATGTCACAAGACATGTACTTAAAAACAGTTGTTGCAAATACATTTTTCACTTAAGTTAAATTCCAAAGGCCAAAGATTTGTTTTGTTTGTTTCATTTTTTTTTTTAATCAAATCCTTTTTAAATAGTTCAACAATCTTACAGAAAGGGCAGGTGGCGCTTGAGCACTGCCAGTAGATGAACCACCTGTAATCTATCTTTGCACTTGCCTGAATCTAGGGTTTAAAAAAATTGTTAAAGACTTGTTTGGGTATATGTACCGTATTGGCCCAAATGTAGGACGATATTTTATTCTAAAAATCATATTCTCAAAAAATGGGATCGTATTATAATTGAGGTCACGACTTTTCTATTGTCGTTAGACATCCACGCCACTAGATGGGGACGGGAGTGATGCGAGTGACAGTGAGGCCAGCAAGGCAGAAGACCTCCATGAGTAATGGACTCTGGTCTATTCTGATACACATATGACGAGCACTTCTGCACTTCTGTTTTATTATACTGTTGTATTGCAAGCACTCTTTCCCCTCCCAATCAAATGATTTATATATGAAGCCAACCAGTTTGGGTGAGTTTGCAGTTTACAGCTCTTTTATTTATTTATCTTTAATAGCAATTGCAATATAGCAAACTGTTTATTGCACTGATGTTTCATCAATGATGCATTGTATAACTGTTTCATTTCAATCTATAATTTTCATCGTCTGACTTGTTAACGTTGTTCTTCAATAGCACCTGACTCTGATGGTAATGCAGTTTATTGCGCTGTTATTTCATCAATAATGTATTGCCACTGCTGTTTTGTTGCAGTCCAGAATTTGTTTTTTACAGACTTAATTGTTAATGTTGTTCTTGAAAATGAATATAACTCAACTTTGATGGTCTCAAGTGACCCGGAGAACGATGGAATCACCTCAGCTCTATTGGAGAGATTTTTTTCTAAGGCTGAGCCATGAAGGAGAGAAAATAATGCATCTGGGTGACTGCAGAATGCAAATTATAATCTGATTATGTTCATAGTGTAGTAGATGCAATGAAATGTAATTATTATTGTGAAAAATAATGATTGGAACGATCAGTGTGAATTGTGTGATTCTTGTAATGGTAATGCTGCTCTGAGAGACGCAAAGTAACTGTTCAGCTGTGCTGTCATAAGCAGAGTCTGTGTACCACCATGGAATGTAAACAAATCTGTGTGTTGAAGTGAATGAGAGATGAATGAAGAGTATTGGTTTATTAAGGTATTAAAAACCCAATGAAAGTATTCATTTCGCTAATGACAAACCTAAAATAAGTGGGGAATAGATTTGGATAAAGCATAAATTTGGGTAGTTAATTAGGTAACGTTTCTTTCGAGATAGAAGTTAAATTTGCTATCCAAAACAATTCTGTGTGCTACCAAGTGCCAGCTCAGAGCTACCAGAGACACAACAAAGAGAAGGGAAGGCATCATATGAAGTTGTTATCGAAAATAATAGTTTCCTCTGCATACACAATTGGTCATGGGTAAGCTAGGTGCAGGAAATTGCTTTGGTGGGTGGCAGCACAGGCCGACCCTTGGAGGGGCTGGCGGGTGCTGCAACTTTGTGCAGAATCATGGCAAATGAGCACATATTCTGGATATTATCCAATCAATCAATTAATCGAGCTTTGGGTACCCTTTGTGACATACATAGGTACATAAAATATTAGGTAAGAATTAGCTTTAGCCAATAAGGTTTAGCGGTAGTGAGCCACTGGACCAGTAAACGGAGTAACCTTGGGATCTGAGAGGAGCAGGGGTTGTATGGCTGAGTACGCCTCTGTTGAGATGCCCTGTTGTATGTGAATAAACCAAACAGAGGGGTTGTGTGAGTTTTTGGTAATTATGTACGCCTCTGCAGACAGGCCTAAACTTATTCAGAAGAGTTATGTGACTATTTTTTGAGTTATGCATGGCCGACTCTATGAAAAAATGAATCATGAATTGTTGTGTGAGCTTTTGGTAATTATGTCCGCTACTGCAGATGTGCGTCAACCAATCAGAAGTTGTGAATTCTGAAGAAGACCGAACAAGGACCGTTTGGGGCTAAGGTGAGGCTGGCTGAAGAGGCATAAAATCTGAGGAGTTAAGCAGGTCTGGGTTCTTCCGTGGGCGTCTTCGAAGAAGCAAGACTGGCTTGGGACCGAGCAAGCTACCAAACATCAATCAGAATCAGAATCAGAATCAGAATCAGATTTATTATTGTCACTGAGTCAGCATCCCAACACAGTGAAATTTGTCTTCCCAGTACACCGTCCAAGAGAAACATACAGAAACATCAACAACAACATATGGACAGGAGTCAACGGTGCTTGGGTCAGCGCTATAAGAGCGCTTCTACCGTGTCAGAGAGTAGTACACTTAAGCACATGCCCAAGTACACCACCCTCCGGCCAGGGCACTTTTAGCAGAAGAAAATATGATCACATAGGGGATGGAGGGGGAGAGGATAAAAAAGAGGTGTCTCACACCACATGTCCTTGATCAGAGGCACATGTTGTGGGATTCACAAAAAAAACCTCAGCACAAGCATAACAAACTTATTACGAAGACATCATATGGGTCAGGAAAGAGGTGGGGGGAGGGGGAGTGTCCAGCTAAACAGTCTGTGCGCTCGCTGCGCGAAGTGCCCAGTCCGTCAAGCGTGGTGGGGTAAAAACATCCAGGAGCCAGCGGAGGCAGTTGGGCAGGGGGAGGGAAGTGTGTGTGTGTGTGTGTGTGCATGTGTATGTGTGTGCATAAGCCAGTGACCCCTGGTCTGGAGCCACAGGTGTTGTTTGGAAAGGGGAGGGGGTTGGGAAGGAGCGTCGAAAAGTCATAATATTCAGGAGAGATTAGGTCGAAGGCCGGCCTTGAAGGCGAGCTTTGAAGGTGAGAAGGGAAAAACTTGGGAATTCTTCAAGAACAGAGACAGAAAATGCTCAGAACGGATTAACCAAAAACTTCCCAATTCTTGAGGATAATGTGGAGCCTTTTTGAATTTTACCCTAGCTCACTGCTAGCAAGGAGGAGGGGCCAGATATCAGAGCTCCCGGGGCCTGACCATGTGCTCTCTCCACCTCGCTTCTCAGCAGCCTCGGAAAGTGCTAACTGGCCATTTGCCTACCCCCAACCATCCTTGGATCAACGCAGATGAATCAATTCAAATGGATGAAATTGGAATTATAAGCCACAGCCCAACCCAAACCAACCTGGATCAATTCAAATGAATAAAATTGGAATTACAAGCCACAGTACTTCCAATCAGCCTGGATTCAATGGAAATAATTGGGATTACAAGCCATGGCCTGGATCAACACAGAAATATGGAGTTGCAGGTAGATTTATTTTAAAGTAGAATTAGAGTTTGTTTCCCAATGTTTAATTAATGAATGCTGTCGCTTAAACCTGCTAACCTGCTTAATAGATATATAAAATTAACATAAGACATTGTGGTTGATATTGAAACCGTAGCCACAATTGTAAACATATGAGTATGCCTCTGCATTAACAACAAAGGTTCTTAAAAGTTACTCTAGCCCATTATAGTTACAGATCCTTGGGGCTTGCTGTCCAAGCCACTAAACCTAACCTAGTCGGTAACAAGAGCCCAGATCATGAGAGGAGAGCTGCAGTTAACAAATGTGACCAATAGCTGGACTTTGAGCCGCCAGGCTATTCCTCTTAGGTCAGTTATTGGAGTAAGCAGGGTAGACATTTGGATGAAAGTATGCAGTTAGTGCTAGGCGAATCTCCTCGTCACCAGCTTAAATAAGTTGAGGGAATCTAGTGAGGTAAACCCCCCTAGACCGCAACTTTCGAACCTGTAGGATGGAGAGCTGGTCCCGGTGACAGACTCTGCTAGTCAGAGGCTAAATCAACCTGGGGGATCTAACAATGGTTATGCACTTATTGACGTCATTAATGCAGTTATTTAACTACATGGTTGTTGCTCATTCACTGAGTCATAGTCTCAGATTCTAAGAGAATACAGTTTATTGAATAGTACTAAAGTTTTGATCTAAAATAACATGAAAATCTGATATGTACCTTACTTTAAGTATGATACCATACTTCCTAAAAAAGATGAAATCATTAAAATGTTTAACAATACAGGAGAATGTGTGAGTTTTTTTATAATAATTGTACAATAAAAAGTTGTTATGAATAAACTTATTGTCTTCAACATATTTAAATCTTCCCAAAATGATATTTGAAAACTAGGGGTGGTCTTATAATTAGAGTAATAATAGAGTAATAACAGAGTAATATAATCCTATATTCGGGCCAATACGGTACATAAGAGTATTAAGATATTACAGTCAATTTCATGTATAGTTAATGGTCTCATTAGCAGTTCTTAGTTGATATATCTAATGTTTTGTCACATGCAAATGTTTTCTCTCTTCCTGAAGACACAGAACACCACTATCAAAGGAAAAGATTTTGGGAAGCCATTAGCTGAGCATCACCTCATATACAGGGGCTTGCAGTCCTCATGCAGCTGGCCCAGGCTCCAGTCCCAACTGCATTGTGTCTATTCACAACAAGGTCAACAATATATATATATATTTGAAAAAAAAGAAACTTCTGTTACTACTTTCAGGAATTATGCAGTAAGACGTTCTATTGACATAATCTTAATTTAATGGGTAGAAAGATAAGACAATGGACATGTGTCCTGAATTGAAAAACATCCATATTTTATGTGGTCTTTTTTTTTTCTTTAACAAAAAAAGTAACTAAAAAAATAGACATCAAAGCTTGATGGACCAAAGATGAAAAAGACTTTCCAGGCTGCTGTCAGCAAAAGAGAGAGTGTTAATATCGTGGGGTGCATCAGTTCACATGAAATGGGCTGAGCTGCATGCATATGTTATTAATGCACGCCTGTATTGGAATTTTGGGCAAACACAGCTACCATCAAGGGCATTCCTTTCCTTGAGAGATCCATGATTATTTCAGCATGAAAATGCCAGACCTCATTCTTTATGTCTAGCAACAGCATGGCTTTTTGGACACAGACTGTGTGTGCTTTACTGGCCTGCAGTACATATCTGTCTCTGAGTAAAAATATATGGTATATTATGACTTGATGAACAGCTGAAATCTTATACTGAGATATTGCACACTCTTTTATTGCACTCTTTTAAAACTGCCACAATAAGTAATCCCAAAACTAACAAGTCTAATTAACTATTCGGTAAGCACCGCCCCCTCCTTGGTTACTGTTGCTAGGTCAGACATTCTCCCTGCTCCTCCATTAAGGACTATATTAATTCGCTATATTTCTAATGCCTATCATCAGTATTTATATTACACTAGAATAACGCCATGGTGAAATATTGCTGCCGAGGACCTGCAACAGTGAATCGAGGTGTCCAGAAGGTTTGGAAGGGGCATTTTTATTCCCTTTCCCAGGCCAAACAAATGCTTGAAAAATGCAGGCTATGGGTTAAGTCATGTGGCCGTCCACAACTGAATGTGGGGAAAGTTACAAAACACACCTACATTTGCTCCAAGAAATTTAGCTTTGTTTATTAGAAGATTGATTTAACCATTGTTTAGTAAAAGTAATAATATGATAGCTGGCTAGCGAGCTCTGGTCCATAGTGGAGAAGTCATTGACACTATGGACCAGAGCTGATGCTAACAGAGAGATGTTTTCTCTCATCACCCTCCCTGGTGCTAAATCATATCACTTTTACTAAACAGCGTGTTTGTAAACACTGCTGATTGACAATCATAGTTCCTTGGATATATTCTTAAATCCCTTTCCTGTTTTATACAATTCAATTACCTTTTCGCGCAGATCTTTGAACAATTCTCTTGCTTTCCCCATGACTCAGAATCCAGAGATGTCAGTGCAAGGGTCTTTCTGGAGCCCAGAAACTCACTGAACCTTTATACGCACAATGATTGCAAGCAGACAGAACACAGGTGTGGATGGTTACCCTTAGTAGGCATACAAACCCGTTTTTGTCAACTTGTGTGCATGTTATCAGGCCAAAATGTCAAGGGTATGTAAACTTTTTAAATTGTTGTCATTATGATTTAAAAAGAGTAAACACAGTTGTTTGATAATAAATGGCTTCACCCATGCACTAACCATGAGTGAAAGAAAAGTTTTTGTGTTATCGGTCATATTCTTAAAAAAATGGCCAGGAAATGATAAATTCTGCCAGGGTATGTAAACTTATGAGCACAGCTGTACAGTAATGTTCAAAAGTTTTGAGAATGACACAAATATTACATTTTCATAAAGTCTGCTGCTTCAGAGTTTTTATGTGTTTTTGTCAGGTGTTTCTTTCTTATAATGAAATACAATTAGAAGCATTTCAACAGTTTCAAAAGCTTTTATTGAGAATTACACATAATTCATGCAATGAGTCAATATTTGCAGTGCTGACCCTTATTTTCAAGACCTCTGCAATTCTTCCTGGCATGCTGTTAATCAACTTCTGGACCAAATCCTGACTGGCAGTCCATTCTTGCATAATCAATATTTGGAGTTTGTAAGAATTTGTGGGTTTTTGATTGTCCACCCGCCTCTTGAGGATTGACCACAAGTTTTCAATGGGATTAAGATCCGGGCAGTTTCCTGGCCAAAGGCCCAAAATCTTAATGTTTTGTTCCCCTGAGCCATTTCATTATGACATTTTCTTTACCTCAAGGTGCTCCATCATGCTGGAAAAGGCATTCTTTATCAACAAACTGCCTTTGGATGGTTGGGAGAAGTTGCTCTTGGGCTCCAGGGTGCCCAAGAAAGCCCTCACACATCCCATCATGCAGCCTCTTGGCGTGGCCGTGTATGGTCCATTCAAAGCCCGAGCTTTCGATAGGTGGATGAGATCAAATCCTGGCAAAACACTCACCATCTACCAAGTTGCAGGAGTTATGAATCAAGCCTTCATGACAACAGTGACACCACGCAACATCACTTCTGGGTTTAGGTCAACTGGGATTTTCCCATACAATCGTGACATTTTCCCAAATCAAGTGTTTACACCATCCATTCCATCAGACCCGCCAAATCCTGAGCCACAGCATGCCACCGGAGATGCTCCACCTCCAGCAGAAGGTACGGAAGGCCTGTAACTTGCAGATGATCCGCCTGAAAATGAACCTCCCGCTGCAGATAAGTCACCCCCCCCCATACTAAACCACCCACTCTCTTGCCAGCTGACATGGATGTGCCACAAATGACCGGCCAACCTGGATACATCCCTCCGCAGGAAATGATTGCACTTCCAAAATGCACCCCAGAAAACAAACCACACGGAAACGCGTGAATACAATCATCCTCACCGATACTCCTGAGATGCAGGCACTTGAAAAAAGCTTTTGAAGAAAGATGAAAGAAACTGGAAGAGAAAGTGAAAAACAGCAAACAAAAAGAAAACCAAAACAGAAACCGATCAAGAAGAAAATCACAAACAGTGCTCTGAAGAAAGTGATGTTCCTGTGTCACTCCATGAAGCATCTGATGATGAAAGATCCGAGCCTGAGAAAGGTCAACCGGGAAGCAGGAATCTGTCACCGGGTGACTTTGTCATTGTCAATTTTGCAACCAAACTCAGGAATGTCCGTTACATTGGTAAGGTTGAGAAAGTTGACGGTGATGAAATACTTACACAATTCCTTAGAAGAATCTAGGGAAATGGGAAAGTATGGCAGAGACCCATTTTTGCCATAAACCAAAACGATGTGGCACATGTAAAAGCAATGATGTGAGGAAGCTGCCACAACCTACGAGGCCTAGAGGGACCACGCAATGAGAGCAATTCTTCAACTTTCAATGCAACCTTCAGGGCTGGAATGTAGAAGGCCTCACTACGGAGTGAGAGGTGTTCTAATCTGAGTTCCGCTACTGTGAACATGGTACTTTTCTCTCATTTGAATGGTGAATAAAACATTTTGAATGATATTTTGTTGTGTTTGTTCAGAGTTACATTCAGAGTGGAAAAAGTAGGTAGGACATTATACCCCTAGCAGGGTCATTTTACCCTCTTGAAATCTGGACTTTGTCTTAGTTTACCCGATAGCTGTAAATTGAGACACTTGACCACTTTTTAAAAACGATTATATTTTCACTGTCTTTAGTCCTACAAACATTCTGATCATTTCTGTTCTTAGGAAAGATCCTAAATTTTTGGGAAATTTGTTAGTTTTATAGATACATTTAGCTTGCTTATAGGCGGAGGAATGTAAAAACCATCTCACATTAGCCCACACTCCCCTACGACTTTGGAGAATGTACTTCAAAGTATACAAGTCCAGGCTTTGCATACTTGGAATTGGGAAAGGGCCAACATTATGGCATCTGCCACAAAGCTAGATGTACACTTTGATTGGTGGAGCTCGCTTGGTTCTACCCCACTTATGACTTTTAAGGGATGAAGGGACCCTCCGTATGTGCGGGGGGGAGGACGTGTTCTGCAGTGGACCACACATGGTTCTGGTGAGTGCTGACTTTTTTCTTAGTTTGTTTTTGTACTGACATAGGGCGAGAGAGCAGTGGATTATTGTTGTTTGTTTTCCCATTGGACCTGTTTATTGTTTTTGTACAATGCTTTTTGTGTTAGTCTGGTGTTGCGCTTGTGTGACACGTTCCCGACCGCCTGGGCTGGTTCCATGAGTCCAGCCATGGAAGTCCACCAGGGAGTCCACCAGTTCCATGGTGTGTTCGCTGTACGTTGCCGGCACCGCGTTTTCTGCCAACGGTTGAGTGCAGGGCGTCTAAGGATTAAATCGGTTCACGACATTACTTGCCAGGGAGGCAAGGCTGCTCGCGCACTAGAATGTTCAGATTGGTTCCGCGCGCTGCCTGGATAGCGCTTAGACAGGATTTAAGTTAATAAAATGTAAAAAAAACAATATAAAATGTACTGAAAAAAAAAAAAGAAAAAAAAAGAGTGGAGAGCTGTATACTCGTGATATGATGATGATCAGAGAGAAAGGACAGGAGTCCGGAGCTCCGTGGTTGTGAATCTAGGAGATTTAGTTCGGTGGGTGGGGTGTTCAACCCCTTCAGCAAGGGGTGTTCAGAACGCTACTAGAGGCCTACGGTCCTCAAACCAGCTCTTTCTGGAAGTCCCCAGAACAAGGACTAAACTCTGGGGTGATCGGGCCTTCTCAGTTGCCGGACCCAGACTCTGGAATAGGCTGCCCCCAGAAATGCGCACTATCACTGACTTTGGGGTTTTTAAATCCAGACTTAAAACCTATTTATTTAGACTGGCTTTTAATACACAGTATTGATGTGAGATATTTTTAATTTAATTTTAATTATATTGTTATGTCGATTTTAAAGTGTTTTGTTTTAATGTGGATTTTAATGGAAAGCACTTTGGTCACCTTGTGTGTTGAAAAGGGCTCTACAAATAAACATTGATTGATTGATTGATTGATGGGGGGTGGGGGGTCGGGGGGGATGCCCCTGCCCGTACCGGAGGCGGAATAGAAGTAAACAGCCGGCATTTGTGGTATTTGTCAGTTGGCAGTCCAGTCTACATCCGGAACTTTTTCTTCTTCTGGGAATTAATTTAGCTCTTCCGTCAGGGGTGTGGAACTTGAACAACTTCTGTGTGTGCAGTGGAGTTTCCGTTCCGGCTTCACCGCGAAGCAGACGGGAAGGGTTCCGCTGTTGAATTGTTGAAACTTTTTCTCCGGGTTGTCTGGACTGTGTTGTTTTGTCGGGTTTGTTTGTCAATATACGTTGCGGATATTGATAAGCCACAGAGGCATTTTTTGGTAGTTCTGTAGTCGACTTCCGTGTTCTACCGAGTCCGTGTGTGTGTCAGTCTGGGGCGACAGGAATGTTCCACATGGAGGCAGTGTGTTTGTGTTTGTGTGTGGCTCGTAAATCTGTTGAGTTTGCTGCGTTTCTGTGTCGTTTTGAAGAAAAAAAAGAAAACGGGATGAAAGAAAAAATGAAAATTATGGAAAACATAAAACAAGGACGACGAGGAGTCGAGTGTTGTGTGACTGCGCAATTAGTTTAGTGCTGTTGTTCTTCATAGGCATTTCACTGACATGTTTAAATATTAAATCAAATCAAATCAAATCAAACTTTACTTATAGAGTGCTTTTCATGCCCTCAGGCAACACAAAGTGCTTTACATAAAAAATAAATAAAAACAATGCACATTAAAACAAAATAAAAGCCATTACACACCCCAAGATACTTTAATAGCAATTAAAAACACAAACATACAAGCAAAGCCATCCTCCCATTACCCCTCCATTCTCCACAAACATAACAAAACTCCCTCTTTTCTGTCTCTGAATGCTTCTTTTTAAATAAAAAAATATAAAAAATATCTAAATATCTGGCTTGGCAATTCTGCAAAGAAACAATCATTTTGGGGTTCTATTCACTCCAGGAGCTAGCCCACTCACACCCAGAGAGGCCATCACTAAAGCAACCGCCCAAGGCAGGCCAGTCGTTAGACTGCAGTGCAGGACCCCTAGCTGCCCAGACAAGGGTGATCACTGTGGCAACACCCCCCCCCAGACAGAGCAAGCAAAGCCCCCAGAGTGAAAGAGTCCCATTGACATAAACACTTGGGTAATTATAAAATAAAATAAAAAATGCAAATAACTAAATAGAATCAAATAAAAATTCAAAACAAATATCAAATTACCTTAAAGGTGGGGTTGGTGTTCTTTGAAAAAACGGTTTCCAGCAATCCAATTCCAGTGAGATTTTGCAAATATACACTCCCTTTCTCCTCCCAAAGGCTCCGCCTCCTCCTCTTCAGCTCACCCCTCGAAACCACGCCTTCACATGATTCATGACTACATGAACCGCAGGGAGGGAGGGAGGGAGGGGGGGCGGGAGTGCATTGATATTTGATGGACGTATTAGGCAGCCAATGAAAGTATTGATGATCACTATTTTGATTGGTCAGAGTTTTTCTCTGATTATACCCTCTAGATCGGACCAAAACATTTCGTTTATTTTGCAAACATTTTATTTCAGTGGGTGCAATGGGAATGTGAAAAGGTTTTCAGGCAATATTGTAAAAAGTGCTGCAATAAAAGAACACCTACCCCACCTTTAAGACAAATAGCAATAATTAAAATGCACATAAAGGCACTTAAGAATATAAACCAATCAATCAATAAATAAAATAGATAAATACATAATGATAAAAAAATAAACAAATACATACATACACAAATAAATAAATTAATTAAAAAGTGATTTGATAAATAATTGAGATGAAATAAAATTCTGTTAAAAGTTAATTAAAAAGGAAGGTCTTGAGCCTCTTTGACAACATCAACAGTCTCTGCAGCCCCGAGGGGTATACTACGAAGCAAGTTCGACACAGCCAGGCTTTCTTTGGGTGAGCTGGCTTAACAAACCTGAAACTCGCGATCACTGATAACCGGTACCACGACGGTGGTTATCAACTATCTTTGTTAACCGCGGCTTTCTGCTTTCTGCTCTGTGCGCGTTCACATAAAAAGGGGCGTTTGTCGCGTCATTTGACGCCTATTCCGGATAAAATGGATCGATGGCGGTCCGTATATTTCAGTCAGGAGGAGCAGATTTTAATAATGCAGGGCTACGAGGATTTCAAAGAAATCTTTACGGCCAAAAGCAACACTGTAGGGGCGAATAAAGCCAGAGAGGAGTGGTGGCAAAAAATTGCAGATTGTGTAAATTCGTAAGTTATATTTATTTCACCACTTAATGCACCTTAATTAATCTCCCTCCCTCTTTTAGAGCGCTTAAACTTTAAACTTAATGCAGCAGATTTAAACATTATGTAGGTCTGACTGTCCCATTATGAATGATAAATGAAAATCACTTTAGTTTTTTGCTAAATCTATGTGAAATTAATTTAAGATTTAATATTATCTGTGATACCAATATACACTCACCGGCCACTTTAATAGGTACCCTATCACCCTGGGGAATCTTATGAATGAATTATATTAAAACATTTCACATGAAATTCCACGTCACACTGATTATCAATATAATGGACTATTAATTTATGTTACCTGCGATTTTGTAAAACGCTTCTTTTATTTGAAGCGTGAGCAGATGGCCAGGAAATACTACAAACATATTCAGCAGTTCAGTAAGAGCAAGTACAACCTTACATACAGTATTCTGGCTCAGATTTTCTGCATCACCAACTGAATGCATGTAGGTTCCCGTGGCAAAGAAACGCAAAGAAACGCACACCGTTTGCGCTACTGTGAGCGCACGGCTGTGTTTGGTGGCGCTGCCAATATATGGCTCTAGCAGATTACAAATGTAACGTATTCCCTCAGCTGGAAATCTATGGCGTTCATAAAGTATATGGTACGCCTCTGTGCTGGCAAGAGAGAAGAATGGACAGACTCTGGCGATGTTTTTAAGATGATAAAATCCTGTTTTTGTAATATTTCTAATATGTGGAATAAAATCCAGCTCAGAGTAAAAAAGAACACCCAGGTTTCTCATACAATGAGAGGGTTTAAAATGATGTAGTTTTGATAAAATGATCTCTTTCTTGTTTTCAGGACCGATAATTAAAACCTCAGTTTTGTCCTGGTTAAGTTGTAAGAAGTTCTATGCCATCCATGATGTTATATCTGTAATACAGTTTAAAAGAATGTTAGTCATAAAATGATTTTAACAGTGATGTAGGAATGGGATCTAAAAGGCAGGTTGTTGGGTTCAGTTGGGAGAAAATCCAACCAAGCATCTCTGCATCAACCAGGACAAAACTCTCCAGTGTTTCCTCAAGTAAAAGCAATTCTCTGATTTGAGATCTGTAAAAATCAACAATTTGTTGAGGTAAAAAGCTAGATCTAAAAGCATTGATCTTATTTCTGAAGTGGTCTGTAAAGTTCTCACATGCGGCAACTGATGGCCGCATGGAGGATTTATTAAAGTCTGCATTTATTAAATATCAATGGTTTTAAAAAGGAATTTAGGATTGTTTTTATTCACTGTACTGAGATTTGAGAAGTGAGGTGTTGTTGCCTGTTTAACTGTATTATTGTAGATTTTGAGTTGTTTAAAATTGCATAATCGATTGTTAGTTTCGTTTTTCGCCATTTTCTTTCTGCTCTCCTGCAGTCTGTCTTCAGCTTTTTAATTTTCATTGCTTCTCCATGGTATCTTTGATTTAGTTTTTACAAGTTTTGTCTTAAGTGGATCTGCTGAGTTATGAGCCTGATTTTAGCTTGTTAAAATTATCAACAATAAAATCACAGGATACAGGTAAAATCTGAGCTGAAGCTTCGGAATAATATGTCAATTAAATTTGCAATCACTTCAGAAGTAATATATCGTTTCTTCATAAGTTCTTACCGGGGCCTGCTGCTGGCTGAATCTGGTGATGTTAAAAAACTCACAATAGTGGTCAGACACAGCCAGGTCAACAACAGTGGACAGACCATAGGTTATGAACAGATCCAGGGTGTGTCCTTTGTTGTGAGTAGGCTGGTATGTTTTGTTTAAAAAACCAAAGGCTGTAAAATTCTCTGGCATAGTAATCAATACTGTTATCAATGTGAAGGTTAAAATCTTTTTGTATTTTATGTGGATAGAAGATAAAAACTCTGAAAATTCTTGAACAAAACTGGTGGGAGGACTTGGTGGTCTACAAACTGTAGTAGATAAAACTAGGTTGGTTGTTAAAAACAAATGAATGATGCTCAAAAGAGAGAATAATTGTGAGTGAGAATATTTGTGTTGATATGGACTTTTGAGCAAATGAAGCTGTTTCACCACCTTTCTTACCTCCTCTTGTGGAAAATAAAAAATATATAATTTGGGGGGGGGGGGCTTGGTGAGAATAAGTAGTGCATCGGTGCCAAGCCAGGTTTCAGTTGAAAAGTGACAGTCAATGTTATTAGTCTAAAATCAGATCATTAATAATAAAAGGTTTGTTTGACAATTATCGTATATTTAGGATAGCCATATTAAGTAATGTGGGTAAGTTCCATTGGGAGATTACAGATGTGGGTTCTGGAACAGGAAGTTGTGTGTGTAATGGATGGAGACATCTGACAGTAGAGGTAACTGAACATGATCGGGTATGTTTGTAATTCTACTAGTTATGTGTACTGGTATATAGTGTGTAAAAAAGGGAGTTTTAACTGGATGAGATGTGTTCTGGCTGGGCCATCGATTAGAAAAGGCTTTGCAAGAATAGAGGATGAGTTCAATGATCATGGAGAGAAGAAGAGAACCTGTTTGATTGGGATGTAAACCATCTAGTTTGAAAAGGTGTGGTCTATTGTAAAATGTGGTGAAGTTGTCAATATAATGGAATAATTAATGGAGTGGCAGTAACCTTTCAACAAGATATGGAGCTGTCAGATGCAAGCTGGACTTGATGTCTCTATAATTGGGGTGAAGGTAATGATGGAAATGATGCAGTGTGTATTTAACAGTTGGATGTTGTGGATGAGGTTAATAATATCCTTCTTTAAAGTCTCGGAGTGTGGGAATTTAAGATCATTTGTACCTGCAGTATCAGAATAGTAAAAGCTGAGGGTGGCGATGGGAAAGTTGGTGGGCGGAGTTGCTGATGTCTGTGACAGCTGCACCTGAGTGGCAGGATGTGTAGCACCTGTTCATTTGGACATGTCGGACAAAGGAGTCTCCCACGATGAGTACGCGAGGTCCTGCACCAGCTGCCGAACGTCTCCAAGCCTCCGGGCCCGCAGTACCAGAGGATGGAGGGGGTCCATCCGCAGCGGTGTCCGCCGTAGCGGACGGAGCGAGACAGGTGAAGGCCCCAGCCAGAGCTGGAACGTGGTCCTGACCAGGTCCATGGCAGGTGTCAGAGTGTTTCCCTCACTGTAGCCATCTGGAGCTTCCGACGCTTCGCCGAGGATGAGCCCGGTGATGACCATTGGGACTCTGCGGCTTTGGTCCAAGCAGGACCCACGGTTTGTGCAGTGGTGGTTGGCGCAGAGCTGACAGTCAAGGCAGCCTCAGAGTCGCAGCTGGGCGGTGGAGCAGCTATCCCCTCCTCGGACAGATGTGCAGACAGCACCTCAAAACGGTTGGACAAAACCAGGCCAGAGGTCTTCTTGGTGCGGCAGATCACTTCGGACCAGAGTGGAGGACGTTTCGGCCAGAGCTGGATAAAGGCCGGGGCGAGGTAGCAGAATCCCAAGGCATGGTGTCCTGGAAGAGCTGCTTTCAGTGATGCTATGCACATCGATTGCTGGTGGGCCTTATCCATTAGAGAACTCAACAAGTCATTCTTGGACCGCAGTTCCTCTGATAGTTTTCTGATATCTTTTTTAAAGGTGAGTGATCTGCTTGTTTTTTGATTTAAGCTCTTCATCCACTGGTGCCAAGGAAGCCATTTGAGCTGAGTTCATGACCATTTTTTTGAGCAAGGAAACATCTAAAACATGCAAGATAGTGGCCCCCAAGGATGTGGATGTGGATGTGGATACTAGTGCTTCATTAACTAGATTTTGAGAAGATGGATAACAATTGAGATCTTCTCAATAGACGGTGTTAGTCTATTAATCAGATCAGACCAAATTAAGGCCATTTATAGTTTTGAAAAAAAAATTTAAGATGATCCATCTTGCCTTGTTGCCATAATTACATTAATTACATTATTAAGAAGACATAATGAATTTAAACATTTATTTGGGCATGTTGATGCTGGGAAAAACGAATCAGTTATAAATGCTTCCACTGTCATCACTGAAAAACCAATATCTGTTCGGTTTGGAAGTGCAAAAAACAGCTAAATCAGAATATCCTGGATTAGAATGGGACATTGTCTGTCTGTTTCTCCAGATGATCTGGTTTAGAGGGGCCTATCAAGATGAACTAGAATAAATTAACCTGCTATAGATGCTGATTTAATGGTTCAGGTTAACACATGGTTTATTAATTATTAATGCAAATCTTTAGGAAGGTGAGTAGGAGGAGTAATTGGAAACATCTGTTTTGTGTTGCGTTCTGTCTGTTTTGTTTATTGTGGGCCCTGTTTGGTTCCCTGTTTTGTTTTTCTGTAGTTGATAAGGCATTAGTTCTCCACACATTGATAGTGCCACATAAAAGCTCAAAAGTAGAAGCTGAAATTATTTGATACTGTATAATATCGAGGGCAAATTTAGACATCTTGTGTACAATTGGCATATTTTATACTGCGAAGAGGGTGTCTTTTCAGTGTCAGTGAAAATATAGAAGACAGCATGAGGTGTGGACAACTGTGTGTGTGGAGGAGACTGAGGTGAGAAGTAAATTTTGAATATTTGGGAAGACAGATTTTAAACTGTCTGGTGGAAATGGAAATGTTCTGATCTACTGTTTATTTCATGTTAAATAATGTGTCTGCATAATTTCATTGCTTAGATAATTGATAATATAATGTTTTATAAATTGATGAAGATAATTTCTAATGTGATTCTGATTGGATAATGGTAATTTTATTTGTGCTGTGATGGACTGAACTTCTTCATGGTCACTCTGGACTGCTCTGGTGACCTTTTGTCACTCTGTGTTCCTTCTTCCCCAGCTGGCCTGGTGGGGTTGCCTGAGGTGGCAAAGTTTTCTCCTGCTGGGGTACGGACGGCCAGACGGGCCTGGATCCTGGATGCTGCCTGTGCGAGAGCTGGTTGACCTTGCATGCCACAGACCTGACGTGGCATAGAGAAGTGGAAGAGGTAACGCCTAAGGGTGGTCTCCGCCTGGGCTGGTCGGGAAGTGGGCAGCTCTTTGAGGGTACAAATGGGGCGTATGGAAGAAAGGTGATGAACGCCTTGACTGAGAGACAGTCGAGATTTTTGGAATATAACGAGTTATTGTTATGAAAATAGAGACTTGTTTTTCTGGCTGTGAGGATGGTGAGACACAAAACACACAGCCTGTCTTTTTTCTTCAAACTCTTATGTCACAGTTCTGCTGGTCTCTATGAGGGAGAGAAAAAAATCCAGTAATGCAAAGAAAAAAAGGAAAAAAGAGAAATGTATTTGTTTCATCTTCAATGGTGTTTTTCTGATTTCAGTGGTGATTTATGTCCAGTGGAATTAAACAGAGACAGTGTGGTCAAGCAAATTTCTCTGTCCCAGAGTGATCTTATAATTATCACTTTGACCACTGACGACATAAATGGGTCTGCCGTAGGAGGGAATACACCTGGTACTGTTGTGTGTTGTGTGACTTATTTGGCATGTATCAAACTTCCAATATATATCATATCAATATCAATAGCATATCAATATCCCAGTATATTGATGCAATTAGAAGCGATTAAATCTGCCTGATAAAAGTGGACAGAGTGACAAAATGTTCACTTTAGTTTTCAAAAAGACTGAATACGTGACCAGAATCGGACAAAACCTTTATGATCATATTGGCAGCACTGATGACTGAAGGATGTGTGCTGAGGCGTTTCTCTTACAGGTCTTAGCTGCAGTTTTCCAGGACGGATGAGTGGCGTGACCTTGTGGTCACCTTAGGGAACGTCCTGATCATAATATCCTTTTGAATTTGATTGTACATTATGTCTAGAGTTGGTGTTCCTAATGGGTGGAACTGTCTCTTGTTTGCATTCTTTCTGTCCGTGTGACTGTGTTTTCTCCCTAGGTTGGGGCCTAATGATGGTTGGCCGACCGTTTGAGTTACAGTCTCCATGTGAGTTTTAGGCCTGATTGAGGCTGTGGTTATCTTAGCTGGGTACAATTGTGGCTAAATTGTGGCAGGTTCTGGTTCTGAAGTCTTGGTTCTTGTGTTGTTCTGTTTCAGTGCCTCTGATGTCCCTGTAACCAGCTTGTGGCTTTGTCTTCTATGGCTGGGCCTTGGACATCAGCTGATCCTTATGTTGATTTCTTGTACTGAAGTGCACTGCTGACGGTTCTTGGCTTGTCCTGTACCTGAGCAGTTTGGGGCTGAGGCTTTGGAGGGACTGGTTTGTGTGAGTTTATTTGGATTTAAATTGGACAACTGTGGAGTGGTGTTAGATCCCCCAGGTGACGGTTTCAGTCTCTGACCAGCAGAGTCTGTCACCGGGACCAGCTCTCCGTCCTTCGGGTCCGAAGTTGCGGTCTAGGGGGGTTTATCTCGCTAGAATTCCTCAACTTTGATTAAGCTGGTGTCGGGGAAGACTTGCCTAGCTCTCACTACATCAATCCATCCAAATGTCTACCCTGCCTACTCTGATAACTACCCTAAAGGAATAGGCTGGCTTTAGGTACTGTTATCAGCCACATTCGTTAACTGCAGCTCCCCCCCTATGATCTAGGCTCTTGTTACCGGCTAGGTTAGTTTAGTGGCTTGGACAGCAAGCCCCAAGGGTCTGTGACACTAGGGGGCTAGAGTAACCAATCAGAACCTGTGTTGTTATGCAGAGGCACACATGTGTACACTTGCCCCTCTAAGTGGGGAGCTGTGTGCTCTACTGCTGTGATCTAGATAAGCTAGTTACATGTCATCAAAAAGTGGGGTGCAAAACAAAAAGTGGGGAGTGTAATAAATATATGGTCAGGTCACCATGGTCTGTTTGTTGAGTGATATTAGCCCTTTAAGCGCCAAAGTCGCAAAATTGCGACAAGCAACATTGCTGAATAAAACAGGCTATATCTATAAATGTGGTGCCGAATCTTGTTACTACTTTTCACCAGGAGATGGCAGACATGTGTGTCTGTAATCTGAGAACCATTTTTGGAGGTGGCACTTCAGAGTTTTAGCGTAAAAAAAGTTTGTAAAACACCTTCCATCACAGAGATGCGTGGTGAAGCAGTGGTAGTATTGCTGAGCGTAGGGAGAGCAGAACAGAGTGAAAGACTGTTTTATTTACTCATAATAACGAGAGGTTGGTTTACCGTCCACTAAGTACCTTGTCAGGTTCTGGCTAACTCCGATTCCGAGAAGGAAGACATGCAGTTGTCCAGTGAAGCAGAAACTGACATTAGAAGTGACGGCAAGTCCGTGCGTCATAGTCCACAATTAGCACATTGAATGTCGGTTGCTTAACCTCAGTGTGGCCGGGGTGAAAGCATTCTGCGATCGCCAAGCAGGTCGAGGTGTCAGGGGGGCTCATTGCACCGCAAACATGGAAAAATGTAGCTGGGATGAAAACAACCGCAGTTGTCCTGGCAGGCGCGGGAGAAGCCGCTGGAACACGCAGCTAATGGCACACCGGAAATCACGGTGATGATGATGATGTTGGCTGGGAGTTCTTGAGAGAAGATAAGTAGATATGAAATTTTGATGAGGCGGTTGGTTATTGTGAAGACAATCTGACAAATTCTGAGCCCATTGATTTCATCCCTTTACCAAAAGATGAACTCTGGAGCCTCATCACCAATAAAAAAAATAGATATGCCCACCAGTTCTTTTAAAGGGAAATTTTGAAACCAAACTCCAGATTTCAAGACTTTATGATGTGATTGTCCCTGAAATGAAAGCTTTCATTGTGCATGGGACTACTGGGCAGGTTTGGGCAGGTGATGTCACAATAATCAAAATAATCAAGTTACATCCATTCCAAATTTTGGTTCATACTGAAGATATTTCTCATCTACAGTCTGCCTTTATCTCAAACAACTTTAAAGTTATAGCCTCTTGAAACCTTGATATCAAATTGAACATTTTCCAATATGGATGCCACCCTTGTGACATCATAATATGCAAATTATATGAATAATTTCACTCCCATCACAGACTTTGAGTCATACTGAACAATTTTCTCATTGACAGTAGAGCTTTTTTTTTTTTTTTTTAAGATTTTTTTGGCTCTAGTGGCCTTTATTGAAAGTAGATAGACAGGAAGGGGGGTAGAGAGAACGCGGAAGACACGTGGGAGTCGCCGAGCCGGGAATCGAACTCGCGACGGACTGTAGCCTCTGTATATGGCCGCCTGCCCTAACCACTGCGCCACCGGGGCGGCCTGACAGTAGAGCTTTATCTCAAAGTGCTTTCAAGTTGTAGCCTTTTGAAATCTCAATATCAAAATTGAATATTTACTTGAAAAACTCTGGCACCTAAAGGGTTAATATCTAATGTGGAATATCTAATCCAATGTGGGATATTGCTCAGGTCATTGCATGATTATTGAGACACGTAGCTGTCGGAAGAAATTAGCTCAAGGCTCAACGTATTGAGAAACAGTGTTTAAGAATGCCTGCATTTTCTCTGCTTATTGTCTTGTGCTGACAACGGCTGTCTTGTGCTGTATGTGAGTTACAGCGACCATCTCTGCTTGTATACAAATGGAGATTAAATCCACTTGCACCCCCTGTGTGATTGTCAAGTGCTTTTTTTTTAAGTCTTGTACAACTGCCTCACTAGAACCTCCATCAATTATTGGTAAAATAATATGCAGTATTATTAATTTATACACAACAGTTAGCATAATGTTAATATCTTCCTGCGCACACATATTGAGGCCTAAAAATGTTACTTTAGAGTTACAAGTGTATTCAATGTTCATGACAACACTGCATAAACACCACTTAGCTTTACTCTAGAGTTTTCTGTGTTTTGTTCCTGTAAAAAATTTTTACCTGTGCAAACATTTAATATCATGACCAGCAATAATTACTTGCTCAACATCTCTCTGGAGAGTTAGTTCTATGCTCTTTGAACTCTGACCTCTGCGCTAAGAGCTGCTGGCATCTAAACTCAGGACGTCCTCTGCTGACAATTTGCTGTACTTGCACAGACATTTACAAATAGTCTCTGGTTTTGATGATTGAAAATTCACAGTAAATTTGCAAATGTTCAAATGCATGGGCACTCATTTAAAATGGTGTGTTGATATGCACATATTTTATTGTTTGCTTTTTTCTTCCTATGTACCACACACACACACACACACACTTGTAATGCCTTTAATGACTGAAGAGTGTCAACTGAATGAGCAATTTACAATCTACATGCAATAATAATTCTTTCCTACAGAGTTTGATTGCAATGAACTAGACAATTGAGAGAAGATGCTTTAAGCGGATGTTCTTGTGTATACGTATATGTTCATATGCGTGAGACTGTGTCTGATGGAGTAAAAGGGCTTGAATCACTGCCTTAAACATCATGTGTGCAACAATAAAATTAAAACACCTTAAAGTGTTGCATGGCCATGAGTAGAAATCTATCCAAAGTTCTTCTGTGGTCATTCTGCTCACTCTTCAATCTCTCCTACCATACACATCCAATTCCACTCCGCCACTGCCAATTTCAGGAGCTCTCCTTCTAGAATGCACCACCAACCAATTTCAATAGAACAAACGAAAATTGGCAATTCACTCTCCTGTATTGATCCAGTCACTTCAAAAGTAGGTACTCAACAGTGAGACCTTTTGTGTGTGTTCCTGCACCTGTGATTTTGCTTGTGTGTATGTGTCTATACATGGATGTACAATATGTGTATATTTGTATGTTTGCATGCATGTACTGTATGTATCTATGTCCCTACATGAATAAAAAAAAATCTCAGAATGTGAATTCATTTTATCTGAGCCTGTGGGCTATAGTAACATAGTCAGATATACGTAGCTTAACAGATCATGCAACTTATTTTTTAGTAACTGACCAAATTAAGTTCAGTGAGTTGTCCACTCAGATTTTTTTTGTTGTAATGCATACTTTCCTTTTTAAATGTTTTTTTTCCAATGCTGTGCTATAAAAAAAAAAAAAATTACAGACTTTAATATTATTTCAGTTTTCTAAATTAACATTTTTCCAAACAAACCCTTCCCTCTATGTATGGTAAAGTACTCACCATGCAGTCTGATGCTGAAACACTATCTTTCATTTGTCAAATTATCTTCACTTTATTTATTTTTTTTTTGCACAGAAAGTGCGAAAGTATTTGTCAGATTACTCCATAATATCCTCAGCTTTAAACAGTCAAGTTGTTTTTGTTGTTTTTATACAGTCAATTTATTGCATTCACTTTATTTGTCTTTGTCCTTTGTGCAGTTTCTTAGTCATACATTTTTAATTGAATGTTCTTGCAGTATTCTTCCTTCTCTCTGTGCTGGATAAGTGTGGCTGCTAAGTGGTTTTTATGCAGCGCAAAACCATGAATAAAAGTACTGAACATGCTGACAGTGAAGATGATGAGAACATCCAGTTTCCATGTAGACTGAGATATGCTGTAATATGTTTTTGTTTTTTTCGCACAAAACGGCTAAACTCACAGCACGTACATGTTGAATAAATCACACACACACTAGTATTTTGAGAGCTTGAGATTCTACTATGTATGCAGAGATGTTAACCCAATTAACTTCCCATCAACCACAACCTTTGGCCCTCTGGTCAAATGACGGATCAAGCTCACAAGAAGTCACACACAATAATGGCATAGAGAACCAAATCGATTTTCAAAGTAAAACACGACATGTGGGCTCTGACTCAAGATTACTCTCACACGTAGAGGGTGCAGGTAAATAATTCAAAGGGCTTCAGGAAGACTTAAGCCATGTATGAGGAGAGGTTAATTTTAGGAGTTGACAAGCACATCAAATTTCACATCAGCAAAACAAAAAAGAAAAGACATGACAAGAAATACAGCTCTAAATGAATGGATTATCATATGATTTTCATGTAACCTCGAATATTTTTGGTTACCTGTAATCGTCCAAATCCAGTTAAACATTCAGTGAGCGGAAGTGCTTCTGAACCCCTTCTGAAATGCTCCCAGTGGATGTGAGGTCAAGCTGAGGACGGAAGTCAGTTGAACCAACGTGCTTTAACAGTGGGACTCAGAGGAAAGAGCCTGAGAGAAAAGCTTCGGACAAATAATGGATAGTATCCATACTATGCAGTAGGATCTATGAGCTTTGTAGTGCATATTGGACACTGCCTGCTGTAATCATCATTTGTACTTAACATTCTATTGTAAAAGTGATTTAACATGTAGTATTAACTTAATAGTACATTAACCTATACACTAATACTAGTATACAACTTATAATAACTTGCAATATGCAGCAGTATGCAGTATGCAGCAATTTTGGAAAGCAGTAAGCCAGGTTTCATAAATCAGCTCATCAACAGTCCTGTGGATCAGATATTTGACACGATTCTTTGCGACAATCTATCATGAGTTGTAACTGTATCTGACAGTGTAAGCTGTCAGTTGAAACTGACAGTGACCAGAGCGCTGAGTGTTCAGTGCCCTGGTCACTGTCAGTGGTTATATCATACATCATGTACTACTTTTAGTAAATGTTGGGCCACACTGAAAGTGGCAGTGTGACCCAAAAGTATTTACTTGATACAAACACAAAGTTCTGATGTTGGAAAAGTAAGTCTGAAGCACTGTAATATTTTCTAAAGCACAAAATCTTATTATTCCTCTCTGCATATGTGTGATAAAGTGCTCTACCAGAGATAATCCATGAATTTCAAGGCCTAATTTTAAACGTTTCTCATTTTGGTTTATGGGGTGGCGACAATATATGCATGTGTTTCTCTGTTTTTTTAAATCTATCATGGGCACGCACAAAAGCAAAGATGGCATCATTGCCTTTCCTTGTGTCACAACCACGTCTTGTCAAGTCCAATAAAGAGGCGTTATAGACATGCCTCTGAGCTGGAGGAGGAACTGGTGAACATATTAGAAAGTAGCGCTTCTATTTATATACTGAGCCAGAAGTTTCCACTATGACACCACATTTTTCAGAGGTCAAGAGTGCAATAAAACATGCTCTCACAAGCATATTACTATTTTTAAGGAGAAATTCATCAGCTGCAGAATTAGCAGCTCGAGAACAAATAACAGCTATGTTAAAGACCAGGCAACTGTGTGCTGTAAAATAATTTCAGCTTGGCTAGCAGTTTAAGGAATTTGAACCCCCTCAGGTAATTCTTCTGTTGAACCTGATCAGTCACGGTCTCCTATCACCTCTGCTAACCACAGCATCTCCTTAAACAGGCTGCTTAGAAAGTTATAATTTCCATCCAATCGAGAGAACAGCTGTTTCACTGAATTCATGCAGTATTTTGGCCAACGCATGTCACAGACTTCCTCTTAAGATCTCTGGACATTGTGTTGATTAGTGAAAAAGTGGCATAATACAGTGTGTCTCCTCATGAAATTTTCAACTTTGAAGTTTATATTTCATATTTGAAATGATAATCATCTCAGTTTTTAAACGTTAAGTTAGTAAAATGAAATATTAGTGGAAAAAAAAACACATAAACTTTGTCTTTGTAAGAAATACCCTTGATGTAAAAGAAGTACCAACTACTTTTATATTGAACTTCTGGATCAGTTCTGGACCAGTTTTTCTGGCCTTGGCCGCTGGCACAAGTCTTCATGTAATGGGGCGTAATGGATAGATATTAATAGATATAACATCTACATCCAAATATACCTATGCATGTCATGTACATATGCATGTATCTTATTAACTTATATACATTCATCTACATACAGAAGAACAAACAAAAGAAAATAAATAAGTAAAGACTGGCAACTGCCTATAATTGCTGTGTTGGAAATGACATTGATTAGTTACAGATACATTGTCAAATCAGTATTGTGGTGATTAACAATTAATGATGAATGTGTAATTCCCAGTCATATAAACATCTGTGACAAGGTTTTTTATTTTTATTTTTATTTTTCTATATTTAATTATAGGTGGGCTACCTCCCGAACAAGGATGACAGGAGGATTTAATTTCAGTCCATACAAACATATACCTGCAATGTCTCTAAAGGGCTGAGGTGAAGTGTGGAAACAAGAGAGGATGTACTTGTGGTTCGAGCAAATTCAGTTGGATCCTTATGGGATGCCGAAGGTCAAACCAATTTAAAGTATAAATTCAAATTAAAATCCAAACTTGGGGTATATGGGATATTTTCATCAATTATCTATACCCGCCTAATCCTTGGCAGGGTCACAGACTGCCAGTCCTATCTCAGGGGATATTTTCATTTATTTCATATATATATATATATATATATATATATATATATATATATATATATATATATATATATATATATATATATATATAATAAAAGTTGTCCATATGGATGTTATTCTCATTTAATTCAAATGACAAAAAAAAGTTTGTTCTCACTCTTCTTAACCATTTACAATGACGGCTGCATTGTGGCCTTTGATGGTTGGAGTGATAATGAGTGAAAACATTAATATCTCTGTCTTAGATCCCATGATATGTTGATCTGACAGTCAGCTGTCCATGCTGATATAGTTATTCAACCTTACGGGAACCCAAATCCCAATTACAGCATGGTGTTGCAGTTGTTCTCTTTAGCTGTTATATCTCTAATAGCTGCTCAAACTAAAATATGCAGATGGCATGTCTAAGTGTTTCCATTAAGCAGTCCCTAAACCCGCCCCACCCCCAGTGCAGATGTTGCACTCCTGTGAGGGAGAAGCAAGTGAATGAAGAAGAAAATAAATATGCACAGAATCACACAAATATGCACACTGAGCATCTGCTGCGTCATTGCTGAAGGTGATGCGTTCCATCTCCGCCATTAAGAAAGGACTTTGGAGGCCCAGTCACGGCCACTCACATAACCGTGATGCACATACACAATCATAGCTTGACTGAGTTAGTGTTGACAGCCTGTTTAAAATATATTGTGTTTTAGTGTGGTATAATGATTACTGTTTATTTGTTTGTTTGTGTCCTCATCCATCCACAGTGACAGTCTCAACAGTTCGCTACTGTTTGTTAGAGTACGATTATTTCCTCTGTCTGCCTTGCATCAGTTATATAGTTTAGCCTGATGGCGACTGTGTGAAGTCCAGAAGGTCTGAAGTTCAGGAAGAACTGTTGAATATTAAACAGGAAGCAGGAGCAGAGACATAAAGCTCTCCTCTGAGATCTATTTTCCACTGCTGCTGCACTTTTCCCATCTTTGGTGGATCAGTATTTCTTTGTTTCTTATCTGTGTGTTGAACACAGGAGGGTAATGCACTGTGTGTAAATGCGTGTCCCCTTTTATACTCACTTAAAATATTGCCTAGTTTGCGTTCTGTTCCCTCCTTTTCCCTTGTTGTCCTTCCAGATTGCATACTTAATGTATTCTGACAGCTAAATATCTTAAATTGGATGTGCTGACAGAAGCAAGAGTCAGACCATTAAAGAATAAACACTACAGAAATCAGAGTCACTGTCATTTAAAAATCATTATTGCACAATTTTTAGTTGAGGTTCTTTAATCTAAAACATTTGGGAAGACAAAATCTATCTCTATGATCTTGTCAACAAAGTCATCACATAAAACCAAAATTAATGTAGGGTTTTATGCATGAAGTTATTATTAAATCAATATTTAAAGTCCCAAGAATGTTAATATTCAAATTTCTAAGATGTCTGAAACCTTTCCACAGCAGGAGCATACATTACTGGGTTACTGATTGTCATGCTGTGCAGAAATGTCACCAGTCACCAGATTAATCAGGGTCAGTGAAGCACATCTCTGCCACTGAGGTGTGCAGGATGTGGTGTGTGGAAAGAGATCCAAGAGAATCTGCTCAATTAAGCTTCTTCTGTGTTGTAAAGCGGCATGTCTTCTCACATCTAGTTTTCTTCTATGTGGATATTTATGCATGTAATGCCATGTGTTGGTGAAATTATCCATTATAGGAACTCTTGTTGAACATTTGTGTTTGGAATGCGTCCCTGTCAAACACCCACAGTGTTTTCACACACTGATTGTCCTTGCCTACAAAGCAAAATCAAAGAAGAAGAGACAAAAGTAAAGATCTTTTTTTACAGTGTTTGCAAAACAAGAAACATGGGTTTATGAATTGCACACAGTATATTTATGCATCCATAACTTCTAATGATGTTAGAACCTGTTCTGACCTCTACAGTCTGTGAATACTGGATATTTGGTGTTTGAACATCTGCAGCAATATGAGATGTCCATAGCAAAGACAACTATGGACACTTATGCACAAGCAC
Source organism: Hirundichthys speculiger (assembly GCA_018398805.1). Taxonomy (NCBI): domain Eukaryota; kingdom Metazoa; phylum Chordata; class Actinopteri; order Beloniformes; family Exocoetidae; genus Hirundichthys; species Hirundichthys speculiger. The sequence goes on along the minus strand of JAGFBZ010000619.1, from coordinate 145,458 downwards.
TGAGGCATGCAGAAGGGAATGCGAATGGTGAAAACCGCGATGTGGATGTACATGTACATGTATATGTACATACAGTATAAATGTACACGCGTATGCAAAATCTATGGAACGTACACTCACTTTGACGATCTCTCCTCTGTGTGCGTAGCTGACGACAGCAAGAGATGGGAGATGCGAGGATGCGTGTCAGCCAATCAGCTACAGACAACCGACGGCACAGTGATGCCCGTCATAGAAGCCAATCACAGGCCTTCGATTTTCGTTCATAGGGGCCTCCCCTGTCGGCTCTTGTTGCTTCCCGAGACCTCGTTCTTGATGTGATGTGTTTCGATTCAGCCTCGAAGGCTTCGTTTGATTTTTTTTTTTTTTAATGTTTCAATGAATATTTTTGAAACCTCCATGATGTACTGAGACCACGAAGGGTGAGGGATTATTGTAGGTGGAATCCTGGGATTCCCTGAAAAATCCTGAAGTTTAGAGTTAAGGTTTAGACCATCTTAGGACAGCTACTTTTTCACTTTGTTTTCAGTCACTTGCTGTCAGCTCTTGGATTTGTTGGTGTTTGGCTTCTCTTTTCTTTAAATCTGAACGGTGAGTTGTTCTAGGGTGGGATCAAGGGTTGGGCGGTATTGCTTTTAGTACTTTTTTCATTGCTAATTTTGATATTCACATTTGTATCTTCAAAACACTAAAAACATATTCTATCAGCAAAACACTTTCATTTCAGTCGTGTGAAAATTAGTACAAATAAAGACTGATTTCTTGATTGACTGATCTGAGATGCCCAATGTGTTATCTAATATTAGTTCAATCTGCTATGATTTCCCAACCAGAGGGGGAAAAAAACATAATTTCTCAAACTATGGGATGCACAGTTTTGAAAGTCACTGCATTCAGAAATAGATAAATCCCCAAAATTATTTTATTCCAACATGCCAATGCTGATTTTGCACCATTTGGTATGATCAATTTGATTGACATCCCATTATCATTGACCCAGAGTATGCAGAAGAGAGGATGAGGACAGACAGGAGGAAGAGGCAGAGGATCAACTATGGCTAATATAATTACTTCCAATCAGTCTGCTCCAGGTCTCTCTGCTCTTGAGAAGACTTTTACATATCAAAAAAAGGCCAAAAAAAAAAAAAAATGCTCCTGTGTATGGAGATTTCTGTTTCATGTACAGTAGCCATCCTGTCAAAAAAAACTAAAATAGACATGGTTGTCTGTCAGGCAATAAAAACTCCTCACGACAAGATTTTAGACACTTAAGTGGAATTATTTGAGATTATGCTGTTTAAGCATGTTTAGGATATTATTGAATATAACAAATATCATTGCTTGTAACTTATCCTGTAGCATGACATCTGCTGCCTATGAGAAATCTGACTGATAATAAGTTATTATGGAAATCAATCAAGCAGTCAGTAAGACCTGCCAGTTCTGCTTGATGTTGCAGAATAATATCCTGTTCAAACAAGAGTTGAAAAAAGGAGTGATTCTTTTGGCATTTATGAATACTATTCAGTCATTTCATCAAATAAACATTCTCATTTATATTTCAATTTGCTATTTCATCCGTTTTTTTTTTTGTTGTTGTTTTGTTTGTTGTTTTTTTTTGGAGGGGGGGTTATTTTTCTTTAATTTCTCTTTCTCCCTCTCTCTCTCTCTCTCTCTCTCTCTGTCATCAGACCGGGTGTGTTCGGGTAGCAACAAGGAATGTTCTCATTGCCATGGAAACATGAGCAGATGAACTTTCTTCAGGTGCCAAGAGCTTGCTGCAACATATTAGTGTTGGTTGTATGTGCGCACACTTGTGCATGGTGTCAGTGTGAGGGTGCGATTCTCTTCCTCCAGCAGCTGTGACTCTTCTATTATCTTTAATTCAGACAAGCCTTTGCAGGATGTTTTCTTGCTCTCTGAGAATGACTTATAGGGTCTAATCTTTGTCATCACCTCTTCAGCTCTCACCTGCTCTCCGGTGTCTTCCTGCTTGGTTCCATCCCAGTAGCGTATATAAAGGGTGAAAAGTTGCTGTTTGCTTTTGTGTTTTTGTTCGCCTACGTTCCACCCTCTCCCTGTTCCCTGCCGCGCATATCCTCTGCTCTGAAACTACAGACGCTATTGATCTTTCCCGTCCTTTATCTCCATCTCTGCTCCCTCTCTCCATTATCTTCTTTTAATTCTGCTTTTCCTTCCCCTTCCAACTTCCGTTTCTAACGACCTATCTGCTGATTCAGAGACCGTAAAGCGTTATAACATATTCATGTTTTTTATGAGACAGAAATGATATCTAAATAAGAATTTAAAATTAGAAAGGAAGAAATATAGCACGGAAGCTGAAGAATAAAATTCTATTTTCTAAACTTCTCCATGCAGCGTTATCTGACAGAATCTGACTGGAAACTGTGTGTGTGTGTGTGGGTGTGTGTGTGTGTGCATGTGTGTGTCCTGAATTAGGTGAATGAGTTGTTGTTACTGAGAAGCTCTGCCAACACAGAGGCCCTTTCTTCAACTTCACTTAATCAGCATGCAGCTCATCTCTGCAACGCTGTCCTTGTGTTGTAAAAACATACACACAGCAATGCACATAAACACAAATGACACACACTTCATCACCATTCTGTCCATGACTTCACCACTGTCCTTGTGGTATAAATATCACATGTAAAAAAAAAAAAAAGAAAAGAAGAGAAAACCCAGAAGTTGGAATGAGTCCAGCACCACAAACGCAGGTGTGCAAGCGTGTGGACATAAACGCAACGCAAAGTCCCATCCTAAGTCCTGTCTAATGCACGCTGACTACATTGGGCATGCAAATACTTGTGTGAGAGGCCTTAATATGTGAACACGCACACGCACGCACACACACCTGACAAACAAACACAGTCCCTTTAGGGCAATAAATTAAGCTACAGACAGGCTGACTGAGCATGCTCAGTCTGGAAGGCTGACTGAGCATGCTCAGTCTGTAAGGCTGCCTGAGCATGCTCAGACTGAGCATGCTCAGTTGTCTGAGCATGCTCAGTCTGTAAGGCTGTCAGAGCACGCTCAGTCTGTAAGGCTAACTGAGCATGCGCAGTCTGTAAGGCTGTCTGAGCACGCTCAGTCTGTAAGGCTAACTGAGCATGCTAAGTCTGTGCATGCTCAGTTGTCTGAGCATGCTCAGTCTGTAAGGCTGACTGAGCATGCTCAGTCTGTAAGGCTGTCTGAGCATGCTCAGTCTTCAAGGCTGTCTGAGCATGCTCAGTCTGTAAGGCTGACTGAGCACGCTCAGTCTGTAAGGCTGTCTGAGCACGCTCAGTCTGTAAGGCTAACTGAGCATGCTAAGTCTGTGCATGCTCAGTTGTCTGAGCATGCTCAGTCTGTAAGGCTGACTGAGCATGCTCAGTCTGTAAGGCTGTCTGAGCATGCTCAGTCTTCAAGGCTGTCTGAGCATGCTCAGTCTGTAAGGCTGTCTGAGCACGCTCAGTCTGTAAGGCTGTCTGAGCATGCTCAGTCTTCAAGGCTGTCTGAGCATGCTCAGTCTGTAAGGCTAACTGAGCATGCTCAGTCTGTAAGGCTGTCTGAGCATGCTCAGTCTGTAAGGCTAACTGAGCATGCTCAGTCTGTAAGGCTGTCTGAGTATGCTCAGTCTGTTAGGCTAACTGAGCATGCTCAGTCCAAGCAAGCTCAGTTGTCTGAGCATGCTCAGTCTGTAAGGCTAACTGAGCATGCTCAGTCTGTAAGGCTGTCTGAGCACGTTCAGTCTGTAAGGCTGCCTGAGCACGCTCAGTCTGTAAGGCTGTCTAAGCACGCTCAGTCTGTAAAAGGCTGTCTGAGCATGCTCAGTCTGTAAGGCTAACTGAGCATGCTCAGTCTGTAAGGCTGTCTGAGCACGCTCAGTCTGTAAGGCTGACTGAGCACGCTCAGTCTGTAAGGCTGTCTGTGCAAGCTCAGCAGCAGCCCTCTGCCATGTCAGACTTTACTGATGTCCAGTTCAATCCACAGGAGTGTTTCAATCAGGTCTCACAAGACCAATCTAATCTCAGGCCCACCATGTGTATACACACAAACACACATGTATTTATGAAAGATTATTTTCATCTTACTCTTCCATACGGTTACTATTATGTTTTTGTTCATTAGACAAACATATCTTACTCAAATCATTAAAAGAATCATGTTCACTTTCAGATTACCTAAAATGAATTGACTGTTGACTGAAAGAGAAAGATGAGGAAGACTCCACTCCCACAAAACAATGAAAACCTTCATCCATCCATCCATCCATTATCTATACCCATTTATTCCTCCTCAGGGTATCAGGGATCCATTCCAGCTCTCTTCAAGCAAAAGGCAGGGATAGACCCTGGACACGTACAATGAAAACAGTGAGGGTTTTTAGAATAAGGGTTTGTGGCTCTGTAATTTAGATTTTCCCATTAACATTTCAGTGAAGGTGAAAATGAGAAAAGAAAACAGCCTTTTCATATTCAAAACTTCTCTGAGAGAAATAATTTAGCTTCCAGGAATCTGTGCTATCTTACCGATGAGGGAAAACTTACCTAGAGTCACACTTGCATAAAGTGCCACACACCACAAATTTAACATATTTATTTGTTCCTGAAATCTGAGAAAAAGCCATATCCCGTTAACAAGGAGTCCTTATTTTAGCAGCATACAGCCAGTCCCCACATAGTCTGGATCCCCATGTGTATTCTACAGTCCTTCACTGTAGCGTCCTGCTCACGTTCATATATGAGGGATCAGACAAATAAAAGGAAGTTTGAGAAACATTTTACATATAGTCAAGTGCAGTGGTTATAACTGGTATTAGTGATCGGATCACAAGTACAGCTGTACAAATTATGTGCACGCTTATCTGCATGGGGTGGGTGAGTGAGATCTGATCACAAGTTGTGATTCAGATGGAGATGCATGTTAATACCAGATGTGAACAAAAGCGCTTTCTGCTGTCCATTGAGTGATCAGATCACTCAGGACGGATAATAACACCGGGTCTAAACAGGACCAAGGTGTTTTCTTCACTGGGTTTGGTTTACCAACAAATGTAGCCATGACATAAAAAAAACGAATTGTGTGCTTCTTCCTCTGATTGTAAACAGTTTTTTTTTTCCATAAATGTAGAAGGTGCTCAAGAGTGTTGAAGCCATCCCGTGAGTTCATGTGAAACAGCTTGTAGTTGTTCCCTCTGATAAACCTTCAGGCCACAGCCTCAGTGTCAGTTCAGTCCAACCTTTTAAAGAGCCTGGCTCATTTTACTCATGCCTGCTTGAAGCATTTATTCATCCGGAACACAATTCAAAATACAAAGGGGGGAAAAAAGGGTGAACTTGTGCATTATTGCAAAAGTTCAAAGACTGTAAGTAGATAAACTTAAGATAAACGCTTGAATAAAGACCAGATGCAGAAGGTTATTATGACCTTTTTTTTTCCTAATCTCTCAGAGCCTTTCCAAAAGCTCCTCAGTGTTTTATGAAGAATTGTGTACATCTTACATGACTAGACTTTCATCTCATCCATGACTTTTTATGGGTAAAAAAATTCATCGGGTTAAAGCAAGTAGCTCGTGGATGAAATAAAAGATGAAATACATTTCTCCCCCTGAGACCAGGCCCATTCATTTATGTCCTCTTTAGTGAATACTTTCTTTACCTGTATCTCTTAATAATTTGGACTTACCCAATCAAGTCCTGCAGTATTCTGTAGAGGACATCCTAGTCTTTCCAGTGATGTGACTTGTGATGGGTTTGCATGATAGGAAAACACACAAAAAAAGAGAAAGTGCAAGCCACTTTTTTCTTTAGTTCTGAGGAGGTTGAGGTGCAGCTGTATGATGTGATTAGCTAAATGTCATTTAAATGTAGGTAGATCAGGGAAAACATCAGTGCATGTGACTTATATATAATGATGACACAATAACTTCCAGCTACCTGCACAATGAGATACAAGTGGATTTGCTGATTTCACATGGAGATTATATATTATCATAGCCTGTCTTTAATTTACTCACCCACTAGTTTATTTCCCATTTTAATTCCATGCTAATGTTTTACCCACCAGGCCTTGGTTTTATTTTATCAGCAAATGTTATGTCACAGCTTTTCTTCAACTAAGCTTTTGGGATCATGTTGCTCCCAAACATTCCTCACAAAAATCTCAGCTAAACACAGAAACGTGGAAAAGGATAGCAAAAAAAAATACAGGGTACAAGAATGAGCAGAGGGCTAACGGTGCACGGGATGAAGGCATGGAAGAAAGAGAGGGAATACAGGGAAGGGTGAAGGAGGGTGGGTTAACTGCCTGTTCTCCTTTGTATTCCTTTCTTTTAGAAAGACACATGTGCACACACACATGCTTGCCATGTCTTTCCTCCTCTCTCTTTCCTTACATCAGCCTGCCTGTCAACCCCGTCGACCTGAACGATCCATCAAATGCTGCAACTGCTGCTCCACATGATGGAAGGAGGAAGAAAGAAGAGACTGCAGTCTGTGGTCAGAAAGAGGGACATCGCCTTCCTCCCTGTGTTCAGAATTAGAGAAAAAAGGGAATGCATACGGTTCAGCTTCTAAAAACTCCTGAAGAGAGGATGGAGGCGGCGACTGCTACATGTGCACTGCTGTCTCTCATTATTACGGCTCTTTGCTGCCCTTTGGCCAACTACTTATCTGCCACCATTTCTCTTCGCAGTCAGGGAACTGATGCTAGCAGAAACGCTAAATGGTCCAATTAAACGAAACAGCAGTCTCGCTGCACAAATCCAAATTTTTTCTTTCTTTTTTTTTTGTTAGAGCAACATAATTTTGTGCAGTGAGCAGTGGAAATTACAATAAATTGCTGTAGCTTTTCCTGCTAGAGACAGTTCAAACTGCATTAACTGAGGGTCCAGCTTGACATTTCACAGTTTATCCGCCTTGCCCGCCTGTCCATCACCTGCTCCGCGCTCCTCTTCACTGCTCAGTCATTCTCAAAGCCGAATTATTCATGAAGCTCAGAAAATTTCTCATCTGAAGTAGTTAAGCATGCTCATATATCAGCCATTTAAAAATAGTTCCTGCCCTTTACTTTACTTCACCTTCTCCTCCCTTCTCCCCATCTGCCCCCCTCACTCCTTAGTCTGGGGTCCGTAATTTCACTTGTCTTCAGTGTCTCCACTGTTTATCTCTCATTCTTTCTTCACTTCTCCTCACCTTTTCATCTTATCAGCCTCCCGTCTTCTCCCTCCAGGCTTCTTATCACACTCTGGCCTCTTCTTTCAAGGTAGGATGGAGAGAAGGAGGAAAAAAGAAAAAAAAACTGACCAGGGTTGAGGAGGAGATAGTGGGAGGAAGAGTGACAGCAGCTTACAGGGAAGTGGGTGGGAGGCTTTTTTGCTCTCTGTACATTCATACATTCACACACACACACCCACCTACACACACACACACACACACACGCACACACACACACACACCCACACACACACACACAGGGTTCTGTGTCTAGTTTTGTTTCCCCAAGTTGTTTCCCCAGTTTTGTTTCCTCACTGATATACAGCTGGGGTGTGTGCACACCCACTCATGCACACACATGCATGCACAGTGGCCCAGGGTAATGCAATGCTCTAAATTTACTGTGGATTGTTATGGCAGAAAAAAAAATAAATCTCCAAGTGCATGTAAATTTACATTAAAAAATCTTTTAAGTAATTATAATACTGTAGGTAACTAATTTTATGCACCAATTAGTATTTTTCTCTCATAAATCCCCTCACACCCACTCAGCTGACAGAGAAGGATGAAAGGACAACATCCTGTTGTTGACACTTGTGAGCACACCTAGAATCCTCCAGATCCGGGTTAACAAAGTTTATAAAGATGAGCTTGAATATAAATTATGTTTTAAGGAGTCACTGAATCATTCTATGACCGATTATGAAATATTTGAGTATTCTCACAGTTCAGTTAGTCAGGTTGTGTTTTCATTACAGCTTTATTAGATTGTTAATGCTCAGACTCGATGAGTGAGGTGGGCTGCTGGATTAATGAAAATCCTTTTATTAGCTCAGACTTTTTCATGTAAAATGGTGAGCTGCTCATGAGCAAATGTGATTCAGGGGAGACTTACCTTTCACCACGGGAGCTTCAGGCAAAGCAGCATTATCTTATAATATCATATATACAGTTGAAGGGCTTTTAAAGTGTTATTAAATTTGAAATATAAGTAGTTAGACAACTTGTTACAACACAAAGCAATGAAATTACAGTAATATATTCCTTTTTAATGCAGAATTCAATCTCCGTCTCTTTTTTTTTAATTTGCAAGGGTTTATAGAATTAAAAAGAAAAATCCCTTGGCTTTCCTGCAAACTGTAAAGCATTTTAGTCCTGCTAATATGTTGGAAAATAACAGGAAGCCTGACAATATCACATTTTAATATGTAAAATTCTGATCTGCAGTAATCCACTGTTTAAATAAATGACAGTGGGGCCACTAATGCGGGTGTCCCTGTGGTCAACACTTTGTTGTCATTCTAAAGGGTAGGTCAACATTTTGGGAATTTGTTCATCTAAGGGAAGAGTGTTGATCCTGTTATCTTCTCTGTGCAACCAATGACCCAGTCTGACCCTTGGTAGCTTAGCTTAGCCACACTTAGCCTTCATGACAAAATAATCTTCCAAACAACTCCAAAATGTTTTCATTAATGTTGTGACTTATACCTTTAACTTGTTTAGAAATAACAATGGATAACTGTATATATATATATATATATATATATATATATATATATATATATATATATATATATATATATATATATATATATATATATATATATATATATATATATATATATATATATATATATATATATATATATATATATATATGTGTGTGTGTGTTGTGTGTGTGTGTGTGTGTGTGGGTGTAGAGGGAAGGTGAGGATATACACTGACAAATACAAAACCAATCTTTGTCATATGCAAACATGTAACATGCACCGGTTTGCAAAATCAGCAGCCATGCACACAGCAAGCATGCTGCTCTTCTCCTGTCCGTGACCATGAATCAGCAGCCTGGTTGAATTACAAGGCTGCATTATGGATTTTTTTCACATCCCACACAGGTATTGCTCAATGAAATGAAGCCAACACATGCATGTGAGCAAAAACAGCTGAAGGTAAGAGATCCACAGTAACCACCGCTTACTTTAATGCTCTTCCTTTTGGTGAGACTTTTTTTCTCACCATCAAAGAAATAATACCTTGACTATAACAGGAACAGGGGCAATCACCTTTTTCTTTACTAAACAAACCAGATTCAAAGTTTTCTTTTCTTTGTGGCAGCGTGCAAAAGACTTTTTCCTTTCATGGCATCCCAGGTTATATGCTGACAGTCATCATCTTAACTGCTCTTTGGATCCTTGGGAACCATGCATGGAGAAGATAATCCATGCATGAGCATGCGGTTTATGTAGTAAGACTAGAGAGGTAAAAATGAGTCATCTGGACTGATTGTATATCACATTGTTCCAGAGAATGAATATGGTTAGTTTTCCCCTTCCCTTAGAAAAAATTTGTGAACCATTTGGAAAGAAAATTTTTTGTCTGTATTGAACTCCATCAAAGTATCAAAGTAGTTCTAAACCACACCTCCAAAATGATTTCATTAATTGGACTCCAGATGTCCAAACTTCTAACTGTGATTGTTTAATGATTGTGTTTAATCAATACGTGAAAGTTATAATTTTCTGCATGGTATTAACTCAGGCATATAATCGTTGCATATTGCATATCGTTACTGTGTCTCTGATGGAGATCAGGTCACATTTTATGGCAAATCCATGCAGAAAACCAGATAACTCCAAAGGGATTTGGCAAACATTTTCTTGAAACTGTATGTCACCCAAAAAAATACACTATACTCATGTCATTCTGTAGCAATGCTTTAACATGACATGCTCAAAGCAACACAGCTTCAAGGTTCTAATCATCAAAACTGCATTTAAAAGCACATGAATTAACAACTGTTTGGCTCGAATAATCCTCCAAGAGTGTTGAATCTCACCATCAAGACCCTTATGACCTATAGCTATGTGTAGGCGTGTGTGTTTGTTGATGTGTGGGCCATTGCTGATCCTCTAAAAGCTGTCTAGCCTTAATTAAGCTAACTCCTATAATGCTGAGCTAACACTAACAATGCAAGTGATCTTTCCTCATTAGGCAAAGCACTCGGCAAATTGCTCCCTCTTGTCTGTGGTAGTTTTTACAGAGCGTTCTCACAAGCACTACGACAGATCCCCATCATTACATGCACACACAGAATCACAGCCACGCTTGTTCAACGAGGAGCAATGCGTGGCTAACATCACATCAACGAGAAGGAATACGCCAGTGGTCGGTCCTGGTGGGGCGCCACCATCAACTGCCCTACTTGAAGACAGAAATCATGTTACCAAAAGCCTTTGTCCAAAAAACACAGATTGAAACAATCACGTCTTTTGAAATATCATTTCAATCAATCCACCTGCTGCTGCATATTTAAACTGATCGCATTTTGTGATACAGCTGAAGTGTTACTTCCATTAAAATGCTACAGAAAGTCACAACACATGCAATCCAACTTATGGCAGCAAGCTAACTTGATTGTGACAGGTAAAAAAAAAGAAAAAAAAAAGCCATTGACTGGCTCGTCTGTTCCAAAATTCTTCTATCTTTGTGTTTGTAAGAAGAGAGAGAAAAGAAACTGAGAAGAGCTAAACTAAAATGAATACGAAAGTTTCGATTCGGCCATAAGGATATATTAATGGAATGGATATTAATTAAAGGATCATATTAATATCTACAGCTGTCTTTACACTTCAAACATGTATTTTACCTTCTCAACCAGTTTCATCAAGAAGTTTTGCCTTTTGCCAAGCAACAAATTAGTACTTCTTCCTGGTTCAATATCAGTTAAAGTAGCGATTGTGGCTCTTGGGGAAAAGGGATATACTGGCAGACTCATAATTGTGTGTTTGCATTTTTCTTTCCAAGTAAACAGCCATATGCATATCATGTTATTTATATGCACAATGATGCATTGAAGCAATATTTATATGGCCTATGGTATCAAAAGAAATGACATTACCCCTCACTTGACCTCATAAAATTCAGCTCTGCATAAAGGTGATCCTCCTAGAAATATTAATAATTTATAGCACATGCAAATTTACTTCGCTTTAGTCTTTTATACATTTTTAAAGAATTAGCGTGGGATGTTCCATCTACTCCCACACAAAATGTATAAACAGCAACATGTGCATTACAAACTGTACAGACAAAGAGCAGATTGAGAGAGACTCTGCTCCCTCCCTAACATTTCTGCTTCCCCTTCCTTCATCTATTTCCTTCAGTCATCACCTCTACCTCCCTGTCACTTCTTTCCTCCTCATTCACAGCTCGTGTCACTGAGTGTGTGTTGGCAGAGCCTTCTGTATTGCAGTGTTCCAAACTGGTTTCACTGCCATAAATTTCACACACGCTTCAGTGCTTTTGTTCTGCAGAATGCTTTAGCATGAGAAAAATTTAAAACGCAAAACAAACAGGCACAACAGCTATACTAGCAACCAGCAGGAAGGCGTTGGCCAGCTAAGACGTTCACAGCCAGTTTCCTTTGTCTTTAAATTACTTTCTCTAAATATATATTTTTAAAAAAGACTGAAGAATTCAGGCTCCTATTTAAAACTTGAATCAACATAAGAGGAGCACATCAGATTTGCCACAGGACAAATAAAAGTTCATAAAGACAGCCAGGTTATTTATCTTATAAATGAAGTACCATTTTCCTATGTTTTGTTCTCTTTGTAAATTTCATTGTGTTTCAGTTACCATCAACAGAACTGCCTTGAAACTGAACTGCAGCTTTTTAAATCCAAAAGCAAACCACTGACCAAGGCTTGATCTCTCCTCTCACTTGAGACACTTATATTTCTGATATACCAGGGAAAAGTTGGCAGGCACAGATAAGTTAGTAGGAGGCACAAACATACACAATACTACCCCCAACGCAGAGCCATGAGAGCTAAAGCAGAGCATGTGCAGCACGACTGACAAGTATCAGAATAATGTTATCCATCTGAGCCATACAGAGGTCAACAGTTTGCTGTTTGTCTATGTAAAATAAGAGATGCGTGGTTGGGTAGGTGTGCACAGTGAAGAAAGGATAGATATCTGAAGGAGGATAGATATAAAAAAGGTATAAAGAAGGGAAGATGGAAAAGACAACAGGCAAAGAGCCAACCGGGGTTAGCTACAGATGTAGTTTTATAACCGCATGGCATTAGGAGTCATTAAGGTGAGTCACTTAGAGCAAATGTCTTCTCATTAGAGGAAGAAGGAAAAGAATAAGGGTAAGAATGAGAAGAGGGCTACTGCAGTAGTCCATAAAAATTCACTACAAGCCATTTAAAAGCATAAAGTAGGCCCCATGCTGTTGAACAAAGAGAGAAACAGACTGCTATGAACACTATGTTCCATATTCTATTGTATGAAATTATGTCTGCCCCCCCCCCCTTCCCCGGAATGAGTGATAACTTCATAGATTTTTTTCTTTTTTTTAATCTGTCTTGTGCACAAAAGCTATGACTGCAGCACACTGCTGAGCAGTGGAAAAAAATGCCTGCAACTTTTCCCAAACTTGCAGTATTTTCATACATAAGAGGGAGCCACAATCTCAGGGGAGCCAAAATTCACGAGGCAAACAATACAGAAGCAGAGCTTTACAGCACAGACGGCAGCAGGGCTAGCAAAGAGCTGAGGATCGTCCTCTCTCCCTCACTTTCACTGTAGTGCTTTCTGCACCCCCTTTTTTCTCTCTCCTCTACCTCTCTCTCTTTCTACATAGTGGGTCAGTTGAGCTTCTGCACTGCAGTACGACTACATGATGTGGTTAAAGCTTTTTCAGATCTCAGGATCGGAAACTGTACTTACTGGGGTGGTCCTTTGTTTCTCCTTTTTCATTTTCTATTTTCCGTTACACCTTCTATCCTGTTTCAACAACAGCTGGGCTAATGTGCGGCAAATGTTTTTGCAAAATATCAGTGGCTGTCTGCCGATTATTACAGTTGGCACAATGCAACTCATTACGCTGATGCAGTATACAGCAGAGCGGAATAGTTTCCTTTTACAGAAGCACAGCTATGGCCGGGCTCTCTGCTCTGATATAATCACAGCACTTTATGAGACCACAGAGGGGTCCAGAAGTTAGTTGAGCCATTGGGAATGTCAGATACGCTGCTGCATAACCGCTGAGGCAAGATAGTGAACGTCACGTTACCCAGCAATCATAAACAAGCACGTACAAAAAAATGGAGCGTGCCTTTTTATACACTGCACCTGCAGCATATTGCAACTTCAGCATCATTTTTTCAGCAAACTGGAGATAATTCTGCATCTCTGTATAGAAAAAAAACATTTCGCAAACCACACACACAGGCAGGCATCCACAATGTAAAACATTCACTGGTGCAAATATCTCTCAGTCTCCACCTATCCTGTTTTCTCTTCATTGGATGCTCGTTTTGGTTATTTGGACAATCGCAGCTTCTTCACAGAAGCAAAGGGCAAGGAACATTGTTGACAACTTTCTCTAAGGGCAAGTCTTTCCCAGCCCCCTACTGATCACTTCATGTTCTCTTACATTCCTCAGCTGCTCATCATTCGTGCTCTCAAACTGATTCCTTCCACAAGGATTTTTGTTCTTCTCTCTAATCAATCTGAGCTGTCATTCTAGCCTGAGCTAGTTTTCACTCCCAAATACCACCACCTACCCCACCCCATCCCAAAAAAAAGACAAAAAAAAACCCCCTTAAAAAAACGAAGGCAATGAACACGTCTAGAGCAGAAGTGAACATGAGAAAAGGACACATCAGTTGATCAATATCACACATCCACTAGAGTAGGGGTGGACTGACAACCTTTCCCCACTGTGCAGTACAGACACCAGCCAAGCAACACCAAATTAGAGAAGATGAGGAAAACATAACACCACAGCATGCAGGGAAGGATATAACTGCATATTTATGGAAAACATCTTGGTATACTATATTTGGAGGTGTTATAAGAGCCTGCAGAAGCTTTTTACAGCTTGTTTCCTCTTGTTTCTGTGCATTCATGTTATATGTTCAGAAGTCTGTTCATCCCTGTGGGAAGCTCTGTTATCTCTGATACTGTTCCAAAATGTCTCCATCTGCTGTTTTTCAGAGCATTATTTGCCTTGTGTGCATTGAAAAATTTAAACTCGGGTGGTGGGTTCTGGAGGAAATGTATATCCAGTGCTAACATCCGACGATAGTTAGGACGGTGCAAATAATTAGCAGGCTTTTGAAAAAATAGTTTGACTATGTAGTGAAACTGAATAGGCTAGCCTACAAGTGTAGGTTGTTCAAGGAATAGTTTCTGTCCTATGGCATGAGTTAGCTGGCTTTAGTACATTTGCATTATTAGCATTAGCATTAGCACTGCGCCAATCCACCCACTTTTCATAAGGACTGAGGACAAGTGGAAAACATGGGGAAGTTTAGTTCTTTATGAACGGGTTGGCTAAATAATAATACTAGCTACGCCAACATTCCTAATGTCAACTTGTTGCCTAAATGTGTAGCCTTAGTAATTGTACTACATAGTAAAATAACTGAAAGAAGTTTGTTTTTCAAAAGCCTGCTACTTAGCGTTGTATTACCAAACTCTAATGCAGGAGCTGGAATGTGTCGATACACACAAGGCAAATGCCACTCTGAAAATCACAAGAAGGAACAGTTTCACAACTACGTCAGGGACTATGGAGGTTTCCAGGAATGAATGGACCTCTGGACATACCACATGAGTCCACATAAGCACTCGTTTCTCAGAAATGAGCTAATTTGCAACACCAATGCTATGGTTATATCAGCCAGATGATACAGAATTATCTTTTAGCAGGTATGCAAATAAGTTTTCTGTACTGTTATACATTTAGTATTTACCAAAAGTAAAATGGTGTCAAAAATTGGTGAAATACAACATAATGAAAAATTATAATCATATAAGAGGCCATGAAGAGCATTTACAAAATAGCGACTTGTACTGTCAGCTTGTTATTACAGCTAATCTCACCTCATCAGTGCAATATTGTCTAAAACTGACCATCAAGTGTGATCAACCAAACACAAAATAGAATTCATCCTTGTAAGGTAGTAAGGATTTTGTAATCTATGAAAAAAGTCGTTTAATTTGAATAATGCTGGTATTAAAGGATACTATATGTAAAATAGCGAAGGAATTAATTTGAAAAGTGGAGACAAAAAAAAAAAAACAAACAAACAGACAAAAACCTCAAGCAACATCGACCACAAACTTAATCAATTCTACACTGGTTTGTTAGCTGAATAGACAAATAAATCCCAGTGCCATATATGATTATCACAATTGAAAGGTATAATTGTGTCAAACAGAAAGAAAGCAAGAGAGCACGCAAATGCAAGACGAAAACAATCAAACAAGAAACAAACAGAAGGTGTAGGCAGAGAGACATGAAAAACCAAAGGAGGGGAAGAAAAACACATTGTATTTACAGTGCAGACATCTTGCTTATGAAAAAACCACGAAGAGATGATGGGAAGCTTAATACCACTGGAAACTAAAAATTACTGACAGACATTTAAGATAAAGTATCAGAGCGTGTTCACATTTCACACAGAAAAGAAACATTTAACCAACCTTCATTACCAGTAGCTGTCTTTATCTTCCACCAAAAATATGAAGTCAGTTCAGGATGTTAATGCAGAGAAGCAAGAGGACTCAGTGGGATAAAACCATTCAGCAGGGGAACAATTGGAGAAAGACCTGCACTCATTCGAGGAGGAGGAAGGTAGAAGATTGCCAAGATATAAACTAAAGCGAGAGTGATCAATGATTCCAAAACTTTATTTAGCTATTCATTTGGGAGTGGGTGGGCACACTGAGGTTGGAGATAACATTATATTTAATCAATCTGAGTGCACACTAAAAATGCTGACCATATAGTCTGACCTTGTGGTCAGGGAGAGGAAGGTTTTATGTGTGTATATGGGCATGTGTATGTATCTGAACATGTGTGCAAGTCATAGAGTACAAAAGGGAAGGAAAAAAATAAGAAAGAAAGAAGACATATGAGGTGAAGCAGCACCTGAGGATACACCACTGTGAAATTTTTCTGAAAGTATTAAAAAAAAAAAAAAAACAGAGCCTTGACATTATACAACCATGCTTCCAAAGGCTTTATATGAAGACATCCTCTGCTCATTTGAGCAACAATAACTGTCAAAGAAAATAAAGGAACAATGAATACAACACAAGGTAAAATGTTCCATATAATGCAATCTAGTAGACTGGATCACTGATGACCAATACTGCAGATGACTGCTCTACATTATCTACGTTCCCCATTTAATAGGAAAGAAAGTGGTTTGCTACATATCTTCCACTTAGTGTAAGTTGACACATATGAGAAACTATAACACCAAATTGGAACCACTTCTACTAAACGTATTGGAATTAAAGCAAAAGTGCAGATCATGCCCATTTTAAAACAAAACCAAATGCACCTTCCTTCCATCAATATTCACAAATTTATAGACATCAATATGGCATTATATCCCCTCCCCCCAGAAATGGAAAATATAGTTTTACTTCAGGAAAGAGAAAAGGAAATCATGTTGTGATCATGTGTTTATGAATGTATATCTTAAATATTTACCAATCATTGGTTCAATCTTAAAACTTTTCCTTTTCTTTTTCATTTGTCTGTTCTTGGTCCCAAAAGGCATCAGTCTAAGTTAGGATCATGTGAATGGCTATACAAATGTAAAAATAATTAAAAGATGACTATTGTGGAGGAAATTATTTGGGATTAGCTGGCCCCCAAATGATTCCAATGTAGAGGAAAAAAGCACATAACCAACAGTTCTGAAACAAACAAAAAAAAAAAAAAGCCAAAATGTACCAGCAATGATCAGCTCCCTAGAATTTCTTTGATTTTTTTTTTTTTTAAATAAAGCTTCCATCTTGATTCATCTTCAGGGATTTCCCATACTTAATTGAAATAAAGGGGACACGGTGAACTGTTGTTGTTAATGGAAATTGAAACCAAAACGGTTTTAGATATAAATATTCTGAAAATAACCCACATGAGCATTCATTTAAAAGTGACTCTTCATAAGATCTCCTGATAAGCATTTTGTGCATTACAGTAGCAAATAACTGCATCAACTTTGATTTAAAAAATTAATCCTAATATCTTTTATCGCCCTCCGGTGGACTGAACAAACATAGCCACTTCAGAGGAAGAGGGAGAAATTATATGTGCAAATTCAGAGAGCATCGACCAGTCACATTTTCACTCGTCCTCTTATTTACCGTTTATTGCCCTACATCAGCAATACCCGTTTACATAACGACAGTCGCAGCATGCTTCACTGCTTTGGTATCGCTTCTTGTACTATCCACCTCAAAGCAAGCAAACTCGGGTATCTTGCAGCATTCACTCAACTCGTTCTGTCTCTGTTTTATTTTAGCTTCAGAGTAAATCCAACTAGATCCAGCAAAACTAACATATCTAGCTGGTGAGATCTTCGGAAAAAACAACAACAAAATCCTGTCCCTTCAACCAGTTCTTTCTCTGTAATTTTAAACGAAAATTATAATTATAATCTAAAAATATTCAGAAGCTGAACTGTGTTAAGATGCAATTGCCCTTCTGATCTTTTCTTTCCAGCACTTTTGTTCATCTCCTGCAAGTATTAACACAACATGGCTGACCACACCTTAAAAAGGCCTTTTTAAAAGGACACCGATTTCACTCCCTGTCAGTATAGCGCTCCACACAGGTCCCCGTGGCATGAACCCTTTCATCATTTGATTAAAGAGCTTGTTTTTATTAAGAAGGCTATACCAGACGCATAATCACTATACATTGATTTAACATTACCTTTACAATTCAATTCTTCACTGAAATTACAGAATAAATATATGCACATTTTTTTCTTCAAATCTTTGTGAGAGAGAAAACATTAAAAGTGCCTCCTACAAAGCTGTTAGTTGGTGGCGATGGGGAATCCAGAAGCAATGGAGGAGGAGCAGAGGAGGTCTTAACAAAGTGGGTGGAAACATCCAGAAAACCCTCAGCATTGTCTCGTAATAATATTCACAAATGTTTTACCATCCGTGCGTTGGCGCATCCTTTTTTATGAGAAGCACCCTGATATAGACAGAAGTCCTCTTTAATAGTAATAACCATATTAATAAGATATAAAAATTAAATAGAACACTGAACTGTAAATGTGTTGCAGTATCTCTGTTCATAATGTGACATGGTAGTTCTGTTTAAATCCTCTCACTTCTTGCACTGAAGCGAGTGCATGCAGCAGACTGCAGTTCACTTTTTAAGTATTTTTTTTTTTTTCTCTTTCAATAATTTTCTACAAACTTTGTGTGCACAGCCTCCTGGTGTTTGTACATCCTAGTTGGGTGTAAAAGAGACTGAAAGAAAAGCCTCAAGTCAGGGAGACGTCCAGCTCCCGTTTGTCTTCATGGTGACTGGTAGCACATCATAGTAACTCCATATAAATGAACTTTAGTAACAGATGTATGATGGTTTATAGGTTTTATTCCCCAATGCCCCTTTTGTTCTTCTTTTGCTCTCTTGTGGGCGTATAGAGATATTTATATCTTATAAAAATAACGGTTGTTGACATTGCTGGCTACTCTGAAAAAAGGCACTTAATTTAAATATCTGAGAATGACCTCTCCTCCAAAGTGATTTAGGGGGGAAACATTGTGACTGTAATATATTTTATTTTATATCATGCTCTTTTTTCAAGTTTAATTATTAATATTTGTTTTGGTTGATTGTGTTTTGAAGGTGGGAAAGTGAAAGAACAGTGTGTGTATTTTTTTTTTTCCCCTTCAATAGGCTACAGACGTTAAAACCGGTAAGATTTTTCCAAGACTTCGAGGTAATCCGGCTTGGTTTGAAGTTTGGCCCTTAATTCCAGGTAATCGCTTTGGGACGGGTCAGGGTAACAGCTTTTCCCTGCCGTGAAAAGCAATGTCTCCTTCAGCCGTGCGTCCTGCTGCAAATCTGGGTACTGCATGCCTGGTGGGTGTGCATGCGCAACATGCATGTCCTTTAGTTTGGGTACGGTCCCATATAAACAGTCTACAAAGCCCACCGTTGGCGTGGGCCTCTGACTGTCAATCACTGTCGGGCAAAGCCCTCCGTTCTCGTGAAATCCTGCCATGTCAGCTGTGGTGTGGTTGACTGTGACAATGGTGTTGAGCTGAGAGTTGGAGACGGCCAAGGTCCACTCCTTCTCTTTCTCTAACAAGGTTCTGTAGTTACTGTTGCTGCTGCCGCCATTGTCTTTCTTTTCTGAAAACTGTGCCCTCTCCTCCTCTGCTATCTCCCCCTCTCTCGGCTTATAGATAGGATTGTTGCACATCTGAGTCACGGGGTGTGGGATGTAATCATAAACGTGCCCGTGGGCATGTGCATGACTAGTGTGAGTGTGTGAGTGCATACTGGGAGCTGCTGGTTTCTCTGGTGTGCCAGTGTTGCCTGCACTGCTTTGCCTCGGCGGGTCCTCAAAAATCCTGCACTGCATTTGGATCCCTGTCAGATCGACCTCAGAACGTTTCCGAAAGGGCAGCTTCTTCCTGCGACGAAGAACAAAGGCAAAAATCCCCGCAGCCACAAACACAGCTGAGATGAAGAGGATGAGCAGGCTGAGGATGAGGACCGACAGCGGGACGGCCCCTCTCCCACCTGCCTCCCCCATGTCGGAGTGCCCCGTGGTGAGATCTTCACCAGGCAGAGCCGGGGAGGGGCCTAATGAGTACTGAAGCTCGGGACAGATGACCTCAACTTCAAGTGAACGCAGGTCTTTTCCAAAAGCAAAGTCTGGTGTCTTGCAGATGACGTCACCAACCACAATGACAGAGGAGAGCTTTTCCAGCCACTGTTTGAGGGGGATGATATTGCAGGAGCAGTCCCAAGGGTTCTGATGGAGATCAATCTGGACAATAGAGGTCAGATGCTCCAGGACACCGTGCACAGGCAGGGAAAGGAAGTAATTGTTGCGGAGGTTGAGACGGGCGAGGTTAGTGCCAGCGAAGGCATCAGTAGGGAGAGAGCGCAGAAGGTTGTCATTGAGAAAAACCAGTTGGAGATTCGGCATTAGGAAAACGAGTGCGGTTGAATCTCTCTAATGACATTATATTCAAAGTAAAGATAACTCAGCATCTGAAGCCCCCGAAACATCCCAGGACTGAGCCTCTCAATGTCATTTCCATTCAGATATAAACTTTTCAAGTTTGGCAAGTTGATAAAGGCGCCCTCCTGGACATAGGATATCCGATTGTTTCCCAAATGCAGTAAATCCAAACTTGAGAAATTCCAGAAATCTGAGCGGTAGATTTTCTGTATTAGGTTTCCACTGAGATATAATTTCTTGGCATTGAGGGGCCGTGGCAGAAGCTCAGAGATGTTGTGAAAGCCTTTTTCTTTGCAGTTCACTGTTAGTCCCAGGTCATTGATATGAAGGTTGCAAATACATCCAGTGGGGCAGATTATTGGGATGGGAGGTCTTGGTTTGGTAACCAGCAACAGGGGGCTGGTTGATGCCTGGGTAGATACTACGAGAAGTTGGTGGGGTTTTTGTGGGCCGAGGCCGTTTGGTAGGCTTCACACTTCTCTCCTTGTACTCCACAGAGGAGGCAGTGTTGTGGAAGGAGGAGAGCATGGATGAAGGTTTAGTAGGCCAAGTGTTCTCATTGTTGAATGGAACCCGGGGAATTCCCAGCTTGGCCTCAATCTCCGCATCGGAGAGCAGAGGGCAGAGCTCACTGCGCTTGATTTCTCGTAAGTCTTTGCCATGCAAGTGGAATCGGGTACTCACATGTGATCTCACCCACCAAAGCTGTGTAAGGGATTCTCTCCAGCCATGTTTTTAACTGGACAATCTCACACACACAGTTCCAAGGGTTCTCTTCCAGCTGGATTTCCATCAAGCTCCTACCAATATACTCCAGTGTGCCCTTATACGGCAAAGTCTTTAGTCTGTTTCCTCTTAAGTCCAGATGCGTGAGGGACACAGACCGAAAAAGATAATTTGGGAGCACAGGGATAAGATTGTCATTGAGTATAAGCACTCTTAATTTGTGTAGGTGCCTAAAAGCACCACTTTCAATCCTTTTGATAACATTATAGTCTGCCTGAAGATATTCTAAACTCTCCAACCCCAGAAAAGTGTCATTCCGGAAAACCTCTAGTTTGTTTTCATGGAGGAAGAGCCGCTTGAGTATTCCTAAGCCATTAAATGCTCCAGCATGGATATCTTGCAAGGCGTTATTACCCAGATTAATGGATATGGCATTGTTAAGATGGAGGAAGCTATTAAAGTAAAGCTTCCTCATTGAGTTCCTTTGCAGATTGAGCTTGAAGGGCCGGCTCCATATCTGGGCTATCTGACTGACATTTGTAAATCCTTTACTGCTGCAGTGGACATGGAAGATGCCCTCCTTGACCTCACAGTAACAGGGCTCAAAACAGGGCTCGTCAATCTCCTCGGAGTCCTCCAGCAGTGGGATCGGTGTGGTCCATCCTAAGGCTATGGTGCTCAGCAAGGTAACCCACAGCATCCTCGCTGACACCAAGGATATGAAGTCTTGGCTCCAGGGAGAGAGCCACTTCACAGCACTGCAACAGAGAAAAAAAAAAACAATGCAGGACAGGTTGGAGATGGGGAAAGAACATGTAGGTGTTGTTGTTTCACACATACGGGTACACACACACACACACACGGCCTCACAAAGAAAAGTTCGAGGTGACAGAGGCAGGAAAGGAGAGGAGATAGGAGAGAAGTAAGGAAGGGTGCATTAGTTTCAGTAGAATGGAAGACAGCTTTGAAACAGATACCAATGAATAATAGAACGACGTTGGAGACCACTTCAGGTTTTGCAATATTGCCGGGTATTTCAAACTAAATACTATCCGGGCACTCCTAAATAGTTAATATGATACCGAGAAACACAAACAAATCTCTACACCGAAATGGTTAACTTCACTATAGAAGCAGAAAAGCCATTTATTATACAGCAGACGTGCTAGTAAGGTCGCAATAAATCACAGCAGAGATGCTTATCTTCATGAATAAACGGAGGCAACAGTAGGCCGGCAAGGGTGAGGAGACACTGTCCCCTAGCTTTATTTATTATGTAACGAGGACCTCAATGTGTCTTTTAGGATGTGTAGCCTTTATGAGTGTGCAGAAAAATGTGGTGGCAATTAAAGTATGTGCATTAAAGGTTTAACACAGAGAAGCAATTGATGTCAGCCTCCTGACTAACAGAAGGACAAACTGAGAATTGTTGCAACGTGTCAGTTACTGTGATAGATTTGTAGTAACTATGCAAACATTACCCATATGGCAAATGAAGGAGATGTAACTGAAATAGAAGTGTGAAAGGATATATATATATATATATATATATATATATATATATATATATATATATATATATATATATATATATATATATAAAGAATAACCTAACCCAATAAGATCATCAGAGAAGCCAAGGAATTTGCCTCCTGAGTTTTTCTGAGCACAAATGCTCATTGAGCCAATAAATTGTTGTTTGATTTTATCCTAAATAAAGTCTGGATTTGCTCAAAGTACCTCACATGCAACTTCTGTTGGATGAACAACGGCAGTGAATGGCGTAGTAGGTGAAGCAGCCAGGTCGAGACGCACAGTTGCTTGGCAGTGCTTTAGTTAAACCGAGTGGCCTTGTAAAAAAAAAAAAAAAAAAGAAAGAAACTGAAATAATAACAATAATGATAGCGATTTAAAAAAAATCCCCACGGCCTCTCAAATGTAGCTATTTAAAGGTGGGCCGATAAAAGATTCTGGTAAATGTATCCGTGCCATCCGTGGTGATATGAGGAAAGTCTGTTCATTCGTGCTCCTCTTTCAGTCCAACACACGCGCACGCATCAACAACCAGTAACTGTCCAAGGTGCTGAAATCAAAGCCGAGCCTCAAAGAGGACAGGGAGGACGAAAAGAGGAAAAATATACCGAAATTTCCCCTCAAATCTGGCAGCTTCACCCAGTAATTAAAAAAAATACATTTAAAAAAACCAAAACATCTTTGCACATGATTTTTTTTTTTTTTTTTTTTTTTTTGATGAGGGAAAAAAAAAAATCACTCCCCCTCCATGCGTAATCCTCTCCTCCGGGATTTATTGATTTCGCCTCCATGTTAGAAACCAAAAAAACGATGCGATGTCAGAAATAAAAGTAATTACATTTCAGGGCACTGAAACCATTAGGCTACGAGGCGTTTTAATCCCTCGGAGTGTGTCAGGTCGAGTGGTAGGCTATACGTACTTAGTTTCGGGGGGATTCCAACTTCACATATCCTCCTGAGATGTGTCCTGTCGTCGCGCGTCTCGTCCCGCTCGCCGTCCGATGCCGGGCTGCGAGGAAGAGAAGAAATGAGGGTGACTGAGCCGTTACAGAGGAACAGAGGGAACACAGAGGGAGGGGGGGGGGGGGTGGACGGAGAGAACGGGGCATTGAGCAGGGAGAGAGGAAGAGATGCGCATGAGAATGAGCCGCGGGTGCGTTAACAGTGTTGCCCACAGTCAGATCAAACTAAGTTACTCTGAGGTGATGATGGGGATGAACAAGTTATGGTGTAAAAAGAATGATTTTTGATTTATTCAATCTCCCCCACCCACCCCCATCCTCGACTCGCCAAGAGGAAAAAAAAAAAAAAAGAAATCTTGCCAAGAGAGCTGCGCGCGTGGTGAAATAAATTCCAAGCGTAATGCAGCAGGCTTTCTTCGTGACATTGCCAGGATTTTGTTGTTCTTTACAAAAAAAACAGCATTGATCAAACAAATGGATCATTATCCTTGGTGAATAGAGAAAGGATGATCCCTTTTTAAAGACACTAATAAGCACAAAACGCGCCCACACACACGCGCACACACCTTCTTTTTCAAAGGTAACTGCCTCACCTCAGGTTCACAGTGCAGTTGGAAAGCATCGGGGAAAAGAGCACTAGTTTGAATCTCGTTAGATTTCTCTCTCGCTTTCTCCCCCTCTGTTCTCTCTCTCTCTCTCTCTCTCTCTCTCTCTCTCTCCCTCTTTCCTCACTCCCTCTTAGTAGCTTAAACGAAAAGAGAGGATAAATGAAGATGTGATAAGAATGCGATCTCTTTCCCCCTTCTTTCTCGGCCCCCCTAAAAAAAAAAAAAAAAAAAAAAAAAAAGAGGAAAAAAATCAGTTTGCTTAAAATGCAAGTCCTCGACTTCTGCTCATCCACTTCCAGTTCCACCCTTTCCACCTCCCTCCCCCTCCCTCCTTCTCCGCCGCCGCCTCACACCGCGGACTCAACAGCAGCGCGGCCGGGTGAGAGTGCTCCCCCCCCGGCTTCGGGACGGCGTCTCTGTCCGGCGCAGCGACCGCAGGAGCGCGCGGATCATATTTGCGATCTTCTTTTCGTCTCAGTGTTTCTTTTTTTCTTTTCCCTCCTCGGGTCCGTTCCCCCGTCGTGCGTCAGAAAAGTGAGGGACCTATGGCTGGGGAGGTGGAGGGAGTGTTGGGGGGGGGGGGGGGGGGTGTCGAAGGCAAGCAGAGGATGGAGAACTGGCGAAGGAAAGAGAGAAAGAGGAGGAGGCGGGCAAAACGAGGGATGCGCTACGGTTCTGGATGCTGTCGAGTGGAGGAAGAGGAATCTAGTGAAGAGAGAGAGAGTGGGGGGGGGGGGGGGTGAGCGAGGTGCGCTCTGTCTCTGGCAGCGGGGGCGCGCCTCGAGGAGAAATAAATAAATATAGAGAAAAGTGGGGGAGCGCGCGCCGAGCCGGGGTGGGTGAGACAGATTGGCAAACCTGTGGATGGGAACCAGGCATTCAGGACTCAGGACACAGGACACCCCCCCCCCCCCCCCCCCCCCCCCACCCCCCACCCCATCCATCTCTCCCTATATCTCTCTCTACAGCATCATCTTCCACTGGGTTTTATCCAACTATAATCCCCGTGATTCTCAGTTTCTATTACTGGCAGGCGCGCTAGAGTTGGGGTGTGTGTGTGTGTGTGTGTGGGGGGGGGGGGGGTCACCCTCATCCTTCTCACTCTTACTCTCCCCTCACCCTCCCAAGATCCTTCCCGTCTGCTCCTTTTCCTCTGATTTGGAGACGAAGCGGGTGGCCGCGGCTATCCACAGCGAGCGCGCGGGGGGGGGGGGGCTGGAAGCCGCGGATCGTTTCATCTCTCTCTCCTCCGTCTGTGGTCCTTCCCCCGTCTCGCCTCCAGCGGGCAACACAAGCCCGCGTTGCGCGCGTGCATCAAGCCCAGCCGCTTCTCGCAAGCGTAATTGTGACACCATCGTGATCTCGAGCTTTTGCAACTCTGCGCAGAGAGCGCTGATTGCTGCAGAGAGTTGTGATTTTCTTACATTATCTCCGGCTGCTGCACGACTCCAAATGCTGCAGAGTTCATCTCTGGATTCTGTAACTTTACAGAAAAGGAGGGCAACGGTGTGACTTGCAGAAACAAACGCTTATAAACTGATGGTAAAGGTGGTTTCAAACTCAGGAGTCCTTTGATCAGGAGGATGTGACAATGGTGACAGCAAAACCTATACGGTATTTTTGTTGTTGTTGATAGTTTAATAAAGATTTCTTTGAAACTTACAGCAATGGGGTCAGACTATTTTGGTCACTGTCAGTGTTGTACCAGTACTACAACAGCTGCAACATTTAAATGTCTCTTATTTTTATCATAACTGCCTTGTCATTCAACTTGTAATAGCAGATATAAATTCATATTTTTTTTACAGTGATGTGGCTGACATAACTTGGGATCAGATTTTTGTGTACTTCTGCCAGAGTTTTTTTTTTTTTTTTTTGCAGGTTAAGGTTTATGGCCTATTTATAGAAAAGAGCTGCTTCATCTGGCTTTCTAAACTGATGCCATGTAGATGTGCAGGTCGTCAAAATGTGCAGTTCCTTGAATGAGCACTAGGGAAAGGGCCATCATCCATATTAAAATGGTCAACTTTACAGCAGATATGAACATGTTTATGGACTGCCTCCCCACAAAAAAAAACACTTTTTTTTTTTTTTGATCTCTAGAGCCATATTTCTCTTCCATGACAACCCTACATGGATTAAGTTTTATATTTAAAAGGCAAAAATTAATCCATAATGAAGGTGGAATTTATATATATATATATATAAATATAATATATATATATATAATATATATGTATATATATATATATATATATATATCTATATATATATATATATATATATATATAATATACATATATACACAGTCATGGAAAAAATTATTAGACCACCCTTGTTTTTTCTTCAGTTTCTTGTTCATTTTAATGCCTGGTACAACTAAAGGTACATTTGTTTGGGACAAACATAACGATAACCACAAAGATTGCTCATAAGAGTTTTTATTTAAGAGCTGATATCTTACCATTTTCCATGGTTTTTTCTTGATTATAACCTAAATCACTTAAGTTTTTACATCAATAGCTATGGCGTTGTACTGCCAAAAACACTGCTTTTATGCATTCAGTGTTTCCTTTTCTGTCTGTTTTAGTCACATGATGACGTTTAGTGGTACCAGGTATTAAAATGAACAAGAAAGTGAAGAAAAAAATTGTGGTCTAATAATTTTTTCCATGACTGTATATTAGGGATGTAACAATATGGAAAATTTGATAACTCGATTATAGTGAACAAATTATCATGGTTTACCATATTATCTCGGTGTTCTTAATTGCTGTATACATTTAAATAATTTCACTAAATCTTGTGATTTTCTTGTCATACTAAAACATCAGAAGCCAAAATCTTATTTATAAAATGAAGCTTTCACATTAAAAGGGCAAACAACTGGCACAGAAAGGTTTTATTTTAAATGAACAAAATAAAAAACAGGAACGAAGCTTATTTGTCTGGTGCAAAATTAAATAAACACTTTAACAACCATAGTAGGTCAAAATATGCAAACAATTGTCAGGAACAAAAATTATAGTGCAAGTTCAAATGAAAAAACTTTGGACTTTAAGCTGAACCTTAAATAAGTATAAATTTGCAAATAAAGAAACAGTTGTTTAGGAGCCAAATATGTTGTTATGGATTGTAGTTCACTCTGTGTGTCTGTGGGTGTCGCTGTGTTGTTACCTGAGGGTCAGGTATAAAGGTAGCTGCCTGTTATTGGTTAGGGGTTTGACCCGGAAGGGTAACAGGTTTTTAACCGCTGTCCTGCTAACTGCCGGCGTTATGGTTGTCGGATCAGTTAATAGAATAAATTACTATTTTAACTGCATCAGAAGGACATCTTCCGGCCCTTTTTCGATCAACATGCAACGGTAACTTTTTTGAAATCTGAGTTAGCGAAGCGTGTCGACCAGGTTACTCTTGGTCAAACATCTCAGTAGCTTGAAGCATTAGGCTTAGCTTCTTCAAGTTGCTTGTATAAATTACAATAAAATGTAAACAAGTGCTCTGCAGACAGGATAATTGTCCTCCATCAGTTGTCCCTCTGCATTCTTAAA
Source organism: Hirundichthys speculiger (assembly GCA_018398805.1). NCBI lineage: Eukaryota > Metazoa > Chordata > Actinopteri > Beloniformes > Exocoetidae > Hirundichthys > Hirundichthys speculiger. The sequence goes on along the minus strand of JAGFBZ010000619.1, from coordinate 117,827 downwards.
AAATAAAAAGTAAAAATATACCCAGAGCTTGGATTTTGTCCTTTAATAGGTTGGTAAACGTCCTGCGGGCTATCACCACATTCCGCCATGATTACATTACGATACAAGTTACATATTCACGTGAGACACAGTCGCGGGTCGCTCGCAGACTTGAATGAGGCTGATATTACATATCCTGGTCGGTAATCGACCGCGATAATGAGTTGAACTCAAACATAAACGGTAATCATTATCACGTTAAATTTTACCGTGCTTTACCGTAATACCGGTAACTGTTCCATCCCTAATATATATATATATATATATATAATTATTAGGGAGAAATCAGCTCCTGCCAATATGGCATCACCCGAGAGTTCAGAAGAGCAACTTTTGAGTGATGCCAACAAAGGGTTTGTCCAGTTCTCTTTATACAGCCTATAGTTTCTAGTCAGGGCAAACCTTTCCTCAAATATGTATTATATGTTCATCACACACTGAATTAAAAACGCACCTTCACAAAGATACTCGGAAGCTTGTGATTTGTTCAGTCACAATAAAGCTGTCATTGCTGCATCTGTTTTTGCTGCAACTTTTACAAACATATTATGCTGAAATTGCAGGCTTCTTTTAAATCTGTGGACTTTTTTGATGCTTCTTGTTGATTAAGATTGACATACTTAGTTTCTTGCTTGGCACTGAAGCGCCAACATTATCTGTATTTGGAGAGCAGTGCCATGGTACAAAAGGAAAGAAAACACAACAGCTTGTCTCTATTAAACAGAAACATGTTTTAGTTTCTCACTGCTGTTTAAACATTTATTTTCTTGGGTTAGTTTGAGACAGTAGAGTTGGGTTATGGGATTCTCACAGCTAATTGGTTTCTTACCTCCAAAAATGGCTGAAAACAAGTCAGCTGTTGAGGTAAGGCTATTAAAAAAGTGTAAGTGTCCTCTTTAACATATTTTTAAATACATATCACTGGCCCTCCAGGCATCTGCCACAGGTTGTTGTTGTCGAGTCAAAAAAGGGCAGTATAAAGAATAATAAGGATGCTTTTAAATCTCAACCTTCTTCCAGTGAGCTGGGTCAAAAGCTGAGAATCTCCAGAGTTTCTTCAGGAACCCAGCATTTTGCTTATCAAAACAACCCTGTATTTTAAGCATGAATAATTGTCTTCGCATCCTATTGCAGGCCAGATAAAATTAAGTGGAGGCTGGATTTGGCCTGCAGGCCATGAGTTTAGCACATGTGACTTAGAGCTATATATCATCCCTAAATTTGTCCAGTTGTGACATCCAGCGTGTAAACTTAAAGGCCTATTCTATTTGTAATCCCTGTTGAGATTTACCACTTTACACGTCACGGTGGATTAAATGATTGAGCTCCAGGGACATTCTCATCTGCTGGCCGTATAGGAAATAAATTAATATGCACTGTGGCTGTAACCCTAAATGATGCTTTATGGAGCCCAGGAGACCTTTTAAAATGATATTTTAAATGTATTTCCCAGTCCCAGCATAACTCATCACTGAATCTTTGACAACACATGACTCAAAATAACTCATTGGTCACACAGTGATTCTAACACAACCCCAAAATTAAAATGAGCAAATTAATATATGCGTTAATAATTAATTTAGGACTGCATAGTTCCAAATCAATATTACTGGGATATGATTTAAATGATTTGTTTAGTCATTTTACAGTAAGTGAAGCATCCTCTATCCTATGCCAGTACAGCAGACACGCATATGCCCTTGTCAGTAAACAGCCATACACAAACACATATTGCTCACTTACAAACACACAGACCGCATGCTGTGGATAGGAGGTTAGAGAGGAGTGTTTGCAGGCAGATGGTGGTCTGTAAAACTGCCATTCTTCTTCATGAAAAGCCATCATTCACCCCTTGAGCCTGTCAGCTACTGTCAAACAGGCTGACATAAGGCCACTACAAACCCTTCATTCAGCTCACAGGCGATAGAGTGGTTAGATTTTGCCAGACTGAAGTAGAAACTACAGACTGGGGCTAATGGGATCACCAGTTAGATTTTTTTTTTTAACTTTGATTTAGAAAAAAAAAATGACAACGGTTGTTTTGGTTTTGACAAGTGTCATACCAAATGCAACTTCCTCATAAATGAAAAGAATATTAGAGGGTAACTATTAAGATTTCATTGTAACATAAAGAGAATGAGTCATTAGAAGTTTTTCAAAGGCATTTCAGATCTAATATTATCTCACTATTAGTGTTACAAAAGTGGATGAAAACAATCATTTTTTTTTTTGCCAGAGAGCTGCATCAGTTAAGACTTTGCTTTTAAAGGAATCATATTTGTAAAGGCTTTTTGATTGGTTATAAGGACATAATAAAACTTAAATAATAGTCTTATCTGGCCTGAGTGAAGGGCTTTTGTTTTAATGAAATTGAGTAAAAGATCACATATTCAAATACGCCTTTGTGATGTTTATGCCAAAAATCTAAATGGGTGACTAAGTTGTGTGGGCATGGCAAGAGATATTAAAGTCAACTCCCAGACATTTTAAGGTCATCGCTGCGTGATAAAGGCACATCAGTGAACACTCTGTCATCACAGAGCACAAACAGCTCTCTAACCACGAGGGAGGAAATGTCTAACAATACTACTTAGCCACAGCTCCGAACTGAAATGAAAACAGACTGATGAATGCATACATACTGTACAGCAGAGGCTTGCTATCTATTTGTTGAATTATGCAGCTCAACCACAAACAGTGATAGTATTCATCAGAGAAGGCCGAGACTTTCATAGTGTTGCTTATTCTCTGTTAACAAAGAGCATATTCATGTGAAAAGGTTAATATTCTGAAAAAGACCTAAGAGAGAAACCTCTGAATATTCGATTTATGGATTTTTTTTTTCCAGGTATCACTGGGCCTTTGTAGTAATAAATTGAATTTTCTGAAACTTTAATTTGTCAAGTTTAATGTTTTGTCTCCTTCAAAAAGTTATTTTATTGGGAAAACATACAAATAAATAAATAATAAAGTTCCTTTATTCATCCCTTGACTCCATTAGTGCTTTCAGTGAAATAGCTCATGCCACTTCCCTAAGTCTTTGTGGACCCCGTGGGATAGTGGGAGGCACTTTCAAATAATTTCACATCTTTCTGTCTAGGTTCGGTAAGTGCAACTGTGGAATCGCTGGCCTCCCTTCCATGCTGTCCACTTACAACCCCACCTAGCCTATAAGTCAGACCGCCTTCCTACCTGAAAGTCCTCTACCTGATGGCTCGGCTGCTTGGCCCTCTGGCTGCCTGCTTCACGGCTGTCTGTATCTGTGCACTGACGGCGGATTGACCTGCACAAAACCCTTTCAGTGTCTTACAGAGTTCCAATTAAGCCCCCAGAAGGTTGAATCTTTGTCTTAATTGTTGGTTATTACATGGACCAACAAACACAAATGAAATCATACAAAGGAAGGTTTGTAGAAAATAATCTGATACCAAGTGATAGTTGTTTAGATTATCATCAGAACCAGTTACATTTCTGTGTGTGTGTCGGGGGTGGTGGTGGTGGTGGTGGGGGGGTGTTATATACTGTGTATACTGCATGTATTCTTTCCAGGTATTCTTGCAAAATCAACAAGCAACATTGTGATTCAGTTTGTTCTGTAATTAGAAAAATGCACTGTGTTTGGTTGTTTCGTAAAATCTTATGAAAAGAATAAAACACTAGAGGAACCCATCAGAAACAAAAAACAATAATATCAAAACAAAATCATCAAGTTGGCTCCAAAGGTCCTAAGGTTGAAATAGGTGATGATTGAAAGAATTCATTTTTCTCTTTTTTTTTTTTGTTAGTTAGTGTTTTTTTTTTTCATTCTGATAATTCAGTCAGTAATCTGCAATTAAAATGAAGAACATCTGGCTGGGTCAGTGTAAAAACAGCATGCCCAATTATTTTACCATGGCCATGAGGAATTGTGCCAAATCTGACATCAACTGCATTTTTTGCATGTTTTTGTGGCAGTCACGTGCACTCCCCTCATTGTCGATGCATGTGATTGGTGTTGTAGACAAGCTGGTAGAGGTGGAGCTGCCTTCTGTTAGTGGAATGAGCTCAGTCACCAAGAAAACATCAAAAACCAATGTGGGTCAAAAATGAAAAATCTGTACCGAAACAGCTACAGGCAAAAAAAATAAATAAATAGATAAAAAGACTGAACGGTGCAAGAAGCAAAAATAAAGAACAAAAAAAAACAACTTAAAATTTGTGTGGTATTTCCACAACAGTGGCACTTCAGAGAACAGAAGGGACTCTAGGGTTGCAGGCTAGGTTGATCTGTACTACAGGAAGTTAAATGAAATTCATAAGGGAGATAACCTTTGACTTGGGATTATATGAATCGAGAGGAGTTTTGCTCTGGAAAATGAGTTTTTTTTTTTTTTTTTTTGTTTTTACTGCTGAGTTTTTGTGAAAGAGTGGTGATCCCTCACACTGCTGCAGTCTGTGAAGTCTTAGCTTCCAACCGATAACTGGCTTGTTTTTGTCGTATGTAAAGCTGCTCACTGGTGTGGGTCATTTTTATTTTTTTACCATGTGTTCATTTACCCACTCGTTGTTAGGAATTGTGTCATGCACTGTAGATGATCTTTAGAGCCTTAAAGATTGTCCTATTTTTACTCTGCTGTGTTGCATTCTTGCATTCTTAAAAATGGCTGGAATTATTTCTGCACCAGGTCCCCCCAGATACGTGGACCCTCAAATGAAGCACAGATGACTGAGACAATTACCCCGAAGTTTTGCATGAGATAGGGGCCAACTTCAAACCTTAATGACATCACTGCTCTTATGATGACGGGCACTTTTTTTCTGGCAAGTGTGCATTCATGTGTTCTAAAAGTTTGATTTTCGATGGAGGTTAAAGGAAAAAACTTAGCATTGTAGTTGCATAATTTAAAATTCCTCTTCTTTTTTTTTTTTTTTAATTTTTTTGTTTTACCAACATCATTTACTCCACCTTTAGTGCCTGCATACTAAATTCAAGAAGTGTCTTTATTTTAGCTCTACTTTTCTTTTTCACAATAGATTAAGTGAATCATCATTCACCGAATATATTTAGAGAGAATTGTTTGACGGTGCAAATCTCTGGAAAGGCTATGAAGGATGTGAAGGGATTATAAACTAGCTCACAGATCAATTTGCTGCTGAGATTATTTATTTAGTAACTTTTGCTTGTAGTTCAGTTTAGAAGTTGGACTTGAAAAGCTAAACTGAAGCAGATTCTGTAAGGAGATCACTTTCAGTTAAAGAAAGGCTCATTTTCAGCACTGCAGAAGTTGTTTTTTCCTTTTCTTTTCTTTTTTTTGTTCCCCAGTGGAAGTAGGAGACTCTTAGTGAAAATCGAGTTAAACCCTGTGCGCTTTTTTTCATGTCAAGTATATGTTCCTTTTACAAAGTCAGACTCTCACAGGATTAGCCACTGCAAATATATAGGGCCAAAGAATAAGTTAAGTATTACACTGGGGTTTGCTTTGGTGAATTCGTCCTAAGTTTATGAACTCTCTAACCTTCCCCTCTTTGCGTGTGTGCATGTGCGTGTGTGTGCGCGTTGGCCCCTGAACAGCACTTTAATGTGGTCACGTCTGAGGGATTGGCCAGACAGTGTGAATGAAATTCATGAAAAAAGGACATTCAAATATAAAACACAGGCGTGTGTTCTCAGTCCCCCCCCCCCCCCCCCACACACACACACACGCACACACACACATGCACGCACCTTGACATTGCCTTTCTCTGTCTCTTTTATGACCTGAAATATCGCCACAGAGCAGCTCATGACAAAGCTCGGGCCAACACTGCCACTGTAACTTGAGCTTGTGACATTGTTATGGTGCACGACAAAAGGCTGGGGGAGGATTACGCTGTGGTAAAGCAGTGTTTATTATTAGTTCTTTCAATGATGACAAAATTAAATATAGTGACTTAATGGAGCACGTTCTGTCTTGCTTGTCCCGGTCACTGCATCTCATCAAACTGTGCCTCTGCATCCTCCACTGTCCCCTGGTACAACGAATGTACAAGCCTTTCCTTCTACATGCACGCACAGAAAACATTCTCTGTCTTTTTAGATTTGAAAAGATCACACTCAAACTTTCAAAGAGCACTACTAAGTGGGACAACGCTCATCTAGAAAAGTGAAAAACAAACTCATATTGTCCCATGTTCCTAAATAAAAACAAAATTGTTCCAAAATTATAGCTAAACTTTTGCAAGATTGATAACTGTGTTTCATTTGATGGCTTTTTTATTTTTTTATTTTTTTTTGGGGGGAATATGTCCATTTAATATTTAGATTCATTTACAAGAGGTTCTATATGTTTCTAAATTAAGGTTATGCACATGTGTCAGTGTATATTGATTTATGCATTATTATATATTTTATAAATATATTATATTTATTTTCAGATACACAGATTCATGATAGTGTTAAAACTGTCTATGCTTTTAAAGATTGTTTTGACATGTCTGGAATGAATCAATAAAATGAATGAAAATTAAATTTGATGGCTGTGTAAATATCAAATTAAATTTGTCAAAAAAATGTTCTTCATAATAAATAAGGTTTAATTAATTTGCCTGTAGTGAGAATTATAACTAGATTACATCTTTTGTGTTGATCTAACTTTGCAAAACAGCTACATTTTCATGAGAATGGACCCTACTAGATACTTTCTGGTTTTGGTTCTGCACATACTGTTGATTTGATCTGTGCTGTGACTTTGATTGAGAATTTTTTCATCTCCTCTGAATTCATTACCTGAAAGTAGCTGATGATGATTACAGTCTGAAACCACTTAGAGTGAGCATCAGGAACCAAAACCAAAACATAAACTGGATGTTCAGATGCTGCAAATATATGTTTAGGTAGCCAGTGATTTGACTAACTAACAATTCATATGAATGAAGATGAAAATATGAAGCACATAAGATGCAAAATAAAAATCATAGATGTTTTTCCCGCATAAAAAGAAGTCAGGCCATTGCCGTTTAACTGAAAAAAGAAAATTGAAGCACTTATTGCTAAAACCCCATAAGTCACACTTGTGACTTACGTGACTTGTGGGGTTTTAGTAATAGGTGCTTCAATTCCTGTGGTTCAAGAATTTAGTAACCTGGAAAACACCTGTAAAAGCATCATATAACCACATGCTCACACAGCAACATTGTGGCGATGCTTGACAGTGGTAGTTTCTAATGTGCCTTCTGTCATACTAATAAACATTTTTTTCCTGCTGTAGTATGCCGCATACTTTGAAACAGTCCCAGCCACATACATGATTTCATTGGTTACAACTAGCTGAGTAACCACAATTTAATTAGCTGACACTCATTTGAAAAGCTGAACCTTGAACTTCTTTTCTGTTGCGCTTGCACTTTGGAGTTTCCTTTGTTTACTTCCTTGACATGGCTCAGACTTACCAACGGAGTAAATAAAGCGTATCTTATGTGAGTTGGAGCTGATAAATGTTCTCTCTCACTTTCTACCCAGCTTGAAAATGTCAAAGAAGGATTAATACCTGGAAATGAAGACACAAATACCAAGCGGAACATTCACATTTGTTGCAGTCAGCATTGACCTGATGCGTAATAACATTTCTGTGAGGTGCGAGTCAAGCGTCGGCGCAGGTTATGGTGTTGAGTTTCCTGCTACGGTGCACAATGTAGAAGCATAAAGCATGCTTAAATCATGCTTAACATGACAACCAATCAAATGTTGCTGAATACATGCCAATGCACCACTTAAGTACACTTTTTCACTGCTTTTTTTGCCCTGACTAGTAGCACCACTGCTTTTCACCTGAAGGGAATCAGGATGGGCTCCAGCGAACCCCTGAATAAGAAAAAGTAGACATACGTAAATGATGGACAGAATAGCACAAACCAGTATGTAATTGGGATGTAAATTGTGAGGCTGTGTAATTTTATGGAACTCTGTGCTGTAATCAAGCCATAACCTTCCCTTTACTTCGCAGGGCCAGTGAAAGTGCTACAGTGCTACAGTTACAATAAGGCAAAAGTTCAGGACAAGTTGTTATCTCTCTTAAGTAGACGGCAAAGTGAAACAGAAAAGAAAAAAATACATACAAATGTAATTACTTTGTTCCAATTTAAGACTTTGAATATTAACATTTATCAATCTAACAGTCTCTCCGCTACAAATGAGAAGATCAGTAACCTATAACATCATCCGCGCCACTGTATTGTCAATTTTGTTTTTTTCTGACAGTTCAATTAGATAACATTTCACAGTCTATCAATGCAGGACTAATTATGTCCAACAGTTTTGAATGTTTCCCAATTTCAGTTTCATAAGGAGGCCTTTCTCTCCAGAACATCTTGCACAAATCTTTTCTGACCTCAGTCAGCTCATTGACCTCAAGAGACAATTAGCACTGATTAATAGGACTGTGTGTGCACATGCATTCATGTGTGTGTGTGTAGAGACCTTTAATCCGTGTGTGTTTTGTTTGTCTTCCAGCAGACATGCTGAGTTTGTGGCCAGATGGTGTCTCTCCAAAAACCTGTGTGGCATGGCCACACTCTCCCTCCATCTTGGACACACACACACACAAACACACAATAGATTCTACAGTCCTTCCACTCAGTCCCGCTATCTCTCTGCTTGCTGTAGCCTCAAACTGTCGGAGCAAAAATACCTACAACACGTCTACAGAGAGACCTAATTCTCGCACACAGCTCTCCCTAGAGAGCCACAAGGAGAACTTTAGTTCTTGCATCAATGAGGTTTTTTGGGCTAAATCTCGATGGCAAAAAGGAGAAGGCAAATGATGTAGAGGGGTCTTATAAAACTTGTGTTAAACTAAAAAATAAAAATGCTTTTTAATCCACGGGTGAACACACACGCAGAGATCAAAATTTATGATGTCAATTTTATCCTTGTAAGCGTAAATACCACTCACCTCAGTGATGCACAGTTATGACTCAGCTTTGCTGTATGAAAAAGGAAAAAAATAAATAAAACCCTAGGAGGTGAAACAATCACGCTGAAAATGTAAGGAGGGGATAAACATTCGTATATATATATATAATCGTATATATTTGGTCTTTGTCATTTCTTTTGTGTTCTTTGTTATTTATTTTGATAAGCTAAGAATTTTCATGATTTCTTCTTCTTACATATTAGAAAAAAATCAGTGCAAAACAGTTGTGTTTAGGGTTGGGAATCGAGAACCGGTTCCGTGTGTTTTAATTCCATGGAATTGTTTGGCAGTTTATCTAGCGATTCTCTTATCGATTCCAACCAGCACGAATCTCACGTAATTTACGCAAGTTACACACAGTCACTTCCAGAAAGCACTTACGTGATTAAGTTACGTTGGTTTAGCGCGCCCATTGGAGTTGTAAACAACAATGGCGCCCACCAGGTTCAAACGCTCCAAAGTTTGGCTTCACTTCACAAAGAAAGATGGCAACAAGGCAACTTGCAGTCATTGTAAAGTGGAGATAACAGCGTCGGGAGGGAACACGACTAACATGCAGAAACATTTGCGCACAGAACATGCGATAATGTTATAAGAGTGTCGTGTTTTTTGACGTGCTTCGGACTGATGGATCTCAACCCATCAGCAGCGGCAGTAGCAAAGCTAAGATCACCTCTGGCAACTCTGGTAAGTAGCTATGCCACTGCCTATGTGCTTCTTTGTAAAACACGCTATAACAATAACGCTATGCTATTAAACGAATGCCTTCTGCATTACATTTAGAAGATGACTGTGAAGAGAGAGAGTCTGGCTGGCTCAGAGGCTGGCAGCACTCACTCCTGCTCACTACGTACCTCCAGAAAGATCACATATCCTTCCTGAAAAAGCAGACATACAAACATTTTCTGCAAAAGAATTGTTAATTCTTCATAGTATTTGCAGATTTGCACTCTGCACTGTTCCGTTGTATTTGATAGTATTTATCTTTCTTTATTATTATTTTTGAGTGCTTAGTGAGCTCATATATCATTTTATAAGGGAGATTTTTTCATTTCTATTAGGAAAAATCTGTCAGTAAAATGTTAACACATTCCTGTGTATTTGCACAGTTACATATTACAACAGTTAACACGTTATCCAGGCTTTGGGCCTCTTTTAACCTCGCTGTTGAGTTTGTAAGGTTGTGACTTCTAAATAAAAAAAAAAATGATGCTAATAAAACTGTTTGTTCTCCTTTTTCCCCAAAATTAGAATTGATAAGAGAATCGATAAAGAATCAAATCATTAAACGGTATTGATAATGGAATTGGAATCGGACAAATCCTATCAATTCCCATCCTTACTTATGTTTATTTAGTAACACCTCTCTGTTCACTGTTTTATCCCATAATCAGCAGTTTTCATGTTTGACGGCCCAGCAATATATCTGAAAATACAACGTTAGAGTTTCTTTTCAAATTTAATCCCAATAGGAACCGTAATTTCTGCTGTACTCCACTGTGCATCAACTAAAACTGCTTACATGTAATATAAGCTGGTTTTCACAGAAGAGGGGGTTTTGCAGGCTGACAGAGGCAATCAAGTCACAGGGCTGCAGTTTTAAAGTACTTTAGTGATTGCTCTATAAATATTGATTATTACTGCATGACTCCAGATGGATCAGATTTGCAGCAGGCATTTTGTGGAATCATGGAATTGGCAATGGTAGCTCTTGTTTGTACTTTTATTTGACATAATTTACTCACATTGATGAGGTAGCTGGTGTCAGAGGAGGATGTGAGGCAGTAACTGTGCTCATTGTTCACTTTAAGTGCTCCCCTGACATCTTTTTGTCTGCATCCCAGTTTTTGACAGAGGAAATGAACTCCCAGAAAAGAAGAACTGGGTCATCTCTCTGACATCTGAGAGACAGGATTAGTTTTGGGTCTTTGGCCAGTTTTTGTGAGTTTGACCGAGATAGCGAGGCACCACAAATGGAAGTGTAAGTCGTGACTATGAGAAAATGATTCAGAAAACTACCTATTAAATACTGACCTCAGCTTGATTTGAGAATATATGGTATTTTATTATATATCAATTTCTGTCTATCTTAAAATAAAGAAATACAAAAGGTACATATTAACATGGTTGCTGCATAAAACAGCAACATGTCCATCTAACGTGCTTTTGTTTTTTTCCTTTAGGATTATGTGAATCACGATGCATTTATTGAAAAAAAGTCTGTCCATCCATCCATCCATCCATCCATCCATCCATCTTCTTTTAGTGACTGAATTCCCCATGTTAGAGGAATATCTAAGGAACAGATGGAAGGACATTGACTTGTTTTCTGTCTTGCGGACCCCCTCTGTCATGCTTCTCCCTACATTACATTTTTTTGACAGAGTGAATGAACCCATGCAGGGAGAACTGGGTCAACCCTCTGACCTCTATGAGACAATATTATCCTTGGGTTTTGTCCAGTTTTTGAGTCACTGGGATAATCAGGTCATGTGTGCTATAAGAGGCACCCATCATTACAAACATCTATCGGGAGCAATGGCTGCAAAGGTCAAACCTGATACAGTCGCACTCAAACTTCTGACTATGAGCTTTAATATGATTTGAATTTCAGACAATCTTTCCTTAATCTTAAATTAACACTTTAAAAAAATAACAAGATAGAGAGAGAAATTATGTAGTTACTCCATAACAAATGAAGTACAATTCCAATTCAAAGCCAATTCTGCTGGTACAGAAAGTACCGAACCACTCTTCCTGCATGTTTTAGATGTATATCTCTGTGCCAACATACCTGACCCAAATTAATAAACAGACTTCTGCAAACCTTGATGACAAACCGATGGCGATTCATTCATTTTAATCAGGTGTATTGAAGCAAAGAAGCACCTAAAACATGCAGGGCAGCTGATCCGGACTTAGCAACGGTGCACTATTCAACACAGCTATGATGGCAGCAGGACTGCTAATAACACCTTTGATCATCAACTGTCTTTTATTTGTATGACGCTGGTTTTCACTCTGCTGATGTCACACTGTTTGTTTCTCTGGTTGTTCTCCAGTTGTATGGCGTCATACTGCACATCAGTATGATGTGCTGAAAAAAAGACATTTTTACAGCGAATCCAATCAATTCACAATATATTTATAAAAACAGTGAATTATGCTTCTTTTTCAAAATGGAGTAGATAAAAAGGGGTTTCTTTCTTAATGATAGGTCAATTGCAAACATAAAATACTTTATGTGACCTTACTGAACTGCCCATAAAGTGAACATTTACTTAAGGTTCTTTTTCCTTTTTTGTCATTAGAAACCAGCAGCTTCACTTGCACCTCATTATATTCTATTAGATGATTCGTGGTAAGGTGTGGAACAGAGCCTAGAAAAACTCCCATAACCCCTTTGGCCTTTTCTACCAAGAGTCTGTTCAACCATCTGCCCAAAAGATATTCAAGCTAAAAAGGACAATCATGTGCATCATCCAGCTGGTGCCAGTGATACTTGTGGTGGCTTTGCTTCGCCTATTTATGAATGCCCCTGGTGCTGAGGCCAGAAGAAGAGACAAACATTTTGTATAATTATGGTGGAATTTGGCAAGTACTCAGTCAGCAAACCAGAGAGAGGATATAATCTTAGAACAATAATACAAATATGTCAAAATATGGTCATAGGTGGGTGGGTCTTCGGCATAGCATAAGACAAAATAGCCTGTAGAAAACAGCACTAAATCCAACCTTTTTAGCCAGTTTACATCTAATTTCATTTTACCTGTTATTTTCCAAATCACTTTTTCACTTTTTTTTTCTAAATATCTACATTTAAAAAAGTAAAATACTCAAGTACATTGATCTGAATGTATAAAAGGCAACCATTTCTGTTTATAAATTATGTCTGCACAAATTAATTGGTTATGGTCTTATTTATGCAAATTATCTGGTTATGGTAAAGTAAAAGAAGGGAATAAAAACAGTAATGTGCATTATATAAACTGCAAATAGTCACAACGAAGAATCAAATAAGTCAACTACTGGGATCTTTGTTGTGCTGTGTAATATATCCCTCTGTTGTTTCATATCAAAGACTTTTAAGATTAAGCCACTAAAAGTAATATTTCAGACCAGAAGTGTGTCAAGGTTTGTACATGTGTCTACATAAAGTTCCAGGTTTCTGATTTTTATATTATATGTAACCCATCCTGTGTAGGGTCGTGCCTCTCTGCACCTGAGGACTCTGCGTTGTGTTCAGGGTTGTTGTTGGGGGTGCAAGTGAAGGCTAGAGTCAGACACACAGTGGTCAAGTTTGTGGTTCAGAATGGGCAGTTTATTTGTGTTGGTGCAGGCAGCTCCACCTTCCAAATCACAAATAAACACTGCAGTCAAGATAACTCATATCAAAAGTAATTTTTGATACAATTAAAAAAATTAAAATCAAGCATTCCACCTCTATAGTGACCAAACAAGGTCCCAGACTCAAGACAAGTACAAAGGAAATGTGCAGGCAAATAAGCACCAAATAAAGCCTGTGAAATACATACAATAAAATAGGACAGAAAAGGCTAGCCAAAATTCCAGCCAACATACAAATACAAAACAAAGTCTCAAACTCCCAAAACCTCATTGAATGTCAACCACAAATGCATAATTTAGAATAAACATCATAATAACTGATTATGACCAACATATTTAACTACGATGTAGAGACTGCAATCTCTAGTGCTTACCCTCCAAATCAAAAACAAACACTGAACGAAATTGTGCCAGAGCGGAAAAAAAAAAAAATCAAAATACAGTGTCCAGTGAGAGACAAATTACAGCATATATATATATATATATATATATATATATTATATATATATATATATATATATATATATATATATATATATATATATATATATATATATATATATATATCTATATATATATATATATATCTATATATGTCTGTGTGTGTGTGTGTGTGTATGTATGTAAGAAAAAAAAAGAAAAAAGAAAAAAACTTTGGTTTTCCTGTCGTCACTTGTCTGTATTTACCAGGGCTTTTAAAAGGACTATTAATGTCAGTGCACATATACTGCATTCATTTCTCACAAATTTCAAATGGATCCCAGCATAAGAGTTGCAATCACTATCAAGTAGAAAGCTAAACATTACTGGTGTTTTTTGAATGTCAAGTTCCAAACATCTTATCTTAATGGGCCAGCTGTATAAGAGCTGTTTTGCTGCTGCTATAAAGGTTTTACAGGCAAAGGTCAGTGGTGTGGTTGAAAAGGTTTATTATGCTGCATGCAATGGGAAGAAAGAGCAATCCAAAAACACTTGTAAAATTCTAAAAGCAATACATACCAGTCAAAGAGGAAAACATGGACACATTTATGCCAGCAATAAGTGAGAAACCACCTCTATAACCATAACTTCAGTTCAGTTTAATTCAATAATACATTTTCGGTCACTAAGGGTAGGGATGCTAAGACCCACATCTATGGATGCCACCTCTATTGTAGAGCACGCAACACGTACAGTCCATTCATGTACATGGTGGGCCTGGGGGGTGGGGGGGCTGCCATTTTATCACCATTACTGATGATGATGAAAAATGAACTTGCTGGTATATCTCACTTCAGACAAAATTCAAACATTGGCCTCTGACTTGCTGTGTCATGCCAAAAGTGTAATTACTTTAAAATGCTTTAAAATGCTTTGCATAGCAAACCATGAATTCTGATAAAATATGGAGTTTAATGTGATGTTACTGGGATGCCAGCAATTCCTTAATAGTCTCGGTAAGCTATAACATTCTTTCTATATCTTGAACATTACATAGCTGGTAAAGACTCCTGACAATTTTAAGGTTGTGTTACTAATTGCAAATCCCTATATGGAATCCAAATGAGAATTTTTTTTTGGCATGCATCACATATTGTTTCTCTCCATGAAGACTCACTGAAGAATTTAATGAGAGTTGATTAGGTTGAGTGACGCATGTCAAGCCAGACTCATATAACCACTGGGACATTCAGTATTTGGTAAAGGTATACCAATAATTTTACAAATCAGTACAAGGAGAACCTTTGTGAATTTGTCTCGGGGAATCTATTATAGCATTTAGAACCTTGTATGTATTCTACTTTCAATAGTCATGAAACCAATAATTGGTTTTCTATTCCAAGCACTCTTCTAGCTTTGCACTCTTTCGCACAAGGCTAAAAACCCAATCTCCAGGGACAACGAAAGAAAATGGCAATTTCAGCCCCAGCACTTTGCCGACACTTTGCAAGTAGATTGTCTGGATTATAGTGCTCTCTCTGCAATGTTGCAGTCAGTATTGGCCCTATATACAGAAAGAAGGAAATATGGAAAAATTGACAGGCTGGCCATGTGGATGTGGCTACCAGGGAGCTAACAAAAAAAAAAGATCCACAGAGAAGATGTATCGTTTGACCTGCTAAAGAAAAATAAATATGCACAACAGAAGTTTGGTGGTTCACACTGCAGGCAGGCTGAGTAATCCACTCAGAAGCAGAAGCAGTGACTGTAAATGAGCAGTTGTGCACTTTTCTTTTAAGTCAAGAGTCAAATAGTGATTTAAAAAAAAGGAGCAGCTTTGTGCTCCTTGCTTCACAATGGACAAGCTCTCTCGATTTCACACTCTCCCACACAAACTCAAAGGCACATACATTTTATGATAGATAAATTAAGGTCATATATTTCGGGAGGCAAAGCAGAGGACATCAGCACTTTTGTCTTCATATAATTGCTCTCATTAAGTCAATCTTTTTTTTTTCCCTCCAAAACACATTACATGCACCTTTCCAATTGAACCACCCTCCACTCTAACCACTTTTCTTTTCTTTTTTTTTTTTTTTTTTTTTTTTTACCGTACTTGAAATATGCTTGCTTGTTTTATTTAAGGGTCCCAGTTTTAAGAAAAAATCCTATAGCCAGATAATTTTTGTTTATAAAACAGGTCTAGTAGTTATATGATATAGAATTGATAGTTCTAATGAGAATTTGTCAGGGAGATGATTCTTCTCTAATTTCATCTTTTCTTTTTTAGCTTCTTTTAAAGTCCAAAGTAGAATTACCCCAGACATTGTTAGGATCTTTCAATATCCTTTTCATATATAAAGCCTTTAATGACCAGGCTTCATCATATCAGTAAGAGCCCACATTGTATAAGCCATTATTGCTGTCATTAACTTTACGTTTCCCTTTTACCCTGACCTTGGTAAGTTCTCTTGGTCCAGCATTTTTGTGTTTTCTTGTATTTCTGTCTTGTGCTTGTTTTTGTTCAAGTTCTTATCCGCTCACCGCTCTCCTTGTTGTCTGGTTCATATCTTACAGTTAAAAATTAGTTCCTCTCCACTGTTTTCTGCCACCTTCTGCATGCTCAGCACAGGGCGTTGGATGATTTAATATGAACTTCTAGGTATCCTACGAAAGCGACTCTTACTGTGTATAATTGCAATTTGTAAAAACACACTCTAGTTTGATTTAACTGAATTGAGGAGACCACACTTGTGGCTCTGTTGCTTCACAATAAAAGGATTCCCAGTTTCAATCTTGGCTGGGGCCTCCATGTGCTTGCATGTTCCCTTCATGTCTGTGTCCCTTTTCTCTAGGAACTCTGGCCTTCCCCCACAGTCCAAGCATGCTAGGTTGATTGTTGATTCCAAACTGACCATAAGAATGACCATAAGGCTTTGTCCACATTACTGCAGTCCAGTTGTTTAACATAACCCTCAAACATAGAAAATGTTTGACCCACTACAGACCTAATTACAGTTTGTAAATACAACTGTTGTATTCTACTGTCATCAAACAAAAGGGAAAGCATTTAGAAAAGATGATAAAGCTGCACACATGTGCTCCTTTGGATCCCAACATATCTATCTCTAATTCTCCAAGCTTTAACCATATGACCATTTCTGGAAAATGTAAAAGACACAAGTCACAATAAAAGTGTAACCCACATCATAGTGATGGAACAGGAACCCCGACTGACTTTGCTGTCCTTGGAATCAACTGGAATGCTGCTTTTTTTTTTCTGCAGTCAATAGAACTGTAGATGCCTACATGAACAGGAAGGAACTGATATAAGATGAATCTGTGATAAAAATAATGTCCAATGAAGCATGGATGGTCAAGTGATATCCATTCATAGTGGGTTGCTATGGACAGAGATTTTTTTTAACAACACAACTCAAACACTAATGTAGATGTAAAAACATTTTGTTTGCTTGTGTAACCTGCCTCAGCTCTAACTGCTAATGGTAAAAGACTGGGAGATACAGATATTTATTTCATCAGTGTATTAATTATCTTGTGGACCAGTAGTCAGAAGTTCAGGTCGCTATAGGAGAAAGGGGCATTAGCAAAATGTATTGAGTGACCAAGTAAAGAACCTCGCACACATCAAGGGTAAGTTTTTAAATGTGTTGTATTGTACTGAACAGAAAATGGAGTTGTAGAAAATAAATAAAAAAAACAAAACAATTTTAGCTTTTCAGCTCTTCAGACATGAAATATCAACCACAGTTCTCAATAAATCAGTCCCTTTTCAGAAAAAAAATAAATAAATCACAGTCTTTGAATAAATCCCATTCAGTCTTTTGGGTTGGCTCGCCACGACCACTGAGGTCCTGTTCTACCTTTACAGACACAGGAAGAATCCCCAGTAGAGGAAGATATCTTGCAGATCAACACGGGAATCCATACAAAGGATATGAAAAGGAAAGAAGGAAAAAACCCAGCTTATAAAGGCCAAAAACAGGGTTACTATATTGTTCACATAAATAAAATATACTTTTAAATCTTAATAATTACATATAAACACACATTTTCATGCATATACTTTGTAACAGCTTCTTAACAATTATTTTAACCACCTTTTACAGTTAATTCAATGAACTGAACACATTTCTCAGTATTAACATGAGGCAAAACGGCTGAACATTTCTTTCCCTCATTTTTCCTACTGCTGCTCACCAAAAAAAAACACAGAGCGAGGGTAAATGTAAACAAAACATCGTAATATAAAGCATATATATATATATATATATATATATATATATATATTATATATTTTTTTTTTTTTTTTTTTTTTTTTTTTTTTTCCCCACATTCACAAAAATAATGCCTCAGTGATCCATATTAACATTAGCAGAAGCAGCACATTTCACTCCATTTATCAAACCAACTTCAGTAAAAGTTACTCACCAGAGACTTTAGTTCACATACACACAAACTCCAGGCACAGGCATAATACACGGCTCTCATCAGTCCAGGATTCCGCTTTTTAAGAGACAGGGACACGGGAGTTCAGTAATGTGTAACCTTTACAATTCAGCAATGAACCTGGCTAATAACTGGAGCTAGCGCTGAAGCTAGCGCCGAATTAGCACCAAATGCTAATCAACGCAACTCACGTTCTCCTCCGCTTCTGTTGCAAACACACAGTCTGCTCATCTATCCACGGCAAAAAAAGGGGAAGCTCCGCTCTCTGCTCTGATGATAAAAGTGACTTAGACTTGGAATATCTGGCTCTCAGACAAAAAATCGGCAGAGCCTGCAGCAAGACACTAGCACACAGCTGCCTCGAGGTGATCCGGCAGAGAGAGAGAGAAAAAAAACGGAAGCACCCAGGCATGTACGGCCTGGTGGCGTCTGATTGGTTACACTATTACGTGAACTCCTCAGGTCACCTGAATCTTTTACACTTTGAGAAAGGCACACACTTGAAATGAAATAAAATACTCTTTTAAAATAGATAAATGAACTTGCGTGTGTCTATCTTTTTAATCCATTTATTAAAAAGATTATTTATTAACATATGTAGGATTATTTAACCATAAATCCTATTTATATATTTTATGCAAGATTGTCATTTATCTGTCACATGAAAAAAAAATATAACTTTAATAATTTATTGATCTAATTAATTGACTGGTGGACTGGACTGTTAATAAGGCCTGGTAACCTGGGTTACACTTGCTTTTAGAACAAAATTGCACTCGTGTGGACATAGGCCAACCATAAGTGGCCTCTTATGTATGTGTGTCTTTGATGGATTAGCAACCTAGTGAGCCTGTAAATAGCCTCTTGTCCAGTGACAGCTGGTATAGGGACATAAGAATTAAACCACTTTAGAAGACTGATGGATGAATTGATGATTTAGATGAGTTGTGGCTTGTATGTATTTAAAATTGAATTTAACATATTTGCTCTCAATCAACTTTTATGGAACAAGCTACATCAAGAGCTCAATGTCCATCTCCCATACTGGGATCACCAGAGCCCCAACCAGGAGCCAGGCATGAGGGAGGGGCTCATCAGAGAGCGCCTGATGCCTTGATCTTAACCCATGGGGTTTGCCGGGCTCAGCCAGAATGAGCTACATGGGTTTACCTCCTTGTGGGCTCATCACCTGCAGGAAGGTCTGGAAAGGTTGGATGCCTTGTGTCTTTGGCAGCAGCCAAAACCATGGGCCTTGGAGTGCTGACCCTGACTGACTTAACTGGTTTCTGGAACATGGAACGTAGTCAGGCTGACCTTAATGCACAGTGTGGTCTTCACAAGAGAGGCTGGAGGATAGAGAAAGGATAGCTTCCCTGCACCTTCAGGCTGAGGAATGGGCTCTTAGTGTCATATGTGCCAAATGACAGTTGTCAGTACCCAGCTTTCTTGGAGTCCTTGGTGGAGGTTCTGAAAAGTTCCCCTAAGGGGGATTCCTTCATTCTGCTGGAAGACTTTAATGGTCACATGGGCAATGACAGCGGAACCTGGAGAGACATGATTGGGAGGAACGGCCTCTCTTATCTGAACCCAAGTGGTGTTTTGTTGTTGGACTTCTGTGCTAGTCACAGTTTGTCCATAACAAACAGCATGTTCAAACATAAGAGAGTCCACAAATTCATATGGCATTACGACAATCTTGGGGTTAGGTTGATAATTGACTGTAATCATATCATCAGGCCTGAGGCTGGATGTTCTGGACACTCAGGTGAAGAATGGAGCTGAGCTGTCAACTGATCACTACCTGGTGGTGAGTTGGATCAGATGGCGGGGCAGCATGCCAGTCAGGCCTGATAAACTCAAACATATAATGAGGGTGTGCTAGGAACGTCTGGCAGAGAAACCTGTCAGAAAGACCCTCAATTCACACCTCCGACAGCTATAACCACATCCCGAGGAAGGTTGGGGATATTAAGTCTGAATGGGTCATGTTCCGCACCCCTAGAGCTGAGGTGGCTGACTGGAGCTGTGTCTGGAAGGTCGTTGGTGCCTGCTGTGGTGGCAGTTCTAGAACCAGGTGTTGGACATCCCAGGTAAGAGAGGCTGAAGAAGGAGTCCTATCAAGCTTGGTTAGCTTGTGGGACTCTGGAAGCAGTAGACAGATATCAACAGGTCAAGCGGGCTGCAGCTTTGGCAGTCTCTGAGGTAAAAACTCAGAGGTGGCAGGAGTTTGGTGAGGTACTGGAAAGTGACTTTTGGTCAGCCAAGGAAATTCTGACAAACCATCAGATGACTCAGTTAGGGAAAGCAGTGCTTCAGCAATGCTGTGTATAGTGGGGGTGGTGCAATGGGCAATAGAAGGAATACTTTGAGGATCTCCCCACCAACACATCTTCCACAGAGGAGGGCTGAGCCTGTTGACTTTGAGGTGGATTCAACCATTACTGGAGCTGAGATTGCTGAAGTAGTTGAAAAGCTGCATGGTGGCAGGGCTCCAGGGGTGGATGAGATCCCACTGAGTTCCTTAAGGTTCTGGATATTGTTGGACCGTCCTGGCTGACACATCTTTGCTAAATCGCATGGGCAGTACATCTGGATTAGCAGACTAGGGTGGTGGTTCTCTTTTTTGAAAAAGGGGGATTGGATGGTGTGTTCCAATAACAGGGGAATTACACTCCTCAGCCTCCCTTGTAAGGTCTAAGCAGGGGTGTTAGCGAAAAGGGTCAAATCAATTGTTCAATCTCGAGATCCAGGAAGAATAATGCAAGTTCCATCCTGGTCACTAGGGTTCTGGGGGGAGCATGGGAATTTGCCCAACCAGTCCAAATGTGTTTTGTGGATTCGGAGAACGAATTTGACATTGGTGTTCTGTGGGGGGTACTCCAGGAGTATGAGGTATTGGGTCCATTGTTATCGGCTGTCCCGTACAAACGGAGTGAGAGTTTGGTCTGCATTGCTGGTTGTAAGTCGGCTTCATTTTCAATGAGAATTGGACTCTGTCAGGGATGCCTTTTTTCACAGATTCTGTTCATAATGTTGATGGACAAAACTTCTAGGTTCAGGCAAATAGCGAAGGGGTTCTAGTTTGGTGGTCTAAAATTTCATCTCTGCTTTTTGCAAACGATGTGGTCCTGTTGCCACCATCAGGCGGGGATCTTCAGCTTTCACTGGAGCAGTTCACAGGCAAGTGTAAAGTGGCAGGGAATGAGAATCAGCACCTTCAAATCTGAGACTATGGTTCTTCACTTGAAAAAAGGTAGATATGTCCTCTCCAGGTTGGGAGTGAGGTCCTGCCTCAAGGGAAGGAGTTTAAGTATCTCAGGGTTTTGTTCACAAGTGATTGAAGAATGGAGAAGGGGATCGACAGGCGGATCAGTGCAGTGTCTGCTGTGATGTACCGGTCTCTTGTGGTGAAGAGAGAACTAAGCCAAAAGACTAGGCTCTCTGTTTACCGGGCGATCTTTGCTCCTAGTGAGTGAAAGAATGAGATTGTGGGTAAAATCATCTGAAATGAGTTTCCTCTACAGAGTGGATGGACTTTCCCTTAGAGAAAGGGTAAGAGGTTCAGTCATTCAGGACAGACTCAAAGTCAAGCCGCTGCTCCTTCACATTGAGAGGAGCCAGTTGAGGTGGTTCAGGCATCTGATCAGGATGTCCCCTGCATGCCTCCGGGGGAATCCAGGGGGCATGAAGAGGTGTTGCGGGAATATTCAACTGGGAGAAGACCTTGAAGCAGACCCTGGACACACTGGAGAGACTACATCTCCTGGCTGGCTTGGGAGTGCCTTGGTGTTGTCTCTTGGAAGAGCTGGAAGAGGAAGCGGGGCAAAGGCCCCCTGGGATCCAATTATGGATAAAGGATGGATGGATGGATGGATGTTTGCTCTCTTTGTAAAGTCTCGCATAGCAGAATAATAAAATCACTGACGAGTAGAGAGAACACATTGTTCTACTGGGAATCCTTGAGTCTTCATATAGCTTGTACTTGTACTTGTACTATTCCCTGTATCATCTGCTGAACTTTAACAAGTGCACACCCTCACAATCACCTTCCTCAACATTGTTGCAGATCAAATACACCATAGCAATTGTTAACAGTGGTCAGGCAGTACAGTGAGTCTTCTCCTTGACCTTTTTCTGCGCTGCCGTCTTTGTACCATAACATTAATTGAATGTCCTTAGCCTACATGTCTCATGTACAACAATACACTATACATTCTCTTAATCACCATAAATAGGCAAGGCAAGGCAAGTTTATTTGTAGAGCACAATTCGTACACAAGGCAATTCAAAGTGCTTTACAGATGTTATAACAGGTAAAAAACAGCAATAAAATGTCAACAGTTTTCTGTTTGTTGTTCTGTCATTTCACAAATGCAATAAACCTATAGTTCTTTTACAAGTGGATGACAAAAAAAACGGAAATAAAAATTTTATTAGTATCTTGTATGACCTTTTGCATTACAAACTTTCAAAACTGCCAAACATAAGCTTTTGGATAGATTCAAATCCCCATGAATACAGTATAACTATATATAAAACTTCATACACTGTGTTATCTTCATTTTAAGGGTCAAATAGGTTTTGCGGCTCCAGAAGAATTTTATTCAGGAGAGAGGGACAAAAAATGGCTCTTTTGATAGTAAAAGTTGCCGACCCCTGATCTAGACTGATCGTGGGCCTCTTGGCTTGCATCTCTGGATCAGTCTTTTCCTTGTTCCAGATGAAAGTTTAGAGGGACGGCCGGGTCTTGGTAGATTAGTAGTGGTCTGATACTGCTTTCATTTCAATATGATTGCTTGGCACAGTGCCCCTTGGGATGTTTAAAGCTTGGAAAATCTTCTTGTATCCACATCTGGCTTTAAACTTCTCCACAAGAGTATCTCGGACCTGCCAGGTGTGTTCCTTGGTCTTCATGATGCTCTCTGCACTTTAAACAAAACCCTGAGACTATCACAGAGCAGGTGCATTTATACGGAGACTTGATTACACACAGGTGGATTCTATTTATCATCATCAGTCATTTAGGACAACATTGGATCATTCAGAGATCCTCACTTAACTTCTGGAGTCAGTTTGCTGCACTGAAAGTAAAGGGGCCAAATAACATTGCATGCCCCACTTTTCAGTTTTTTATTTGTTAAAAAAGTTTAAAATATCCAATACATTTTGTTCCACTTCACAATTGTGTCCTACTTGTTGTTAATTCTTGACAAACAATTTAAATTTTATATTTTTATGTTTGAAGCCTGAAATGTGCCAAAAGGTTGAAAACTTCAAGGAGGCCGAATACTTTCACAAGGCAGTGTATATATATGTATTTATATATGCGAAAGGCAGGGGTACACCCTGGACAGGTTGCCAGTCCATCGCAGGGCCACATATAGACGAACAATCACACACACCCACAACCACTCCTTACGGGCAATTTAGAACCACCAATTCGACTGTGGGAGGAAGCCAGAGTACCTGGAGGAAACCCATGCAAGCACAGGGAGAACATGCAAACTCCACACAGAAAGGCCCCTGTTGAGGTTTGACCCAGGAACCTTCGTGCTGTGAGGCAACAGTGCCAACCACTAAGCCCCCAATAAATATGCATTTATTGGATTTGTGCAGCAGTGCTGTGGTGGAAAAAATTATTGTTTCTGTATTAGCCTCTAAAAGACTCAGGATTATTACTAAGATCAACTCTCAACCTTAAATAACAAGACTCAGTGATGGCTGGATTTCAATGAATGTTATTCTCCATTTCCATGCAAAAGGTGAGGTGCAGGCGATTGCAAGAAATGACAAAGAGACATCAAGAGACAATGTTTTTTAACAATATCTGAAAAACCAATGAACCTTGAGATAGAATCCTGACGGAGACATGTCATAACTGCAGACGAGTAAGAAGACTACAGCATCAAAGATGGCAATGTCCCACATACCAAAGATAGTATCAGAAACAGATGACACTCACATATTCAGAAGCATAAAGGGTCTCGTTGACCTCATGGACCTTAAGGTGCCAATTTCACCATAACAAGTTCTTTAAAAAGCTTTTAACCATGTTAACATCTCCACATGTTTTTTTTTGAGCTCTGATGTGAAGTGAAAGGGTAAATAAAGACAGGCCCTCTTACATAAATGCAGGAAGAGTGACGACAGGCTGAAAGAAAGTGGCAGGTGAGTGGATTTCAAACATTCTCTTATCCCCACATATTAAAAAAAAACAAACAAAAGTGTAGCACTGGATCTAACCTATGAGATTTTTGTCATTGAATCAATATATGAATAAATAAGTTTTTTGATGAACAGAATTGTGTCTTCACAAGTTCAGTAATTAAGACCAACATTCCCTGGACAAGGAATAGAATGGACTAAGTCTATTCATAGAAACCTATGTGCTGACATAACATTTAGAATAACTACAGTACAGGGCTTGCATATGATTTACTGTGGTGCCTTCTGTTATGTGTTAAGAAGGGTGAATTCACGGTTTCCTTTTCTGCATGTATTAATCTTGCAAGATGTCATATGATATATTTTATCTGATTCAAAGCACCCAATACAAACAGCTTATTTTTCCAAGCTGACACAAGATGATTGTTGTGCTTTAGTGTGCTCAAGTCAGAGTAAGAATAATGAGAGAATTAAGGTGCTTCTAAGAGGATCCAGGAATGGGAAAGAATATCCTGAAGTGCCACGTGAACACACACACATACACAAGCACAGGCACAAACTGCACTGCAGAGACCAAAATAGCGAGAACAATATGACTCATGGAGTAATATGAATCTTGGAGTGTAGGTTTTCATCTTTTTTGTATTAGGAGAAGGCGATAGGATCATCTTTCTGAAAAAGTGGTGTCAACATTAAACCTGGATAGGTTTAGTACAGATAGGATACTTAAAGTCCAAGTAAATTGCAGACAGTACACATGCTTAATATGTATAGAGTAATAATAACTGTGGCTATTTATATGTAAGATGAAGCACGATGTAAGGTATTTTATTTTAAAATAAAAAAGATATACTACTTTGTGATGGCAAGTGGTGTGGTAAACAATGTGATTCAACACAATTCCTGTAATTAATAGATTTGCGAAGAATTTCATCTGTTTTTATCACCACGAGTCAGTTTAGTCATGCACATGCTTTAGGCATTTAATTCTCAACATATTAGAAATGAAAAACAAGAAAAAAAACATGATATACATTTATGCAAAAATATTGTTTAAAAGACAACAATGTTTATAATTATCCCTCTAATTGCAGAATTGTCAGGAAAACAGGCACACTTAAATATATTAGGCACACATATGGAGCTTAGGTTTAGGTTAATATTCAAATATGTACACCCACTTCAACAGCTGGGCAGGTCTGAGTGTTCACTGATGACAGCTGCCCACTCAGTACAGAGCCTGATGTATACAGACTCAGGGGTGGGTTCTCTGAGGAGCAGAATGCCACTTATATTGTCATTGTGAATGACACCAAAGTGGTTATAGATTTAATAAGGCTTTTGATCAAGGTGGTCCATGTTATCAAAAAACATATCTTTAAACAAAGATAAAGATAACAAACAAACAAACAAACAAATTTAATGAAACAACATGTGGTACAAAGCTGTATGCTGAAAAGACATGGGATGACTCTTTTAAATGCCATAAGCTATAGCAGTTTTTCTCAAGATTCAGAATACTTATTAAGAATTTGTTGAAAGGCTTCAAGCCATCCTACAGGGTTTTACTTTTCCTGATCTGTAAAATCTTTGCTGCAAACATATAACTGCAAATGCAAGAAGAGCAATTTTCTTAAAGCATTTCTCTTGGCTGTGATAAGTTATTTAGAATGCATATATTCTTGGCTTTTGTAATTTTTTTTTCATTTGGTCTTTTAGCAATACTTCAGTATATTCCTTGTCCTAAATGACCTTGGTTTTCTGGGAAACATCTTCTTTATTGGAGGTAATTTATCTTGAGAAAATGGAATTTATTTGCAGTGACATACACAAAAAGGAGAGTGAAATTACATTAACCCTTGTGACATTGAATAAGATTAAGCGGGTATGGATGGATGGATGGATGGATGCATGGATTAGTTTTGATATTGTGCTTTAGCAATCAAGTGTAATCTCTGTAGTCTCTTGGGAGATTCTGGATTCTGAGCCATAGACTATATGAAGAGAACTGGACAAACCACCTCTGACATCACCAATAGGAATTCTGAAGAGTGATTTTAAAGCCTCTTTTTCCTTGTGTTATGCAGGGCCATGTTGCAAATTGACGAGACGAGCAGATTCTGGAAGCTGGTTGGAACATGTTCACTTTTGTTTAGTTACCACAGATTAGCTATTATGCCAACCTATGGTGCTAACTAATGATACCTTACAATTATTCTAATGAAATCTGTCAATCCATAATCATTTATGAAGTTGCCACCACAGTGGCACTTGAAACAGCTAGTGTTAAAACAAGGACCCTTGACGCGCTGACAATAAATGACAGCAGCCTTGCAAAACCTTCATCTGAGCCACCACAGAAGAGTTGCAGAGCTCCTGGTGGACGTGTCCAATGGTCCCTCTCATTTCAAATTTTGTTCCAGTGGCAAGAGAAATGATGCACCTTTGGAACATCTGTGGTTTCATAACAGCTTGGTATTATCAGAGATCCAGGGAAAGTTAGTCAATTTGGAAGCCAAGCCTATTCGGATGCTGGCTTGACTAGATGATGCCCCAGCAGATTGCAAGGTTGACAGCATTTAGTTGACACACATTTAGCCAAGGCTATTATTATTATATCCTTTATTTAACCAGATAAAAGCCTCATTGAGATTTTTCAATCTCTTTTTTAAGAGGGACCTGGCATGGCAGCAGCAGACAAAAGTTACAACAACAACAAATACATTCATACAATTGTATAAAAACCTAGCAGACCTGAAACCAAGGCTATTGGCTACATAGCTAAGCATCATCCTATGACTCTTCCTGGTTAATCCACAGCCAGTTACAGTTGTTTGTTAATACAATTAACAACAAAACAAAATGTTTTCTATGACTATGCAATGTTAAGTCTTTATCCACAGTTCACGAGTAAAGAGGTAAGTGCAAAGTTGCTGAAGTGATGACAGCTAGACATTGAGCCAGATGCCAGTCAAAAGATTACTTCTGCAACTATGCAAAAATGTGCTGTTTTTTAGGGCTGTCAGTCAATTAAATTTTTTAAATCTCGATCAATCAGAAGATTTTCATAGTTAACTTGCGATTAATCGCACATTCATTGCATTTTATTAAAGTTCTCTTTATCTATCCATCCATCCATCCATCCATCTATACCCGTTTTGTCCTATACAGGGTCACGGGGATCTTTTTTTTTTCAAAGCCTTTAGTTTGAAAACCGGAAGTCCACCAATGCTGCCGTACTTTTCGGGGGCTTCATTTATCGTGCTTCTTTGGGTATTTTGTTGGGTTGCTGCTTGACTGCAGTAATTTGCTGACAGTCCCTAAGCTCCACGGCAGCAGCGAGACACTCAGAAGGACATTCAGTGCTGTTCCTTAGAGTTTTTGCCACACTCACTGAGCTTGGAGTTGATGACACTTGTGAAATGTCTGGCATACTTATATCTACACAATGATACAAACCTGGATGAAATTGGTGCCGTTTCATGACGCTAATAAAGTTTAATGAGAAAAAAAAAAACAAGCGAATGTCGGATGTAAATCTAACTTTACAGCATCCTGCGATGCTAACTCAATTCACAGCAACAACAAATACAAATAACCTATTTCTTTTCAACAGACCCATCTGGCAGCACCTTAAAGCTAAACTTGCCGTTCATAAGACCCTTTTCTGTCGCCATGTCTGTCCCACACGTTGGCTGTAAATACACTTATTGGCCGAGGGTCATATTTACAGAAACGTGTGTGTGTGTTAATCTTATTTCACCCCCATACACTCATCACGGATGTGAAGGCTAGCTTGAGAGATCAAAACTTTTTTGAAATTTCTGATGCAGAGTTGAATATTTCAACAAGGGGCTCAGAGGAGATTGACTCCCCCTTAGAGCCAGACTCCAGTAGCCAGTAGTCAGTCGAGAAATTCCCTTCCTGATTTGTATCAGACTAGCAAGGCAGATGTAGCACCTTGGTGTAAACAAGCACCACAGCTCAAAAACAGAGGTTAGAACATGTTTAAAGCTGACTGGCCAGAAAAAAAGGTCATTGTTTAAAACGGCGCCTCTGCCATGATACACACTGTACCTCTGTGAGGTAGTTTTACTTTGACAACTTTTTGACTAGTTTTTGCCAATAGTACAGACAAGAGACTTAAAGACAAACACCACTCTCTCTAAAAGTCATCAAATACCAATCATCAAAGAAAATAAAGACATCTTGGAGCCCCCCCCTCAAAAAAAAAAAACAAAAAAAACATTCAATTTGAACTTCCTGGCCAACAAGGAAAAGTACAACATGTGACAGAAACCCACTAAGCCAACTGTAATGGAACAGCTTCGGTGATGATATGTTGGCTCTATGTATACTGGCCTAATCCTGTCAGAGAAGATGCTGCAACTTCTCTCCTTTAGATGTATTTATTGTCTTTATCCAAATGAACAGGACACTGTAACATACTGTAGGATGTGCATTTAAGTGTGTGTGGTTTGTGATGTCTGCAGAAGACAACAATAATAAAGCAACATTAATAATAATTAACCTACAGTGGCATTGATAACAGAATAAGATGAATTACAATAGACATGAATAACGTGTATTGGTATCGGTATCGGTATTGGCAATACTGGCCCTGTATTTACTTGGTATCGTGATCTATACTAAAATCCCCAGTAACGCCCAGCTCTACTAACGATCGGTGGAAGATCAACCCAACTAATTAACCACAGATTTCATTGAACACAATGCACATGCGCAAACAGTCCACCGGTCTCAGCATGAAGCAGCTTGCTGTGACCTGAACTCTGCACAGCAGGGAATTCACAACAGCAACCATGAGACCATTCTCACAGTGAGACATGGCAATCTTTGTCATCTTTGACTAGGGCCAAGGGAAATTCTAAACTATTGAAAGATGGATAGATGTTCTTAGATGCAGACAAATAACTGAGAAGTTTTTTTCAGTTTTCCAGAGAAATAACTGAAACAGATGGTCATTGCTTTGACTGTCAATCACACTGAACATACAGTAAACCAACACCCACGCGGTTTGAGGAAGAATGTTTAAACATTTAAGTGGAACATCTAAATCATTGTAGATCTGATCTGCATTATGTGGTATGAGTTAAAGCATTGTGCACATTTAAATTTTCCATTTTTCATGTCTTATTTCTTGCTTATTTCACAATATCAAACATTTTGTATCTTCTTAATAGCAGGTATGTGGTATTGTTTGAATTACAAGTTGAAAGGTAACAAGGAGGAAAAATGCCAAAAGCATTAAACAGTTTTGCAAGACACTGTAATGATTCCTTATGTCCCCTTTTTGATATGCATCTGCCATGAAATGACTGGGAAAAAATTATAACAAAGTAGATCTTAGGTGGACTAGAGAGAGACAGAACAAATTTGGGAATTAGAGATGTGTTACGTGAGGAGACTTTAAATGAGCAAAAAAAAAAAAAAAAAAAAACTCAGCTTTGCAGGCTGAGAATCTATCAACCAATAATCCATCAAGTGTTTTCTCTGCTCTCTGCTGCACCCCTCTGTCTGGGCCCATTTGTGATCCAGTGTGATCTCATTATCTCTGTTCGGACAGATTGTTTGACTGTGTGTGTGTGTGTGGTGGTGGGGGGGTAATGTTGTCACCAATATTTTATATAAGCAGGTGAAGCTTTTGCAAATAAAGTCTTTATGGCAGACTTGTCAATCTGATGATAAGAACTCCCAGCCAGCAGTCCACTGTGGAGAGAGCCAAAGACTGAGAGACAGAGAAACAGAGTGTAAGAGTCACATCTCAGTTAACAACACAATAGGATGGTCTCCCTGACATCAAGCTACATTCAGAGGTCACTGTTCCTGGAGAAGGCTTTTCTTCAGAAAACTGAGCATAAGATGTGCTGGGAAAAAAAAAAATCATACTTAATTTGAGCACTTGAGCGACAGCTGAAAATCAGTGAACAGAAGATGTAATTTTGAAGAAAAAAGGTCAAAGTCAGGAAGAGCATGACTCATACATCAAGTGACTTCACACTATTTATTAGAACTGTTTAAGGTATTTTACAAAGCATCAACATATTTTTACACCCACAGTCCACACATACCTATTAAGCTATAGTTGCAAGTTTGACTCCCATGCCAACAAGTAATGTGTAAGGCATGATTGACCCCTAAAGTGTGGTATATTTGTCTAGTGTGAGTATTGTGTTTCATGTTTGAGCACAGCACGATTCCTGGTACCTGGCTCAGTTGGAGCAGGTGTGCTTTGGGCACAGTGCGTATGTGAAGGAGGTCATGTATGCAATGAATGCACGCCCTGCAGATGCAGCCGTTTCTTGTGACAGCCTTGCTACCATATTTTCTCTTTTCTGTTGTGCTGGTTTTCAGAGACCGTGTATAACTTTATCTTCATTGGTCTTATTTTTTGTTTGTTTCTGTCATTTTAATGTTTTGTTTAATAGGGTTTATGTATTTTAAACAATTTTTATTAAGATTATTCATTAACACATGAGTTGAAGTAAATTTTTTTTAAAAAGAGAAATAAATGGCTTGCAATAAAACAGATTCAGTTATCCCTTATTTTTCACGGTTAATGGGGACCCCCCCCAAGCCTAAATAATGTGTTTAAAATATGTTTAAAAACCCCCCAAAAAGTATCAAGGCACTGCAGCGAAACAAGACAAAGGCTCAACTGTGGTCTTTCTGTTACCTTCACAGCCTCTGGTCTCTGAAACGTAGTAAACAAACTGCTGGTATTGTGCTATTTTTGGCTCGTAATTAGCGGCTAACACGCTAACAACAACAAAACAAAAAGTCCGGTTTCCTCTGCATGGAACGAGCACTTTATTCTGGCACTGCAGGAACTTGTAACATCACACAGGTTGTATTGTTCGGCTCCTGTCGGTTAACAGAGAATGTAAATCTATACACACTGGGCTGCTGTTTATGTTCACTCCACTTTTCATCTAACCCCGTTTAATTCTGCTGTCCCACAACACACACACTCCATTACCCATAAGGGCACATCATTACCCATACGGCCACCTTCTTAAAGGGGCCAGGCTGGCTCACAGCATTTCTTCACTGTGAGAGAACGCGCACAACATCCTGTGATGTCGACGTGATTTAAATTTTTTTTTTTTTATTATATTATATATTTCTGAAAATTGGTAAAGGAATCACTGTATTGTAATGGCATGCTGCATCAAAAATATTTTTCCTGGATTTCTGAATGACCTCCCACCCACCTTGGTGAAATACAAATACATCAAATGTTTTAGAGACACAAACCAAACCCATTGAAACACTTAACAGTATGGCTGTGTCCCAATCGGCTCAGGTACAAGTTTTGTTTCATAACCATTTCTCTTTTTGCTGTGAAAGTGGGGTGAAGTATAGACGTGTACAATGTGCCTCATCTATTCAGATAGATGAGAGAATAGATTGTATAAATGTAAGTCTTTTGAAAGGATTACATATTCCATTCTTTCCACTGTTTAACACTCCCTCAAATGTTATCTGCATCTGTTATGTATCAATCCAGTCTTGTGTCAATTGGGATGTTGAATGGTTACAGTAAATAATCCATGATAAAAGGCTGCATAAAACGTGTCCTTTGTGAACAATAGCATATTTTTTGACGAATGCTTTTTTGGCCTTGTTAATAAAAAACCACAGTCTGTGTAAGAGAGAATGATTGAGCATCAACTATGTATGAAAAGTGGTTGAGCGGCAAAGGGAGAGGAAGTTATAGCAGTACAATAAAGAGTGATAATTAGCCACAGTGATTTCTATGTGTGTACAGAGAGAATGAATGCTTAGCCCTGTGTGCTTGTGGGTGTTTGCAGAGAAAAAGAGAGATGTGCAAAGGTGCTGATGGGATAAATGGTCTCTGTCTGGTTTGTAAGAGAAATAACATAATTTATGTTCCACTGAACATGTGACTGAGTGTAAATTGAATGAAGAAGTGATGCAGGCAAATGAATGAAAGAATGGAAGCAAACAATCAGAGTGTGAAATCATTCTGCAGGAGATTAAACCTGTGAGTGTTCATGCAAACTTGGGCAGGGAGAGCAGGAGTGCCTCTCTTCACAGCAAAGGTGTGACGGAATTAATCTGAGTCGCCAGGAGCTTAGGTGTGTGTTTCTCAGGATGCTAGAAAATGAACTTAACAAAAAGCACATAGTCTTGAACAATTCAATCAGTAACTCACTTGTTTACACTGTGACATTTTGTCAATCCCTTTTATTTGCTTTTCTAAAAGATCTTGAACACACCCACACAAATCTAAAATTATTATTAAAGCAGTAAGAAATTTAAGACCCATGTCAGAGCTTATCATCTCTCTCTTTCTCTCTGAAAATGAAGGAAAGCATGTTTCCATTTCAGGATCTGTGGTGCATTGATTATTTATTTAGGCCGCTGTAAGACAGCAAATCGAAACACACACAGAAACACGTAAGGTGGGCCTCATTCATGAAACGTGAGCAGAAGAAATTTGTGTGTAAACTGTGAGCAGTTTTAAAATTATTATTATTATTATTATTTATTATTATTATTATTATTATTACTACACATTTTAGCATTCATGGTGTTGCCTTGCTCTCTAACTGTAGTATCTGTGTCGATGAGGTGTCCTAGCAAATTCTTCTAAACAGTATACAGTCCTAGCTCTCCATAAAACACAGAAAAATGAGTAGTTCCAAACTTTTCATTGGTACAAATGAAATCTTCGCCTGCTTCCGACCACATGTAAAGCTTGTTTAAATTAGAAGTGCTCATAAATATTATCAGTGATTCTTAGACTTTACAACAGTAATGTCTTATGTTGGGCCACACACCATGGGTTACACAAAGAGCACATGACAGTTTCAGACAAAGGACCACTGAAATGACTGCAACTCCCAACATGCTTTTCAATGTTTTATTGTTTTACAACAAGGTGTGAAAGTGATATCATTTTCACCGACGTGCCTACGGAGTGAGCTGTAACGTACGGAAGAAACGACGCATAGGAATCACCCTTGCGCCTCGAACGCATGACTGGCCTCTAACCGGGAATGAAGAGAGCCTAGCTTCCGTTGCTGCCTAACGACACATCTCTCTGTTAACCACAAAGACAGAGAAAGAGGAGGAGAGCCACTCCTGGATACTATCTGAGCGTATGTTCAACCCTGCCCTATTCAACCGTTCCCGGATCATCAATCCAGACTTCCACAGACCCCGCAACGCCATCGATTGCTTCCAGAGTGATCCACATAAGAGGCTTTTGTGTCTGGGCAGCGCTTAGTTTAGTGTCATTTGCAAATTCCCTTTTCTTGTGTGTCACATATGCTTAGAACCAGACCATCAGTCCCGCCATAACTAAATTGCTTTGATGTTTTTTGTTGCAAAAAGCAACTTGAAGCTCCGTTTCCCAGTTCAAATATCAGAGCAGCTCTGTGAAATGGCTTCACATTGCTGCATCTGTGGAAAAACCTGTTGCTAATCTCTAGGAAATATTCTAGCTTTGATGATTTTGCTCTGTCCTTTCCTTTCTTTTCTATTCTGTGGTTCTATGTTACAATTATCAGCAGGAAAAATTCCCTGCTTTGCCCTCCGCCATCTTGGTCAGGGAGCAAGGTTACCACATGACCTCATCCGCCATCTTGAAACTCTTATCGCGTGAGGTGGTGGCCATCTTGGAGAGGGACGAAGTCACCACCTGACCTCGTTCGCCATCTTGGAATCCTCCTCACTACAAAGCCAACTTAGTTTATTTCTCACACACACACACTCACCCATTTCAGCTTCATAAGGCTCCTCCCGAATTGGTTTTTGTTCATAAGTCAGTTATCGTGGTAACAGACAGACTTTTAAGTTACCTCGGTTTCTTAAACAAGCTCAACTGAACCCTCTTGCTTGGGGTTAACCCTTTAACTGCCAAAGTCACAAAATTGTGACAAGCAACATT
The DNA here is from genome assembly GCA_018398805.1 of Hirundichthys speculiger. Classification (NCBI taxonomy): domain Eukaryota; kingdom Metazoa; phylum Chordata; class Actinopteri; order Beloniformes; family Exocoetidae; genus Hirundichthys; species Hirundichthys speculiger. The sequence continues at coordinate 83,516 of JAGFBZ010000619.1, read as the reverse complement.
GCTGAATAAAACAGGTTGTATCTATAAATGTGGTGTCGAATCCTGTTACTTCTTTTCACCAGTAGATGGCGGACATGTATGCCTGTAATCTAAGAACCATTTGTGGATGTGGTGCTATTCAAAGTTTTAAAGTGAAAAGAGTTTTGTAAAACATCTTCTGGTGCAGAGACGCATGGCAAAGTTGTGGTAGTAGTGCTGAGCGTACAAGAGCAGAGCGAAAGTGTTTTTTTCATTTACTTATGATGCCAAGAGGCTGGTTTAACATCGACAAAGTACTTCGTCAGGTATTGTCTAACTCTGATTCCGAGGAGGAAGAGATGCAGTTGTCCAGGTAAGCAGAAACTGGCATTAGTACTGACAGCGAGTCCGCATGCCATCGTCCACAGTCAGCACATAGTATAGCAAATGCTTCACCTCAGCGTGGCCGGTGTGGAAGCATTCTGCAAATGCCAAGCAAGGGATGTGGTCGTGTTGTCAGGGGGCTCATAACACCGCAAATGTGGAAAAATGTAGTGGGTATGAAAACAACTGCAGTTGTCCTGGCAGATGTGGGAGAAGTTGCGGGAAAAAAAACACACCGCTAATGGAGCTCCGGAAATCACAGCAGCGATGATAATGATGATGATGGCTGGCAGTTTTTGAGAGAAGAGGAAGAGTATCAAAAGTGGATCCAAAATTTTGATGAGCCTGTTGATTATTGTGGAGACCATCTGACAAATTCTGAATTTCTGAATTTCTGAATTCTGGAGCCTCATCACCAATGAAACACACAGATATGCTCACCAGTTCTTTGAAAGGGACATTTTGAAACCAAACTCCAGATTTTTAATGACTGGTATGATGTGATTGCTGAAATGAAAACTTTTATGTCACTTCACTTGTCCATGGGGCTTGAGGGAAAATATGAATTTGTGGACTACCGGGCAGGTTTGGGAAGGTGATGTCACAATAATCAAATTAGATGACAAATCTACTTCCATTCCAAATTTTGGTTTATACTGAAGATATTTCTTATTTACAGTCTGCCTTCAAATCAAAATATCAAAATTGAACATTTTCCAATATGGCAGCCACATTTTGACATCATACTATGCAAATTAGATGAATAATTTCACTCCCATCACAGACTTTGAGTCATACTGAACAGTTTTCTCATTGACAGTATACCTTTATCTCAAACTACTTTCAAGTTATAGCCTTTTGAAATCTTGATAACAAAATTGTATATTTCCTTGAAAAAACTCGGAGCTCAGTTTCCCTGAGTTTAGGTTCAACATACTCAGAGTTTCTTCATAACCTGCTTTCTGAAATGGACCCCTGGTCTTTCTGCAGTTCTGACCTTTTACTAACAGAAAACATTTAGTACATCACTAAAACTTGCTGACCCATAACATTGAAAAAGTATTAATGGCTGTACAACTTACAGAAATGTTGGTTTAGTAGTGACAATCATAGCAGTACTATAGTTGAAGTACCAGATGTAGAAATGTTCTTTATGACGTAGGTTGGGGTATTGAATGAAACTGGACATCTATTCCAGATCATGAAAAAAATGTATCATGTATCTTATTTTTAAATTCATTAAAAGGAACTTGTCTGACACCAACTAGAAAAAAGAAGAGGAGACATCTGACACTGTCGAGGCTTCTAAAGCCTCAAAAGTCAACCTGATGAACCAGTACAACGCTGGGCAAGAATAGTTATCTATCCATCACATCTAAACATGCCAACGTTTGATAAGAGCATCTTTTCAAACTTAAGTTACAGTTCCAGTTTATCCGGTAATTTGTTATTGGTTTGTTGATCATAGATAGCTCATGTTGAAAGTTTAGCGTTCAGCCTGTTACTCTGGATCTAAAGTTGCCAGAGGCATCAGACAGAATGCCTCAGGCGATCACAATTCTTTTATTTTTATTTTTTTGTTTCTCTGAGTTGCTTCACGTCCTTCAGTTTCTGTTGTTTCACTAAGAAGATGCTCTACTGCATGTACAGAGTCATCAGAAACCTGGGAACTAAATGTCACTGTTCCATAGGTAAGCAATACAATATTCCATCAAATTCAGACTGAAATGTTTTAGCGTGAAAACAAAATATTTGTTGAGTAGTTACTTTAACAAAAGTAGATGAGAAACTCACACTTTTGTAGGCGTAAAGTTCTCAAACTCTTTTTTTCCCCTTTTTTTAACCCCCCCCTCCCCCCCCCCCCCCCCGAAGTCATTCTTGCAGTTTGCTTGATGGAATGCTGCTGCATGGCCCCTCCCTTTCACAGGATATCCACCAATAATGTGCGAGAATGATAACAGGGAGGGGTGTGTAATTTAAGCCAAGGTAGTCAACTGTATAAATAAATAATGTAGGGTGTGTTGACTCTTAAATCTGCGAAGTGTCCCACCAAACACCGGATGTCCATGGTGTCTTTTTTAAGGCTTAATAAGGTTTGCCCGTCGTGGCCATAATTTAGCCCAAAAGAAGACGTTAAAAAAACCCGTCCCTGTTTAGCTGTCCTGTCGTGGCCCACATTTAGCCCAAAAGAAGACGTTGAAAACCCGTCCCTGTTTAGCTGTCCTGTCGTGGCCCACATTTAGCCTCAAAAGAAGACGTTAAAAACCCGTCCCTGTTTAGCCGTCCTGTCGTGGCTCATATTTAGCCCAAAAGAAGACTTGAAAAACCCATCCTTGTTTTATGAGGTGCCGTGAGGGACATTATTCTGAATTAGCATTCACAGACACATATGAAACCGAACTCTCTCACATACTATACTGAAAACCTAACACACATACAGGTGAAATCTTACACACAAGTGAAAGCTTATACACATACATATGAAATCCTCTCATACATACAATTGAAAATCCTCTCATACATACATATGAAATCCTCTCGTACAAGTGAAAATTGTCTCATACATACAAGTGAAAATACTCTCATAGATACATGTGAAATCCTCTCACACATATATATGAAAATCCTCTCATACATACAAGTGAAAATCCTCTCATATATACATGTGAAATCCTCTCATACATATATATGAAAATCCTCTCATACATACATGTGCAGGAGAGGAGGAGGAGGAGAAGGAGATGTTTAGTCTGATTTGACTTCAGACAGTGAGACAAAAAATAAAAAGTGCTTTCTTGCACAGTGTATGTAAACTTCTGGCTTCAACTGTAACATCTTAAAAATGACAGCATTTATCCCTCGTGTATCTTTTATTACCTTTCACTTTTCAACCAAATTTAGATGTTGATGGACGTCTTTGTTTAGATGTCTTTTCAATGTCTCTGAAGAGACGGCTTTTATACTTTTCAACCAAATTTAGATGTCGATGGATGTCTTCAGGGCAGCACGATGGCTTGGTGATTATCACTGTTGCCTCACAGTTAGAAGGTTCCTGGTTTGAACCTTGGCAGGGGCATTTCTGTGTGGAGTTTCCATGTTCTTCCTCTTCTTGTGTGGGTTTTCCTCCAGGTACTACAGCTTCCTCCCACAGTCTAAAGACCATGCATGTCATGTTAATTGGTCGTTCTATAGTGCTCATTCACTTAATAACCAAATTTGGATGTCGATGGATGTCTTCATGTAGATGCCTTTTCAACGTCTTGGAAATGATGACTTTTCACCTTTCACTTTTAAACCAAATCAAGACGTTGTTTAGATGCCTGACAAAGTCATCTTTTCAATGTCTTTTCAACTTTGCTTGGTGGGGTAGTATGCTTCATGACCCTGAAGTTAGCTTCCAATTCAGAAGTTGGTAAAAGAGCCTCTTTAAATCAGAAGCAACAAACCTTAAAGCTACCTTCAACTTGATGTTTACCTCTGGTTTCTAAATAGTTAAACTGCGCTTCATTATGCAATACGGGTCTCCCACCTGACTATGCTGGCAATAATAAGGAAAAGGGAAAGGTGGCAGAGGTGCAGGAGGCAATACCTGCTGTGGTTACTCACGAAAAAGTGAGGAACGGACCATGCCACTTACTAGAAAGTACTTGGCCCGGCAGGGCCACAGTTTGTTTTTAGAGCTTGGATTATTGCTGAAATTGAAGATGCACCTTCAACAGCTCCCAGACCCAGCATATTCAAATCTGCGCTTTGCAAAGAAGGTTGAAGCATTCTGTAAAGAGTTCTGTCCTATGATGCAGGAGATGTGCAAGATATTGGGACTTAACCTGAAAGATAGTAACTTGGCAGTGCTGCAATTTATTTCCCAAAAAATAATGAGCAGAATGAGGCTTTAGACTGGAAAGCATAAAAAATGAGGCCTATGGAGCTGCAGTGAAGGCTGTGAGAGACAGAACTGAAGTGGTATCTCCTGCCTCTGTTGACGTATCAAAATTTGATCAGTGCGCCGCAAGGTGAAGATGAGCCTGCTTCTTAGTTTTATGCCAGATTCAACAACGTTTATACTGCCTCTTCTGGCTTAGGCGATACACCAAATTATGGTAAGAGTGCTTCAGCCAGTTTGTGGGAACAATATTTCTGGAAAGAGGTGTTTTCATTCATGGAAGTGTTGAAATCGGAGATTTCTGATGAAATCAAGGGCACTTGTATTGGTTGGAAGGAAGCTAGATTGAACAAAATGTGCCAATATGCCATCCACATTGATGAAAATCTGATGGAGGCAAGCTGAGAAAGATGGTGAGATGTACAAATCATCTCTGTGCATGTATAAAACTACCCAAGGTGATTTCCTGCACCATGGATGAGGAATCCAGCAAAAAGGCTGGCAGGGCAGCCGAGGGAGGCGTTCTGTTCCCTCTTATGTTTGCTATTTGTGCTGGGGATGACAACACTGGGCCGTGAATTGTCCAGCTGCACTGGGGGGAATGCAGCTTCTTCAACACCTTCAAGCGGACTGATGACCTGTTACCCTGGCAGCTGGCCCGGAGACAGCGTTGAATGATTACACACCCAAACATATGTTGACACCAACCGACACTCCTCTTTCTGCCACATGCAATGAAGACTTGCTTACTAGGCGCTTTTTGCTACCATCTCTGTTACCAGGGATGGACAGATATTAACATTAGTCTGCTTTGTTGGATTTTTAGGCCTATAAATGATAAATAATCATCTTAGTGCCCCCCTGCTGTTAGTTGATAAACTGAAATTTTTGGTTATTGAACAGAGCCGACGGACCATAGACCGGACGGCCGTTCTGGACTTTTCTAGAATCCACAGATTACCAGTCCACCCCTTTCTGTTACCATCATGGCTGGAAAAAGGTACAACACCCTACATATCCTCAATCCTCTCAACCAGTGTATCAGTCATTTCCTCAAATAACATGATGTGTTTTTGACTCTCCACATGATTTCTTTTTGTGGACTCCAGGGTGACAAATTCTGTTGTAAGGGTAGACAATTTCCCTACGCAGCTGATGCTGAGTGGCCAGTTTGTTCATTCTGTGTCTGCATTTGGTCAGGTGACTTGTGAAAATTTCATGATTTCCCTAGCTTGTATTGAACCAGATGGTAAGCCCTTGAAACATTCATTTTTTTATTTAATTTTTTTTTCCCCAAACATTGTCCGTATTTCTTTGCTGGGACAAGATCTGATTTGTGTCACTAAAGACTTAAGGTAACAAAATTAAATGTACATAATATTCAGTCATTTGTACCTCTATCCATAAAACCTCTTTTGTATGCTTACCAGTGAAAGATTACTGTAGGTAAGACTGTCAACCATCTACTTCAGGCTGAGAGGAAGGTTATCTTACCAGTAGGAACTCATTTTGTGTCAGGTGATTCTTTGCATCGCACGTTGCACCTTTCCTTGAGAAGGGCCTACCAGTGAGAAGCTGACAACTCAGCTTCTTCACTGATCCACACACATTAGTGATTTGTCTGTTGCATTTACCCCATCACAGAAAATGCTGTATACAGTATGACTGTACTTTTGTTCACTGTGATTTACCCGCAGGGGAATATCAATGCTTCAGACGTTTCTGTCCTCATGTGGCTCTTTCTAAGCGCACTGATGATAGATGGTCTGATGTGGGCTCCTTTATGACTGTGTGCTTGCACACAGTCATGAAGAATGTGTATATTACATATATCACATGTGTATATTACATATATCACATGTGTATATCACATAAAGGATGTGTATATCACATTTCATTCATTCTTGGTGCTCATGCACCATGTAGTGTGTCTCTGGAGTATGATATGGATTTCTATCTGTTAACTGAATGTTAACAAAGTATAGCATACACACAGGTTCTGCAGTTTCCATAAATATAGCTATTAGACAACTAAATGAACCTGACGGAGGAAAAACGCTCACACGTGCTCGGTTTGGGTTTTCAACATAAGAGAACTTTATTACTGCGCACATGCGTCTTCTATACTCGTACGTCAAAACAGCCGTGCACCGTCATTTGCCAATCAAAACTTCCTTTACATGAAAATGAGTTACTTAGTCAAATATAACAAAAATTGAGGGCGTATTAATTCCAATGTATACTAACACTGAAAGTGATTTGGCACAGATTCCTGCGCTACAGGAGGTACCTTTGACAATATGGGCTAAAGGTCCTTAGGATGCTAGGTTGATCAAAAATGCGGAACTGGTGGTAATAAGTCCAAAATCTGATTTTCATCCATGTTAACAACAATATCTTCTCAAAATGGTGGTTGCCAGTGGGCGATGTCGTGAAGCTTTCTGAGCCTATTTGCTTTTGTTTTGTCTTTATTTTTCTTCTTGTGCCGTGCCAAGGCAACAGCGTGGCTTGCAAACATCATATATGACAGAGCGACCTTACTACAACTAAGAGGGTACAGCTTATTTAGACAGTTTTAACCAACTACGTTGAATTCATTTCCTGAGCTAACGTGCTATGTAGATTTGATTCTATCCCTTGCACTGATGGTGAGCTTACCTGACAACAATAGGCTAAAGAAGAAATGTGGCAGGCTAGGTGGAGCTGAGTGAGGACTCCAGCTCTTGGTTAGCAGTGGCAGACTAACCCTCCCAGTCATTCTGTTTGAAAATGTACAGTCTTTAGAAAATAGAATGGACAAACTCCTCGCTTTGATGTCCATACAGAATTGCTCCATGCTGTGCTTTTGTGAAAATGGCTAGGGGAGAAAACACCAGGCAAGGCGCTAACCCCGGATGGCTACTCAGCCTCAGAGCGGACTGACGTGCTCTGGAAAGCAACAAGATCTGTGGTGGAGGGACAGCTGTCTTTGTCAAGCAGTCCTGGTGCACTGGCTGTAAGATTACCTCAAAATCTTGTTCAAAGAATGTGGCATGCTTAACCCTAAAGTTAAGTCCATTTTATTTACCTCATGAACTGAAATGTATCATAGTGAGTGTTATATAAAAATATGTTTTAAATTACTGTAAAATATTTATTACATAACTTTTTTTTTTTTGAAATAATAAAACAAAACAATTGAGTGTTATTCTACTGTCATCTTAATATGATGAGGGTCACCTTATTTGTTGACACCTTACATTAATACTGGAATGTAGCTTTTAGTCTTGTATGTTGATCACAGTTGTGTTTAAAGGTTTGCATGGGCCGCAGAGATTTTTCACATTTCAAATTGGGCCTTGATATTCTGAAGTTTGGGAATGGCTGCTCTAGCTGGTTACTTCAGTGTGTCTTCATCTAGTGGCACAGATGTGTAATGACAACAGAAAGTCTCATCCTTGATTATAAAACGACCCCCATTTTTGAGAATATGACTTCTAGATTAAAATATCGTCCTATATTTGGGCCAATACAGTTGTTTGATCAAGAACTTATTCAACAAAGGATGGGTATCCTGCAATGCTCGGAAATGAGCGTCAAAGAGAAAAAGACTTATGTCAGACGCAGAGCTGGAGAGCGCTTTGGTTGGATCTATATATGAGCAGAGTTTTCATTCAGATTTTTACAATACAGTAATCCCCCACACTTCGCAGTCTCAGCAATCGTGGTCTCAGTACATCGTGGAAGTTTAAAAAATATTCATAGAAAAAAAATATTTGAAAAAAAAATTTTGAAAAAAATTCAAATGAAGCGTGCGAGGCTGTAGCAAAACCCATCACATCAAGTAATATAATATGTTCAAGATGTGTTGGGGATATGTTCAAGATAACTCAAAAAGTTATGGATGGATTTTGATGACATTTTCAGGAGTTGTCAGAAATGTAAAAAGGAAGAACTAATTTTATTTTGGGTGTGATCCGGAAGAAATCCTGGATTCTGGATCACTTTCAAATTTTCGATAACATTGCGCTGTTTAGTTGTTTCTTGAACCCTAAAACAACCACAATGGAGACAGGAAGGGAGTTCTGGAATTTTAAGAGTTTAATTCTCTCAGAAGTAAAAAAGGAGGATTCGAGGGTTGGCAGCCAAACCAACAATCCAGGGGACGACGAAGGCAAGGAGGTGGCACTGCGAATGGCTGTTTCTCAACATCTCCGTTAATTAGTGCCCACAACTCATGAAATTTCACTCAGGGATTGACAATGCAAACCTCTATAAAATTTCAGAAGCTGATCTGGATCTGATCCAGAAGGCGGATTTTATCAAAATCTGTAAATCGCTATATGGGAGAACTGTTGTGCTTGGCGGAGGTCTGCGCTCTTCTGAGTGCTTTTCTAGTTAAGAAATGCTTTCCTGGAAGCTCACCGGCTCTATTTTTTTCTGAGCAGTTTGTTGAAACTTCTTGGAGTACAAAATAAATGATTAAATCATTTGCTCCACATTAGTTAGAGCTAGTTATGTATATATCAGTGCTGAGGAGGAGGAGGAAAGAAGAGGAGGAAGCTCTACAGCAGAGTCCCAGAAGAGCTGCCCATGAGAGCTGCTCTGATCTGGGTGAAAAGATGCTCCATAGCAGTTTGCAGGTACCGCAACCTGCTCCTAAAGGCAATGGCTACTGACGCACTGATTGGTTAAACAGGTGGAACGCCCTAACCACTCCCATGCATAATCTGTGCATAATATAGTGGTTGGCGCAGGTAATATCACAGGTTTCGGGAGGTGGAAGATTGCGTTCTTTGTGGGGGAACGCCCCTCCTGCTATCCCTTAATAGCAGGTTTAGGAGGCCCATACTGTATATACAGTTGAAGCCAGAAGTTTACATACACTGTGCAAAAACACACGTTTCATTTTTTGTCTCAGTATCTGAAGTCAAATCAGACTAAACCTCTCCTGTTTCAGGTCAGTCAGGATTACCAAAATTATTTCATTTTGTTAAATGCCACAATTTTTGAGAGAGAGAATTTCTTAGAGAGTTTTATATTATTTTCTTCGAGGTCAAAAGTTTACATACGTTTTCTTTGTATTGAGTAGCATTTCCTGTGAACTGCATGACTTAGTTCAAATGTTTTGGGTAACCTTCCACAAGCTTCTGACAGGACTCTGACAAACCTGACTCAGTTCCACCAGTTCTGTCAGGAGGAATGGGCCAGAATTCCAGCAGTCGCCTTGCTCGCACACGCCTTTGCAGATCTGACCACAAGTTTTTGATGGGATTCAGATCAGGGCTTTGTGATTGGCACTCCAAGACATTGACTTTGTTATCCTCAAGCCACTTTTAACAATTTAAGCAGTAAGATTATGGTCATTGTCCATTTGGAAAACCCATTTGCGCCCAAGTTTTAGCTTCCTGCCTGATGGCTTGAGATGTTGCCTTAATATTTCCATGTAATGCTCTTTCTTCATGACGCCGTCTATTTTATAAAGAGCTCCAGTACCTGCTGCAATAAAACAGCCCCACAACATGATGCTGCCACCTCCATGCTTCACAGTTGGTATGGTCTTCTCAGGTCTACAGCTTCCCCTTTTTTCCTCCAGATGTAACGTTGGTCATTATGGCCAAACAGCTCCAATTTAGTTTCATCAGACCACAGGACATGTCTCCAGAAGTGAAGATCTTTGTCTTGTGTCTCTTTGCAAACTGTAATCTGGCTTTTTTATGTTTCTTGAGGAGTAATGGTTTCGTTCTCACTGAGTGGCCTTTCAGCCCATGTCGGTGCAGGACTTGTTTCACTGTGGATCATGACACTTTCTTACCAGCTTTATCCAGCATCTTCACAAGGTCTTTGGCTTTTGTTCTGGGGTTGATTCACACATTTTGGACCAAAGCCCGTTCATCTCTGGGACACAGAGCCCGTCTCCTTCCTGAGTGGTGTGATGGCTGGACACTTAAATGATGTTTATACTTGTGTATGATTGTTTGAACAGATGAACGTGGCACCTTCAAGCATTTGGAAATTGCACCTAAGGATGAGCCAGACTTGTGGAGCTCCATGATTCTCTTTCTGATTTCCTGGCCAATTTCTTTTGATTTTCTCATGATTTCAAACAAGGAAGCAGAGTGTGTGAGGTGTGGCCTTAAATACACCCACTGGTGTGCCGTCAATTAACTTACATGTTGTCAGTTAACCTATCAGGAGCTTTCAAAGCCATGACCTCATCATCTGGGCTTCCCCACGTTGTTTAAAGACTTAGTACTTTTTGTGTATGTAAACTTTTGACCTCAAAGAAAATAATATAAAATTCTCTAAGAAATTCTCTCTGTCATTATTGTGGCATTTAACAAAATGAAATAATTTTGGTAATCCTGACTGACCTGAAACAGGAGAGGTTCAGTCTGATTTGACTTCATATACTGAGACAGAAAAATGAAACGTGTGTTTTTGCACAGTGTATGTAAACTTCTGGCTTCAACTGTGTATATATATATATATATATATATATATATATATATATATAATTAAAGTTCTTAACTGTTATTAATCACATAATTTCCCTGTTTAATCACAATTAATCACATTGTCTACTCAAAATCAAATAATGAATTCAAAAGTAATCTAAAGTGCACTTTTATTTAAATGTCCTGCTGTCATATGAACAAAAGTGCCATAACATTTGATATGTGAACTCTGTTAACATCAGAACTTGTCAAGTATTTAGTGTAAATCTCATCTTGAAAAGGTAAAATAAAATAAAACTTATTGCCACCTGCAGCATATTACTAATGTGATCAATGTATGGCTGACTCTGTGGTGGACTATATAGAGATGTCACCATTTGTAATGTTGTCCAAATATGTTGTGAAAATCTAACTTTTCTTTTAACTTAAAATGGAAAAATGTGGACCTTGTGATAAGATGTTTTCGCTTAAAGAAATGTATGCTTTAGTTTTAATTGTTCTAAATACTCAGTAAACTACCACAATCAGCTAATCTGTGTGCTTTTTCCTTCAGTTATTAAAAATAAATGTACTCCTTCATTTGAAAAATATGCCTATAAATCCCTACCCTATAATATCACGGTGGTCAATCATAAATTGGAGGAAAGTTGTGATGTTTTTTTTTTCTTTTTTGCCTTTCTTTCTTTCTTTTTTTACCATGCTTTCAAATAACAGCTTCACTCCTTGTTAGAACTCCCAGCAATGCATGATGTTATTATAATTTTCACACATTTGTACATGCATACAATTAATTTTAAATTCAAAATTCAATGAAAAAAGATTCCAGACACACAACATACATCCAAATATGTTTCATCTCACATGATTGGAAATATTTTTATGAAAACCAGATAATTTCCACTAAAATCCAATTTGCCAGCTCTAAGTTTGTTTTTAGGTATTTATTATAGGTGAACACATAACCGAATGCTGGAGGAGCAAGACTAAGGGACCAATATTACCTTCAAGCTGGAAATAGAAATGAATAACAAGACAAATCTGATGTTAAAGCCCATCATGACAGACACGGTTTTCTCATTATCAGCTCAACATGGCAAAGCACCAGCTAAATCCAGGTCAAAGAGTGTCAAAATCTGATTTTTGGGGTAAATCCAGATTAAGAATCCCCTATTTATATGTGTGTTTGAATCAACACATCTTCAACAACATTAAGCTACACAATGTAATCGCACAATGACTCACACCCATTAATCAATTTCTGGGGCAGGATGGTGGGATTGTTGAGTGTAGGAGGGATTGATGAGAATCAGTCTCACAGGGTGAAGTAAACAACGTTAAGGACTTATAGTCACAGTAACACATTACTGACTTAATAGTCTTTTCATGTGATTATAACATTAAGAGAAACCAGTTTCCACCAAAGCTGTCTTATTTATATATAGATGAAATATTTCAAGTCAGAAAAGAGTGTCTTATCTTTTATCTTACATTGAATTTGGATCCAATCAAAGGACACATACATGTTTTAGGTTTTTCAGAAGTTCATACTTTGTCAGATAGGTGCATGCATAAACCAAACACAGGACATGTAGAAAATGTAGAGAAAGATATCATCTACTCTCTGTTTCTTCATTGACAGACATCAAGCTGAGATGAAAACATCTAGATACACATTCATCTCTGTTATCAAAAAGCCATATCTATGCATCCCACATGAGAATGTAAGAAAGTGAATGTAAGAAAGTAAGTATAAAGAATGGGGATGCGTGGAAGATTACCTTGGATGCCAACAATGAAAAGCAATAAAAGATTTGTTTGCCTGGAAACATACATCCCACAGTTTGTTGACCAGTTTGTCATAATAGAAACTTAATTCTGATGGTTGTATTTATTTTTAATGTTTTGCTCCAGCAGCACAATAGCTTGGTGGTTAGCACTGTTGCCTCACAGCAAGACCTTAGCTTGGGCCTTTCTGTGTGGAGTTTGCATATTCTCCCTGTGCTTGCATGGGTTTTCTCCAGGTACTCCAGCTTCCTCCCACAGTCCAAAGACATGCATGTTAATTGGTGTATGAAAATTGGCCATAGGAGTGATTGGGAGTGTGCATGGTTGTTTGTCTACATGTGGCCCTGCAATGGACTGGCACCTTGTCTGGGGTGTACACCTGCCTTTTGCCCAAAGAGAACTAAGATAGGCTCCAGGAAATTCCCGTGATCCTGCATAGGACCAAATGGGTATGGATAATGGATGGATGGCTGTTTTATTCACACTAAAATTGTCTCATCAGTTGTCTTGTGACCAGTGCCAAATACAAGTCTGAAAGGTCATTTTAGCTGCTGAATGAGATATGGAAAGATGTACGAAGCTATTCATTTTGTCTTTAGCTTTCTCCAGTTATATTTTAAGTATTAATTTTGTGAAAAACTGCTGCTCATTCTCAATGTTTTGAATCACAGTAACTTAACTTTGTTGTATTGGTTCTTGGTTTGATATGAGTTTAGAAACTGTTGAAGTCATATGCAAATTGCTCATACTTGAGTCACTCCTGTGGGTTGTTTGAATTGTTTGTCCACTATGAGCTGTTTATTTGGTTTGCATCATATGTGTATTCGTAGTGCAAATTACAGGGGGTTTTGACCACCCCAATTACATCTTCGACCCCCATAAAGATGGGAAAAATTGTCATTTTTGTCATCTTCGACCTCCCTAAAGTAGGGACAAATTGTCATTTTTGTCATCTCTAGAAAATGCTGACTCCCCCAATTGTCATTGTATAATTCGCACTCTGCGTATATTCATGTCATATCCAGTGTGGTTGATGTGTTGTGTCATGTTGATGTGGCGTAGCTGGAACCATTATTGCCTGATATCGGACTCAAGCTGCTCAACAGTGTTGGACCTTCCTTATCATGATTTTATTTTCAGATGCATCAGATATTTTTAGTTGGTGAAAGGTTGTACATCTTACACACATACAAGCTTCCTGTTCCATATGCACTGATGTAACTTCCATACCATCAGAAATGCTGCTAAAGCACTAATAACAAGTCAGGTGGTCCTTGCCCTCCCCGCCCCCTTACGTGGCCTACCACTTCATGGCTGAGTTGCTGTTGTTCCCAAACACTTCCATTTCCTTATAATACAGCTGCCAGTTGACTGTGGAATAATTAGGAGCGAGGAAATTTCACGACTGGATTTGTTGCACAGGTGAGATCCTATCACAGTTCCACGCTGGAATTCAGTGAACTCCTGAGAGCGACCCATTCTTTCACAAATGTTTTTTAAAACAGTCTGCATGCCTAGGTGCTTAATTTTATACACCGCCATGGAAGTGATTGGAACACCTGATTCTGATAATATGGATGGGTGAGCAAATACAAATTTAAGGTTTTGGATCTTGTTCAAGGCAATCATCATGACCCCCCCATCCTTCCATATATCCATAAGATATTTGATATATATTTTCTGTCTTATCTCAAAGAGAAAAAAAAAACAACTACTTTTTAGTTCTATTAGATTCCTAGCATGCAAGGGAATGCCATTGCAGAAATATAGTCATGGGGTGGAGTTAAAGGGGATATGTGATGTACCCAGAGCACATGAGTGACTTCAGTGAAGGGACAAATGGATGACTGATAGGCTCTCTGATGTCAGTGCATCTGAACAGTTGTCATGTAGCTTCCAAATTCTTTACTAAAACATCATAAACATTTTTGTCAGGTTCTATGGTGCTTCTGATACCATCGCAGAAACACTTTATTTTTTTCTTGCATCAGGTTTGTGTGTCTTAACTTGCATCACTGTTGAGCCAGTTTTTGATTAGGCAATCCCTGGTTACTGTAAAAAGTACAAAAAGCTCTATTTAAGAGCTTCTGGTCTCAATGTGGATAATAGGGGGATATGTTTTTGAATGTTATTTGTGTCATCCATCCAATCACCCATTTTTAATCTGAGGATTAATTTAGCTAGTTTTATTTTACTGAAAGAGAGGCGCACTTTAATTTAACTGTACGTTACCAGGGCTTTCAATGGCATAATGTTTGTCAGAGCTCGTTTAGCACACACAGAGTTTTATATGGGTGTAAAAGCAGCGGTTAAGCCAACACAGTACTAATTGTTTCTGAGGCGTTGCAAATTATTCTATGGTGTGTATCAAAGCAATATTCATGGAGCCTCATGGGATATGCTAGTCAGAGCTCATCATATGGATATCAGGGCTTACTCTTAGGGCCTACCCAGGAATATACGTTTTGGTATGTATCCCGTTCTTTATTTACTTCTAAAACTGCTGACAGTAAGATGTCATGGCCCAGAATGAGTCACTTGCGAAGTGCAGGAGAAAAAGGAAGAATGGGATTGGACAAAGAGTGAGAAAAGTAGAGTAAGATTTTTTTTTAAAAAAAGCCGTTGCAAAAAACTTTGTGTGAGACTATCCAAGTACATCTCATAATTCACAACCTTGCAGAACCACCTTTAGCAGAACTAACTTGTAATTATCAGTGTTTTGCATGATATTATTAGTCTCTCACTCTGTTTGTCATGGGTGTGGGGGTGTGTGGAAAAAAGACTCAAGTTTCAGGTTTCAAACACAAAAAAGGACTTTTTTTAACAAAAAATCTAAAATCCAAAAACTTGAAAAATCCAAACTTAACTTAATTTTCTTGAACCGGGAGTGAAGAACAACATAACGCGCAGACCGACATGCAGGGGTAAGGACAATGGACAGCAAACAGATAGGGAATGACAGGACTTATGAACACACAGGAACAAACGAGAGGCAGGTGTGAACTAGGGCCCTATGAAATCTGTTTTATTTTTTCTCAAATTCTGTTTTATTTTTTTCATTTTTGGTGTTTTTCGGGTTTTAATTTTAGGCATTTTAACCACATATAACCCCAAGACAGTATATAAAGTAACAAAATATAGACAATTTATGCAATTATAACTGTAAACTTTAATGTTTTTATACTTTTAAACATAGTGTCCAACAAAATATTGTTTCTTTTTTTTAAAAAAAAAAATTCTACGTAATAAATAAGGAAAAAAAATCTAAAGTTAGTTAAGTAATTTAAAGTGCAAAAAAGAAAGAAATCGCAACAGCAGTTAACTAATCGTTTTAGATTGTTAATTTTCTTCTGTTATCTTCTATTATTTTGTTATTTTTCAGGTATGTCATGACAAACTGTGCGTCTCAACAGAAAAAAACTATATTTACTATAGCTGATGTAGATACTATGAAATTGTGCTTTTCACTCATTAAATGATTCTCGTTGGAAGACCACGGGGCAGGCCCTCAGTCCGGGAGAAAAAAAAAAAAACGCAAATTGCCGTTCAGTTCTGTTATATTGCGCATTTAAAGTGAATTCCGTTTTTAATCTCCTATTATGCGATTATGTCCGCGATTCCGTGATGGCGGATTCCATAGGGCCCTAGCGTGAACAATCAGGCTGACAAGAGGGAGGAAGAAAAGCTGAACACCACAAAGACAAGACTGACCTTAAAAGTAAAACAGGCAGCACTACAGACATGGAGAGACACCAACTTGACAAAAGAGACAGAAAATACAAATCCCCAGTCATGGCTGACCCAGGCCATGACACTGTTATAAAGTAGTTTGGATGTTTGTACAAATAGTAAATATATTTGGAGCCACTCTTAATTGATTTTACAGACTGTGGTGGGGCTTACATGAGTGAGACTGAGATAAAAAGCAGAAGTAAGATGCAGGGAGTGTGCACAACTAGTTTTTGTACTTCCCATTGACATGGAAGTCACGCTATCACATGCAACAACTCAAATTCATGGTGTATTCTAGGGATGCACGATAACTGTTTTTAAAACCGATAACTTTCAGCTCCTAAAGGCCGATACCGATAACCGATAACACACACACATATACCTAAGAACATTTTATGTCAATACTATGAACAAAATCAAAAATAGTTTTGACTATAGTTTTAAATTAACGATATTTATTTTTTCCAATGAAAAACTACTGACAAGCCTCTCAAACATTTTTGTAAAGCTATCAAACAAACATATTTGATATCTCACATCAACTTAAATAAGGTGCATTACTTATTAAAAAAAAAAATAAAGGCTCCTTGAACTGATGGAAATACACGCATCAGAATTACAAACTGAAAAAGATTAACATTTAAAAGGATTTTAGCTTGTGGTTCCATTTAAATTAATACCTTTAATTAAAGTAAATGAGGTTGAGTATTTTTTTTTATCTCATGGAAGCTTTAGATGAGAGAGATGAGGGAGAGGAGAGGAGAGGGAAGAGGAGACTAGCTGCTGGCCTGCGCATGTTAGCATTAGCTCACGTTAGCGCGATTTCAAAACTTCAAGGAAGCGATTGTTATACTGTAGCTGGCTATCAGGTTGGATGTATTAACGCTTGTGCTTCCCTCCTCATGGAATTCACTTGGAGCATTCATCAAATAACCACCAAACTATCTTCTTCTGAAACTTTAAAGAAGTTCCATACCATCACTGCCATGTTTGTTGTGATCAGCACACTGTGCTGCATGCTGTATTCAAGGTCTAACGTAAATTCCCACATTCCCTCGTTTGCTCCTTGTTCTTTCAGCCTTTTCTCATTTTTTCTTATTTTATGTGTAACATGGGAAAATACTGTGAATATCAATTCAAGTTAGCAACTACCAAAATTATGACCAAGTTAACAAGTTGTTTTCTGGCATTAGGGGTTCTTGATTTTATTTATTGAGTATTCGTTTTTCTGATTATGCCAACATAGCTTGAAGATAAAATTCACTGCCAGTCATTCAAGGCTCAGAGGGAGCGAGGCACTTCCATGTTAACAAAAATATATATGTTATCGGGGATATTCGTCATGATATCGGACTTATCGGAATTATGTCATAATTTCCTGTGATCGGCCCGATAGTTATCGTGCACCCCTAATGTATTCTAAAGGTATGCATGGCAACACCTGTGTGTTGACTTGTTTTCGATGCTAATAACAGAATCTGAACAATGGCATTGATGGTTCTTCTTTATGTACAAAAGCAGGAATTTTGAAACATATGCTTTTAATCATATATTTTTAACCCCTCCCTGAATCACCATCTTAATTGGGTTAAGGGCATTGTGCCTTGCACATTGAGATGGATTCGTCGATTACTGGAGCTGAGGTGGACTTGGAGAAGGCATTTGACCAGTGTGTCCTGTAGGGGGTACTCCAGGAGTATGGGGTACTGGGCCCATTGTGACAGGCTGTCCAGTCTCTGTACTAATGGAGTGAGAGTTTGGTCTGCCAGTTGTAAGTCAGATTCATTTTCAGTGAGAGTTGGAGAGCTGCCCTTTGTCACCGATTCTGTTCATCACGTTAATGTGCAGAGTTCTTAGGCACAGTCAAGGAGCGGAGGGGGTTCAAGTTTTGTGGTATCAGGATTTTGTCTTTGCTTTTTGCAGATGACGTGGTTCTCCTATAGCTGTATATTCTTATTGTCATAACACCCATACATACAAACTATTTATGATTTAAATTCAAGAACTCAAAAACACTCATATTAAAGAACGACTTAACATCACTTGCATCTCCAAAACAAAAATTAACATAAACATTGTCTTTTATACTGCTATTTTACAGTTACTTATAAGCTTGCATTTTTAACAGAAAAAACAATCTATATCTATGTCTATATCACATATGCTTGATTATCATTTGTTTATTAGCAATACTTGAAATGACAGCCATTAAACCTGTACTTACACCTCCAAAATTCTAACACTTTGAATAAACATGTTATTTGACACCTAGGGCCCGATCATCTGCCAGATCTCCTAAAGCTGCTATTTAGGGATAGCGAGTAGCGGAAGGGGCGTTCCCCCGCAAAGAATGCAATTTTCCACCTTCCTAAACCCGCTATCCCACCTCCGCTACCTCCGCTTTATTATGCATAGGAGTGGTTAGGGCGTTCCACCTGTTAAACCAATCAGTGCGTCAGTAGCCATTGCCTTCAAGAGCAGGTTGCGCTACCCGCAAGTCGTTACCTGCAAACCGCTATGGAGAATCTTTTCATCCAGATCGGAGCAGCTCTCATGCGCAGCTCATCTGGGACTCTACTGTAGAGCTTCCTCCTCTTTCTTCCTCCTCCTCCTCTGCACTGAGATATACATAAAAATATTTTTAAGCAGACAATTCCTATCGGCTACCTGAAAGCCTCAGATAGTTGGTGCGCTCCCAGTAAACATTCTGTGGTTGTCTATGGTTTAACTGGCGAGCAAGCCGTTTTAGACAATCTCTCCTATTTTCTCAGGGGATCAACTGTGGCTAAATCACACTTTTTATACAAGAGTTAATTCGAGAGGTACTAGCGGCCATTTGTGCACGTCCACATATGACCAGGTGGACGTGACATGCATGACCTGACATGACCTGACAAAGGTTTTTCTGATAGCTGACAAAGGTTTTCCTGATACCTGACAGAGATATTCCTGAGATACGATGGCTTTTCATCTGATGATTGAGACCTGACTGAGGTTTTCCTGAGACATGATGACTTTTCATCTGATGAGCGAGACCTGACTCTGACGGCTGATGATGTCATAAAATGTACATCATACCTAACACACTATTGTTTAGACTAACTATGGGCTGTACCAAGCAGAAATGTTTTTCTATTGATGTAACGGGTGGTACCTCAGGTTGGCACTGTTGCCCCACGACGCGCAGGTATGAAAGGAAGTGGGCGTGTTGCCTGGGAGCTGCCAGTTTCTGTGGGAGGCCAGGTTGTTTGCTGGGCCCACGCTGGGTTGTTGTGGCCAAAGTTGTTGGACCACGTAAAGTTTTAAAGGCAGATGGTCGTTGGGACCCTAGGCTGATCAGAAGGGAGCGTGTGTGAGGAGCTCACGATACGCAGTGACTTGCTAACATTGTTACCTGCTGTCCTTGGTTAGACTAAATAAGTTTTTATTTTTGTGTCCGCCCGGCTTTATGATTATAGCAGATCATAAAAGGTTGCTTCTGTGCAAGGGCGGACGCATCCTACTTTATGTTTGTTTGTTTGTTTGTCTGTCCGGTCACCTCCCTAACTCTGTATTGTAGCCAATTATTTAATAGAACATGTTGTACAGACCTGATCGTTTATGTGTGATGGAGTGGATCAACTGAAAAGTTTGCTGTGTTTGCTTGAAGTGAACCCTATTGCAGTGTTTTTTATTTTTGCGGGTTTATCCGCCGAGTGGTGTGTGTTCATTCAGGCTGAAGCAGAAATGTCTATTTTCTAACCAGCTGGTACAGTGACGGGAAAGGTCTGTTTATGTGATACACAAAATAAATGTTGCTATATTTATTTTGAAGTTGTCTGTTCTTTGCCACCGCAACATTTAGTTTTAAAGGTAATGGATGGATGCTTTTAATTAGTGCTTGACGAGCACTAAAGTCGCATAGACTGGACTCACACAGCCGCAATGTGTGTGTTGTCTGCTTCCGTTACCATAGACTCTGAATGGGGTGACGTCAGCCATTGCTGAGCTGAACTGCGTCGACTGCGTTGGCTCTGTCAAAAGTTGGAAAATCTTCAACTTTTTCTCACTTCAACGCATGCGACAGCCAATCGAGTTGCAGCTATACACTTAAGGGCCGTGTATACTCTCGCGTCAATGTGTCGCCGTCAGCTTGTCGCAGAGATGCGGCAGACACTTTTGATTTATACTAGCGCGGTCTCCACTATGTTATTCCACACCACAACGCAAGAGGGACAATCACAAACTAGCTAAACTTACTAAACTTATCTCTTGCGTTTTTCCACTTCCTCACCCTCTCGGTCGTATCCAGACCCACATTCATTGCTATCTCCCTCCATGAATTACTAGAATATGTGCTGTCTTTGTAGTGTGGAGAGCCAGAATCATACAGATGTGGGTACTTCCTCATTTCTTCAATGACGCTCTATGCGGATGTAGAATTGACCAATCAGAGGTCTCCTTTCTCTCCTCTCTGCGACACTGCAACCTACAATTTTGGGTAGGTGCACTGGAGTGTCTGCGTAGGGTGGGGGGGCATCTCTGCGTCGTCTGCGTAGGTGACACAGACGACCTGACGTTCAAGTATAAATCAGGCTTTAGAGCTTGCAAATGACATCACACACGGAGGCAGGACTAATTCACAACACATGGGTTATTTGTGCAGCAAGCAGGAACAAATTTGATTGATTGTTTCTGGTTTGAAAAAGTGTGTTGCACTGCTGCAACACACTTTTGTGCATCCAGCATTAATGACAAAGTTTTATAAATTTGTGCCATCAGCAAGCTGGTCCCACAGAACTACAAGAAATGAGCAAGAACAGCATCAAAATAGGTAGTGTAATGAATAATGTGATACCAAAGAAAGCAACTTGATTCTTTTTTTTTAATATCTATTTTCCATAAGTCTGTGTGTTTTTAACATGATAGGTGAAAAGTTAAAAGACAATTAACTGAGCTAGTAACTGAGTTCTACAGGTAGCATAAATCTTCATTTTCCTGAAGTGTTTTTCCTTGTAAATATTTTTTGTTTTTTTTTGTTAGTCTAAAATAATTACAGTCTTCTGAACTTGTGCTAGGTGTAGAGCTACTCCAATTATTAAAATAAAAAGGCAGGAAATTAGCATAATATGGCCTATTCAAAGAAATGGTGTGTTACATTTGGTCCTGAAAATAACAAAACCCTTTGCTTGATAAATAATCTATTGTATATCAGAGGCTGAGTGGACAAGCCTGGGAAAGAATGTCACCAGAATGTAATTTAGTTGGATGAAGAAGGTGAGTCTCACAGGTTGTAGTTGGATTTAGGATAAACATTCTTCCTCTTGACTTGAATGTTCATTATCTTAGATTTGTGGCATGTGTTGTTTCTCTTTATTTATTTTGGGTCTCTTGATTTATTTTGATGTTTGCCTCTGACAGAATGCATAGACTGGTAGCACATGAAGAAAATTGGACCCCCTTTCATAATGGACAAAAAAAAAAAAAAATGCTGACACTGACCAAGATCTGACTTTTGTCTTCTGCCAAAAAGGGCACAATCAGCATTTTCCTGGAGTCCTGGTAGAAGACTAATAAACTCAGTGCCCAGCTGAACCTTTTTTTTTTTTTGTAACAGTAGAGTAATGAAATTTTATGCCATGGCATCTAGATGTGTCTATTAATCACCATTGGGTTATTTATGACATATTTTTCTTCTGGATAAGCAGCCAGAATGTGGATGATTCCCTTAGGCATGTCAGAGATTATATCCTAAGTGCTTTTAATTCCTTGATTACTTGACTGGTCCTTGATGCATTTTACAGGAAGATCAATCATGAATATAATCTGTGACCCAGTGAAAAAGCTTGTTCCATAGCTATTTTCTTTAAGGTGGATTTTCACATTACTCCTGCTATGCAGCATTGGAAGGTTATTTTATGAATCTATCTGAGATCCAGAGTTCTTTTTTCCAGCTATGTACACCTGTGATCATCCGTAGAGAGTCCACGGCACAATACATAGGGCCCAAAGGATCTATTACTAGCATACCAGTTAAAGATACTTCAGGATACTCTGAGATGTTCTTTGTGCAGAGCTTAACTGCTCAAATCTCTTTTTGAAAGCACAAAGTATTACTGTATGCGGGTGGGCATAATGTTATTGGTTTGTATTGGTTTGCAATGATTTGTACTATAAAAGTGTACTATAAAATCGTGATTTTTGTTGTAAATTGGTGCTATTTATATCAACTGAGTTGAAAATTCCAATGTCACTCTAATCTTATTTCAATCATAAGACAAACGTTTATTGAAGTCATCTTGTATACATACGCACCACCAACACTTCCCATTAAAACAAAATTTATACAAGAACGGTTTTGGGGCTCACGTGGGAGCAGCACCCAAGATGTCCACAAGTTGGAGGAGCTCTCGTCCTTTACCTGATACTTTTTTGAGTTACTAATGTAAACACGCATAAGTAACCCAACACTTACCTTGAGCACTGTATTATTGCTAAACACAATACTTTTGTCAAGAAAAGACTGAAAAAAACATGGCAACATCAAAATACTTCAAAAGCTCTGCCCGCGTGCCTACCCGTGAAAGCCTGGCACACAAGGATGACCAAACTGTGGTTAATGCTCCACCCTGCACCCATTAGCATGCCGGATAGATTTGAAAAGCTATTTGCATAAATCTCTAAGATGAACGATACGCTGCAGTGTCGCAACTGATATATTGTTCATCAAACAGCGGAGTTGACTAATACAGTGACCACCCTGCAGTAGGAGTAGGGTGAGGCCGAGGAGTGCATCAGACACCTGGAGGAGACGTCAGAGCAACTGCTAAGTGACGGGGGGAGCGAGGATAAACAGATGGAGCAACTATGGAACTGAGTGCAAGCCCTTGAAAACCAAAGAAGATGAAATAATGTGAGGCTGGTGGTGACTAAAAGAGACCTTGGGTACTAATGGGACACTGCTTGTTTGTGCCAAGAAGATTCTTGCGGAGGGCCTTGGTATTGAAGCAGATGGGGAGTTGGAGATGGAGAGGGCACACAGACAACGGGAACCAATGCCGGATACAGACCAGCCCCAAGACCAGCGCTGATCTGTTTCCTGAGGCAATCTGCGAGGGACAAGATGGTCAGTGCTACTAAGGAAAAGCGGGGGTTTGTCTGGGGAGTATGTTGTCTGTCTGTGTTCCCGGACATGACTCGAGAGTTGGTGCAAAAGAGGAAAGCGGTCACACTGGTGAAGCGCAAATTAAACGAGCTGGATATCAGATACGCGCCGGCATTCCTCGCAATGCTTCACTAGCAATAAAAAAGAAAAAACATGAGTTGAAACACTGTCAAGGCTGCAGAGAGAGTAATTAAAGAGCAATGACTGTGGACTGAGATGACGTGAGCAAGGAGAGCTGCTGTCTACACCCAATCTAAGAGTATGCATTTTGTACTGAACTGAAAGGAGCCCTGTGCAGGTTGGAGAGAGGCGTCTCTCGACACGAGCTGGTTACCATGGGAGCGGCATTAATCCCACGGACCTTATACGCGTTACCCATTTTCTTTGCTTTTTTATTTTCTTTTTTCCTTCTTCAACAGTGAGGAGCGCCCAGAACTCAGGACACTGGCTGCATTATAACAGCTGGAGACTTTTTGTTTAACTTTTATGTGTAAGTTTAGTTTGCATTGTCACGTTGTGGTTTTGTTATACATGTTCAAAAACAGGCAGGTACAGGCTAATAAGTGATTATTAAAAAGAACCAAAAATGGCATTCTATATTGCAAATAGCCACAGACAGACAGACATCTTAAAACATTTAATCTTCCTCCTTTTGTCTCCTATTGACATTATTAATATTGTTAATGTTATTATTTTTGTTTTTATTATTTGATTGATATATTTTTTTAACTTAGAAGGGCAAAAACATGACGAGCAGATCAGTTAAGTTTATTTCTTGGAAGATAAATGGATGGAGCAGCCCTATTAAAAGGAGGAAGATTCTATCATTTCTGAAAAACATTCAGGCAGACATTGTTATGATACAGGAAACTTACATGCAAGGGTTGGAGGCTGAGAAATTTAAAGTTGGATGGGTGAGACATTTATTTCATCGTTCATTTTCAGACAAACATAATGGTGTTATGATTTTGGTCCACAAATATATGTTTTATTTTGCTAAAAGAAACGGAGGGAAGAGTTATCTGTGTCATGGTGTGAGGCAGGACGGAGGACCCAAATGCAGGAGTTGGCACAAAAAGATATTTATTAAACAAAAACCAAAAGTCCAAACTTATTTAAAAAAATCCACACAGGTAATCCAGCTATCAGGCAGGGGAACATGGAGGAAAAACCAGAGACAAAAACCAGCAGAGAAACTTACAGACCGCAAGACACAAAACAAACTGGCAGGGAAAACCATGCAACACAAGACACAAGATAACGGACCAGCACAGACAGACACAATGACAAGACTTAAATAGACAGAGGAACAAACGAGAGGCAGGTGCAGGGAATCAAGGTAAACGAGGGGAAGGAAGCAAAGCTGAAAACAACGGGGACAAGACAGACCTTCAAAGTAAAAGAGGAAACAGCACACAAGAGACAGGGAGTGACGCCAACTTGACAGACACACACATAAGGGCTCCCATGGCCGACCCAGGCCATGACAATCTGTGTTGAAGCTGTGGTTGAAGGAATTACTAGTGAGGCAGTTAAAGGAAAACATCTCTGCTAACACCATTCCAGTTATAAAACAGGGGGTGCACAGTTTTTTTCTGCTAAGGATATAAATGGAATATTTCAAC
Organism: Hirundichthys speculiger; assembly: GCA_018398805.1. Taxonomy (NCBI): domain Eukaryota; kingdom Metazoa; phylum Chordata; class Actinopteri; order Beloniformes; family Exocoetidae; genus Hirundichthys; species Hirundichthys speculiger. The sequence continues at coordinate 58,568 of JAGFBZ010000619.1, read as the reverse complement.
AGTATTATAAGAAGCTACACACATCCTTCATGTCTCCTGATGCCTCACAAGAAGACATAGAACAGTTTCTCCTAAATATAGACGTGCCCAAACTTGCACCTCTCGAAGCAGTTGGTCTGGAATTACTCATAACTGAGGCTGAAATAAGGAAGGCAATTTCCTCAATAAAGAATGGGAAATCTCCAGGCTATGATGAACTTCCAGGAGAATACTGTACAGTGATCCCTTGCCACTTCGGGGGTTAAGGTTCCGCGGTTTTAGTTATTTGCAGATTTTTTACGAAAATAATTAATATAATTTAAAAGAAATTTTAAAAATCGTGGAAACATCATAGGATGTTGTGCGCGTTCTCTCACAGTGAAGAAATGCCAGCCTGGCTCCTTTAAGAAGGTGGCCTTATGGGTAATGGAATGTGTGTGTCGTGGAATGGCAAAAGAAAATGGGGTTAGATTAAAAATGGAGTGAGCATTAACAGCAGCTCAGCGTGTATAGATTTACATTCTCTGTTAACCGACAGGAGCTGAACAATACAACCTGTGTGATGTTACAAGTCCCTGTAGTGTCAGAATAAAGTGCTTGTTCCATGCAGCAAAAAACAGACTTTTTGTTTTGTTTTTGTAAGCGTGTTAGCCACTAATTATGAGCCAAAAATAGCGTAATACCAGCAGTTTGTTTACTACGGTTTGGACACCAGAGGCTGTGAAGGTAACAGAAAGACCACAGTTGAGCCTTTGTCTTGTTTTGCTGCAGTGCCTTGCTACTTTTTTTGGGAGTTTTAAACATATTTTAAACACATTATTGAGGCTCAGGGGTCTTCAGCTCCAGTTCGTGGATTTTGATTTACTCGGGGAGGCACCGGTCCCCATTAACCGCGAAAAATAAGGGATCACTGTAATGCCTTTATTGACATTGTTGCCCCAGTGCTAGTGAGTGTATATCAGGAGATTTTTGCCTGAAAAAAGGCAGAGATGTAACATATCTCTCCAATTTTAGACCTATAAGTCTCCTTAATCTTAATTGTAAGAATCTCACAAAGATTTTGGCGGCACGTTGGTCTTACCAAGTATTACCAACCCTAATCAGGTAGGCTTCATGAAAAATAGGAATTCAACTGATAATCTTAGACTCCTGTTACACCTAATGTGGCTGAGTTGATCCCAAAATGCTCCTGTAGCTTCCATTTCTTTTGATGCAGAGAAGGCCTTTGATAGGTTGGAGTGCCAGTTTCTATTCTCCACCCTCTCTCATTTCCACCCTAACTTTATCAAATGGGTAAAAATGCTTTATAAAGAACCCAAAGCAGTTGCCCCACAGTTTAGTTATGTGGCAATAATGTTACCAGTTAATATACCATCTACCACTTTAAGACAACTCGATAAAGTAATAAAACGTGTTTTGTGGGTCAGAAAAATACCACAAATTAAATTGAGAAAGTTGTATGCACACAAAGAGGAGGGAGGGCTGGGCCTCCCAGATCTCAGGTTGTAGTATTTAGCTTTCAAGAGGGCTAAAATAGCAAGATACTGGCAAACTGCAAAAAAGGAATAGGCTTGGATAAATATAGAAAATGAGATGTGCCTGCCGTTCCAACCCATTTAAGTGTTATCACAAAAAAGATATTACATTACAAATCCAATACTTATACATTCGAGGAATGTTTGGACCAGATTACATAAAATTTTTAAACTTACACACACACACACCCTACAAAGTTGTTGTATATTGTGGTATAATTCTGATGTCTGTATTGGGAAGAAACCTTTATTTTGGAAACAGTGGCACTCTAATGGTTTAAGCCCTATTTATGAACTATTCGAAGATGGGGTGCTTTTATCATATGATAAGATGTTGCAGAAATTTTATATGATGGGAAAAGATAACTTTTTGCAAATAAGGATTTGTATTTCTTCAAAATCCTTCAATATCACTGATATTGTGGTGACAGATTATATGAAACTCCCACTTAAAAAAAAGGAAAGCTGCACAGTTTTGTACAAAATTACAAATTCCTCTCTCAACAGTGACTCTAACCACTTAAAGCTGAAACCTGCAGAGGGACCTTGGTGGAAAGATCGAAAACGATAGATGGGCAATGATTGCGGCTAACTGGTAAATATGTGAGAGAGGCAAGGGGTAAACTTACACAATATAACATATTACACAGGTATTATTAGACACCATCCAGGCTGTATAGGATGAAATTACAAGGGGATGACTTATGTTGGAAATGCAAAGAGGAAACTGAAACCTTCCACCACTGTATGTGGGAATGTGTCTTAATCAGACGTTTCTGGACTCAGATTTTAATTATTTTAAGTAACTGGCTTGCAGCTGATATCCCCTCATGTCCAGAGCTCTGCTAACTGGGGGACGGTTCTCAATTACCCAAAATATCCAAATGTAACTTTTCTGTAATCTCAGTTGGCACAACAACAGCATGTCGGATAATTTTAAGACATTGAAAGACATCAAATATTCCGCAGGTGAAAGAATGGGTCTGTGTAATGACTGAAGCTGGATCCTATGAAAGTATGCTTAGCAGACTGAGTGATGATGGGACGGAGGGGGTGACCCCGTGGGGCAGGTTATGAGGCTACATAAAGATAAATGACCCACACTAGGATTCAGTTTTTGTCTTTTGTTTTTTGAGATCTAATAGTACTGTATGACACAGTACCATGTGGAATATGTGTAAGAATGTTGGATATGTGTGTATGTGAGGATATGTATACCTCTGTTTGGGGAACATAGTCAGAATCCCCCACAATCCTGATGATGTGTAATCATCAGAATCACTCAGATCAGCCTCTGAGATTTGAGGATCTTCTGGTATAAAGACTGGAAGATGCCGCGGTCTTGACCTATAAAATGTTTTAGGATCCATTTAATATTTGTAAAAGAGAAGAACTAAAAGAGAAAAAATTGTATATTACATACATTCAGTGACCACTTCATTAGGCACACCAGCTGAAACAAAGCCATACTGTGGCAGCACACAACCTTATATACTAAAAGACTGTTTCTAAATCTCTATTCAGTGTAGCCATCACGTTAAATTAGGGCTGGGCAAGTTAATGCGGTATTATCAACATTTATTTTAACCCATGTTAACGCATGTTGCTCACATGCTTTTCTTTTGAAAAGTCTGTTACTGGCTGCTGCGGAGCCAGAAGAGAACTGGAAGGTAAACATGCTGAAAAGCTAAAACGGATATGAAGAGCAGTACAAATTTATATACTTTACAGTTCGGGTAGCAACTGAGGTAGCAATATAAACAATTCTGTCTGAACAAAAAATTCTGGACTGCAACAAAACTTTGAAACCCCTTTGTTCAAAACAATCACATCATTCCTCCATTTTACATCAGATCTGCTCCATGTGTTCACTGTTGTGCTATTCTCTAGCTCAGTGATTCCCAAAGTGTGGGCCGCGGCCCCCTGGTGGGCCATCATGGTACTGCAGGTGGGCTGTGAGAGGTCATAAAAAAAAAAAAATATATTTTAAATCCTTGATTTTTTGAAATATGTTTTAAATTACTGTAAAATATTTATTACATGATTAAAAAAAATATTTAGAAATAATAAAACAAACCAACTGGGTGTTTTTCTACCGTCATCTTAATATGATAAGGGTCACCTTATTTGTTGACACCTTACATTAATACTGGAATGTAGCTTTTAGTCTTGTATGTTGATCACAGTTGTGTTCAAAGGTTTGCATGGGCCGCAGAGATTTTTCACATTTCAAATTGGGCCTTGATGGTCTGAAGGTTTGTGAATGCTGGTTACTTCAGTGCGTCCCCATCTAGTGGCACAGATGTGTAATGACAACAGAAAGTCTCATCCTTGATTATAAAACAATCCCCAATATGACTTTTAGATTAAAATCGTCCTATATTTGGGCCAATATGGTAGTTTGATCAAGAACTTATTCAACAGCAGATGGGTGTCCTGCAATGCTCGGAAATGAGCATCTGAAGATTCTGTGCTTGTCATGATCTGAGGAGAAAAATACTTTTGTAGTCAGACACAGAGGGAGTGCTTTGGTTCGATCTATATATGAGCTGAGTTTTCATTCAGATTTTCTCAATATTGCAAATATTATAGTATGTGATTCCAGTGCTGCCATGCTACCTGAACTGCCGTGCACAAAGCCATTTCTGGGTCACGTAAACTGGACAATTAAATATTAAAAACAAATTGAGTTCCGTGGCCCCTTTTTTCATTTTGTATTTTAGGAGAGCATTTTTTCTTTCTTTTTTTTTTTGTGTGTGTGTTAGATTAACTCATTCACTGCCAGACAGCTGCACAGCAGAGAGTCTCATACTGCCAGTGTTTTGGAGCATTTTCACTGATTTTCCAAGACCCATAGAATATTGTGTTCTATGACTCTGTGATTACTGAAACCACCAACATAAAGGGTAGACTCTCTTCTTTCATCAGGACAAAAAATGTTTTATTCTACTTTCTTCCAAGCAGTAGAACATGGGGAAGTTTCACCAAAATCACCCATTTCTGACAAAAACAATAGAGAAAATGAGCTTTTTGTGAAGAGAAGCAAAAACAATGAGTTTAACACAAATATTTGTTGTTTTACTGACACTTCAAACATCTGAACAGTGGTTTTCTTCTAGAGAACCAAAGGAAAAAAAGGCAGAAGGTTTTTGATGGCAAAAAAGAATGATTTATTTACACATATACAACATTATATAACATATTTTGACATTTGAAAACAATGAACAAATATACAAATATCCAATTCAGGTATGCATTGTGTGTGTGTGTGTGTGTGTGTTCCCACCCCTAAACAAGGAGGCAGTGAAGGAGAACCTGTGGGGCTCCCAGGCCTCTTCATGCCAGACAGTCTTCCCCACGACACCTGGATGCACAACCTATAAATTACAGAAATATATACAATCAGCATAAATATATTTTTGATATTGCTGCAGTGTGGAGGTTCCCCCCTCCCCCCTCCTTTTTACACTCACCTTTCTTTGTTGCACGGCCAACAGGTGTAGAACTGGGACCTCTGCTGGGTGCAGGACCTGAACATTTTTTCAAGAAAATATACAATTTTGATATCAAAATTCCAAAAGGCTCTAACTCGAAAGCAGTTTGAGACAAAGGTATACTGTCAATGAGAAATATCTTCAGATCGTCTCCATGATAACCAATGGGCTCATCAAAACTTGGGCTTCACTTTTGATACTCTTCCTCTTCTCTCGAGAACTCTCAGCCACCATCATCATCACCGTGATTTCTGGTGCGGCATTAGTAGGGTTTTTTCCCTGGCTTCTTCCTCGTTGCCAGAACTGTTTCATCCCCGCTACATTTTTCCATATATGCGGTGTTATGAGCCCCCCTGACACCTCGACCTGCTTGCCGATCGCAGAATGCTTCCACCCCGGTCACACTGAGGCAAAGCAACCAATATACTGTGTGCTGATTGTGGATTACGGCGTGCTGACTTGCCATCACTAATGATGTCAGTTTCTGCTTCACTGGACAACTGCATGTCTTCCTCTTCTGAATTTGAGTAAGCCAGAACATGACAAATTACTTCGTGGACAGTAAACCTACCTCTCAGCATCGTAAGTAAATGAAAAAAAAAGAAAAAAGACAAACTCATTTTACACTAAATTTTTGAATAGCGCCACCACCAAAAATGGTTCTCAGATTATAGACACATATGTCCACCGTCTCCTGGTGAAAAGTAATAAATAGATTCGGCACAACTAGATGCTGGTACTAGATATTCCAGTAAATGAACTGGTGGGAGAAGATGGCACTTACGTAACATGGGAGGGTAGAAACAGCTGCAGGGAGGGATGAACCGTGGGTACAAAGCAAAAGAAAAAAAGTTATTTCTTACCTCTCTCTGGGGTGGGTGTTCTTTGAAAAAAACAGTTCCAGCAATCCAACTCAAGTGAGATTTTGAAAATATACACTCCCTCCCTCCTCCCAGAGGCTCTGCCTCCTCCTCTTCAGCTCACCCCTCGAAACCACGCCTTTACATGATTCAAGACTACATGAACCGCAGGGAGGGAGGGGTGGGTGTGAGTGCATTGATATTTGATGGATGTATTAGGCAGCCAATAAATGTAAAGATGATCAGTACATTGATTGGTCAGAGTTTTTCCTCTGATTATACCCTCTAGACGGGACCAAAATGTTTAGTTTTTTTTTTTTGCAAACATTTTATTTCAGTGGGTGTAATGGGAATGTGAAAAGGTTTTCAGGCAATATTGTAAAAAGTGCTGCAAAAAAAGAACACCTACCCCACCTTTAAATAAAAGTGACCTTTACACTACTTTTGAATTCATTATTTGATTTTTCCATATACAATGCGATTAATCGTGATTAAATCAGGGAAATCATGCAATTAATCGCAATTAAAAATTTTTAATTGTTGCTCAGCCCTACTGTAAATGAAACATAGACACAACATTATGAACAAGAATGTTTTATTTCAATAAAAATATTGAATTTTTAATAAGACTGGCATAAGATACACAATTCTATCCAATCTAGCAAGATTTACCATAGACTTTATCTAAACCTTATGGTAGACGATATTTCAAGAAATTATTTAACCATAATAAAATATTTTTTTCTTTCAGCCAGTCACATAATTTTGTTAAGCAATGTGTTAGATGACATAATATGTGGAAAATACTATCTTACCTTGGAAAACTCAAACTCAAATTTTTAATTATTTTATTTTATTTTACGCTAATCATATGGTAGCAGGCTGCGCGAGGGGGGGGGCGCAAAAAAAAAATCAGCGACCTCTAGTGGATTTTTTTTTTTTTTAACATTGCATACTTCAACTGAATGGTAGAGATGGCTCAATAAGGCTAGGTAGGATTCAATATTTTTTTCAATAAGAGAGAGCGATTCAAAATGTGCTCTACCATACGGTGGAGCTAGCAATGGTACGCACTGCCCCAGGCTTTGTTTGCCTTCATTCTTGTACTAAATAGCATAATGTGACGAAATAAGAGCCAATTAAATGCCAATTGCTTCAAGTACGTCTTCATGCTCACACAAGAGAAGTGCAGGAGCAGGATTACTGAGGTTTATTGTTCAAAAGGTTCAAACAGGTTGACATAGCCAAGCTAGCTTCAGACCAGCAGATTAAAACATATTTTTCTGTCAAACATTAACCTAAACTGTCACTTACTGCCGATTACTTCTCTCCTCTTCCCACCTGTGCTCCTCACTATGAGTCTTAACGAAGAGGCTGGTGTAGCCTCTCAAGTACTTAGCCTGGTATCCACATGGAGAAAAACTCAAAGTAAATGAGTGACTGTAGCTTGGCGTTGCCCTTCAATATCAAGTTGAATGTGATATTCGTCTTCACCTTGTTGCTTTTTTACGAAACATGTCTAATCAAAGTACCATACATCAGTTCCACTTCTAGAAGCTAGCAAAGACTCCTGTCTTCAACATGCCTCTCACTCTGAATAAACACAGACCTCTTCAAGTACATTCCTGTTCTTTCACTATAACAATATAACTTCATATGTAGTGATAAATTAATTTGAAAATGAAGATACATATTACAAAGCATTAATTTCATTTAAAAAAAAGACACAATTAAATGGGAAATGGGGAATTAAAATTTACTATTTATGATACTGGATTTTAGACAAAAATGTTTTCTCTGTGCAAATTTTTTATTTTTATAAACCACTTCAAGAAAAATAAAATTTACCTGTGTATTTAATTCTCCAGTACATCCATTAGGATCCGCACAGCCCAGAATGGGGTTTTAAATTTTAAAAACCAGTCCTCAGGGTGGACCTGGAGCTGACAGTCTGTACGTCCCACCCAAATGTTGAAAGCAGCCAATCAGAGGAAGGCCCACCAAATTTGCTCAGAGTGTATAGAAAATGTGTAAGGCAGTGTAATTCAATCAAGAGAATGAGGTGGCACTGTGTTATATACTGGAATACACTGGATATCAGGTCAAGTCGTACATACGTAAGGACATTCAAAGAAAACTACAAAATATGTTGTTTAGACATTAATGAATGCAAATACACTCTTTGATTTATGAGGACACTGGCATGGTCTTCATATTACCCTTATTACCCGTCCCTGTAATGTCTGTATGTAATCAGGTCAAATGTCCAACATCATGTACACGCACACACACCTCTTCACCTTTTCTGATCACCGATTTTCTTTACGATGTACAGTGCCTTGTATTGGGCCCCCTTGAACTTTTCAACCTTTTGCCACATTTCAGGCTTTAACACAAAGACATAAAATTTCATTTTTTTTTTTTTACAAGAATCAACAACAAGTGGAACACAATCCTGAAGTGGAACGAAATTTATTGGATATTATTTTAAACTTTTTTAACAAATAAAAACTGACAAGTGGGGCATGCAATATTATTCGGCACCCTTGCGTAAATATTTTGTAGCGCTACCTTTTGCTGCAATTACAGCTGCAAGTCGCTTAGGGTTTGTCTCTATCAGTTCTGCACACCTAGAGACTACAATTCTTGCCCATTCTTCCTTGCAAAGCAGCTTGAGCTCTTTCCACAGATTCTCGATTGGATTCAGGTCTGGACTTTGACTTGGCCGTTCTAACACCCGGATATGTTTATTTGTGAACCATTCCATTGTCTATTTGGCTTTATGTTTTGGATCATTGTCCTGTTGGAAGATTAGATCTGACCAGAGCACCTTCTTCCACATGTTTGGTGTGTCTCCAATGTGGCTTGTGGCAAACTTTAAATGAGACTTTTTATGTATATCTTTGAGAAATGGCTTTCTGCTTCCCACTCTTCCATAAAGGCCAGATTTGTGCAGCGTACGACTGATTGTTGTCCTATGGACAGACTCTCCCACCTCAGCTGTAGATCTCTGCAGTTTATCCAGAGTGATCATGGGCATATGGCTGCATCTCTGATCAGTCTTCTCCTTGTTCCAGATGAAAGTTTAGAGGGACGGCCGGGTCTTGGTAGATTTGCAGTGGTCTGATACTCCTTCCATTTCAATATGATTGGTTGCACAGTGCTCCTTGAGATGTTTAAAGCTTGGGAAATCTTTTTGTATCCAAATACGACTTTAAACTTCTTCACAACAGTATGTTGGACCTGTCTGGTGTGTTCCTTGGTCTTCATGATGCTCTCTGTGCTTTAAACAGAACCCTGAGACTATCACAGAGCAGGTGCATTTATACGGAGACTTGATTACACACAGGTGGATTCTATTGATCATCATCAGTCATTTAGGACAACATTGGATCATTCAGAGATCCTCACTGAACTTCTAGAGTCAGTTTGCTGCACTGAAGGTAAAGGGGTGGAATAATATTGCACACCCCACTTCTCAGTTTTTTATTTGTTAAAAAAGTCTAAAATATCCAATAAATTTGTGTCCCACTCATTGTTTATTCTTGACCAAAAATTTAAATTTTATATCTTTATTTTTGAAGCCTGAAAAAGACTTCAGCACTGCAGATTTGGCATACTTTTGAATCACTTTGTCACTTTACTTTTTACCGGCGTAGGCTGCCCTTGCAGTCTAACAGATAATAGCAAAGGATTGCTATAACCCTAACACCCACTATGCCCTGTAAACACAAGAGGTTATCTCCTTCTTTTCATGACTGGATGGCATGCAGTTTTTAATTACAGACTGAAATTATGTGCACAAAAACAGCATGCCCTGCATTTATTCCTGTTCTTGTTCATTTTAAACTTCCAAATGACACTCTACCTCTGCATGATTTTGTAAAGTAGCTCTATAAATTTCCTGTGCACCCCTGTCCTCGTTTTCCTATGGCACTAAGTGCTGCTCCATTTGAACTCAGCAACACACACACAAAAGCACATATCTGTACTTCTGTTTTGCTGGGAAGACACAAAGTGGCATACCATTACTTAACAATTACCCCATGAGACGGAACTGCATGACTATTTATGGTCTTTCTCATTTACTTCAGCTGGGCAGCAAAAACGCTGATCAGTTCTAAAATTTGCTTTTGTTGCTGCACCCAAACTGGATTTATTGTGTTGGGTGCAGTGTGGTACAAACTGTTTAAACACCATTGGGCATCTACTAATTGTTTTTGGGTTTTTTTTTTGCTGATAGAAAATATTATCGGTAGAGAGCATATCTATAGAGATAAAGTAACACTTTTGCAAGTAGAAAGTTGTACAAAGCAGCCATAAGGCTACCAAATGATTGAAAGCACCCAGACTTCTCCAGGGTCTCCAGGGACTCCAGTGCTTAAGTTACTTTTAGCCTTGATTTAGTTAAATTAGAAGATTGTACTCATTATCTTCAGGAGTTTTTTGGTCATTTAAGTGTAACCCTTTCCACCATCGGCTCGAGATCTATGTGGCCCTCTAAAATTCTCTGACTTTAAAACATTTTTTCCTTTAGTTCAGAAGAGACAAAAATGGTGGAAGGAACATCTCATTGCAGAATAAAAAGTGTCTAGGGTAAAGTAGGATTCTCACTCTAGCAACTGAGAGACTCAGGGTAAAACTGGTTAAGAAACCCTTGCATACCATAAACTATCCAGTGCTGACTCACATTTAAAATCACAATAATAGGCAGAAACAGATTATCTTAGTTTCAACGTTGTATTGAACTCGGTCACTCAATTTCAAACAGTGAACAACAATTATGGAAAAGAAAGAAATAAAATATTATTGACCCGGGTCAGAGTGTGTTTTGGTTTTCATGAATTTCAAAGTACCTTTAAAGAGTTAATTTTGTGCAAGCTTGCAAATGGGTCGTTGGCGCGCTTTTTTTGTTGGGTTTGAGCTCAGGGGGAAAATACCTCCACACAGAGAATTCTGCTCCCACCGCCAGTACAGGGTCCTCCCAGCCATACGATGGATCTTCCACAGGCAGAGTTACAGCAATAGCTTCCACTAGCAAAGTGCGAAGTAGCTTCCCGAAGCTTCGGCGTTGACTCAGAAAAACTCCGGCCGTCTCCAGTCCCTCCTCTCTGGATGGCTCAACCACTGCTAGCGCTCCTGCTTTCAGCACTGCTCACCACACTGCTCACCACACAGTCCCAGTCAGTCTTAGTGGATAAAACACAAAAATGTAGCAACGGCAACTCCATGCAGCTCCACAGGTGTTCACTCTAGACTCTGCTTCGTTGTTCTCCTTCGTTGTTTCAATCGCTGAAGCCTCAAGAGGGCAGAAAAGACGCGCCCCCACCCTTCCGGAAAACAGTCCCTTCAAAATAAAATACAGTTACACATTTATCATTCAGTCCTTTCAGAACAAACTACTCCTTCACATCTAGGGCACAATCAACTTTCAAAATCAACTACCTACCACAGGCATATTACCAAAATGCGGAATGGCCAACAATAATGCACATTTTAAAAGAATAACTGAATTTCTTAGAGACAATTCTCTCCAGGGGTGCACATATTGCTTTGATTTATGCAAATTATTAACATTTGTGCATGAACTCCAAATATGTTTTTAAACTTGACAACTGAAACTTCAACCATACATATCAAGAAAAAAAGTACAGAAAGAACTGATAAATATCAGGTTATTACATAAGAAAGAGAGAGCACTGTAGTTCAATATGTTGTGCTAATATGAACCCTGCACTTTTTGGGAGAAATTACAAGATGCTTCTCTCCAAATGTGAAGGTTTTGCCTCATAAACACCACATTTAATAATGTGTTCAATTGAATATTTTTTATAGTAAAGGAAAAAATGCATAACAGTAGCATTTTCTCATCACTATCAGAGATGCTTCTTCACTCTTAGTCAAGAGTGGATATAAAATAATTACATTCTGCTTTCCATACATTTTTACCTGCCACTTTTAGCAGCAAAAATAGTATTTGACTGCACAAATGTGTACATATGCTTAACAGTGTTGGGGTAGTTACTCAAAAAAAGTAATCCATTACACATTACTAGTTACTTTTTAAAAAAGTAATCCCTTACTTTACTTAGTTACTCACTGCTGAAAGTAACTAGTTACATTACTAATTACACTACTTTTGGATTACTCCGCAATATCACCTGAGCTGCACCTAACTTGATTGCCAATGAACAACATATAGTTAGAACTTTATTACTGCAGTGCCCAGATCAGCACAAATGTGTATTCTAATGAGGAGGACATACACAAGATCTCTTTTATGCACTTTAATGCAACAAAGCTGGAAAAAATGACAGGAACATTTGCCAAAAAAGGCTACAAGACTTGCTGTATGCAAAATATTTCAAAATAAAATTGGGATTAAAGCTTTCACTCTAATCTTAATTCACTCAGTAAATGTCTGTTTATACTTCCATGACGTAAGCATCAGCAAACTGAATTCTTTTCTTACAACATAACTTAAGTCGTCCTTCCAACCACCCAGTACAAACAAAGTTTGTTTAAATTATATGATTAAATAAAATAAGACAATGGCTCTCATCACAATATCAGACAATGAATGAGACTTCAAAGGAAAATAACTTAACACTACATTTGAAATGTAATTTGTAATTATGTGAACTATAGCTTTACAGTAGATTTTTTCTTCATCCTACTCGACATTCTCATCAAAGAAATGGTTATACCTCAGCAGGAGGAGTCTCTCAAACCGTTTGTCAGACAACCTGTTCCTCTTCGGAGTCAGTACCAAGGCTGCCAAGGCTAAAGAGCCTCTCAACCGGTTGCACTAGAGGGTGTGGCTGTGTTGTACTTCAGTGATAAAGTCTTTATTGTGGGGAAACGGTGCAGGATCTCCATCTCTGACCCCGACTGCAAATAGTCAATGACTTCAGTTTCATGGTTGTAGGGGGCTAGATCCTCCTCATCAAAGTCAAAAAAGTCATTCTTACTTGTGCTGGAGGTGGGTGTCTGAGGCCTATGTACAACCTGCTTGTCGGGGGGGTAAGCACGGCATTCAGTGATCAGCAATGTCTTTAAGGCATCTCTCCTCTCTTCTTCTTTCAGCATTCAGCCACCGCATTTTAAACCTTGGTAGTGTGACAGCAGCAAGGAGAGCATCTTTGCTGTCCAGCACCAGTTCAAATCGTTTCTTGATGGCCTGCAAATGCGATATGGAAAGATTTGATGAGCTTGGCTGTGTACAGTATAATTTTCAGTGCATAGTATTAGATTTAGCTTCTCAGCTGTAGTTGCCATGTGAGTAAATGAGGGATTGTGACATCTGTGGATTCACTTAAAAAGTTTAAAAATAATTATGAATTGACATTTTACGGTGCTTCATGTAGTGTACATTCACTTATTAGATTTTTTATATGTATGTGTGATGACCACATGAATGGTCTTTTTATTTATTCTATCATCTTAATAATTAGCTGTTAGTTAACTCTGATGCAATTACTTTAAATTTGTGCTGTCCCTGTAAAAAAAAATAAACAAATTAAAAATTCATAAAATAATGCTTTTGACTTTCAAATTCAAGATTATTAAAACATACATACCTGTACTATGGCATTAGGCAGGCCTGCTGTCATCTGGGAGAGCCCATCTTGCAGTGCCAGTGTCCTTGACATCAGAATCTCCAGTGTTGGCAGGAGACTGCCATAATAGCAGTTATCTTCACCTTGTAATATGTCCAAAGCCACTGTGAGTGGTTTCATGACTGTGCAGTATTCCTTAAGGAACTGATATTCCCGTTCAGTGAAGGCTTTCATTTCTAGTCGACTGCAGAGAGTGTTCAACACTGAGATGGGAATGTCAATGATGCGGGACAGGGCATCATGGAAGGAGTTCCATCTTGTTGTTGTTGGTACTATGAGTTTTCTTTTGCACATACTCTCAACAAGTTCAGATGCCACAGTAGAACGGCTGGTTTTATTCCAGAGGGCAGAACAGATAGATAGATAGATAGATAGATAGATACTTTATTGATCCCGAAGGAAATTCAGGGCATCCAGTAGCAGTTTACAGACGGGACACAAGACATTGGTCACAGTACACACCCACTTCCCCCCCTCCCCTCTCTATACAATAGTCCCCCAAACAAGATTTAGCAGCACAAGACAAAGGAGCAGTGATTAGCATTAATGTGTTCGAAACAATAAGGTAAAACCAGGAGTGAATTATGGTGATTGCCATTTAAGTACCCAACTATTGAGGAGCAGATTAGCAAGAATTAGCATTAAATATTGTGAGTGAAACTTGACCTAGTTAGGGTGAAAAGGTGAAAAAGTGAGTCCAGGGTTCACTCTGTGCTTCTTCCCTGCCGTGACAGTGAGGTGTTGTACAGTCTTATGGCCAGAGGGACAAAAGAGTTCTTGAGTCTGTCCGTGGAGCACGACTGTGACAGCAGTCTGTCACTGAACATGCTCCTCTGCCCGGTGAAGGTGCTGTGCAGAGGGTGTGTATTGTTTATGATGGAGAGCATTTTGTCCAGGGACCTCCTCTCTGCCCCTGTCACCAGTGAGTCCAGCTCTGTACCCACCACAGAGCCGGCCCTCCTCACCAGTCTGTCCAGGCGTGCTGCATCCCCCTCTTCTTTCTTGCAGTTTCCTCCTCAGCACACACCACTGCGTAAGAGGACGCTGGACACCACAGACTGGTAGAACATCTGCAGCAGCTTTTTGCAGATGTTGAAGGACCCCCAGCCTTCGCAGGAAGTACAGGTGACTCTGTCCCTTCCTGCAGGTAGTGTCCATATTAGGTGACCAGTCCAGCTTGTCCATCCAGCTGCAGCAGCAGCCCCAGATACCCGTAGGTCCTGACCACCTCCACGTCGACCCCCCCGATGGAAACAGGTTCTGGATGAGGTTTGTTCCTTCGGAAGTCCACCACCATCTCCTTGGTCTTGGAGGTGTTTAGCTGCAGATGGTTGTCACTGCACCACGTCACAAAGTCCTCTATCAGGCTCCTGTACTCCTCCTCCTGTCCATCCCTGACACAAGCAACTATCACAGTGTCATCCGAGTATTTCTGCATGTGGCAGAGCTCAGAGTTATACTGGAAGTCAGAGGTGTACAGGGTGAACAGGATGGGGGAGAGCACAGTCCCCTGTGGTGCTCCGGTGCTGCTGACCACAGTGTCAGATGTGCAGTCCTTCAGTCTGATGTACTGTGGTCTCTCAGTGAGGTAGTCCGTGATCCACCTCACCAGGTACGAGTCCACCCTCATCTCAGTCAGTTTGTCTCTCAGTAGGGGGGGATGGATGGTGTCGAAGGCGCTTGAGAAATCAAAGAACATGATTCGCATCACGCTGCTCCCTTTTACCAGATGAGAGTAAGCCCTGTGTAGGAGATAGAGGATGGCGTCGTCCACACCCACCTTTTCCTGGTACGCAAACTGCAGGGGATCCTGCGCGTGTTGGACCTGGGGTCTGAGGTGTTGGAGCAGCAGCCGTTCAAAGGTCTTCATGACGTGTGATGTCAGAGCGATTGGTCTGAAGTCGCTTGGCTCCCTGGGGGTTTTTTTCTTGGGGACCGGGGTGAGGCACGAGGTTTTCCAGAGCACGGGAACCTTCCCAAGCCGCAGGCTCATGTTGAAGATGTGCTGAAGTGGCTCCCCCAGCTCAGCAGAGCAGGCCTTTAGCATCCTGGGACACACCCTGCCCGGGCCTGCTGCCTTCCTGCGGCTTAGTCTCTTCAGCTCCTTTGTAACCTGGTCTCTGGTAATGGTGGGGGGGAGGGTGGATGGATTTTCACTGGAGGTTGTGTCTGTTCTGGTGGAGGTGTTGGGGGCAGTGAGAGGGGGGGAGGGGGTTGTGTAGAGGGGTGTGTAGAGGGGTGCTGGGGGGACAGGCACTGGCTGCAGCGACGGGGCTGTCGAACCTGTTAAAAAACAAGTTGAGCTGGTTTGCTCTCTCTGGGTCCCCGTCTTCTGCGTTGTTATTTTTCTTTTTGCAGCCTGTGATGGTTTTCATGCCCTCCCAGACCTCCCTCATGTTGTTCTGCTGCAGCTTCTGCTCTACCTTCCTTCTGTACTTCTCGTTTGCCTCTCGCAGTCTGACCTTGAGTTCCCCCTGCACGCGCTTCAGCTCTGCCTGGTCTCCCTCCTTGAATGCCCTTTTCTTCCTGTTAAGGATCTCCTTGACATCGCTGGTGATCCAGGGCTTGTTGTTCGGGAAGCAGCGCACAGTTTTAGTGGGAACCACAACGTCCATACAGAAGTTCATGTAGTCGGTTGTGCAGTGTGTGACCCCCTCAATGTCATCACCATGAGTCTCTTGCAGGGCACTCCAGTCGGTGGTCTTAAAACAGTCTCTGAGCACCTCCTCTGCCTCAGGAGACCACTTTCTGAAGGTGCAAGTGGTTATCGGTTGTCTCTGGATCTTAGTCTTGTACTGTGGCTTTAATAGGACCAGGTTGTGATCAGCCTTGCCCAGAGGTGGTAAGGGTGTGGCAGTGTAGGCGTCCTTCACATTTGCATACAGGAGGTCTATTGTCCTGTTCTTCCTGGTGGGACAGCTTACAAACTGGTGAAAGTCCGGTAGTGTGGAGTTCAATGTAACATGGTTAAAGTCCCCTGAGATGGCAATGAAAGCATCCGGGTGCAGCGTTTGTAATCTCGCGATGTTAGAGTGGATGACGTCACACGCCGTCTCTGCGTGTGCACGCGGGGGTATGTACACACAAACAACGATCACGTGGGAAAACTCCCTGGGCATGTAGTAAGGACGGAGACCCACCGCCAGCAGCTCGATGTCTTTGCTGCATGTTGCCTCTTTCACAGCAACATGTCCATGATGGCTCCATCTGTTGTTGATAAACAGCGCGAGTCCTCCTCCTTTCCGTTTGCCGCTGCGTTTCGTGTCTCTGTCCGCTCTCTCTCTCACTGTCGTGAAGCCCGGTAGATCCACGTTAGCGTCCGGGGTGTTTTGAGTCAGCCAGGTTTCTGTGAGGCACATTAAACTGCACTCTCTAAATGTCCGGTTATTCCTCACAAGAGCAGCCAGCTCGTCTGTCTTGTTGGTTAGACAGTTTACGTTCCCCATCACTATCACCGGAACCGAGGGCTTGTACTTCCATCGCTTAGCCGCTAGCCTAGCTTTAAGCATAGCCCCTGCTCGACAGCCTCTGTACCTCCGCTTCAGCTCCGCTGGTATCGGATGAATGACGCCGGCTGGTCCCCTTGTCCTGAGTGAGAGCAGCGTCTCCCTTGAATAAGAAAGTTTTCCGCTGCTATTTCCACGAAAGCACGAAAAAGTATTCATAGGATACATAAGTAAATACACTGAAAGTGTACTATAAAAACTATACTATAAGAACTATAAAAGTAGTGTTGGCACAGAGCCAAAACAGACGAATAACATTAGACGAGTACGACACGGACAAAGCTACTGGATATGCTGCCGCTCACGCTGGCGCACTGGAACATCTCAAGTGCAACACTTCCCAGTTGCACTTCTGTAAACAGATTTGGACTCGGAGTTTGCTGTGAGCCATTTGTCAGCATCATTATTCGAAATCAAATTCAGTGTGTGTGCGATGCACATCTCAGGTGGGGGGGGCAGAGAAAACTGTCCCTCTGAATCAGTACTGCTAGAGAGCACACTTTCAACATCTATGAACCTCACATCTTCATCCTCAATCTCCTCGTCTGAATCTGGCGCTGGCTCATACATTTTAAAAGCTTTGATAAAATTTGACCCGTTCTCAGTTACAGTAGCAGTCACCTTGTGAGACAATCCATACGCTGAGTGAACCTGTTCAATTTCGCCGGCTACAACATCATAAGTATGTCGTCCTTTTACTCTTCTGCAGGCAATTGCAGCTTTTTCACGCTGGACATTGTTTGGGTTAATCCAGTGGGCAGGCATACCTAAATAGCTTTTATTGTGGCTAGTCCAGATGTCAGCGGTAGTTGACACATACTCTAAGCTCTCAAAAGTTTTCTTGAGTTCAGTTTCCATCTTTACGTAACACTTATCCAGGTAGCTTGCAAAAGTTTTCCTGTCTGATGATAGCGGCCTCCTCACCTGTATTCTGCTTAGGATGTTACAGAAACTCGGCGATTCCACTGTCGAAACAGGCAGCATTTCCTCCACGACGTAGTATGCAGCTACAAGCCTCTGTATCTCCACTTTTGTCGATACATGTTGTTGGAAGTCAAGCCTCGTCTGCTTCGATGGTATCGGCATGTTTTCCTCAGCGTCACTCACTCGGGGTCCGTCCTTCTTTAGCCACTAGCTTGATGTTAGCATGTTGCCGATGTAGGTGCTTGGACAGATTTGAGGTGCTGTTTGTGGCAGTGGATAGTTGCTTCTGGCCAGGGCATAGTTTACACTTTACAGTCACATTCTTTCCCTTTACCACAACAAATTCGAAGTAGTGCGCGTATCTCCACCCGTCAAAAGACGTCCTGAGCGGCTCTGCCATCATTTCTTCTCCACCTTCATGAAATCGCGCTTCCGTCTCTAGGTCACGTAAAATCATGTTGCTGAGGTCAGACAAGCGTTGCGCAGCCCGTGAACGTGCATTAAAGGGATATTTGATTTTTTTTCTGTCCTCCCGCTCTGCATATAGCTGAACATCTTAAAGCAGGGGTGTCCAAACTCGGTCCTCGAGGGCCGCTGTCCTGGATGTCTTAGAGGTTTTCCTGACACAACACACCTGATTCTAATGAATGAATCATAATCAGCTTGTCATCCAGGTCTGCACAAGTCAGTTAATGACCACATTCATTTGAATCAGGTGCGCTGAAGCAGGGAAACAAAGACAGACAACGGACCTCGAGGACTGGAGCTGGACACCCCTGGTTTAAAGTAACTAAAGTAACGCATTTTTTTTTGTCTAAGAGTAACTGTAATGTGTAATGTGTAAAATTACAACTGTAACGCGGTACATTACTGCGTTACTGGCGAATGTAATCCCGTTACAGTAACGCGTTACTTTGTACCGCGTTACACCCAACACTGATGCTTAATATATTTACCTAAACTACACATGTAAAATTTAAGTTAAATAATGTACATCACAACAGTCACCTAGGTATAAGGTCACAAAAAGAATAAAACTGAAAGAGATAACCAACATTTCTCATGTTATTCAAAAGAGTCATATGTTTCCTTCAGGGCATGCAAATGTGTTGCAGTACATCAGGGGGTTCAAGGACATACTGTATTATAAGGAAGCAGCTCATTTTACATTTCTCAGTTCTTTCTTATGCTTTTGATTTCATGAGCCCAAATCTCTCAAAGAAAGCAACAGTGGCAATCCTTGGTGTGACCTGGCACAGTACTTCATTATTTATACCTCCACCTCTGAAAATGCTAATTGGGCATGGACAGTCCTTTTTTTTCCTTGCTAAATGGGCACTTCCAGTCCTTATTTTCATTCAATTTCCTGATAGGAAGGAATGTTTCAGCACCACTCCAAATAATATTGATAATGATAATGATTTTTTTTTTCAAAATATTCACAGAAATTTCTGAAAATGAGAAATTTATTGTCATGTTTCTTACACTTCATGTACAACTATTTATCAGATATCTATTTGTCTAATATCAGTTACCAGAAGACTGCCCATTATTAAATGGGATTAAGTGTAAGAGAACAGTAAAAGAGAAAGTGCTTGAGATGTTTTCATGCAAAAATATAGTTCAAACTTTAAATTTGTTACCAAGACAATTTAAACATTTCCTCTAATGTTCCACTTAAAGGTGGGGTAGGTGTTCTTTTTTTGCAGCACTTTTTACAATATTGCCTGAAAACCTTTTCACATTCCCATTGCACCCACTGAAATAAAATGTTTGCAAAAAAAACAAACAAATGTTTTAGTCCGGTCTAGAGGGTATAATCAGAGAAAAACTCTGACCAATCAAAATAGTGATCATCATTACTTTCATTGGCTGCCTAATACGTCCATCAAATATCAATGCACTCCCACCCACCCCTCCCTCCCTCCCTGCGGTTCATGTAGTCGTGAATCGTGTGAAGGCGTGGTTTCGAGGGGTGAGCTGAAGAGGAGGAGGCGGAGCCTTTGGGAGGAGGGAGGGAGTGTATATTTTCAAAATCTCACTTGAGTTGGATTGCTGGAACCGTTTTTTCAAAGAACACTTACCCCACCTTTAAGCAAATGTGCTCAACCAAATGGGAGAGCAGAACATGTTTTTGTTTTGTTTGTTTTCATTATAAGGCTTAGCAAACATTCTATTATTGTCATTCATGATTCATTCATTTATATTAATTTTGCACTTAACTGTGACATTTTTAAACTATCTACTTAAATTCTTTGTCCCCTTTGGAATTCTTGCAACAATTGAATCATAGGCAACTGGACTTAGATTTGTCTAGAAGACGTTTCGCCTCTTATCCAAGCGGCTTCATCAGTTCTCAATGCATCGGTCTGACTAGTCCGCACTAGTCAGACAAACAGTGGAGTATGACTCAGGTTTTTAACCTCTGTGGAGGTGTGCACCCACCACTTTCCAAAGACAATACTTCGTAAGCGGAGTTTCGCTGGACCCTTTGTTTGGGTCAGGAGAGCCACACCAGTGAAAGGACAGTCGTTAGGGGTGAGTGGGGCCACTGGTGGACAACAGTCATTAGGCATGAGGTGTGGTTACCAGTGAACGACCGTCGTTAGGTTTCTTTGAGCAACTTGAGTTTCGTTTCGGGCACTAACGAAGTATTGTCTTTGGAAAGTGGTGGGTGTACAGCTCCACAGAGGTTAAAAACCTGAGTCATACTCCACTCTTTGTGTGACTAGTGCGGACTGGTCAGACTGATGCGTTGAGAACTGATGAAGCCGCCGCTTGGATAAGAGGCGAAACGTCTTCTAGACAAATCTAAGTCCAGTTGCCTATGATTCAATTGTTGCGAGAATCGAATTTACCTGGATAAATGAGAATATCCACAGACTTATCCCCTTTAAAAAATGAAGATGGAAAACTTAAGACAAATTCAAAGACCAAAATGTGACAAGCATTTAGTGGGGACACAGATGGGACTGGAGGGGAAAAAAAATCTCCAGGAGGCAGGTGTAAGCTGAGGAAATGTTACAATAAACTGCCAGAAAGTCGTTTTGCTCAGGTCCTGGACCTTCAGTTACTGCTCTGATTGACTTAAAAGACTGGGTCTTTGTCATGGAGTCAGTAAGAACAAGTAAGAACAAACTACATGTAAGTATAAATTAAAAAATAAAAAAAATGGCTGAACTAAGAATCTTATCTAATCTTATTTTCTCTGTCTTGCTCAATTAAGTTTTCATTTTGATAAATAAATGAGGTATTTTTCTTATATCTGTTTGTGAAAGATTATGTTAAAATTAACTTTCTCTGCTACTTTATTTGGCTCCTTTAATCACTGGACCCATCAGTCTGTCTGCCTTGTGTGCAGGATATTGAGGGTAACAAAAGACTTTTACTGGAAATTCAATCCATCTCTGGCAGGAAAAAAAGATGCACACCTTGATGAAGCCTTTATCAGCGGAGATGGGTGGGCAATTAATAAAGCAGCAAATGAAGAACTAACAATAAATCTGTGAAAGACAGCCAAGCAGCAAACATTACAAAACATTTAGATGTTTATAAAATATTATATAGGAATGTGAGCATAATCACTTTTGCCTTTGAATGGTTTTATCCAATATCCTCACTCGTTAGAAATAAATTAATGAGTGCACTGCTACTGGAAGTGTTTTAGATGACAAAAAGGATATTTTCCAGTAAGTTATTTTATTTATGTACATTTTGTTTTTTATTCATCCAACCTTTTCATATTTACACAAGTTTAACTCAATTCCTATCCATCCTATAATCCTATGCAGGGTCACAGGCATCTGCTGGAGCCTATCCCAGCAAATCTATCTCTTCAGGCGAAAGACAGGGGGACACTCTGGACAGGTTGCCAGTCCATTACAGGGCCACATGTAGACAAACAACCACGCACACTCACAATCACTCTCATTAGCAATTTAGAACCAGTCTTTGGACTGTGGGAGGAAGTTGAAGTACGCGAAGAAAACCCATGCAAGCACGTGGAGAACATGCAAACTCCACACACAAGCCCCCCTGCCAAGGTTCAAACTAAAAACCTTCTTGATGTGAGGCAGTCGTGCTAACCACCAAGCCACCATGCTGTAATGTCATAATGTTAACTTGCTATATGTACCTCAGTCATGGCAGTGGAGCAGTGATCTTATGTTAGCTGGGGCTGATAAATGTTGAGTGAAAATAACATATGCAAATATTATAGCAATCTATCCTCTTAAAAAATTGACATTGATGAAGTGGTAGCCTCCATGTAGAAGGAATATAGCAGACCTATCACATTAGT
Organism: Hirundichthys speculiger; assembly: GCA_018398805.1. Taxonomy (NCBI): domain Eukaryota; kingdom Metazoa; phylum Chordata; class Actinopteri; order Beloniformes; family Exocoetidae; genus Hirundichthys; species Hirundichthys speculiger. The sequence goes on along the minus strand of JAGFBZ010000619.1, from coordinate 36,351 downwards.
TCTGGTCAACGAAGAAGCATAAAGCATTACTCTTCTCCATACTCTGGAGATGCAGCGCTCTGGCCAACTTTGGGCTAACAAGTGTTTTTGTGGTTGTCTTGCTGATAAAACTGACTCTTGTTTCTTGTGCTGGAGCTTGAGCTGCCCTGTTCCTCCCTGCCCTTCTGTTGCCCACAAAAAGCCCATCTGAGAGTTCCCTTCCTGCCTCACCTTGCATTATGTTCTGTCCTTAGATCCCCTGTTGGACCAAGTTTTCTGAGAATTTTTTCCTGGCTTGCCAATAACGTTACATTTTTGTGCTAAAAATTCCCTTGACTTTTGCCAGTGCTTTTTGCTCATCTTTAATTTCAGTGAATATTTTCCCCTCCTGACCTAAGCAAAACATAACAATGTTTGCTGTTGTAGGAGAATCATGTGCATGGAAAGAAAATTCGCATGCATATTTCTCGGTTTCTGTTCGTATTTGTCAGCCATAAAGATATTTCAGGTGGAGATGGGTCCATCGTAAGGGCAGTCCACTTTGAGAGAGATGAATGAGAGGATGGAAGGCAGCCAATCATAAGAATGAGGGAGGGAAAGGAGTTGATTTGATGAGCCTGTAGACAGCACCTTGACAACTCATTTTCATGAGTCATTTTCAGGTTACACAACACAAACTACACTTTTGTGCTGAGGTATTTTGCTTCTCTTCTCCATTTTCTTCCCCTGAGATAACCTTTTCTGTTGTTCCTTCTCTTAAAAAAGGTGAATAATAAATGAGTGAATAATGCTGATGTCTAGGTTGGGGGTTGGGACTCTTTCTATGCAATGATGAAACACCATGGCCCAAACTGCAAAATATTACTGAGGAAAAAATTGTTTAGTGTTTTGCTTGCTGTGCATTTATTTTTGCATACTTTGGGCAAAGTAAAACATGGCCAACTTAAAAATATATAAATAAATAAAAAAGAGTACAAACAAAACTGTTTACATCTCTTGGTCAAACAAATGCAGGGTGAAGTTAGACATGGCTTCAAAGTGTGAAGCCATGTCAAAAGGGTGTTGTGAAATTTATTGGAAACAATTCAATGTTAATGTCACAGATCTCTTAGTCTCTCAGACTTATCTTAGTACTGGCCCAATGACAATAAAGGAATCTTGAATATAATCTCTAAAGATCTGCTGTGGAAAACACACCAATTGCTCCATAACTGAAGGAAGGCATAGAGAAAGACACGTGTCTGCAAAGCTTGGTTGCTTTTACACTAACAATTTTGGCACATGTAAACACCTAAAATTTGTGTTTATTTGGTATTTTCTTTGAAATGTATTGTATATTTTTGCCCACCTCTGGTGTATGGTTCATGGTTGTATTCTCAGGGGAACCATATAATAAACTTAAATCTGTCACACTGTTCCCATAAGGTGTTCTTGAACATGAATGAGCAGCAGTACTTTTTTTCCCCTTTTTTTTAACATTGTTTCTTTTACACTTTCATTTAAAATTACAACTCAATTCTTAGAAATTCTCAAAAAATGTTTTTCTTTTTTTTAGGCAGATAACTTTTATATGCGTGTGTGTGATTTTCACATATATTTGTTGCAGCTGTCATGTAGAACTCACTGATGATTGAATATGAGAGATGTACATAATTCATCTGGATGAAGTAAAGAAAAAAATGATGAATAAAAGTGAACAATTTAGTTTTCACTCACTGGCTTGAAGTATAATCTGCTTTTTCTTTCCTATTGTGGCAGAGGCATTTAATATCTTGTTTATCATTTGTCTCGACACGTTCAGCTGGGCTCTTTTTTAATCCCATTTTTCTCAGTAGTACTTACAATGACTGACTTAATAGAGTCTGAGTTCACTGGACATAATTACAAAGGCACACACCTGTCTAAATATGGTCACAGTTGGTGGCGTTTGGCAGAATAAAAGCCAAGTCTTGAGGTCGAGGGAACTGTCCACAGATATACCAGAGAGGATTTACAGTCAATTCAAAACGGAAATACAATCTCTCTTATTTGTAAGGTTTTATCTTCTGAGTATAAAAATTATCTGGTCCTTAAAAAAATCTCAAAATTAGCTAAATACAATGTCAGAAAAGTAATATCCACATATCACAACATGTCATTTTTTAACAAATGCTAAGTCAATGTGCAGAAGCAGTGTATGAAGTGTGTTAACACAGTGCCATGGATGTTATACATCAGCAATGACCTGGGAGAAGTGTTGCTGCCCACCATTGTGTTTACAAGGTAAATTCCGAAATAATTTACATTTACAGTGAGAGATTATTTACAGGTAAAAAATTCAAGACAAGTGACAATGTTGCCAGAAGTGGGCATTGTATCAAATATCATAGGTAGTACACGGACATGAACTTCAATTGGGGACAAAGTCATATTAATGAGTTTACCTTTTTTAGATTTGGTTGCTATAAATTCTACAGAACATGTTTTGAGTGTATGAATGTAGCCCCTATGGCAAGGCATTAACTGGGAGAAAAAAATAAAACAAACAAACAAAAAGAGCTTAATGATAGTTTTGTTGAACACCATGCTGAAATTGTTATGGTTTGCAGATGGATGAAGGAGGACCCAAGAGCAGGAGTTCCAAAAAAGCAAAAAGGTTTATTAAACAAAACACAAAAATCCAAATCCAAAATGCAAAATACAAAATAAAAAGGACAAACTTAACTTATGGATGACGAGAGGGAAACAAGCAGGGCTGCAACACACACACAAAGCGACTAATGGACCCACAGAGTACAGGGGAAAATGACAAGACTTAATTACACAAGGGATCAAACGAGAGGCAGGTACAGGGAATCAGGGTAACGAGAGGAAGGAAGCAAAGCAGAAAACAACGGAGACAAGACAGACCTTTCAAATTAAAATAGGAACCACTAAAGACAGGGAGAGACGCTAACTTGACACACACAGACACACACAGGGCTGCCATGGCCGACCCAGGCCATGACAGAAATAAGTCTGGCATGACTCTGCTGTCCACTGAAGTGGCTCATATATGCCCTCAAGTTTGACAAACTACATGTGTAATTAGGATGAATTAAAGTAAGGAATATCGGATGACAAGAAAATCCACTTGATATGATGATTTAATTCACAATGGCGCCCGTGGCTCTGTTTGTGTTCACTTCTGCAAATGCATCTTGTTTATACATGTGTATGCCTGATAAATCTAATGTTCTAAAGAATGCATTTACTTTATGTCCTCCCCCTCTTGGTGCCTATTTATTATTATTAACTCTAACTTGTGCAGAAGTACAGAGTACAGTTTCTTGAATGGGGGGTTAAGGGCTGGTTCAAAGTAATCTACTCTCCATTTTCCCTTACATTAACATGTCCGACTTTACAGCAGAAATAAACATACAGCCTGGTACAAAACTTTTTTGGTGTCCATATATTGATGTCACATTCGTGACAGCTGCATAGAGGGTGAATTTCTGTGTACCTCATGTAAAATTATTTTAAGAAACACATGTACACACGTGGACAAAATTGTTGGTACCCCTCAGTTAAAGAAGGAAAAAACCCACAATTCTCACTGAAATCACTTGAAACTTACAAAAGTAACAATAAATAAAAATTTATTGAAAATCAAATAATCAAAATCAGCCATCACTTTTAAATTGTTGATTAACATAATTATTTAAAAAAACAAGCTAATGAAATAGGGCTGGACAAAAATGATGGTACCTCTATAAAAGATTGAAAACTATTTGACCAGAGTGACATGATTAACTCAGGTGTGTCCTTTAATTGACATCACAGGTGTTTTCAAACTCATAATCAGTCAGTCTGCCTATTTAAAGGCAGACAAGTAGTCACTCTGCTGTTTGGTGAAAAGGTGTGTACCACACTGAACATGGACAACAGAAAGCGAAGGAGAGAATTGTCCCAGGACATCCGAAAAAAAAATTATAGACAAACATCTTAAAGGTAAAGGCTATAAGACCATCTCTAAACAGCTTGAAGTTCCTGTGACAACAGTGGCTCATATTATTCAGAAGTTCAAGACCCACTGGACAGTAGCCAACCTCCCTGGACGTGGCCGCAAGAGGAAAATTGATGACAAATTGAAGAGACGGATCGTTCGAAGTGTATCCAAAGAGCCCAGAACAACCTCCAAAGAAATTAAAGGTGAACTCCAAGGCCAAGGTACATCAGTGTCAGATCGCACCATTCGTCATTGTTTGAGCCAAAGTGGACTTCATGGGAGACAACACCACTGCTGAAAAAAATCATAAAAAGCGAGACTGGAATTTGCAAAAATGCATGTTGACAAGCCACAAAGCTTCTGGGAGAATGTCCTTTGGATAGATGAGACCAAACTGGAGCTTTCTGGTAAGGCACATCAACTCTATGTTCATAGACTCAAAAACCAAGCATACGAAGAAAAGAACACTGTCCCTACGGTGAAACATGGAGGAGGCTCAGTAATGTTTTGGAGCTGCTTTGCTGCATCTGGCACAGGGTGTCTTGAATGTGTGCAAGGTAAAATGAAATCTGAAGACTATCAAGGCATTCTGGAGAGAAATGTGCTGCCTAGTGTCAGAAAGCTTGGTCTCAGTCGCAGGTCATGGGTCTTCCAACAGGTCAACGATTCAAAACACACAGCCAAAAACACCCAAGAATGGCTGAGAGAAAAGCGTTGGACTATTCTAAAGTGGCCTTCCATGAGCCCAGATCTGAATCCCATTGAACATCTGTGGAAGGAGCTGAAACATGCCATTTGGAGAAGACACCCATCAAACCTGAGACAACTGGAGCAGTTTGCTCATGAGGAGTGGGCCAAAATACCTGTTGACAGCTGCAGAACGCTCATTGACAAATACAGAAATCGTTTTAATTCCAGTGATTGCCTCAAAAGGTAGTGCAACAAAATATTAAGTTATGGGTACCATCATTTTTGTCCAGCCCTATTTCATTAGTTTGTTTTTTTAAATAATTATGTTAATCAACAATTCAAAAGTGATGGCTGATTTTGATTATTTGATTTTCAATAAATTTTTATTTATTGTTACTTTTGTAAGTTTCAAGTGATTTCAGTGAGAATTGTGGGTTTTTCCTTCTTTAACTGAGGGGTACCAACAATTTTGTCCACGTGTGTATTTCTGTTATCTCTTTAGCAGAGGGGATTCCTCTGAGACTTCAAGGGAACCTGAGCTTCCCTTCTCCCTGCCCTATATTGTTAAATAAAATGCCTAATATGTGCAGTTGTGTTAACATTTCATTGACTATAAATGTGTTAGAACACATTAAACATGAAGACGAGTTGATTCAGAATCCGCTACTTCTTCACAAGTGAAGTAGTTAACTTGTCCGTACATTCCCATACCGCTTTCTGGTCAATGCATTCCCCCATAGAAGCTGAGCATCTCTGGGAATGCATGCAGCATTTTTTTTAATCATTCCTGTGAAACTCAAGGGGCATTGGCTGAAATGCCAATGTTATCCCGCCCCCCAGACTCTCAGCATCTCTTGGAGTGAATGGAGCTGTGGGTTGGCCTCGGCTGGCCTGGATGCTGATCAGTCCGCATGGTGATTGGTGGAAAAGCTAAATGCAGTTTTGACTGTCAGGTTTCCAAGATATACATATACATATACATATATATATATATATATATATATATATATATATATACATATATATATATATATATATATATATATATATACATACATACATACTGTCATGTCTCATGCACGATTTCAGGCTACTGTCAGGGCTAACCAGAGGACGCCTCTAGCTTTTCAGTCACTAGCCCTTACAGCAGCCGGAACAGTCAGTTCCTCCAAGCCACCCCCCCCCCCCCCCCCCCCCCCCCCCCCAGGTTGGCCTGAACCCCTAAAGATTGTCTAACTGGGCCATTAGCCAATGGTTGACTTGGCACCTTTTCCCCAACCTCTGTTAGGATGAAGCGCCAATGGAGCTCCAGGGACTCCCATACTGGAGTCACATAAATGAACGGCAGCCAGTTGAGGGTCCAGGTTACTGCTTGGTTGTAGCTCCAGGAGAGCTTGTTTCAGCTCCAGAAAGACTTGTCTCAAATGTTGCTTTAGTTGTGACATCATAAGTCAAGATGAGTGGATAAATATGATCAGGAGTACAATTTTTCTCATTTGTTTACACAGATTTTCTAAAAGCATGTCTCATATTCTCAGAACTCTACACACAATTCCAAATACTCACACACAATCTGCAAAACCCTCAATTTCTCCGGCAAAAGCAAACTTTACATTTAAAACAATGTAATTTCTCATCAAAAGCAAATTTTGTAGTCAAATGACACACACAAATCACCAAATTCATCCATTCATCAAAATGACTCAGTCATTTTTCATATTCAGCAGTACACTTACGTACAACAGTAAAGACCAGTATATACCTGAGTGAGGTGAAAGTATTTAGACTATTGATTTCAAACTTAGAACACACAAAGACACTTCAAAAGATATATTTTGCAGTACCACAAAAAACAACGCACACTTTATACATTTTGACCGACACAAAGTCCTTCAGTGTTGTATTCACAGAAGAAAAACAATCCTAGAAAAAGGTATTGAAAAAGAAACTACTACACCTCCTGTCTTCTTTGTGGATCTGGCCACAACACCTCATCCACATCCCATGCAATGTTTTCTCTTGCCAAGGAGTGGGGGAAATAATGCCAAGCATGGCAAAACTATCCATGAAAAGAGTCCACTGCTATGTCAGCACATACATCTTTCCTGGCTTGGAGTTCATACTCTTCATCTCCAAGTTGAAAAGAATTCCCCTTAATAGGATTGAGGAGGAATGGAGAGTATGGAGGAAGGTAGATGGCTGAAAATCGTGGATGGGCAGTGAACCAGTCACAAACCACAGCAGCTCGATGGAAACTTGCATTATCCCAAATCACAACATATCTGAGCTGGAACTGATCAGGTGGAATGAGTATGTTATGAAAGTTGTCTATGAATGTGACCAGACAGGCAGTGTTGTATGGGCCAAGGGTAGCATGGTGATGGACCATGCCCTGGTGGGTAATTGTGGCGCACATAGTGATGCTCCCCCCACGCTGACCAGGGACCTCAACAATGGCATGCTGCTCAATGATATTCCTTCCCTACTTCTTTTTGTGAGATTGAATCCCACCTCATCGCTGAAGATCATTTGTTGTTCCACTTCTGCCACCTCCAGTTCAATGACTCTCTACATAAAACATACATGACAATATGAGTAGCCTATAGGCATGAAAATTACCAGTTCCTGCACTTGTTTGTCTTACCCATTCATCCATTTTTGGATTAATAGGGGCTCAATTCAAACAGAATTTTTTTATTTAGATAATTTTTTTAATTCAAGCACTGATCAATTCAGCCCCTGCATCTATCTTCATATGGGGTCATCTCTGCCCCCCACCCCCAATCAATGTAAAAAAAAAATCTGATGGAGCTTGATCAATATGAAAATTAAATGACATTGGACATTTTTTCTGATCAACTTTTCATTACTTAAAATGCAAATCCTCTCCCTCACTTTCATGCTATAGTAATTTGCATATGTGAGTGACAGGTTTACTTGTGTGAGAAAAATGCATGAGCCACAAGCCTTTTATTTGATCACATAAAATTATGCTGCGTGTTCTTAGCTGCCTGCTCAAATGAAGGTTTGACCTGACAGCAGTATTTCAGTGTGACTATGACTCTACTCAACCTTTACGTAAGACACCACTGTCCTTCCTGGAAATCATTGATTGCATCGGACACAAAAAATTTAGATGATGGTCACAGAACTGTGGCCCTTGTCAAGCCTTCCAACAAGCTGCATGAAAATGAATTGGACATTATTTCAGGTGGATAAATTCTTATACTTTCTTTAAGTACGCCTTCCTCTCTTCCTTATTATTACAGTCCATTCATCCATTTTCATCCATACCCCTTTCATTTTGTCAAAAGTTGCACAACTGAAGCCTTTCCACATTGATGCGTGGGAGGCATGATGATACTCTCAAGACAGGTTACCTGTCAATCACAGGGCCACACAGAAACAAGCATAATGATTATACATGCTCACATTTACTCCCACAGACAGGATCAATTAGACCATATACATAACATGCATGGTTTGGAACTCTGGGGAGAACCTGGAATACCGAGAGAAAACCCACATGAGGGCAGGGAGAACATGCAAATTGCCAGCTGAGTTTTAGACTAGGAACCTTCTTACTGTATGACAGTTTCAGTCATATTTTAATTTGTTTTCAATCCAGTGGTTTATTAGGCATATAAAATTATAATTTGAAAAATGCAAAATGAACTGGAGATTTTGGGCCCGATCCTTCGCCAAACCTCCTAAAGCCACTATTAAGGGATTGCCGGAGGGGCGTTCCCCCGCAAAAAATGCAATCTTCCACCTCCATAAACCACCGATCTTACTTGCGCTAACCGCTATGTTATGCACATATTAATGCTTGGGAGTGGTTAGGGCGTTCCACTGTTTAACCAATCAGTGCGTCAGTAGCCATTGCCTTTAAGAGCAGGTTGGGCTACCCGCTATTAGCAATCTTCCGCTTCCCTAAAGCCGCTACCCGCAAACCGCTATGGAGCGTTTTCATCCAGCTCAGAGCAGCTCTCGTGGGCAGCTCGTCTGGGACTCTGCTGTAGAGCTTCCTCCTCTTTCTTCCTCCTCCTCCTCTGCACTGATATATATATAACTAGCTCTAACTAATGTGGAGCAAATTATTTAATTTTTTTTTTTTTTTTTTTTGTACTCTAAGAAGTTTTAACATACTGCTCAGAAAAAAATAGAGCCCGTGAGCTTCCAGGAAAGCATTTCTTAACTAGAAAAGTACTCGGAGAGCGCAGACCTCCGCCAAGCACAACAGTTCTCGCATATAGCAATTTACAGATTGCGATAAAATCTGAGTTCTGGATCAGATCCTGATCAGCCTCTGAAATTTAATAGAGGTTCCCATTGTCAATCCCTAAGTGAAATTTCATGAGCTTTGGGCAATAATTAATGGAGATATTTAGAAACAAAATTTCCGGCCCCATTGACCGCAGTGTTATCGAAAAATTGAAAGTGATCTAGAATCCAGGATTTCTTCCTGATCACACCCAAAATGAAATCAGTTCTTCCTTTCCACATTTCAGACAACTCCTGAAAATTTCATCAAAATCCATCCATAACTTTTTGAGTTATCTTGTACACAGACAGACAGACTGATAAACGGTGGCAAAAAAATTACCTCCTTGGTGGAGGTAAAAACATGACAAAAGAATGGATTACCTTTGTTTTAACCTTAATTCTGTTCTCCCTTTATTAATAATTTTTGGTCCTGAACACTTAATGGCCTTCACCTCCCTCTTATAATCTTATTTAATTTACTGAGGATTTAATTGGTGTTTCATAATGACTTCTGACAACACAGAATAAACACAGAATAACACAGAATAAATATTTTTATTTTGTTTCATCGTCACCAAGTCTGGGACAGACGGACGTCACAGCAGATGAACCGATCTGAGGCCTAAATGTAGGATAGTTCCCATGAATACTTAAATACTTATTTTTCGTAGTTAACGGGGACTGGCGCCCCCCTGCGTAAATGAAAATCCACGAACTGGAGCCGGAGCCCCCTGAGCCTCAATAATGTGTTTAAAATATGTTTAAAAACCCCAAAAAAGTAGCGAGACACTGTAGCGAAACAAGACAAAGGCTCAACTGTGGTCTTTCTGTTACCTTCACAGCCTCTGGTCTCTGAACGTAGTGAACAAACTGCTGGTATTGTGCTATTTTTGGCTTGTAATTAAACAAAAATAAACACGTTGATGTAACACCCTTAAGTTGCACCCAGTGTAATCCCCAAAATGCTCCTAGTTGATCCTGTTGAGCTGTGCAGCTGTTGAGTTATAGATGTAGTTCCCTTGTTTCATCAGCAGGGTGCGCATTTTCCTTACACGCAAGCACGCTCACGCTCGTAGTTCCCTCGCTGATGCCGATGAGGGCAGATCACATTAATTGAGAACAGAGCTTACAAAGTTTAATAACTAGATTAAAAGTGGTTAAAACTCTAGTTGTTTTGAGTTGTGGATCCGTGAGGTATCCACAACCGCGAGGAGGTCCTTTGGAGTGCCGGACATTGCTGTGTTGTTGTGTTTTGATCGAAGAAAAACTCCGGTGAGTAGCAACAACTAGCGCTTAGCATAGCATGCTAACGGATGCCGACCAAAGCTAGTTGCTAACTCATTTCATGAATAAATCTTAAGTATGTGTCAATATGTTTCTGAGAACATGTTTAAAACCAACCGGAGATACGTTACAAGTGTGTGTTTGAGTCAAGAATGTGGTTACTGTTTTATTTCTGTGTGGAAGTTATTTGTGCTAATCGAGCTATATTACTAAATGTTTCATGATATGGCTAAAAGCAAGTTAATGCTAAACAGCTAACCAAGTGGTTTTGCGAGCTGAAACACGTACAGTTGTGTGCATTTGGGTTATTGAGTGACAATAATTCAGTTAATCATTCTTAAACATGATTGATATGTTGTTCAATTCATATTTTATGTGCATAATGTGGTGGTTGAAGCTAAAAAACAGTTAAAAACGTTTCATATCACACACTTTTATATGTGTTGGCTGTTAAAAAAAAAAATTCATTTTATAGCTGTATATGATACATTGTCATTGTGAATGGTCAAGTTCATTGATTTAAGAAGAAAAAAAGAGAGAAAGAGATTAACAATAGATATAAAACTGCTGCTATATGCAGGTTGGTTTTTGTTTTGGAGTATGAAAAGATTCTGATGGCGAGCCAGAGCCCAAACCCGAGGAACGTGGAGCAGGACACCGGCCTACATGCGTGGAGGGTGTGACGTCGGAACAGCTCACCGTGTATCTGGAGAAAGCATCTATCACATCATACAGATAAGATTAAAAAAAAATCACACTACCCGGGTAGATGAACAGTTACATCAACAATTGCACCACCATACATTAAAGGACTAGTACAACAAGAACTGTGGACACAGACTAAATTGGACATTTGACTATTTTTGGACTCTATTTTTTTGGTTGTTTATTATTTTGGGCCCATTATTTCATTTGCACTTTCAAACAATATTTTTTTGTGAGTTGTAAAGTTGTTTATGCTGTTGGTTCAAACAACACTTTTTGTGAGTTGTAAAGTTGTTCATAAAGTTGAATGATAAATACCAGGTTGAATTTACTGGGTTTTGATACATAGAGAAAGATACTAATCCAGTCATAGTTGAACAAATCCAGTGTTGGTATTAAGAGTGACTTTCCTGCCAATAAAGAATTATTTTGTTAATCTTTTCTAAACAGTGGTTCCCGTCATTTAAATCCTCCTTGAGCGAAACTATTTCTTCTGATCCTGGCCTAACCTTGAAAGTATATGATAGTCACCTTAGCCCATGTACTGTAGACATGTGTTACATTAACAACAACAAAACAAAAAGTCCAGTTTTCTCTGCATAGAACGGGCACTTTATTCTGGCACTGCAGGAACATGTAATATCACACAGGTTGTATTGTTCGGCTCCTGTCGGTTAACAGAGAATTTAACTATACACGCTGGGCTGCTGTTTATGCTCACTCATCTAACCCCGTTTTCCTCTGCCATTCCACGACACACGCACTCCATTACCCATAAGGCCACATCATTACCCATAAGGCTAGCTTCTTAAAGGGGCCAGGCTGGCTCACATCATTTCTTCACTGTGAGAGAATGCACAACATCCTGTGATGTTTCTGCGATTTAAAAAATTGTTTTTTAAATATAATATATTTCTGAAAAAATCCATGAATAACTAAAACCGTGGAACTTAAACAGCGAATTGGCAAGGGATCATCATACCAATCACTGTACAGATCACTGTAAAACTAGCACCTTTACGAAAAGTAAAATATTTCCAACTAAAAGTGCTCTTGAAGTTGTGCTTTGAAAAGATGTGCAAGATGCAGCTCACCTTTTTTTCCCCACACAATTTATACTAATTGAAAGCAGTCAAAAGAGATAGTATATCTTTAAGAAGAAAAAAATATAAACAAAAGAAAACACTGACAGTTGAGGATCACATTTGTTTCTGATTTTGAAATCAGAACAACTCTGAGGCTACATGTTTGCACTTGCCTTTATAAACTAAAATGGTAACTGAGGGCTGACAATCTCAGTGAGAAAGGGATATCCCTAGATGTTAGCTGTCAGTTTAGCAGAGAGTGAGGTGACTCCATCTTTGGAGGTCTTACCACATTTCATGCCAATCAACAGCCTCAGCCATGTGTCAGCAACAGCACTGTGCCCACATCTTCCTTGACAGGGCCAGTGGAGCAACAGCACCATTCTGTTTTCCACAAACTGTATTTTCTACGCCACAGCCTCTTTGTCCATTTCTTGTAGTGGAGATTTGTTCATAAAATAACACCAAGATTCTTTCTCTCTCTCTTTCTTAATCAGTTTGACAAAGTAAAGGATTATCCAGAGTCTAGTAAGAAATGTATGACATAAGAGAAAGACAGTATTGATCAATCGGCACATATGCTAAATGTTAATCCTTGATACAGTACATATCCTTAAAGCTAGATAGCTACAGTCAAGTCCTCTGTCAGACTATTCACAAAGATACGCAGTGTGAATGCATTTTGTAAATAAAGACAAAATACTCAGCCCTGCATGCTTCCAAATAACCAGAAAAATTCTATGGATGAAGGCAGCAGGCAGCACAAAATTGAAGGGTATACATCATGTATCAAACAGGACCTGAGTGCAGTGTTTCTCAATTTCCTGTTTATATGACCCATGATGGAGGAGGTGTTTCTCTCTATAAGTGACAGATGAGAAGCATCACATCATTTGGTCCATATGGTTCTGCTGTATTGAGGATATAAATCTAGCATGAGTTCCTCTACAACAACAGTTAGGTTGAATTACAGCCTCTGGGCTTTAAATAGCCTGGTTTAGTTTTGAATACTGATAAAGGTAAACAGGGCTGTGGAGCCCTGATTCCTCCTTTTAGTGCCATCTGATTGTAATATCCAAATCAAAGTTTATGAGTAATCTTTCATACGTAAATTGATCCTGTCCCTGTAAGCCAGCATATGCACCATTATTTGGAGTGCATCCGGGCACCTGGTCTGAAGCTCGGCTCTTGGCGGAAGTTCTTGTGGCCCCGCCGTGCCAACACAAAGTTCTTTACCAACACAGCCACCTCCTGACCTGTGCTCAGGTGGTGCTCTTTTACCCAGACTCTAATTTCCAGGGCCAGGGTATGAAAGATTTGCTCCAAAATTAAAGCCCCACAAATTTCTTCAACTGACTTATTTGTGGGTCTAATCCATTTCTGAAATAAGTCCTTAAGGTGGGTATAGAGCTCTCGTAGTGTTTCCCCTGGTCTGAAGTCCGGGTCACAGAATCTCCTTCGGTAGACTTCCTCATTAATCTCAAATTTATTTAGGATGGCTTCCTTCACTTGGTCATAATCCATGGCATCGTCAATGTCCATTGCTACATAAGCACTGCGGGCCCTCCCAAACAGACAGGGCACCAAGACCACGGCCCAGTCCTCTCGTGGCCAACGATAAGCTGTTGCCAACCGCTTGAATGTAATCAGATACTGTTCTATGTCCTCCCCCTCCTCCGACCTGGGGATGGAGGATGGTCCAGGACCTGGTCCAGGCCGCTGTGCTGCTGGTGCTGGTGCTGGAGTTGCAGATGAGGCTGCTGCTTAGGTTCCCTCTTCCGGTGAGGAGGAGAGGGGTGGTTCTGATGGGGGCGATGATGAGCTCTCAGAGTCCTGCCATGGTTCACTCCTTCCGACTGCCTCCAGATCTTCTCGGAATTGGTTTAACTGGATCTGCACACTCCTCCAGCGTTGTTCTTGTTTAAACACCTCCTTCTCCTGGGCTTTCAGAGTCCAGTCTAAGAGCTGCTGCCGCAAGGGGGCCAGTTCAGACTCTTCCACTGGTTCACAATCTGCTGTTGGGTGTATTTTCTCAGCCGTCCGGCGCCCATTATCTCTCCTGGTCTCAACTCACACTCCTTGCATTTACCGGTGGCGCCCGAAGTCCCACCACCGCCACCAGATGTGAGACAGCAGGCTGACTCAGGTCATCAAAATCGATATGGCCTTCGCATTAAGGATGTTCAACAGGTAGAAAATTCAACAAAAAAAATCTAATAAAATTTTATAAACAGGGGCAAAAGTATTTGGTTGATCTTTATTCACTATCATTTACAGCCTCACAACAAGCTGACATTCCCCACATAACCAGAATAACTTCCCTTTCTTAAATACCATACACCTCCTGGTGGATTGCCAATTAGGGCAAACCACTGCAAGGGGGTGAATACTTTCACAATAATCAAAATAAAAAATCAACACATGGCAAACACAAATATAATCACAATACATTTACCATTCATGACTCACCAAAACAGGAATGACCAATATTTCAGAAAATCAATGAACTGAAATACATCCAAACATTTTACATAACTCGACACTCCACCACACAAAGATAATCTCCACACTGTCCACCCGCTAGACAAAATAAAAGGGGACTCCAAGCGGCGCAGTGAGTGTGCTGAGAAATCCAAAAGTAAACAAATGTGGATGTAAATGAGACATTACGTGGTGGGTACCTCACCACATGCCATAGATGGTGTAAGAATATATGACTGTACTGAGTGTAAATGAAAAGCTATCAAAGAAGTCAATAACAAAATACAGATTATCGGCTTTCACCCTCTGTCTGTAACCACACCCGTGCGATGACGTGCACGTCAGGCTTACCCAGGGCATATACGTCCTGCCCAACAAAATCAATGACAGCCAAATCTCAGCCTGATTAACCTGATTGCCTGTTGTTCACTTTGATTTTAATAAGACACCCATATATGCTGCACCACATGTGTTTCCATCACCAACCCAAAACCGTGCGCACTGTGCTCCCTTGCAACAGACGCACGACGCCACGAGGCAGAGAATTCACCAACTCACACACCCCTGTTTTGGAGTGGCTTTGCGCTGACTTCAAGTCCCAGCAATGGTGAAAGAGAGGGAGCGCCAGCAAGTGCCACTTGCCCAGCTGGATTTGTAAGAGATAACAAACTAACCTGAAAGGTAAGACTGTTGTGGGGGAGTCTATTAATTTAAACAGACTTATGTTGGAATATGTCTGACGGTTTCCTCATGTCGTTACAATCTCTTCTAAGACCCTTTGAAACCTGCTGGTGGTGCTTTATTTTATAATCTGCTGTGTGTAAATTGACACCGTCTAGCAGCGGCCAAGTGCAAAAATAGATTCAATGCATATCTTTGGCAGAAGAGTGCTTCTGGGGCAGCTACTCTAATTTTGATTTGAATGGTGGCGATTCAAAGTGCCTTGTGCACGCTTCCGTTCTACTTCTGTTCCACGTCCTGTCAGACTTGAGCTTTAGACAGCAAGGGAGGGAGAAAAACAGATGCTATTTTCAATGAACACAGGTGAAGCAAAAAGAGTACCACATGTATCTATTTCCATTAAAGCACTGACACGCCTCCTCCTTCCACCATGTGGGCATTTATACTGCTGTGTTGTCAGTTGGTTAAGTAAAAAGTTAAATACAACAATGAAAACCCAGAGTATGCCTTGTTAATTATAAAGTTGTGAAAGATATAACAGAATATCTCATCCAAGTTGTTGCTCTCTGAAGCATTCTTGAAGGTCAGTCGAGAAGAAAGAGATCTGTTTTTATAACACTCTCAGGGACACATAACTGGTATTAACAGGAAAAATCCGATTTCTACCTTTTTAGATGGCAGGTGCATGTATTCAATTCATTTCTTACTTAAATACACATGTCTGAACCCTGAAACCATTCTGAAATTCTCACAATCTATGTTTTGTTTTTGTTTTTTTTATCGTTTATACATCCACTGGTCATATGAACCCTGCAATGTAAATCTGAAACAAAAGCAAAACCCAGGTTGACTGAGCTATCAAACAAACAGCAATAAACACATTGGGTATAAAAGTCAATGAATATGTTAATATGTTTAAATTAGGGCTGTCAGTCGATTACATTTTTAATCGCGATTAATCAAAAGATTTTCATAGTTAATTCGCGATTAATCACACATGAATCGCAATTTTTTTATGTTCTGTTTATCCATCCATCCATCCATCATCTATACCCATTCTGTCCTATACAGAGTCACGGGGATCTGCTTTATTTTATTTCTTTTAGCCTTTAGTTTGAAAACTGGAAGTCCACCAATGCTGTCATACTTTTTGGGGGCTTAATTCATCATGCTTCTTTGGGTATTTTGTCAGGGGTGCTGCTTGACTGCAGTAATTTGCTGACGGTCCCTAAGCTCCACGACGGCAGCAGCGAGGTACTCAGAAGGACATTCAGCGCTGTTCCTTAGAGTTTTTGCCAAACTCACTGAGCTTGGAGGGTTGATGACACTTGTGAAATGTCTGGCATACTTATACAGTGCAGTGACGTGTGACGGAAAGAAAGAAATGAAAAAAAAAAAACATTTTTTATATTTATCAATTGATTTGTACTATAAATTACTATCTATTACTATAAAGTAATTTTCCATTTAACTTCACCATTTTTAGATTATTTTTTATTCAAAATTGCCGAATTTTCACATTTACCATTCAAATACTGAGAAGATGCGGGCGGTGAGGCAGCACCCCGCTGAGCCTCACCATGGATTGCGCAATGACTCGGCTAACTGTTCTGCCATGCTATGTAGTGAGACCAGATCGCCGTCTCTTTGTATGTCACTATTAAAATGTTCAAACACGTTTGCTATATGAAATAAGTTTCCATAGTTTAGCTGATTTATATAATGAACAGCAACTATATGTGTGTAATGTGTTTCTTGTGCAGGCGTGATCATAAAACGGCTGAAAAGAGGCACGGGGTGAGGCACGCACTTCTCCTGCCTCACGTTAGGGGGCACTAATGAGCACAGGGATTCTTCTTGCGACACATTGGCTGCAGAATAAGTGACAGTAAGCGCTGTCACTTATTCTTCAGAAGGAGCGGCGCATGGACTTCATTTATAAGTAAAGGTAAGACCATAATAACTTTTTTTTAAATTAAATGTGCTTTTTTGTGCGCTACAGTTTGGATGTGTAAAGCATTTATATGTGAATGACGATAGGAGGTTTTAAACATAAACAGTTTACTGCTGCCAATCAAATGGTAAATAAGTTGTTCTGGAGGGTTCATATGCTTGTAAATCTGACTGATGAAGTCAGTGCCTCACCAGCCATGAATCTCACCGCACGTCACTGATACAGTGGTACCTCTACTTATGAAATTAATTGGTTCTGGAAGTAGTTTCATAACCTGAAAATTTCATAAGTAGAGATGCGTTTTCCATGTAAATGCCCTAATCCATTCCAAGCCCCCCAAAATTCGATAATATTTAAAAAAAAATAAATTAGAAATAATACATGAAATGCCATAAAAACCTGTAAGAAATACATGTTAGAACTAGAAAAGCACTCGGAGAGCGCAGACCTCCACCAAGCGCAACAATTAGCGAAAAATTGAAAGTGATCCAGAATCCAGGATTTCTTCCTGATCACACCCAAAATGAAATCAGTTCTTCCTTTTCACATTTCAAGATTCAAGAATCAAGATTCAAGATCTTTATTTGTTACGTACACAATTATACATTGTACATTGCGCAGTAAAATTTGTTATTGTACCCACTGGGCCAACGCTTTCTTTTAAGAAGAAACAGGAGAAAAAAAGAATTAAGTTTAAATAAATAATAAATAAACACACTGTGCTTGAGATGAGAAAACTATGAAGTCCAAATAAAGCAGAGCAGAGGAACTGTGCAATATTATGCTTAATGTGAGTAGTGGTCACAGTTAACATGTTAACACATTTCCGACAAGTCCTGAAAATGTCATCAAAATCCATCCATAACTTGTTGAGTTATCTTGAACACAGACAGACAGACAGACGGACAGACAGATAAATGCCGGGCAAAAACATAACCTCCTTGGCGGAGGTAAAAATTGTTCGTTTACCTGGGTTGCTGGGTTACGCTCATACAGACAAGGGGTACTCCTAACCAATGGGATGCCAGGAAGATGCTAAGTGATAGCCAATGGCAGAGCAGCTTGGACGCACCGCTTTCAAACCGAGATACAGAGCAGCTACAAGTATGTTTACGTTCAGTAAACGCTGGAAGCTGCGAGTAGCAGCGCGTACTGTATTTTTGGCTTTCGTATCCCGAAATTTCTTTTTGTAACAAAAGGCAATATTTTACCATTGATGCGTTTCGTAACCTGAAAATTCCGTATGTAGAGACGTTCGTATGTAGAGGTACTACTGTATCTACAAAATGATACCAACCTGGATGAAATCAGTACCATTTTCATGAAGCTATAAAAGTTTAAAGAGAAAAAAAACAGCAAATTATTGTTATTTCATTTTGTTTCTGTTATTGTTAATTATCGAATTATTGAATTATTGTGCAGTTCAGGTAGCATGGCAGCACTGGAATTAAATACAAGTCTGATCAAGGACTTATTCAACAGCAGTTTGACACACGCAGAAATTTCCCTCACGTTGCAGCAGATGGGTATCCTGTAGTGACGGTGAGATGAAGCCTCATGAAGCAACGAACCAATTGAGCCAATCGGTTCAAGAAAGGGTTCATTACTAGAAGCTTCATCTGCACACAACACCACCTACTGGACAGGTTTATAATCACAGGCAGCTGGATCTCAACCACAGCTGGTTGTGGCGCATCTGTCATGGCCCTTGGGAATGACAAAATGTTACAAAGTACGTCAATGACTATGAAGTACAAAGATTGTATGACTAAATTAATTAGCTACGTACATTGTCTCATATGTGTATAATAAAATATTCCATGGACGTATTCTGTATGTGTAAAGTTTCCCAGTACGGAAATGTCATATGATATGGCAGGTTGTGTCATAATGTTTTTCTTTTTGTCACTTAAGGAGAATAGCATGGGCCTGAGCAGGTGGAGGACAGTAAAGTATGCTGGTCTAACTAGTGTAGGATCCCTCTTCGGAGTTTATCCCATTGATTAAAGCCGCCCTGCAGTTGTGACCTCTCACCCCTGGTACCAACCAGCACCGTAAGCTATAAAACTCAAGAATGCCGTTGCCATGGCAAACTTTTGTCCAGGACCACATCTGGAATCATAAAACCCACAGTTGCCATGGTAACTCGCTCTGAAGACCATTTTAGGGAACTCTAAAACATCTCCTTAGACAGGTGGAATGCAAGAGAGTCGTAAAAACTCTTATCTGCTGGTGAGAGCAAAGCGCACCCAAAAATTTCACTCAGGAGGAGAGAAGACAATTGGAGTTATATAAACAATTTTCTTACAAACAAAACTACTATGATTTCCTTAAAATGTTATAACTCAAGACAATATGACATTTCACAAAACACTGAAAAGAGAGACTGGGAAGTGAAGTGACATGATTCTTCTGTTTCAAATTCCTGTCATTTTATAACCTGATCTTCCACAGGACAGTTGTTAAATGAAAGGTTAAAAGTTATTATTCTGTGTGACATAACTGTGATATTTGTGTTTGTGAGGTTATTTCATCCTGATAATTAAGTCAATAACGGTAAATGTGTTTAAAACTTTGTTGGACTACGCATGCCGAGGAGACAGGGGAGAATGAACTTCATCTCCCAGAATGCAACGCTCCGGATTCCAGCGGGAAAATTCCCCATCTTCTGATTGGACAATATGGATCCTACCCCATTTATTTGCATAAACGCTCATGAAATATTCGGGGAGTATTAAAGCCGGATCGGCCCTTTGTCCTCGCTCTTACTACTCTTACCCTCTTCTCTCTTCGTCCCTCTATTCTCTTTTCTCTCCGACACAGTGCTTCTTCCCTTTTTAATTCTGAAACTTTCCCTCCTTTTTATTTTATTTTCTTTGAAACTTTGTGGCGCGGATAAAGACTCTGAAATCATTTTTGGTTGCTTAACTTTATTTTTTTCTTAAGTCATTATTTTGTTCCGGCACCCTTTTTCCAAGCCCTCAATTTTACCGAAGCTTGGCACGAGCCGCATTGACTTCTGATAGAACAATCACGAGTCTCAACCAACAAAACTTTTGTAACCCTTTTGCGTGCGGCTGCAGTGTCCAAACGCGACGTTTGACACCCGAAAGCCCGCCTAGAACTTTTGCCGAAACCCCAGAGTTTGGCATTAGTGTAACAACTTTGATTTTTGTGCCCGTCTTTTCTTTTGGGGCCGCACGTCAACTCTGACGTGCAAAACGAACTTTTAAACTGCCGGCTCCTGTCGACCGAAGTCAGAGGCCACGGGACCAACTCGCCTGCCAGACGGGAGAAAGCGGTACGACCCGCCGAGTCACGCGCTACGTCCAGAGACCTGACTCCAAGGACGTCAAAGAGAGCCATCGACCAGACACGGTTTCCGGAGGACACCACTGCGAACCGTGCTAAACCGATGCGCCGACTACAGTAAGCCGCCAGACTCGCCCAGGGTAAGGCTGACAGAGAATAAGATTTGGTGGTCTCCCAGTGTTGACGGTTCCGACCGGTCCGTGCGTCACGGACCACGTCCGGACCACACTTCCCCATTATTCGGCAGCTAATTAGTTCGAGAATTGCCCCTCTTTATTAATTTGTTCACTTTGATAACAGATTAGCTGTTAGCAACCCGTTCGTACCCGCCATCTTTTTTGTTATGATTCTCTTCCTTCCTATTCCTCTCTATCGTCACTTCCTGTCATGCGCTATAGCCAAATATGAAGAATTCGCGATGTTGATGTGCCTGTTTAGATATATATATATATATGAATGTCTTATATGTTTTGTGTTCTTGTCTCTGTCTAAATAAATGTTGTACAACGTATTAGCGACTCTGATGACTGATTTTCCACGGCCAATCCAACTCGTTCAAGAACCCACTATAAATTGTGACTCATTTGTTCTTTTAAGTTTTCCGTCTTTTTAACAAAAGCCGGTGGCACCCTAGGTAATTATTAAAATATTAATAAAGTCACACGAGTACCCCTACAGTATTATTGGCACGGCCAGATGGGACGAATTGCGACGCTGTTGGGAAAATCAATCTGAAAGTCCGCTGATCTAAAGTTTGCTCTGAAGCGCGCAGCAGCGCTCAGACCAAAACCCCCCCGCTTCTTCTCCTGTGAGCAGACACAGAGAGTTGCAGCTACGAAGCGCGTGCCCGTGAGGCCGCTGTATAGAGTCGCTGGACTCAGTGTTTGATAACGTTCTAATGTTATGCATGCATGTTTAAGATTTTTGTTGAAAAGGGCCCCAGCAGGCGAAGTTTCAGCGTATTCCTGAAATTTCGTATCTGCTCTGAAGCGCTCCTGCGCGTGTCCGCGGAAATCCGGCGCGTGCACGAGGTTCAGCAGAGCGACGTATCTGGCGTAGCTAACCAGAAATTCGTTGTCTCATTTTTGCGCGTTGTCGCCACAAAAATATTGCTTCGCGAAAGCGCGGAAAGCAATCCAGTGTGGTAACGAAAATCCTCCTTTGTAACCGTGAGAGAACACGGAAGAACAGCCCGCCCCGCGGGCCGTCCGGTTCTGCACCCAAAAAGCTGCAGAAACTATCGTTCTCTCAGACCAACGTCTGAAGAGAGAATTTATTTATTTGTTGTCACAGTAGTAAAGTCCAGACAACAGTTTCTGAGGAAACTGGGGTCGGGACACGATCTGTGGTCATTTGGCAAAAGCCGACTCGAGCCAGGCGCGCTCACGCGCTGACGCGCTTTTATCCGCTCACACAGCGGAAATTTCTGCTTTGCGCCGCTGAAGTAATCACGTCTGAGAGAAGACAGGGGCGATCAGGCCCAAGAAAATCCGAGTTAGAAGCTAAACGTCTTCCACTCGCGCGTGCTGCATGGGCACGAGCAAACGCGCAAAGTATTGTGTTCAGCCGAGGCTGAAATGTTTCTGCAGCAGAGTTGTTGATAAACTTTTAAAGCAGAGGTGAAGTTGAGAACCCGCTGGGTTCAGTTTGCGTCAAGAGTTATTGAATTAACTAACGCTTTTGATGGTGGAAGTTTGTGGTCAAGTTTGTGAAGTTTGTGCTCAGTAGAGTCATTTTTGTGAACAGCTGCGTGCACACGCGACGCGTGAGCTCTGATTGTCGTTTCTGGCCGCTGGCCAGAGGTGAAGTGACTCGCATTACACAGTTGGGAACCTCACGGTGGGCGGAGTCAGGGCGTGACGTGACGACGTCATCGCACTGGTAACACCCTCCGTGACAAACCCCCTGAGTTTGCAGGTGGAGAAACGCCACCCTCTTGTGGTTATTGTCAGAATAACCAAGTTGATGCTAAAGGCACTATATGTAATAATTTTGTCTCAAGAAAAGACAACAGCAGATCACCTCTGATTATTGAATGACACATTCTCGTGAACATATTTGATTGAACAGTCTAACCAAAACTGTATAAGGTTGACTATCAAACAGGAGTGATAATTCGACCCATAGAGAGCTGCAGCACTGAGGAGTGACCACTAGGGGTCAGTATAGGCTACGTTGATAGTCAGAGAAGCTCAGCTAAGCCCTCAGCCAGCTAAAATGCTAACTGAAGCTAACCAGGTCAACTCATAGCTGATCAAGCTAAGTCAGGCTAAGCTAGGTGGCTAAGCTAGGAGGCTAGGTGCTAACACGAGCTAGCTCAGCTGTTTTGTAGTTCATTAAGCGAGGAGGCTAAGTGCTAACTCAGCTATTGGTAGCTAGTTAAGCTAGGTTAGGCTAAGCTAAGTAGCTAGGCTAGGAGGCTAAGTGCTAACCGAAGCTAACTAGGCTAATTTTTTTTCTTTGTTGCTAAGCGAGCCAAGAAGCTAAGCTAGTGAAGCTAGGTTAGGCTAGGCTAGGTAGCTAGGCTAGTAGGCTAAGCGCTAACCGAAGCTAACTAGGCTAATTTTTTCTTTGTTTTTGTTGTTAATCAAGCCAAGAGACTAAGCTAGTTGAGCTAGGTTAGGCTAGGCTAGGTAGCCAGGCTAGTAGGCTAAGTGCTAACCGAAGCTAACTAGGCTGTTTGTGGCTCAGGAAACGAGGAAGCTAAGCTAGCAAGGTTAGGTAGCTAGGCTAGTACGCTAAGCGCCAACTGAAGCTAGGTAGATTGGTTTCCAAATTTAAGCCAAACTAAGTGGAACAGATTAGGCTAAGCCAGAACCAACGTTCGGCTAGCTAGGTGGCACGAAGCTAAAGAAGCTAAGGAAACTGCCAACAAAGCTCAGACAAAGGAGAAAATGGCAGATGCAGACCCTTCTGACGGTTCTAGCCACGGAACCATCTTTGATAACCTGGAATTAGCTGTAACCGAACTCACGGGGAAGCTAACTCCTGGCTATCAAGAACACGTTGAGCGATTATCCACCACCGAAATCGACTCAAAACTGTCAGACCTAATAGCGGAGGCAATCACCGACCCTCCAAAAGACAAAGCTCTGACCAAAATGCTAGGTAGCATGACGATTTTGCTAACTTCCCAGTTCCTAACAGCACAAGAGCTGCTAGGAAAGGCACGTAGCTCACTCGAGTCACGTTCGCATAAAATAACCCAATCGCATAAAACCAACTCTTCTCTTGAAACCCAAGTGGAACAGTACAAGTCCAAGCTCAGCGAAACAAACGCTCAGATGGCCCAGCTCGTAGCCGAGCGGGATGAGGCCAGAAAGAAAACGGACGAGTGCGTAGCCACTATCACAACCTTAGAAATCGAGAAAAACGAACGTGATCATACAATCGCCACTCAAAGCGCCTTCCTTAAGGACGTGGATGAGGCGTGTAAAGCGTCCCATCGGGAACTCGCAGAAGTCCGACGGATAGCTGCAACGACGCAGGAAGAGAGCTGCGCTTACAGTAAGCAACTCGACGCCAAACAGGAACAGGTTCTACTGTTGCAGGCGCAGCTCGCTCAAACTCAGCGTGGGCTCACAGAGGCCCACCGCCAAATTACCGGCTTAGCTGAAGATTTAGAGACGGCTAGAAAAGAGCTGAGGAGGTCCCTCACAGCCAGAACGGCTGGAACACCTCCGCCCTTTTCTATCGAACTAAAGGCTGATCCTCGCGTACCAGGAGCTGGTAGTGAACCTCCTTCACCGCCACTCATGTCACCATTCGCGAACCCGTATCAACCTCGTGAGTCAAACTTAGACACGACGCGTCGAAGGCAGTCGCCCTCCCCAGCGGTTCACCAGGTTCCCCGGGGCCTCCCAGACAGGGAATTAGAAAGGCTAGCCCGACACATACCAAAGTTTGAACCCGTTCCTGGAGCGATAAATGACACTCGCGCATACCTGGAAGACCTCAGGTTCTACCTGCAAAGGTTCCCTGATGCCTCGACCCAGGACAAAATTTATCTGATTAAGTTGACAGCAAATCGCGAAGTCAGCCGATTTGTTGATCGCCAACCTGAAATCGTTAAAGGAGATTTCGACAGGTTGTGCCAAACTTTGGAGAAAGAGTTCTCCGACAGTGCATCTCAATGTGGTCTGACAGCAGCGCTTACGGTCAAACAGGGTCGACAAGAGCCTCCCCAACAGTACTATTATAGACTACTCGAAGCCTATTTTGGTACTCGTAACGAGCCTGGGATGGAGGAAGAGCAGAACTTCAAGTCGCTCTTCGTTCAAAATCTCCATCCCGCCACGAGCCACCATCTCGGAGTCATGGCAAACCCTCGCTCGTCCAGCATCGCACAGCTACGAGAGCTAGCTTGTCTGGGTTTCCAGAGGCAGAAACAGTCGCATGCCAAGCCCCCTGACCACGCCGTATTCGCAATCAGCGCAGAACCCCTGTCCATGGAGCTCAAAGGGGCCACCAGACCTAAAGCGTCTCGATCAACCCCTGCTCCTACGTTCGCACCACAACATGGGCGAGGACACACACCTCCGTCTAGCCCAAATCGACCAAATCGCGAACCCATCCGCGCCAGGTCTTATTGGCCTGACCGTGAACCACGATCCCCACCGAACGAACGACGGTGGCGTGATGGATCTCACGGGCCTCCCCAACGGGGAAAGTATCCACACAACAGGTACGATCGACCTGTACCTCAACATTCGGACCACGGATATCGAAACCGAAACCACGGTAGATATCAGTCAGAACGGTCGCCGCCCACTTCTCGTCGTCCTCCACCAATGAGAGATCATTCAGATGCGAGAAACACTAAGCACGACGTAGAAGACGAACAAGAGGTTCTGTACCTGACCAAAACTGAAATGAAAAACATTAAATTGTTTTTACAGGAAATGGAGAAGGGACATCTGGAAAAGGAGGTTGATCTCTTCACAGTTTCTGCCGTAAGTCATACGACCGCTAGACCCAACGACGCGCTGGGCACCCCTGACGCGGGCCCCGAACCCGTTAGTCTTAGCGATGCTGCTCTGGCAGTTGTCTCTCCCAACAAAAGGGGGGTGGACCAAAGTCGTCCCGTTAATTACCCCACAGAGGTAAGTGAGAACGCTCCTCCTCCCAGGGCCACCTTGGTCGCCCAACTGGATAAGAAGGATGAACCCGCAGAACCGAACAACTCGAAGGTCCAGGTGGAACCACCTGTCAACCAATTTATCTGCCACCTCACCGAAAAGGGTTCCACTCGAAAATTCTACCTGTCCCTCACACTGGAGGGCGTGATAACCTGTGACGCCTTGCTGGACACAGCTGCAGACGTGACCATCATGTCAACTGCCCTGTTCCAACAACTGCGTCTATTCGCAAATCAAACCAATAAGGATTTGAAAACGCGCCCATGTTCATTGAAGGTAAGACCGTTCTCCCACGAGAACATCATCCTAACGACCGTTTCACTCGTCCAACTGTCCGTTGGTCCCATGAAACTGGTCCACCCAGTCTATGTGTCGCCTTTCGATTCCATACCATTTCTGGTAGGAAAAGACCTGCTTAACCGGTTTGAACCCGTAATCGATTTCAAACGGCAAAAGCTCTGGGCTCAAGTCCAACGACCTTTGACCCTGACCGTCCACGAGCCAAGAGAAGCACGGTGTTACTTTGTCCAAACCCCATCGGGTGAAACCAAAGAACACCCAAACCTTCCCCGGCCACACTCGATCCAACCACCCGACCTAAAAACTCGGATGGTGGACGAGCAACCAAGTCCAACGCCACCAACAGGTGCAGCTGCTGGACGGGATGACTTTTCGTGCTCTTCTAGTGCGTTTGAGGCAGTCGAACCCTACTGCCCTCTTGTGGCTCATGGGACCGAACGCCACGAGAACCAGGTAACAGAAGTGCGCCGATATTTGGGGAATGACAGATCAGCCGCCAACCAAGAGTTGTGCAACACGCTGGCGCCACAGAACCCAAATATGCGGTCAGCCATAACGCCCTCCTGGTTCCCCTTAGACGTCGTCCGTGACAAATCTGTCGGAGACAACGCCTACATACCAGTTCCAGACAGGAACCTGAATGACATCGAGAGCACAGTAGCCGAACACAGCGCCTTACGAGCCACACCGGAGCTCTTCAACCAGGCGTGGCTAACTGTCTCCCTCCCACCCACCCAATTGGCGCCCATCGGCGTAATAACTACAGCGACCGCCACCGGTACCGACGTGGATCACCCTCCGGACCCTCGGTCCGTCGAATCTGCATTCACAACTGACGACTCAACCGCTCTTCGATATCAGGACCCGGCCATTTTATTCGTTGTCAAATCCTTAACGGACACACCCGAGACGCAGGCTACGCCGGCAAACGTCAGCGACGTTCCTGACTCGCCCTCCTTAATAGCCGTGCGTTCTCTATTTCGAATGGTCACGGGCATCCTACAATGTGTTTCCGGAGCACACCCTTCGCCAGGGCTCGTGGTCCCCCGCAAACAAAGGGGGGAGATGCTAATGTATGCCCATGACACCCCTTCGGCGAGACACAAGGGCACCGAAGCAACACACAGAGCTCCCCTACAACAACAGGGAACCTCATTTCCTTGGTCCGACCTCCAGATCGACTGGATGGGACCTTCCACCAAATCGACGCGAGGTAACAAAAACCTCCTGGCTGTGACCCGCACATCCACCACGTGGATTGAACGCCTCCCAGCCACCAATGACACGACAGAGGCAACAGCCTATATTCTGATGAACCACGTCTCCTTTTGGTTCAGGCTTCCAAAACGCGTCGACCCCGACCGGGGAACGCACCATACCGCAGACGTGATGCAACAAGTCTGGCAGACGTTAGGGGCGAAAACAAAACCCCTTATCAGCCATCAACACCAACCTTCGGGCCAGGTAGAACGAACAAACGCATACGTCGCGCTCCAATACCTCGCCGACCTGCATGTACGCCCGCGCACGACTTTCGTTGTGGCGAAGGACCGACCAGAGAAAACAACCGATGGTCAGAAAGCCTATCATGACCAGCAAACCTCCCACGTGGAACCTCAGGTGAGTGACAAAGTGTGGTGCTACCGATCCCTGCAGCATACCAGACCTGGTACCAAGCCAGGGAAGCTCACACGAAAACTCCTCCCACGTCGGACAGAACCACACACGGTCACCGACACACTGTCTCCAGTGGTGTCTCAGCGCAGGACCGATCAAGGCCGAAAGGACCCCCTTTTCAGACGGGTCCATTGCAACCCAACCGAGTTGCACCAAACCCCCATGGGACTCGCAGGGGACCACAAGATAGCCAATAGTTAGTAGGAATCATATACTTTCGTTCTCAGAGATAATTAGAGCAATTATCACTCCTGTAACGATAGTTGACAGCGTAGACTGGTAGTGCGATAATTATTGGTTCAACCCCTCAGCGTAGGATAAGTTTGAATAAAGTGTGTCCGAGCGAACTCACGAACGTGTGGGTACCGGTCTACCAACCAGTTGAAAGACGGGTACCTGGTGTGATTCTAAGTTGACGTTTGTTCCAACATGTGTTCTAACGACGCCTATGCTCTCATTCCCCACTAGAGCGACAACACTGACCCCAGCGGCCTGATACGAGTCCAGCAGGAAGCTAACAAAAGGGGGGTGCTCATCCATAAACCCCTCGCTCTTGTAGAAGTTTCCTTCTCTCTCTCCCCGATGTGTACTAGTAGGACATTTTTTGTTGTCGACTTTATGATGTGAAATATACCCATTTCACCTAGATTTTTTTTTTTCTTTTTAGAAGTTCTTCTTTATTGTGTGGTCATAAAATCGTAGATTAGCCCATACCTGGGAAATGTGAATTAGAATTAGGATAGACAATCATAGCCAAAGGTCGAGACCTCGGCTCAGATTACTCACTGTGTGTTTTGCGTCTGTCTTGTCCTGCATGCCTGTAAAGATCCTCACGCCAAAAGGGTCTTGCTAACGATAAATAAACTTACCACATGAGTAGAATATGGAGCCATCGGAGTGTGCTCACTTAAAAATAGTAACACCGTTATAAGGACGGTAGGAGTCTAGATCGACTGTTAGCGATAGAATACTGGGAGACACTGATCTAACTCTGTTCAGACCTTCCTTCCTCAGACGGGACCTTTGGATTGATCGACGCCTTCTAAAGAACCCGAAGCATCGATCAAAAGGGGGGAGATGTAGGATCCCTCTTCGGAGTTTATCCCATTGATTAAAGCCGCCCTGCAGTTGTGACCTCTCACCCCTGGTACCAACCAGCACCGTAAGCTATAAAACTCAAGAATGCCGTTGCCATGGCAAACTTTTGTCCAGGACCACATCTGGAATCATAAAACCCACAGTTGCCATGGTAACTCGCTCTGAAGACCATTTTAGGGAACTCTAAAACATCTCCTTAGACAGGTGGAATGCAAGAGAGTCGTAAAAACTCTTATCTGCTGGTGAGAGCAAAGCGCACCCAAAAATTTCACTCAGGAGGAGAGAAGACAATTGGAGTTATATAAACAATTTTCTTACAAACAAAACTACTATGATTTCCTTAAAATGTTATAACTCAAGACAATATGACATTTCACAAAACACCTGAAAAGAGAGACTGGGAAGTGAAGTGACATGATTCTTCTGTTTCAAATTCCTGTCATTTTATAACCTGATCTTCCACAGGACAGTTGTTAAATGAAAGGTTAAAAGTTATTATTCTGTGTGACATAACTGTGATATTTGTGTTTGTGAGGTTATTTCATCCTGATAATTAAGTCAATAACGGTAAATGTGTTTAAAACTTTGTTGGACTACGCATGCCGAGGAGACAGGGGAGAATGAACTTCATCTCCCAGAATGCAACGCTCCGGATTCCAGCGGGAAAATTCCCCATCTTCTGATTGGACAATATGGATCCTACCCCATTTATTTGCATAAACGCTCATGAAATATTCGGGGAGTATTAAAGCCGGATCGGCCCTTTGTCCTCGCTCTTACTACTCTTACCCTCTTCTCTCTTCGTCCCTCTATTCTCTTTTCTCTCCGACACAGTGCTTCTTCCCTTTTTAATTCTGAAACTTTCCCTCCTTTTTATTTTATTTTCTTTGAAACTTTGTGGCGCGGATAAAGACTCTGAAATCATTTTTGGTTGCTTAACTTTATTTTTCTTAAGTCATTATTTTGTTCCGGCACCCTTTTTCCAAGCCCTCAATTTTACCGAAGCTTGGCACGAGCCGCATTGACTTCTGATAGAACAATCACGAGTCTCAACCAACAAAACTTTTGTAACCCTTTTGCGTGCGGCTGCAGTGTCCAAACGCGACGTTTGACACCCGAAAGCCCGCCTAGAACTTTTGCCGAAACCCCAGAGTTTGGCATTAGTGTAACAACTTTGATTTTTGTGCCCGTCTTTTCTTTTGGGGCCGCACGTCAACTCTGACGTGCAAAACGAACTTTTAAACTGCCGGCTCCTGTCGACCGAAGTCAGAGGCCACGGGACCAACTCGCCTGCCAGACGGGAGAGAAAGCGGTACGACCCGCCGAGTCACGCGCTACGTCCAGAGACCTGACTCCAAGGACGTCAAAGAGAGCCATCGACCAGACACGGTTTCCGGAGGACACCACTGCGAACCGTGCTAAACCGATGCGCCGACTACAGTAAGCCGCCAGACTCGCCCAGGGTAAGGCTGACAGAGAATAAGATTTGGTGGTCTCCCAGTGTTGACGGTTCCGACCGGTCCGTGCGTCACGGACCACGTCCGGACCACACTTCCCCATTATTCGGCAGCTAATTAGTTCGAGAATTGCCCCTCTTTATTAATTTGTTCACTTTGATAACAGATTAGCTGTTAGCAACCCGTTCGTACCCGCCATCTTTTTTGTTATGATTCTCTTCCTTCCTATTCCTCTCTATCGTCACTTCCTGTCATGCGCTATAGCCAAATATGAAGAATTCGCGATGTTGATGTGCCTGTTTAGATATATATATATATATGAATGTCTTATATGTTTTGTGTTCTTGTCTCTGTCTAAATAAATGTTGTACAACGTATTAGCGACTCTGATGACTGATTTTCCACGGCCAATCCAACTCGTTCAAGAACCCACTATAAATTGTGACTCATTTGTTCTTTTAAGTTTTCCGTCTTTTTAACAAAAGCCGGTGGCACCCTAGGTAATTATTAAAATATTAATAAAGTCACACGAGTACCCCTACACTAGGAATAGGGCACTAAATTTGCTTGTGTAACTTAACAATGAGATACAGGACAGGGGAAACTTTAGTCATTTTTATTAAGTATTAACAGTCTCTCAACAGGTTTTGAGCGATTCCTTTTTTGACACAACCTCTCTGGTCTTTTATATGGTACAGAAGGTGCTGATGTGCACAAAAACGGAAATCATATTCTCAAAAATTGGGGTCGTCTTATATTCGAGGTCTAAACTTTTCTATTGTTATTACTCATCTGCACCACTAGATGGAGGTGCACCAAAGTAAACACTGAGAATGGGGCATCACAGTGAACGCATGAAGCAGATATGATGTTAAATTGAGTAACCATATGACTAACTTGAGCAAAGGTGCTTAAAAGTTTTGTTGCAGTCCAATTTTTTTTTTTTTTAACAGACTGAATTGTTAAGTTTTCTGCCTGAGTTGCCCCGGGAGCGGTCATGCATAAAACCATTTCCGGGTCACTTAAACCGGGCCAATTAAATATTATAAACAAATATAGTCCTGTGGCCTGTTTTTTCATTTCGTATTTTTGATCCAAGTCTAAAATTGAAATCTGAAAAACCAGGCATTTTTTCATTTTTTGTGTTAGATTAATAAAACAAAATAAAAACATCACTTTTTTTTTTTTTAATGTTTGATTGACAATTGAAAATGGAAAGAACGAATGATACATGGATTCTTGGGACACCCTTTCTATGGTAGATTTATTTTTGCTACTTAGTGTAACTTTCCTGCCCCATCACTCAGGTTCTACTGAGCTTCAGCTTGTGGACAGCCACCCTAACATTATCCTGTTTACTGACTCCTTGCTAATTTTGGGAATGCTGTTTATCCTTCATGATAGTAAGCGGTACAGGCATCTGGGCATCGAAGCAAGTCCAAAATCCACCACACTCCACAGATG
Organism: Hirundichthys speculiger; assembly: GCA_018398805.1. NCBI lineage: Eukaryota > Metazoa > Chordata > Actinopteri > Beloniformes > Exocoetidae > Hirundichthys > Hirundichthys speculiger. The sequence goes on along the minus strand of JAGFBZ010000619.1, from coordinate 4,813 downwards.
GCATAATATTTTGATGTTGGCAAGCTGCGTCTTTTTTGCCTCATACATTGTGCTCAGTGTTATTTCCAAACAATTCACTTTTAGTTCCATTGATGCACAAAAAATCAAATCACAATAGCATTGCAGATTGCTGTGCTGAAGTTTCCCAAATAAGCACCTTGGCAATGTTTTTCAAAAGAGCTCTGCCTTCCTCCGTAATGTTTCGACCATGAACACCCTGCCTGTTTAATGATTTATGCATGGCTGATTTAAGAACAGAGATGTTTGCCAGAGACCAGCCAAGATGACATCTTTGGGATCTCAAAGATCCCAAAGGGAGCCTACATCTAGGCAGAGTTGCCACAGTGCAAAACAGTTCCTACAGTTTGTATAACTGTTGACTGACAAATGCCTAAAAACTCTGAGATGACATTGTATCCCTTTTGTAGATCAACTACAAACCAGTAAACCATTTACTTCCAAGGGATTCTCACACTGTTTTCCATCTACCTGTCTAGCTAGCTCATTGTTGTTGTCTAGGCATAAATGAATATATCCTAAATAAAGATATTCCCCTTTGATACCAATGAATTATGTACAGTGCAACTACAGTTCAGCGATCTTGCTGAAACACAGGTTTTATTCCAAAGTGCCACTGCTTCTGTACATAGTAACCCCATTGCACAAATGAGAACATGATGTTGGTGCACGCTTAAAATTCAAACATTTCTGGAGTTCTGAGAAACATTTTAGGTTCTACATAAAAAAATAATGCATACATCAATCTAGAGGACACAAAGGAGGTGAGAAAGATAGGAAAAGTCTGAATACATATGTTTTTTTATTGTTTTTTTTGGGAAGATCTCTACATTTTCATTGTAAGGTAAGCAGGGAAGTGCAATTTTGTGTCAAAATGAGCACAAAAATTGAACTGTCATGCTGTGTTCTTTTTTTTTTTTCAGATTCACATCCACACACCCAGCTTCACCTCTCCTCCCACTTTGATAATTTTCTGGCACTGAATTAGAACACATGCATTAAACAGGCAAAGACGCAAGAAAACACCATTTGCCATGATACTGGCTTTGCATCTGCAGGAAAGAGAATAACAGGCTTGGGTGTGTGTGTGTGTGCATGTGTATTTGCTTCCTGCTTTGCAAGGGTTGTTAATTCCCTCAGAATTTGCTGTGACAGTCTGGTTAATGACCCAGAGTCCAAATAAAACAGCAGATGACAGGATGACGGCACAGACACTATTGCCACTTCCCACCTCATGTCTTTTTCCTGTGATTTATGATATCTTAATCTTTTCCCTTTTTTGCCAATTTGTGTTATTTCCATGCCTTTATCTTGAGCTATCTTAAAGTATGGATGGTATCTACTATTTTTTTCTACTTTTTTTTCTTTACCAAATACCAGGCAGTCTTGTCAATCCATTCAATCCATTACATTCTGATGATGACATGTTGATATTGTATGAGAAAACATAATTTGACTCGTGTCAGCTAAATAATGTTCTTTCTCCAAATTCTGTTTGGTAGGTCCTGCACCAAGGAGTAAAACAGCTCATTGGATACGGTGAAAGAACATGAGAGGATTTTAGCATGAAGTGTTTGACGCTAGCAGAACCCTCTTGTGCTAAGCTTTTTCTCTGAGCAATTTGGATGCTTTAAGAAAATGACCCTCAATCTGCTGTCTGTGAGGACAGCTTTGTTGCTGGCAGTGACATTGATGCAAAGGGTTCATGGATTTGTGTGGTTTGTCAGGCCATCCAAGCTGATGGGGTGTCCATGGGGCTTGCAATGTTGGCCAGATTTAAAAAGACCCCCATGTATCATGGCTAAGAACATCAGCCATTCAGGATTATCCAGGATTTTTCTGTGCTTTAGGCCAGAGGAGACAAAACTCCATCAGCTGTGTGTGTTGATCAAGCCATGTGGAATGCAGAGACTGCACATCTGTTGTCAAGATTCCAATTTGTTGTTCTAAGACTCAGAGATTACAGACCTTTGAAAGAAATTTGTGTAATCTAAAGCTGCTGTAAATTGTCGTAAACTACATTTGTTTTAAATGTACATCTTAAGTTTCTTTTTCTCCTTTCTTTACTCTGGCATTTCCAATGTCTCTTTTTGTACATGAAAATGCCAAATTTAAAAAATAAAAAATAAAAAACAAAAAATTCCAACAGCTTCCACTGAAAAATGCAAAGCAAACAGCTCAATTTTCACATTGGATGCATTAACAATGAGGGTAAAACCAGCAGTGAAGTAGATTCCTGACAAAGCAAGGTAAATAATGTCACTGGACAGCGGTTTATCTGGTGATGTCAGAAACAGATTGAAAATAAATGGGCCGCTTTTCTGTGTTATTCTTCTGATAAAGCCTAATATGTCCAGCTGAGGACTCAGCACAGGGTTTGTGTGTATGTTTATAAGTGGTGCTATACATATACATGGAGTATGTGGGTACGTATGCCTGTGTGTGTCTATGGGTGTGTGTGAGTGGTTGGTTTCGGTGTATACTGTTGATATGGCCAATGGATAAATGCCTGTGACAGTTTGTGATTACTCTTTGCTACTTTCACTCTACCTCTTTGCTCAGTACATGGGCCGCCTGCCCTAACCACTGTGCTACTGGGGCGGCCCGCACACATTCTCTGATTTTGTATTTACAGCATGATCCATCTGCTGTTTGTCATTATTTGAACCAGAACATAATTTAGTTTATTGGTTTCCTTCCCCTTCGTTTTTATTTGCGTCATGTTTGTCATTGTCAAATATGTTTGGAATAAGTTTTACATCTTACACCAACAAATGAAATGGAGCTAAAGGAATAAAAATTCAAATTCTGACACGAGGAGTTATTTACTGTAATATGAGCTCAATATTGTGGCTATGTCTGAAATCACACACTATAATGCAAAGTATTTTGTGTTAACTATTTGGTATCATTGCATAAGTTCTCACAAACAAAATGAAGACTGGAAAAATAAATCAATAAAAAAATTGTTCATGACATTTGTACAACCAACAATCTCACAGCTTTGTATTTCACATTTTGCAGATGCCATAATCCATCCATCCATCCATGCATCATTATACATCTGTCATTTTTACCAGGTGATACGACATCAACTGAGGATAAGGAGGCGAATTTATGAAAAAGACCCCGGCTTCTATAAGTGAGGGGTCACCCGCCAAATACATTCTGTCCTCAGACACCGTGGGGGGGGGCTCGTGGAAATACTCTGACAGGTAAATTCAGAAGTCAAGCGTTTTAGTTTCCTCTGGTTCTAATCATTTGGCATTTTAGCGAGGCAACGACTCTGACTGATCTAATCATAAATATTTACATTGATCAGAGCTCAACCTGTATGTCAGCTACATGAGGCGGCCGAGGACGGAACCGTTTGGAGACCCATAAAGCTGGGACCACGGACCGGGAGAGCCCAGTCCAAAAATGTCCCGGTGGGGAGAGGTGGCCCAACTGCATACGCGCGCCGTAACATGGACGACCCTATGAATGCGTTCATGTACTTGATGGACCAGGTGATACAGCACACCTGTGACTGTGTACGGTGGACGGTGGCGGAGCCGCGCCGGTGGAGAGGAGGGCTGGGAATGGAGTCATGTGTTATTAAAATATCTGTGATTTACATCTGAAGTCTGTTGTTTTGTATTGTAAATAGTCTGTCATTCGATTGATGTCGTTTTCATGTTTGTGTTAACAAACAGCTCCTACAGTTTGTTGATGAACGTACCAATGTATTTATTTGTGTGGCTGAAAGAGTGCGCGCGCACTCGGCTATGTAGAAAAAAAGCTCGCAACAATATACATTTTAAACACTTATTTTGACAAGTGTCCATCATTATTGTTTCAGAAATATTCAGGAATGAGCCACTTCACAACTATTAGAAATTACATCTTAGCATCACTGACGCTACTGCAGCGATCGGGTGAAAATGACCGCCCTCTGTGGTTCTAGATGTTTGGAATCTTGGCGGTTCTAGTGTTAACTATTCTGTTGTGTATTTTTATTAGGTTATTTACCAAAATGATCCATTTTGCTGTGGAGTAGATTCAGTGATGGACAAAACTGAAGACCGACGAATGCAAAAGTCCACCTGTCAATCGCTGGGTTAGGCGCATGTGTAGTTATGACTTCCGACGTGCACCCAAAACAGGGCCACTTTCCAATATATAATATATATCTAATAATAAACTTTGTTTCTAAAGTTCTAAATAAACTTTGTTTCTAAGTTATTTAGATATGTTTGCCTTGGTGACACATGACAAATGTGCAGAAATCATAAAAAAAAAAAGAAAAAAAAAATTTCCCAAGTTGATGATGGAATTTGTGTCCCTTGCCACTGGCGACAGGGCAGAAAAAGACAGTCGAAATCATTAAATTTGGGTCGCATATGGCGACCAGTTGGTCACGATTTTATGCCCTGCCTTACTAGCACTAAGAAAAACATGAAATATATTTGGTTCATATGGTCTGCAATGCCGTAAAACTCAAAGTAAATGCATTTTGCATGTTCCATACCATCCCAGCTCCTCTTTTTTAAAAGCTAATACTGAAATGTCCTGAAGTAACTGTGATACTACATGCACCAAGAGATGAAATCTTTTCAAAGATAAATGAGGCAACTGCAGTGGGAGCACTGATGTAGAAAAAGATGAGGATAATGTAGGACTTCATAAAGAGACGTGGTCTCCATTTCTTTATGTTTTGTGTAGCATCATAATCTGCCTTTTTATCTCGGTCTGTTTCTGTGTCATGCTGTGAATAAAAAGGCTAGCTCTCATGAATATAGATGAGTTCAGTGTT